>CM053761.1:10523903-10640638 GCA_028658305.1 Pachyuromys duprasi | reverse complement strand
GGGTTCCTCTTTCTCCACAACCTCTCCAGCATGCATTGTCACTAGAGTTTTTGATCTTAGCCATTGTGGTGGGTGTAAGGTGAAATCTCAGGGTCGTTTTGATTTGCATCTCCCTGATGACTAAGGACGTTGAAACGAATAAATCGCAGAGGAAAGAAAGGACAACAAGGCAAACCAAGAAATCTACTTCCCTCTTCCACCATGTTTTAGGCATCTCTTTCTTGAATGTGCACCACTATTCTGGGGGCTGATAAATTAGGTAGCTAACACTTCTAAAGAGATACAGATTCCCAGGATGTACTCTGTACAAAGAAACCAAAAGAGTCGATTTCTTGACCTCAGTGTCTCATCTAGAAGGTTATATTAGAAGAAAAAAGCAATTTTGCTTTTTTAGGGAAAAAAGAGCATGAAAATCAATTACCTCTAAAACATCATCCTTCAAAACCGAGAGTTCGCTGCTGTTCCTCGCCACAAAGTCATACTTGGATTTGGCATATTTCTTGGGTTGTGTTTTGACTGAGTCATAATTTCTATAAAAAGAAAGGAAGAACTCTGTCATTCCACTAGTTCTTCTAAAGCCTGCAAACAGAAGTAAACACGAGGGCCAGTCCATCCCAGTCAGAAAGCCTCCTCACACTTGGAACGTGGCTTAGGCTTAGTGTACTTTTACACAACGTGAGAAATGAAAAGAACCATAGGGTTCTTGCTATTAAAAAGAACAAACTGGGGCTGAAGAGATGGCTCAGCAGTTCAGAGAGGGCATTGAGTTCCATCCGTAGTTACCCACAGTGGGGCTAACAACCACCTGTAACTCCAGCTTCAGGGTATCGAATATCTCTGGCCTCCATCTGGCACACATAAGAGGGTGGTTGGGATGGACACATAGACAAACGGTTTTTGTTTTATTTTTAGAACAAACTATTGCTCACACAAAAGCAAATTCCAAGGGTAGTTGGTACTGAGCTAAATCTAAACTCTAGACCTTTAAGCTGTCTATTAAATAGAAATGTTAAGGTCAGGCATGGTTGTATGCCTAGAATCCCAGCCTAGAATCTCAGTGAGAGGCTGAGGTGAGAAGATCAGGAGTTCAATGTCATCCTGGACTATACATCAAGTCTGAGGTCAGCCACGTAAGATTCCACCTCAAAAAGAATGAAAACGGAGCATAACAGAGACAGTGACAAAAATCAGCAGAGACCATGAAAGAAGAAGACTGTGTGAAGCTAAAGGAGACTGAAGACAATGCTCGAGAATAACTTCAGCTACATGTTGATTTCACTAATTCAAGTAACACTTCATAACAAACACATTAAAAATTATGTCTAGGGACCATTAAAAAAAAAAAAAGACCCTGATCCAGTCAACAAAAGTGCAAAGGAAGGTATCCACCAAGTATATATACAGCAACCTTCCCAAGCAAAGAAAAGAAGAAAATACAATTTTTAATTTACTGTAAGTTTTTAAAATTATAATAACTGATGTATGGGCTCTATTTTTAAAAGGATATTTTCTTTAAAAACCAAATGCTGCTTCTAATAGTCAGCATTAATGGAGTTAACAATGTATTTAGCATTGCTTTTTACCCAGTACAATAAGACTTCATGCTTTAAATAGTATTCTTATTCCCTTCACATCTGGTGTAATGTTTCAACTATAAAATGATAACGCTGAGTCTGAATGATTTTATTCCCTGACCTCCTCCAATCACATTTCTACATTTCTTCACACATCTCTATGAAGAAATCAATAGACTGAGGCTAAAGGTGGACATTTATCCTGGTTCTCTGGCATGCTGAGACAGACCTGGGCCCTCAGAGGCCAGCTGTTAAAACAGGGTAACCCCTTATCACAGGTCTACGATATCTCCTAGACTCTCATTCCATCAGATACGGGGACCAGAACAAAGGAAGGCTTGTAAGCTGTGCCAACCAGTCACCTTCAGCATATTAAAATTAAAAGTGAAACGATTTCAGTAATTACTATACATTATACATTTTTGTTTTGGTTTTTAAGGTAAGGTCTCATACTGTAGTGAACGCTGGTGTAGAATTCACTACATGGCCCAGAGTTGTCTGAAACTCATCTGGACCCTCTTGTCTTAGATCCTGAATGCTGAGATTACAGGCATGAACCATAACACCCGGCTTCTGATATTAATGTGTTATGAGCAATCATAGCCTAAGGCCTACTGTTCTTGGATTCTATGTCTCTACCTCTACTGGAATTGTTCTGCTGCTAGCTAACATGTATTTATAGTATATTCATATTATAGTTGGGGAAAAAAGAGATCCACCCACCCCAAAAGTAAGGATAATAGTAATTTCAGTTCATTCCTTCCCTCCTGACCCCATCTGCAAAAGAACCATCACATATAAGTGGGAGTAGACT
Organism: Pachyuromys duprasi; assembly: GCA_028658305.1. Classification (NCBI taxonomy): domain Eukaryota; kingdom Metazoa; phylum Chordata; class Mammalia; order Rodentia; family Muridae; genus Pachyuromys; species Pachyuromys duprasi. The sequence continues at coordinate 10,638,250 of CM053761.1, read as the reverse complement.
GTAGTCTGAGAAAGAAGAGAAAACTTCCTGCAACATGAGTGTCTGTGTCTATCCAAAGCAGTATGCTGAAAAGCTCTAACCAACCATGGCAGGGCATATGGGGAGACAGCAGTCACAGAGGAGCCTTAATGGACCAGGTAAAGAATTTGCAGATGGTCAGCTACTGGGTGATCTTAGGGGTCCTGACAGATGCCATTGCTCAGCTGGGATCACTATAAACCGGGATGGTTGGCAGTGGCTGATGCCCCTTGTTATAGAGAAAATGCATCACTACTGCAAAAGCCATCGGAAAGTCTAAATCTGATGTGATACACACACGGATCTTGAATTTACTTTCATGATTAGAGGCAATTGTTTCTACATGGGAGAAATGCCACAGGTGTTGAGTGAAATGGATTATGATTTGCTCAAATCGCCCCCTCCATTCTGGGAAGCAGCCTTGTTTACCTTTGAGAGCCTGTGATTGGCTGCTAAGCTCCTGCGAAGGGCTAGACAGAGAAGCCCTGAGACTACCGCTGCCTCTACATCTGCTCTGGAGCTTTGCTGGTATGGGTTTTGCTTTGAGATAAGGTCTTATTATGTAGCCATGGCGAATCTGGTACTGATCACGTATCCCAGACCAGCACTGAACTCAGGGCCATTCTCAAAGGCAAATTTGGAATTCAATCATAAAGCTAATCCTTAACATCCATAAAATTCTCTTCTCTGCTATAGACTTTTGAATTTACATTTTATTTCATTAAGTTGTAGTAACAGCACTACTTCAACCTTCTAAGTCAATTTTGAAATTCATGGTTTAATGAATAAATCAAAGACACAGTCCTTTTAAAAGCCTACAAAGATCATACAGAATAAGATAAGCTTTTAAAAGATACCAACACACACTACCACAGTCAAGGGTCGAAGCTAAACATGGGTAATGTTATACCTTACAGACTCAGGGAACCTTGCAGGCAGGTAAAGACTGAAATGATGGACCCAGTCATTTAGCCATTCAATCCACCAAATGTATACTTACTCAATGACTGACAGACCACAATGCATGTGCTCTTGTAAAGCTACATACACATGCATGTATATGCTTCTGGAGGCCCAAATTGATATCTAGTGCCTGCCTCTGTCATTTTCAACCTTACACATTGAGAAAGAATCTCTCCTTGAAACCAGAGCTCATCAATTATGGCTTGTCTAGCTGGTAGCTTGCCCTAGGCTTCCCTGTCTCTATCTCCCAGATGCTAGAAGTATAAGCGGGCTCCATGCCCACGCAGCTTTTGTGTGGGTTCTAAGAGTCCAAACTCCATTCTCCACACTTGCAGGGCAAGCGCTTCATCTGCTGAGCCATTCCCCTCACTCACCTTTCTAAAATAACTGAAACTTGTATTTGTATGTTTGTATTTTCAAAATACATTACTCATTGTTGACTTTTCCTTGAACTCAATGTAATGTGCTGGGCTTCCCTTGGAGCAACACCTGTACAACCTCCGTGGACTACCCTCTGCCACCTTAGCAAAGCTACCCCCACCTTTATTCACACAGGGGACCAAGCTGGCCCTGAACTTCTGCCCTCTCAGCTTCACGTACTTGAATAAATAAATCAAAGACACAGACCCTATAATCAGCTTTCTGTGGTGCTGAAGATTGATCCGGGACATTATGCATGCTAAGCTAGCAGAGCAATGAACCAACTGAGCTACACCTCAGCTCTACCTCAGATTCTACAGGAAAAGAATACATTGGAAATAAGCACTTTTTATGGAGAGAAATGTTGGGACACTCTCTGACTTAAACTGCATGTGCATCCATCTACATCCCCTATACCAACATTTCACAATTTCTTTCTCTTTGGTTTAGGCTCGGGTTTATATAATATTAATTACTGGAAAAGAATGTCTTTGTATAAAAGGGAACCTCACAGAGTTGTTTTATTTCTTCTCAATTTCTAATTCTCCATGTTTGGCTAAATTCAATCTTTAAGATGTAAAAATACAGGCTGGGCGGTGATGGTGGTGCCTGCCTTTACTCCCAGCATTCCAGAGGCAGAGGCAGGTGGGTCTCTGTGAATTCCAGGCCAGCCTGCTCTGCCAAGTGAGTTCCAGAACAGCCAGGACTGCACAGAGAAACCCTGTCTTGAGAAACAAACAGACAAAAATTTTTTTTAAAAGAAAAATATAAGGAAACAGTTAAGAATGGAAAGGCATAGCCTCTATTTAAACAATTATATCAGTACAAGTTCACCTAGAGATACACACACACTCATAGCGAGAAGGAGAGAGAGAACAGATAGAGACAGAGAGGCACACAGAGACAGAAACAGAGGCCCACACCATAGACCAGGCTACGGGCTATTGAGCACTCTATGTGGCCAAACCTGGCCTTGGCTCACACTTCAGCAAACCCAAGTAGTAGAATTATACCACTTGTAATCCTATGCTGCCATACTTGCCTTATTCTAACAATTCTAATATTCTGTCTACAGAGGGGATTGTTTTGTTTTGTTTTTAGGCTTTACGTTTGTTTTTAGTCTTTGGTAGATGTAGAAAAAGGTAGCAATTGTTTCCCTTATAGGATACTGAGCTGGCTGACACGAACTTAGTAGCTGGCTCTTTGATCACCTCCCCCTGGGTGCTGGGTGTTGGGGGTGGGGGGGAGTAGCCTTACCAGTCCACAGAGGAAGACAAAGAAGCCAGTCCTGACGAGACCTGATAGACTGGTCAGATGGAAGGGGAGGAGGACCTCCCTATCATTGGACTGGGGGAGGGGCATAAGAGAAGAAGAGGGAGGGGGGGTAAGATTGGGAGGGGGTGCAGGAGTGGGCTACAGCTAGGATACAAAGTGAACAAACTGTAACTAATTAAAAAATGAAAAAAATAAAAAGGATACTGAGCTGGGAAACTGTAAAAAATTTGTCATGGGAGTGAGTGTGGGTGAGTGATGCCAGTGACATGGGTGCAAAGGTCAGTCCTCAGCCTCCACCGTGTTTGAGACAGGCTCTCTTGTCCCTACATGCACATAAGGCCGGGGATCCTCCTGTCTGCGCCTCCTCTCTCACTGAAGGAGCTCTGTGCTTGCAGACACGTGCTAATGTGTTGGGCTTCCGTGAATTCTGGGAATCAGAATCTGAACCCTCATGCTTGTGCAGTAAACACTTAACTCGCTGAGCCATGTCTCCAGCCTGGGAAAGCTCTTTAGAGACTCTCTGGTAGAAACTAATGGAACATCCAGCAAAGCTCTGAGATAACTCTTTCCTCCTACTGTACAACCACTTTTAAAATAGCAGGAGTTGCCCAGTGGGATTTGCACTACAGACTCTCCTGCCCATCAAAGCCAGTTCATTAACAGACAAAACCTTTATAGAACAAAGCAAGCCACGCCCCCTTTCTCCTACACCTCTACTCCCACCCTCAACCCCCCTCACCCTACCCTCCACCCCACTCCCATTCACCTAAGTCACCCTCGGCTACCCACAGTGCCCCACATGGCTCCTGCTGGGTGTTACCTATCTACATGGCGATTGGGTGTTGACTTGAAAGCCATGGCAGCCTCCCCTTGGTCCAGATGTGGCCCTCTGCTGTACATGTTATTGTTGAATGCATACCCATCAGCTGGAGGATAGTCGGATGCACTGGTATGCTGGAAGAAAGAATTACATTGGCATGTCAGCAAGCACTGCTGGCACAGTTCCCCGTCCATCATTCAGAAGCCTCCTCTGAACTGCGACCGGCTCCCATTGTCACGGGAATGGCCACTGTGTTATTAGGCTGTGACACGGGGGGATTCATTTCTGTCATTAGTGTACAGGATAAATCTTAATTCTGAAAATATCAGATATAAAAATGGAAAGCTCTTTCCTGTCAGCAATAAATGATTTTGATCTTAGAGAGAGTTTAACGCTGTGAACAATGAAATTAGAGGATGACCTTTAACCTTTTCTCCCTGTGAAATAAAGAACACATTTAACACTCCTGTGGAGTAAATGACATCACATGAAATTCTTTGTTCTGTATTATAATGGAATTATATCACTCCACTTATTTTTTTTTTCATTTTTAAAAATTACCCCAAACACGATTCTACAAAAGTTAGAATTGACTTGTACTGCTCTCAGGGCCACTATTAACAGAAAATAGATACACATAAAAAACTGTGACCCTGTTAGTCAAGAGTCTAGGGGAAGACAATTCTGTAATCATTTCTTTTCTGTGGTTGATACTACTAATATCTACTGGCTGCTACCGAGGAAGAGTTGAAGTCTCTGACCCTTGAGCATGGCGGCTTTAAGGTCATGGGGGCCACATGCTTAGACCAGATGGAAAACAACCCAAAAGATCACCTCCAGATTTCACACTGTTTCTGTATGAAAGAAAATGTGGGGGCGTGTGCCGGACGGTGCCGGATGGTGCCGGAGACGGGTGAATTTCCTGGAGCCTCCACTCTTGATGGATTCAAACTCTCTGACCCTGGGAGGGTCTAAGCCACATCTGAGCTGGACAGTCACAACAGTCGAGTCTGATGAAAAGACTTGTAAGAATAAGGCAGGGTCTCCAGTGGACCCGTGTGGAAGTCAAGACTCCCAATTAGATACCCACCTGCAGCATACATCACAGAGCAGATCCTTACAAACAAAAACGAATGTTTCCCAGCCATTTAAACACCTAGGACCTGTCAACTCCGCTAATCCTTTCCTTGAGGGCAGACAGAGATGCAGAATCCAATTAGGTAATTAAAAAAATAATAAAATCAAAGGCTTGAACAACAGGAGCCGGAAATTGCTAGTCATTCCCACCTTTTGCCTATTTCTTAGACAACACAGTTTTCAGCCAGTATGAAATCATGGGTCCTGAGAATGACTGGCCATGCCAAGGGGGAGATGATCAAGGGTCAAATGACTCAGTGCACAGTCAGGCTGAGGCTGCTGAAGGTTAGAGGAAGTTGATAGAGCCACCCATACTTGTCACTTCACGCCACCTACGCCTTTCAATTCTAAACAAAGTCACCAGATTCTGAATTGCGCAAGTCTTGCTCTAAGGGCATTTATTACAGTAGCAATAAAATATAATGAAGTCTCTCTCTTCGAAATGATCACACTTCTTAGGCACTTTAAGTCGCTATCAACTGTGCTCTTTTCCCAAAAAAATCTCCACCTGGAGGGCATCCTTCGTTCCATTCTCTTAAGCTTCTGAATGGCCACTTAAATCACAGTGTGGAAAATATTTCACAGCAGGAAGACGACCCTCAACAATTCCTCTTTTAAAATTACATGTTCAGAGCAGACAGACTTCCACACTCACATACTGTCCCCTCTTCAAGCACAGATCTCTGTTAAAGGACTCACAAAGGAGTGAATTTCTAGGGTACACATTACTAAGTGGCGTATGATGGACACTTTTGTGACTAAAAAACAGCTGTAACCAAGGCAACATCAAATGAATTACCATTTCCTGTGTGTGTGTATCTGCTCCCCCACCCCAGCTCTCTAAACGGGAGGAGAATTCACACTCATGAGGTCTGAACTATCAAAACCAGGTAGAGACAGATGCTACACAGCCAGTATGATATCATTGACACCATGCATCTGGAGGGAAGGCCAGGTACGTATGGAGCTAGACCTCCTCTTCATGCTGCCAGGGGGAAAACAGTCACATTCACAGAAAGAGGACTCCGACGAAGTATGTTAGTTTTAGTTGTAAAAATTCTGGACTGCAACAGATTGCTTTTAGAGAAAAATTTGTGCTTGTATGCCACATTACAAATCCGCTCATCGAAGACATTTTAAAAGGAGGATGAATAACCTGGACTTCAGAAGTATGTAGCTGCCATTCACTGATGCCTGTTCATTCCAGGCCTTACCACATGATTACATGGGTTCTGAGCATCCCATTTATAATTGGCTCAGCTTTAAACACTTCAATTTTCCTTTCCAATGGGACAAAAATTGTCACAGAAAAGTCTTTTTTTTAATGAACATGATAATAAGCCCAATTTCATTTCTCCAATTTTCTCCCCAAACAGGGCTGTACTCTAAAGCTTAATAAATAACTGATGAAAAATACATGGTATGGCCTTCTGCAGGCACACCATGATTGTGGTCATTTGTCAGAAGACTGGTATCACACAAACCTTGTTCCTCCACACACTTAGGAAGACTAGAACAGGAGGAGAGAAAGGGAGGACAATGGAAGCATTACCTACAATATCAGGGAGACAGAGGAAGGTGGCACAGAAGGGAGAGAAGAGACCAGTTGGATGAGGGGAGGGAAAGAAGAGAGGGAGGAGAGGAGGGAGAGAAGGAGGTGGGATTATGGTACTCATGAAAAACTTAGAATCAGTCAACAGGATCTAGGTTCAGGGAGCTGCCTTCAGGGTCTAAAGATATGAAAGGAAACCGGAATCAGGATAAACAGTTCTTCTGGGCAAGCCCCTGACAGAGAAACGGGTCAAAGGGGATTGAGGAACAGAACAGGGCAGAGGGTGAGTCAGCTGGGATAGAAGAGAAGGTCCAAGCAACCATCATAAGCACACAGAACTGCCGAGCAAGCACTCAGGACTGCGGGATATGGTACCATTTAGACACTGGTTCTAGAAGGGCCTTCAGTGAGCAACGGCTCCCAGTGACCATGACACCACCCACGGAAACCAAACGCGATGGACACTGACCTCTGTGGACAGTCTCTTGCTGTCCTGTTTGCGCTGGTGCTCTGCTGCGTTAGCCACGGACTCAGCCAGCTGGTACATGTCTGGCTCTGTGGGTGCACCCATGAAGTTCAGCATTGGGGGCTCCCAGCCGTTGCGGAACCTCGGAACGTAAGGTGGGATAAACTGTTCTTTTGGCCATTCTGCTCTGTAGGATGACAATAGATTTATATGATAAATAATGTGCTCTCAGTCACAATTCCCTGCTACACAAAAACAAGCCTTTTTCTCAGGACAGGAAAGAAATCCCAATTATGCCAGTAGCTCAAACAAATAAAATGAAAGAGTGATTCGACTCTGCAGTATAAAACCACAGCTTCCGTGTTTCAGTCTTAGGTCTTCCTGAAGCCTGAAGCTCAGCGTGGGTGTGGAGTTTTTAACAATTGTGCACGAGAATAGAAATGCAGTCAGTATTTAAAGCGTGGGCCTCAGCGGCATCTAAAATACTTTCCAGTTTTCACCTCCTTTCGGGCCCTTCGATGAGGCTATCTTTGAAAACAGAACCATCCAGGACTGTTTGGAAGGTTCATAACTTTTTGGAACTGCAAAATTTCCTAAAATGAAGCAGATAGCCAACTTCATAAGTTAAAAACAGCAGCTTCATTTTAAGGAGAAAAGTCAACGAATATATGGTCACCGTCAACACCCAGTCATCCGACAATGGCCGAGAGACCACTTCACACAAGCTCTCCATCTCTCAGAGCTGCAGAGACGACAGCTTTGTGTTTCCACGGTGCTCTTGGTGCCATGGGTGATGTATTCTTATGTGATAGGTCTACTATGATGAAATGAGCACCGACTATGTCGCCTTCTTGATCCTTTCCACTTTCATGTGTTTTTTAATCCTATACTCATTGCCTAATACCCTTAATGAGGATCTGAAGCGACCTCTGTCCTATGTTAAGTGGTAACTATAGATCTCCTTTTGATGCAGCTATTTAAACAATCATTACATTCTGATTTTGTGGTAGGTCTCAAAACAAAGTCACTGAAAACCCCAAGCTATTTTTGTATTCTATAAGATGTGACAGATATAATAAGCCTTATTGGGAAAAGTCTCCATTTATCATTAACATCAGAACCAGCATAAATCTAACATTTTACAAATATGTTTAAGTTGCTTTAAATAGGGGCTGGAAAGATAGCTCAGAAGCTAAGAGCACTGGCTGTTCTTCCTGAAGACCCAGGTTTAGTTCCTAGGACCCAAATATAACTTCAGTTCCAGGGAATCCAATCCCCTCTTCTGGCCTCTGTGAGTACCAGGAATATAGATCTGATACATATATATTCTAAATAAGTACACAAGTAAATACAAAGAGCATTAACAACATAAAAAACAGTGTGTAACACTTTAAGGAATTACATTTTGGTAAAACAGAGTACAAATTATATTCCAACATACACAGCACCAAAGTCCAGCAAGTAAGTGGGACTGTCTTGCTTGTGTTTCAATAAAAGAAAAAAAAATGATGAAGTGGCCCACATCTTTAGACCACCCTCCAAGGATGACAAGATAACGCTCCAGAGACTAATTGCTAAGTGGTCACTACACTGGGTTATTTGCTCTGCACAGGAAAAGAAAAAGCCTTGGTCAAATAAAGTATGCCAAAGGGGTGTGTCACACGAAGTCATGGCTGACATGATGAACATGGCTTGGCAGGTGTCAGCTCTTGCTCACAGTTTGCCCTTTCTAATCTCTTTATTGACAGATGACGATTCAAAACTCAGGCCCACATCTCTTTTCCAATGAGTGATATCTCCCTCCCCAGAGGCCTGTGCCACACCATTAATACTCACAGGACTCCTCCGCCTGTGGCTACTTTTGTCCTGAGCCACAGTGGACCCACCTGACAGACTGGTCTCTGAAAACAGTTACGTGGGGCCTGGTAGTGCATTCTTGTAATCGTAGCACCTTGGGAAGCTGAGACAAGTTCAAGACTAGTCTGGGTGGGTAAATCAGCAATTTAGCAAAAACCTGTCTCAAAGTCAGACAGAGAAAGAAGGAGGATGGGGGGAGGGGCACAGACAATACTATGTCATACTCTTGTTCACAACGTTGGTCACTTTCCAGGGCCTTCAGGATCTGCTCGTTAACATGGCTGAGGAGCCTTCCTAGCCAACCCTGGTTACGTCTGGATGTCCTCGCACACTATTCTTCTTCTAACCTTTCTCTACACACCTACTACCCAAAGTTCCCCTTCCCTCATCTGCAAACTCTCACTGCCTCTTGTCTTCTTTTGTGCTTCTGTGGCCACCACTCCATACTTACAGAAACTCTATATATCCCACCAAAAGGCCACTTACAAGGGGATTATGAACCCTCACTCTACAGCTCTGTCACTCAAGATGCTGTGTGACTTTAGGCCAATGAGTTGACCTTTCTGAGCCTTCTTTCTTCATCTGTGAAGCAGGAAAAGCAACAGTATCTACAGAAAGCATGGATGAACACAGCATGTGCTGTGTGCCTGTAGAGGTGTGTGTCTGTGTGTGTGTGTGCATACACTTATTCCTACTTGGATTGTTAGCTGTTGGCTTGAAATGCCAGCTCTTCCCTGAGAAACAGGTACCCCTTTCTCTCCATCCTCTTCCTTCACTTCCCCATGTAAACGGGTCATGAACTACTTATGTCCCACCCTCTGCTTCTGTGTACATTATACTTCCTTTACTTTTAATTTTATTTTGCCTTTAATTTTCATTTTTTAAATTACATTCATTTAATCAACTCACGTCTGTGTGTTGGGGGTGGGGTGCACATGCCATGGCATGCATGTGGGGGTCATAGTACAGCTATGTTGAGTCAGTTCTTCTACCACACCGGTCATCGAGGATGCAACTCAGGTTGTCAGGCTTGGCATCGAGCACCTCTACGTGCTGAGCCATCTTGCTGGCCCAAGTCGAGAATAAGCTTTTCAGTGACATCAGTTTCTTCACCCCATAGCACGTAGTTCTTTACATAGAATCTTACACAAATGTCTCACTGATTTTTGTGCAACAGAGAGTGCTCACAGCGTCACGGGTTCTAAAGGTTGAGCTCTCACGAGCTTACCTGACTTTTATCCAAGTCTCGCCCAGGGACACCCACAGCTGCCGCTCTTCCGCATTGACCGTGTAATTTAAGAAATCAACTGTATCTTTAGTCAGCAGGGGGCTGAGTACCGAACTGGCCAGTTCAGGACCACCTGTTGCCTGGACCACCTAAACAGAGAACAAAAGCAAGAAAATGATTGTTTGCACACTCTTGAAATTTATGCACAAAAATCAGTTCCCAAACTAAGCACCATTTCTATACGTTCAGATTAAAATGTGACGTGTAATATAGAGTGAAAAACGGTTTCTCAAACTGACTTATCCAGAATGACAGTGAATTAATGTAAAAAGTTAATAGTTTTAAGGATATCATAGCACCGACATACTGGCATAGGCATCTATTACCTTCCCAGCAAAATACTAATGGCTGTCAGAGGCCCCTTTTCTGCTGACTTAACCATATGTTATTATGCCAACATGGAAAACTATGGATCCAGAATGAATGCTGTTGAGAGGAAGAGAAAGAAGACTTCACTCAGTAGTTCATACTATGCCTGTCAAAATGTATAAAACTGAAGAGGACCTGGCGGGGGTGGGGGTACAGGGAAAACACAGGAGGAGAGAGGAGGGAGAAGAGAGAGGAGGAGAAGGGAGGGAGGAGAAGAGGAGAGGAAAAATAACAAGTGGTACCCCCACGCCCCAGAATACAATTCTGGTATATTTCCCTGATTTGATATGGACAGTTTAATGGTCAATGGGAAACAGGTGCACATTTTGATAAGCAAGACAATGACAACCCTGTGTCTGAAAGCAGCTCCACATTTGCCTCCTAGGAGCCACGTCCTGGATCAGGAAGGCTCGTTATCTTGTAGCAGACAGGCTGCAGAGAGACTTTGCTAGAATCTGGCCTCCTCAGAGATGTGCTGCACGAAGAAAGAGGCTTTTGGTTATAGTTTTGTTTTGTTTTTTCTTCTTTTTTTTTCTTCTTTTGAATAGCTCTAGACTGAAACAACGTCTCTCAGGTCAGGGGCTCTGAGTAGGCCGTGCTGTTTTGTGCCTCTGCAAACACAGGATTTTTCTCGTTCCCCCAAAGACCCTTCCTCCATCACCTAGAGTCCAACTACGGTGCCACATCTTTCAGGGATCCTTGATGATTCTGATACAGGGTTCGCCTGGTATCTGCTGTCCTCAAACAATTTGTGCACATTGCAGCATAAAGCGTATTTGTCATTTTCCCTTGATGCAACTGACGTTAAAGTGTAGAAGACACAGCACTGGGGGAAGCAGTGCAAACACAGACAAGAAAAGATGGAGGGCGAAAGCTCTGGACTGCCCCCACTGCCCAGCGTGCACTGTGGTTTCTGGTTTGCTTTGTGTCTTTGGATTTTTTAGACAAGGGCTTGCTTTGCAGTCTACACTGATCTCTCATTTTCTATGTAGCCCACTCTGTCCTCAAACTCACAGCAACCCACTTACTCCAGGCTCCCAAGTCCTGGGAGCACAGGCATGAGCCAGCACCATGGGATCAATTCTATATATATATAAATTACCATGTAACTCAGGCTAGCCTAGAACTCACTGTTGCCAACACTTTCAAGAGACTGCAGGCACATGGACCCACATGCCCAACTTTGGCACTGCACCTTCTAACTTCCAGCCCTATAAGCATTTGCAGAAAACATGCAGAGATGACTAAAGGAGTGAAGGAGTAGAATGCTGTGCTCTTTGGGTTAGCAAAGGCGAGAGTAAACAGATTAGAAACGCGTTTAGCTAAAGTCATGCTACAGGTCATGATTTCCTATCAAGAAATTCAGCAGACATGCGCACACATCAATGTACCATGGCCACATAGCACAATGAACATGGAGAGGAGAGACTGGCAAGCAAACACTCAACATTGCCTGCCATACAGGAAGCCATAAGTGGATGTCCTTCCCCAGCTCCTGACCAAGTAAAATGTCTACCCTGGCCCTGCGAGGAGTAACAACAGGATCATCATGCCAAGAGCACTGGTAAATTGTCCTTTTGGAAGAACACAAAGGTATAATGAGTGGATAGTTACTAGATACCTACTTCAGACCTGTGAAAAAGAAAAAGGCATGACCAAAGCTGTTCTATAAGCATTTGATAATACCAGGCTGCCATCAAAGGTGTTAAAGAATAAGGAATAAAAATTTGTTACTGAGGTAGTGTTGATTTCTCCCAATTTGGACAAGGTGAGGTAGATACTATTCTTTCATGGTTTTTTTTTTCTTTTCTTTTTGCAGTAGGGTAATCTAAAGCCCAGGCTGACTCTCAGCTCACTGGGTAGCCTAGGCTAAACTTAACTTCTTGATCCCATGCCTCAGTCTCAGTTTCTAATTGCTGGAACCAAAATCAACCTGTTCTAATTCTTTAAAGAGTTATTCAGGAAGACTAATTCAACAATAACTAGCTTGTCAAAAATTCAATATAGGACAATATACAGGCACTTCTAGCAATCCTTAAGGTCATCTGGACAATAATAATAGCCTTTTGTCCCCTGGTCTGTAGGGATCAACTCCTACATCCACAATGACAACAGTACTTGGCCTTGCCTGTTTATAAAGCAAAGCTGGATTCAAATTCTCCTTCAGGGCCTTCCTAGTCATCTCTGGGAAGGCAGTATGACTTCTATTACTTTGTTTTCTTGATTGTCCTCTTTTCTTAAAACATTAATAAAATGTATGAGAAACATTAGGTTTTGATTAACATTAGAGAGCTCAATGGCACAAATTTTCATAAGTTGTAAAACCAATATTGGAGGAAATGTTTATTTTATATGGCAATATCTTTATTCTTTAGGGGAAAAATAACATATGTTATAGAGCAGTCATATATTGAGAAAAAAGTTTATGATGTTTTGTCACTCCATATAGAGAAATAAATGGCTGAGTAGTTAAAAGCAAGAATGTTTCTTCCAGAGGACCTGAGTGCGGGGTTCACAAGTGCTTGCAACTCATGCTCAAGGGATCTGACGCACTCTTCTGTCTTCTTACGACACCCCCCCCCACACTCATCACGCACACATACATACACACATGCACACACACATATAAACACACACATGCACATACATAAATACACACACTCACTCATACAAAACACATAAACACACAAGTAAAAATAAATAGTTCTAAGTCATTTATTCTTTGGTTAGAGTGAGTCATTTCCAGCCACTCTACATGCTCTCGCCTTGCCTGGTAAAACCTAGCACTTTTGTGTGTGAACTCTTAAACATAAGTCCACCTAATCTTCCCAGTTCTGGAAAACAACATATTCATAATAATGCCAGGTTGGGATAAACTGCTACTATAATATGTACTTGTGTATGACATTCCTCAGCTGTAAGTGAGGTGTGCGTCCCTTTAAACTTTCCAACTTCACATTCTCAGAGTTTACATACATGGTAAGAACAATGGGGTCCAGGTAAGGTGATCAAAGAAACACAGCTAAGTAATTTAGACTCTTGGAGGGAAGACATACTAAGAAAGGTCGCTTTGTTTAATCCACAAATGCTCACCATGTTCAGTGGCGTAAACAAGAAATGTACCAGGTCTGAAGCACTCGGGTTCTGGATGTGAGACTTGAGCTTGGCCTGTGACAGTAAGAAAACAAATGTATTATAACCATGCAAGCATGCTGAGGATGTATGCTAAAGGCGCAGTTCAGTGCAGACCCAGAAGGAAGCTTCTCTCCTGGCTCATCTGCTTAAAGAGGACCTATCAGTGTGGAGAACATAAGGGGAAGAGCAATCAGCCAAGAAATACGGGAACTGCTTTCTATCTAAGTGTCTTCCACACACATGCCTTGCAATCTGATGTTATAATTAACGGCCAATCAAAACACTCGCCCACAAATCTACAGGGACAATTGTATCTCTTCATTTAAATCTCAAGAACATTCGTCTAGACTTTGATCTTTTCCATCTGTTTCTTCTAATGATACATAAATAAAGTACACCTACCAGAAGGTTGAATCCATGTTTAAACTTCTGGAAACAGTCAACAAATTCATCAGGAGGTGGTGGCTTTGCCCTCAGTGTTAAAACACCCTCTAATGAAATTTTAAAAAGAGCAGAGGGCAAATGAGAACAGACTCACAAGAACGTTGATTAAACGAATCAATAAAAAAAAAAAAAACATTTGTGTCCACAGCTGGAAGATTATGCCCGATGTGGAGTTCACTCTACACCATCTCTTATTCCAATAAACAAAGAGGATCCTACGTCTGAAGGGCTTCCTCTTCCCTTAGGCACTCCTAGTGACTCAGTCAATTCTATAAATATGAATTGAAGCTCTCCTATATTCCAGGAATTCTTGTCATCATTATGAAGACTATAAAATTGAGTAAGTGACAAGCCCTGCTTTTAATGGCCCTGAAAAAAAACACAGGAAATGGATCAGGAGAGTAATGCAGATATAACTAGGTGCTGTAACTGGAGACTGTGTTGGCTGGGAAATGGGGAATATGAGTGCTATACTAGAAAGTTCCTTCAACTAACGTTTTTCTTTTGGTTTCTCGACACAGGGTTTCTCTGTGTAATCGCAGTCTGTCCTGGAACTAGCTCTGTAGACCTGGCTGGCCTCAAACTCACAGTGATCTGCCTGCCTCTGCATCCTGAGTGCTGGGATCAAAGGTGTATACCAAATAAGTTTTAAGAAGGGATTTGAAAAGCTCTGTCCACCACCCCCCTAACTCCCACTCCTGCTCCCAGGAGAAAGGACATGGTAAGATTAAAACAACATATGGAATAACAGAGAACTTGCATGCACAGGAAGCACGAAACATAAATCCAGAGAAAAGTGAGAATGAAGACAAAGACTCTGCTCAGATGGCGGGAGACCCTGGACGTCAGAGTAAGAAGTGACATTTCAATCAGCCATCCACAGGAGTATGAGGGCTCCAATTCGGAATCCTAAGAGGGGTATCCTATTGGCTGTGGCACACCTGTAGCCCTCCTACTTGAGAGGTAGAGCCAGCAGGGTCAGGGATTCAAGGTCATCCTTAACTTTACAGCAACCTTGAGGCCAGCTATATGAGAGCCCGTTTCAAAGACTGATTGATTGGTTGACTGACTGATGGATTCTCCTTATAATATAGAAGACTGGAGGGTTGAAAACTGCTTTTAAGCTGGGTCAAAAGTGATGACAGTTTCAACCAAATGTTGACTATGAGAATGAAAAAAAATGGATATAGGTGAAACTGGGAAAATAATTCAAAGTAGCTATATGCTCAAGGGGAAAAATAAACCACATAGAGGTTGTGAGTTTGGTTGACGTAGAGGACAGTGTACTTTATTAAGAAAACAGAAGAGGGAACTTGAAACACCATGGAACACTTCATTTCAGAACGTGTGGAGAAGATGAATGGCCAAGCATCCACACCAGAACACTGAAGGCCGCACACCATTACATGAACTATAGGAAATTTTGAAGTTACTACAATGAGTGAGACATGTACTAACCCTACTTTTATATATTCAATTTATTCCATTTGCCAGAGAAAACATAAACACTACCCTTATATCTATACTTCTATACATTCCAAGTCATTTTGTTTGCATTTAGCATTACTATTTTTTGAGACAAAGTCTTATATCCCAGGTTTGTCCTTGAACTAAGAATAATCCTCCTGCATCAGCTTCCTGAGTGCTGGGATTCCAGGCACAGTTTTTAAGAGATTTTAAACAATAGAGCTTCAAGATTGCTTCTGTGCAACTCTGAATGCAAATGAACAATTTGGGGTTTCACAATAAAGATTCAAATCCACTGGTATTTTAAAATACTTTGATGAGAAAAGTCAAATTTTAATGTTAAAAAAGATTCCAAACTTACAATGTAAGAACGCTACATAGAAAAATAGTGTTATGAGCAGAGGCCAACTTTTAACCACCCATGAAAACTATAGTCGAACGGCTACCACCTAATCTCAGAGTCATGTGACTTAAAAGTACAGCCAGGCTGAAACCAACACTCGTCCTTTCCTCTCCACTTGGACCTCCAACGGTGCACAAAGCTACAGGACCTTGGACCAAGATCAGCACAATGTAGTTGTTTATAGGACTAGGCTCACCCAGCCCAGCAGCCCAGGGAAGCCCCGCCCACCTGCAGTCTGACAGCCGCAGGATGGCGAATCCCTGCTCACCCATGGGTCTGATAGCCTTAGACTACAGAAGGCCCACTCACCTCCAGGTCCTTTCCTTTTACTTTTCTTGCTTTTCTTCCTTTTAGAAAGCTCAGAAAATGCTTCAGCTGCCTTTTGGAGTTTTGTGATAAAAAACTCAATATCATCCAAAATATGGTTTAAGATTTGCTGGAATTAGAAATAACAGAACAAGATATAAAACAAAGAAAAAAACTAATTTTTCTCTAGCTGCATAGGGCTAGTTAGTAAAGGAGAGAAACTTTAAGTGAGAAGAAAAAAGGATGCCCCTATCAAGTCAATCACTGATTCTAAGAAAACACACACATATACATGTTTATACATATATTCACATACATATATATTTTCATGTATATATACATGTTTTCATATATATAAATACATACATATATATGTATGCATGTATATATATTATATATATTATATACATCTGAAAACTCACCTCTGTGCCTTTCTTAAGCTTAATTTTGGTACATTTTCAATTTTTTCAGGGAGGCATTCACATGTGCAATCGTTATTAATTACTTTAAATTGCTCTAATTTTCTTTAAATCGCTCTAATTTTCTCACAGTGTTCCCCCACACAAAGCTAGGGGGTGGGATTTCTAGAGACATTTTGTTAGGAGAGCAACAGGAATTTTTGTTTTGCAAATAATTGCCCTGTAAAGGTTCTGACATAGTTACAGCATTACAGAATGCATTAAGAACCCAAAAAACACATAGCCCATTACAGAATGCTGTAAGAACCTAAAGAAACATAGCCCGTGTACAACAAAAGGCGCCAAGAAGACTGCACTACAGAGCAGTATTAGCAAACAAATCCACAGTTGAGACCATTTCAATTATCTTTTATACTTCAGCCTTAGCTTTCTCTAATCTAACAATGAAGAATTCTTCATATAAAAAGACTAGAAAGTGGGATCTGGTAAACATTTAAGTATAATGTATTGTGATATAAGAAATAAATTCTAGGGCTGGAGGGAAAAAGAGGGTTCAGCAATAAAGGGTACATTCTGCTTTTGCAGAAATCCAAAGTTCAGTTCCCAGCGTTTCATGTTGCTCAGCTCACAACCATCTGTAACTCCAGCTCTGGGTGATGTGATGCCCTCTTCTGACCTCTTCAGATACCTGCACCCACATGCAAGCACACACAAACATACACATGATTAAGAATGAAAATATTTTAAAAATTAAATTTTGAGTGTCAGAGTCCTTTCAGTGATTTTCAAAAGAATCTGGGAAGATGTACAGTTTAAAAGGTAAATAAATGACTTATCTATAACATAATGGACACAGCCACTCTGCAAATTAATTGCTATGAAGAAGTCAAAATAAGTTCAGTATTACTCTTTATGAAACATTAATATTTACACATTTATACTTTAAATTATCACTTAACTTTTCCTTATATTTTCCTTTTTATTTTATTTATGTTTTTATTTTCATTTTCCACTTTCATCAGTACTTGGTGTGTGTGTGTGTGAATGCTCACACTTTCATGTGTGTGGGCACATGCGAACAGGTGCATGTGGATTTCCATGCTTGTCCATGGCTATGTGTGCACAGGGTGTACCTGTGCAGACCCAGTGCTGATGTCCTGAATCATCCTCTATTTCTCTTCCGTCTCAACAATGAGGTAGAGTTGCTCAATGTAACCCAGCATTTGCACCAGCAATGGCTACTCTTGCTAGGGAGCCAAGGGCCACCATGCCCATTAGTCCTAGCGACCTGAACTCCTGTTTTCACATTCTTGGTGCAAGCACTTTAGCCACTGAGCCGCCTCCCTAGCCATACAAACTCATAGTAAACCAAAGGAACAAATACTAAAAGGATACCTCAGTGATGATTCACAAACTATGAAAAGAATAAAATGTCCCGACCATGGTAATTCACGTCCACTTCCATTATAAACTGGTTAAGTTGATAGTATTCTATAGAAGACAAAGTCTAGCTAAATACTAAGAGTGGTTAAGGAAAAATTCAAGAGGCATAATGAACGCCTAGAGGAGAAAACACAGTTTCTGCGAACCATTTTTTGCTGATCCCTTTCCTCTCAGTGTCTTGGTTTCCCCTCTTTACAGCACAGAGTGCTGATGAAGTGGACCTGACGCTGGACTCACCACATCTCTGTCGATCCGGGCTGCCATCATCTCGGGCGTCTCTTCTTGCTCGTGGTACTGCCGGGGCTTCTCAACTGAAGAGAAAGGAGAATTGTAAGACTTTCTGTGTTCTGTTAAAGCGATACTGATTCAGAAATGAACATGTGAACACGGTGAGAAAGGATTCCAGTTGCTAGGCAGGGGCCATCTGGAACAGACAAGTCAAGTGAAAATCCTATGGGCTAGCTACATCCTTGCCAGTTACCATGAGTGATGGGCATGGCTACTGCACTGGCCTGCCCACCTGTGTAAGATTCACGCTCCTCTATGTCCCCTCCCCCCCTTCCCTGTGTCAGCCTCAATACTGCCAGCCCTGACTCAGAGTGCCTCCTTCTTCAGAAGAAACAAATCATCTCTTGTGAAATAGTGAAAAGTTCCAATGCAGCAGAGTTGATAGCTTTGTGTGTGTGTGTGTGTGTATGTGGGGCGGGGCGGGGGAGTGGTTGTGTGTATATATGTGTGTGGTGTATGTATGTATGATGTGTGTGTATATATGTGCATGAGTGTGTGTACATGCAGATGCTTGGGGAAGGGGTTCCCTAAGACTCTGTGTGTGTATGTGTATGCGTGCAGATGTTTGGGGAGCCCCTGAGACACAGATACCATCAAACCCGGCTTTTTAACCTGGACACTGGGAATGGAATTCAGTTCGTTGTGCTAGTATGGCAAATACTATACCAACGGCATCATTGTCACAGCCCAGGCTGCTAGTCCCTCCACATCCCAACCTTGTGACTACAATAAAGCTTTGCAGTTCTGACAGTACAGCGATTTCTACATTCTCACTGTAAGTAAGCATAAAACCCACAGCATTTGGTTCATTGATCTTAAATCATAAGCCTTGAAATAAATACTGAACACATGTCTCAAAGGCATTCAAAATGTTAAGAAAGCCCAAATGTGACTGTAAATCATGAGACCTCCACCACAGAGTCCTCCTGAGGTGAGTCAACCAGCGCTATGGTAACAATGACAGCTGGTGCAAGCATTTCAGAGTACATTAAATTCAAAGGCATATGGCTGGAGCAGGAGCAACAGATCACAAGGAGCAGAGATAGAGCTCATGATAGATCATCATGACTCATGAGGTTCAATAGAGAACTGGCAACACACACTGAAAACCCGGAATTCCAATTTCTCTTTTATGCTAACATTGCCCAGACATGGAGCACATGCAAAAAGAAAAAGGAATCACTGGGCCATATTAAGCTGTATTGTTAGCTATAATTATTCAGGCTCATTAATCTGCATGCAGCAAAGCCTGCCACTTAGCTGCTGTTTCACACATGGCTACTGCTTGCTTGGTACAGTGTACTACGGAAGGCAGCAAGCTAAACTTGAAACAGCCATTAGGAACTCTAAAGGGGGCCAAGTAAGGGTGCTCTGCCTGCATTCCCAGCCCTCTGGAAGCTGAGGCAGGGATGCCAAGGCGAGGCAGGGATGCCAAGGCAAGCCAGGGCTACATAGTGACTCCCCACAACACCCAGGGCTACACAGGAAAACTATGCCTAAAAGAAGGAAAAGAAAGAGTCTCTGAGAGATGCCACATCATCTGTAGGTGAAGTGAGCAGAAGATATTATTTCGAAAACATTTTGGGGTGCAGGCACCACTGCCATGATTCTGCTGAACTCACTTTTGACAGTGCTACTCCACCCCAGAGTTCTAAAGGGCTGCAGTCAGAGCTGACCAAGCCCTTAGAGGGAACAGGGGGAGCCTCCTCCAGGAGGTTCCCAAACTTGATTCTGTCACTCACACAGAACATTGTATACTATGTCTTGAGTTCTGTTTAAAAAAGCAGTAAGCTAGAAGTTGAACTTTATCTCACTGTAATTTTAACAGATAGCAATCCCAGAAATAGTTTATGCAAATCTAAGAGCTCAGAAACACCTGAGTATAAATTTTTTATTATAAAATTATATTAGATTGCACACACATTCCTACACCTCTATTCAGGATGTCTTTACAATGAGATGTCTTTTCTTCATGTCAATACAATTTTGATAACTCTTTCTCATTCTCTCTCTCTCACACACACACATACACACACTCACACACAAAACCAACACAACAATAACAACTATCCAAATGTCCTTCACCAAACAATACCAGCAAAACCCACCTTAAGTTCACAATAAGCACAGATCACTAGAAACCCTAGTCTTTTAAAAATCATTATAAATATGAAGAGAATTGTTAGAAGCCTGTTCTTAAAGCAGAAGTCATTCTTTGACAGTGAATCTTAAGCTCCTGTGCTGGCAGTGATTACAGTATTACGTGTGTTTGGACTCACAGAAACCTATGGCTCATTATGCCCACTTTACAGATGAGGTGGAAGTGTGAAAAGATGACCTTCTATAATCATGTGGACAGAGAGATCCAGGTTTTGTTTCAGGTCCATTTTTAACCCACAAGATTAAAAGCATCAATTATTAAAGACACTGCCCACTTCAGTCATAAGACATGTATATGTTTATAAATCAAGCTGGAGTCTTCTTCTCCACCTGCACCACACATCCTCTCGGCAGGAGCCGTTGAGCCTGTTAGGGGAGAAAACAGTCTTGCCAGCTGCGAGCCCATGTGCTACAGTGATCAATGTGGCATCTAATACATTAGCAGCACGGACATTACAGGGGTGACCAACCACTTTGTGATGAGATACAGGACTTGCTCCACAGATGGGAACCGATCCCTAGTTCTGTAAGCGCTGGTCAAGAGCTCACATCTCTGCCAAGAAACTGTAATGCAACTCAATGGCCACACACAAAAAATAGACATGAGAGTAGGTAGGGACTGTTGGGAAGAAGGGTTTCAATGAGAGTGGAAGGGAGATGAGGGAGAGGACTAGGGAGAAAAATAACTAAAATTTCCTATAAATATACAAAGATGCTAGGGGTAAAATAATTAGAATTTCTTACAAATATACAAATATGCTATCAAGAAAAAAATGTAAAAAAAAGATTCATAGTATAAAGTAACTCATCTTGGCAAGTGATTATCACTGATGTTGCAGACTACCAACTATTCAATTGAATAATACATGGTTGGATAAAGGATAAATAAATTAAGAAATCCCACCAGGGGCCTAGGAAAACAGCTCAGTGGGTAGAGCCTTTGCCATATGAGTATGAGGACCAGAGTTAAAACCTTCAACACTCCCATAAATTCTGGGCTGTTGTGTGTGCCCACCATGAATCTCAGCACACAGGAAATGGACACAGAGGATCCCTGAAGCAAGTTACTTATCTATACTGGCTGAAATGGTGATAACTGGGTTTAAGTGAGGGACCCTGTCTCAACGCTTCAGGCGGAGATTGGGAGAAGACACCCAGTGTTGACCTCTGATCTCTAAATGCACACGCATGTGCCCACATGTATGCAAACATGCATGCACAAATCCACATATGCACACACACAAAAGCAGAAGCCACTTTGGGCATAAGGCAAATCATCCATTTTAACTTTTGCAAGATCACTCCTGAAAATTATGAAAATGGACCAACCATACCTGAAGTCATGTTAAAGTCATTACCGCAAACAGTTCCCAGTAGGATATTAAAGACTTCCATTTGGGCCAGCGAGATGGCTCAGTAGTAAAGACGCTATCAAGCCTGACAACCCGAGTTCAGGTTCCAGGACCCATGTGGTGGAAGGAAAAAACTGAGGCCCACACACTGCCCTCTGTCCATCACCACGTGTGCACATCCCTATGCTTGCACCCACACACATCCACATATACACAATAAACATATATTTTTCAAGTTTTATTTAGTGGTAGGCTGTAACTGTTTTTGCCAGCAATGTCAAGATAACAGAACGGCAAAGCCATAGGTCCCCTCTGACAAGGTTTCCTGAGGGCAGATTCTTCTCTGTCATTGTCCATACGGACATCCTTTCTATCAACACAAAATAGCTGAGAAATAAACAGAAAGGCTCTGCAGTAAAATATTTTAGGAAAGAAGCACCCTAATGGGCTCTCTTAGGCATATATTCCATTATCATGTTTGTAATTGTGAGTCAAGTGAAACTCCCTCTCTTGGTATTAAATAAATGACTGTAATCACCATAGAATATTTATTAAATGGCTGTCACGAATTCTCGCGGATAATAACCTTAACAGCCATCCAGACTTACCTTTATAGCATCTACGATTTAATTCTTTAAAGTGAACTTTAACCTACAAATCAATATGAGAATATGAAAGACTGAATGACAGCACACCCCAAAGTGGGTCTTCAGTGGGGTTAGCTCTGGATACTCACATTCGCCCTGGTCAGCTGCCCAGGCAGACCAGGCTGCCACTCGGCTTCTGACGTCCACCTGTGTGACAGTCCCCGGCGGCACAGGGGCAGGGGCTCTGGGAGGAGGGGGGATGCCGGGGTCTGCTTTGGCAATCATCCTGAAAGTAAAAACAAATAATCAAATTGGGCTCTTGCCATCTCCATTTCTGCAAAAACAGTTCTCTCAATTGGTGGGATTTGCCTCAATATCAACCCTCAGGAGTAACTGTCAAAGACATAACAATTCCCAAACAACTCCTCTGTGTTTGCCAGGAAGTTCCGAGACACAGAAATACAGAAAAATTAAAATCCCAGGGGAAACGTCACTGAATTTTTCTCTATGTCACATGATATTTAAAAGGCTTGTGAGCACATGGTTCATACACAGGGCAACCTTGGGTCATCTCTTAAAACACTGCACATTTTTCACAACTCTCTAGGATATCTACACATGTGTGAGAAGCTGTGCAGGAGACAGAATGGACAGATGGGAAAATAAGACGGAACAGACAGACTCAAAAGGCAGCAAGAGCAAACGAGCTGAGAGTAAAGGTTGTGATTTACAGAAGAGAATGATTCATCTCTACTGAAAATGATCTCTCTAAACCCTCAGGAGAGAGAAGCACACATACTGTCCAATCCCATCCACTAATTTCATTTACTGCTCTTACCTCAGGGCCTCCGGCCGCCTCTTCTGTTTCCCACCTTTACTGTCGCTGATCGCACTTTCGATATCCTCACTAATTAGGTTTGCCTGCAAGGAGAGATGAGTTATCTAACAGGCCATGGGCTTGTCTGAGTTTTGGTACAAAGACTGAAACATTAAAAAAAAAAAGATTTATATTCATTGTTTGCATCAGTGAGTATCTTGGTGTAATGCAGGTAGAAAGACTTTTTTTTAACATGGCCTTAAAAATATGACTCTGATTTTAATGGTGAATTTTATTGTGACAGCACTCAAATACTGACTTTGAAGGTTAATCTAAGGCCAGATTCCACTTAAAGATGTCCTCCCAAGAGCCCAACATAAACAGGCAAATGTGGGTGGGTGTCTCCACTCTGTTGGCAATGAAGGGGGTGGGAGAAGCAGGCATGTGGCTGGTACACTCTGCCCTTCTTCCTTCTCCAGGGGCTCACCTATTAACTCGCTAAAACAATCACCACAGCCCACAGGGGACACCTGAGCTTAAGGCAAGCCTCCTCATATGGTTTGGGCCTGCAGTGTCCCTGAAGGGCCACATGTTGAACGAGACAGTGGAGGGAAGAAAAATCACTGAGATGTGTTCTTAAGGGGAACACTGGGATTGCCGGATATTTCCTGTCTCCCTTTCCACTTCCTGTTTCCCATGAATTTTACAGCAATTTTACCACACACTTCCAATTGCCTTAGAGTGTTCCACCATAGGCCCAAAGGCCACATACCAAACAACCATGGACTAAAGAATCTAAAACCATGAGGAAAGCAGACCTTTCCTCTTCATAAGTTTCTCGGCTCAGGTGTTTTGTCACAGTGATGGGAAGCTCACACAGCTCTACATTCACAGGCTGGATCTCAACTCTAGATTGTATCCATCTGGATAAGCACCTTATTTTTCCATTTCAGGTAAAAATTAACTATCTGCCACCATGAACTTTTCCAACATTATCCCAACAGGACCAGTGATTAGATTTTCTTGGGAATCCAAGTGAGGTTTATAGCTAAGGTGTTAATTTTTTTTTTGGTTATGAAATTTATTTGTAGCCTGTAATTATCACTGTATATGAAGTTGTTGCTCATGTATTCATCTTCTATTTTTGTGCTTGTATGCTCTGTGTAATTATGTATATTTTTCTCAGATATATGAGTCATGTATTCTTTAACAGTAAGCACTGATGAGTATAAAATTTAGAACTGATTGGAATCTTCAAGATCATCTAGTTTCTTTGAGAGAGAGAGAAAGTACTTGTGTGTGTGTGCGCGCTTGTGCGCGCGCATGTGAGTACATGCATATGCACAGCACTACATATGTAGTGAAGCAGAGAACAACCTCATGTGATGTTTCTCACCTTATACCTTGCCTGAGGCTGGGTGCTTAGTTGATTACCCCTACAAAAATCTGGGCCAGCTGGCCTCGAGCTTAGAGAGGCGCTCCTGTCTCTGCACCCCATCTCCCTGGAGGTATGTAAGGATTACAAATGTACACCAACATAGCTGGCTTTATACAGGTTCTGAGGAGTCAAACTTTGGTTCTTAGACAGGTGCATCAAAGCTTTCGTCCACTGAACCAGCTCCCTAGCCCTTGTTCATTCTCCTCTATAGTTAACTGTCCGAGGAATGCGAGGTGAAACAGTTTGGCCTGCATCGTGCTGACAGTGAGATGACACTGTGCTGGGTTCCAGGACAGCGTCACTTCCTTAGAACATTCTAGTCCAACATAGTCTAGACATCCAAGGTGAGAAGCCTCTATTATCTGGAGGAGTAAAACTGCACATGTCTAGAACCTTGAACTCTCCTAAAGGAGACAAAGGAACCATGTGGCATCCCATAATAAACATTTAAACTCAAAAAAGTGCTATCACAAGATGTTCCACACGTAAAATAGTTTTACACCAAGGTACTTGTATTTTTTTTAAAAGATTTATTTATTTATTGTGTATACAATGTTCTGTCTACCTGTAGACCTGCATGCCAGAAGAGGGCATCAGATCTCATTATAGATGGTTGTGAGCCACCATGTGGTTGCTGGGAATTGAACTCAGGACCTCTGGAAAAGCAGCCAGTGCTCTTAACCTCTGAGCCATCTCTCCAGCTCCGGTACTTGTATTTTTAAGTTAGCAAGCCAGCCTCACGAAGAGAGGGTAGCATCGGGCAGTGAGTGTGTGCCCTCATATTTCAGGGTCTGAGCTATGGTGAATGCAGAGCATTGTCCAGAAAATCCATGTTGACCCATCACTGTTACAAGCCCCTAGAAAAGGGGAGCCTTCCATCCCAGAAACAGAAGCCCAGAACCTTCACTCAGGGCAGTAACTCACACAGAAGTCCAGAGCCTTCACTCAGGGCAGTAACTCACACAGAAGTCCAGAACCTTCACTCAGGGCAGTAACTCACACAGAAGTCCAGAGCCTTCACTCAGGGCAGTAACTCACACTTACATCGTACTCAACACCACAGATACCAACACAGATTTTAAATGTCTTCAACTTAGTACTTTTTTTTTTTTTTAATCTCTGCATTGGGCCAAGAAGATGGCTCAGTGGGTAAAGACAGAGTGGGCAAGGGTCTGCATTTGATCCCTGCACTCACATGTGGAAGGACAAAAGCAACTCCTACGAGTTGTCCTCTGACCTCCATGGGGACACCTCTCCTTGGCAAATAAATAAACAAAATAAATGAAATCTACTTAATAAAATTTTAGTTTTTGTCAGAGCAAAATATTCACTTCAACAGTTTTTGCCTTAATATATCTACAGCCTCAAAAATCATTAAAATAATCCATGTATTCCAAAAGTTGCAGAACATAGAGTCGAAGAACATCAAATTATAAGCTACTTAAATAACGCAGTTCCTTTCAAATAAGATTTTCATAATCATCTAGGAAGTAAATTCAAATTAGAAAAAAATTGCAAAATATACTGTTAAAGATAGTCTTCCTATGCCATGGTTTAATGTCAAAGAAATGCTGGAGAGATGAATTGTGGTTTTTGTTTGTTTGTTTTGTGCTGGTCTAAAATTTATTTACAAGATAAAATTTACAAAGAAGCTGCTGCTGTGGACACTCACTGTGGCGGTCTAAGAACCGCCCCTCCAGTCTCAGTATATGACACTGGGTCCCCAGCAGGTGGTGCTGTTGGGAGATTAGGTGGTACAGCCTTGCTATACACAGGAAATAAGTCACTGGGGAAGAGCTTTGAGATTAAAAATCCCTGACCAATTCCAACTGGGTCTCTCTGCCCCTTGCTCCTACTTCATGTTGTCATGACAACCCACCATGACAGAACCCTGTTCCCTGAGGCTACAAACCCAAATAAACCCTTCCCTCTGTTGATTATCATCAGTGTTTTACAACACTAACAAGAGAGAAACCCAGACAGAGCCAGTCAACTGGAAGGTAATTTCTCTTTCAGAGAAACCAACTCAGAAAATAAAGGTACCCAACGCTGAAGATAAATTCTAAGGTTCAAAGAAGCATCATAAATTATAATCATTTAGAAATTATAGTGGATTGTAAAACATAAATTTGGGGGAAGGCTAGAATATTATTATTGGTAACTGTGCTGAGCTGTTTCTCATTTCCTGTACAGATTATAAATCCTGAGCAATTTTTCAAGTCACATAATGAAACGGCAGATTTTAAATCAATACCATGGGACATTCTAAGTATCTCACTCAAAGAATGCAAGCTCTGAGCATAGTGAAGAACAAAATAGAATTGTAGCACAATTAATTATTGTTTATCTACGCAGCATGATTTTCAATGACCTAATTTTAATTATACATGCAGGGCCCCTGATGAGAATTTCATACATTAACGATACTTTATAAACAACCACAAATAACACACATCTATGTTTGTTTACTAATTTAAAACAGGGTCTTACTCTAATAGCCAGGCTGGCTTCTGACTTGTAGCAATCCTCCTGCCTCACCATCCTGAGTAGTGGAATTACAAGTAGGAACCATCATGCCATGAATTGAGTTTTTAGAAATAGTAATCAGATTTGCACTTTTGTTTCCTTGAGTGAAAATTGAAGGAAGACACTTAGGTACTTTTTTTCCTTATTACATTCTCAGAATCTTAAACCCTAACACCTAATAACTAAATGACCAAGTTGGATCATTTGAAAGCTGCAGAACATTGCTTAAACGGGGTTGTGAGAGGATCTAGCACCTGATAGATACCCTCGCTATTCTTGTGGAGGATGGGAATATGGCACCAAGGACTTACATCAGGCAGCTCATAATCATTTATAATCCCAGATCCTGAGGATCTGATGCCTTGTTCTGGTCTCTCTGGGTACCTGCACACACAAGTACATAAATATTCACAGAACACATACACACACACAAATACAATCAATGGGGGGGGTCAAACTTACCTTAACCTCATCACACTGGAAAAGGTGAAGGTCAGGCTTGTTCTGCGTTGGTTCTTTGCACACCAAGGCAAGAATGGAATCATAACTGCATGCATGCACCACAGCTTGGCAATGCTGGATTGTATTTAAAGGAAAATTCTCCAATTCATTCTATAAAAAAAAATTAAGTATTTGATAGTGTCAAACCTCCACTCATGTTCTGTATGAATTAATATTTATGGTACATTCTTGAAGAATAAAATAACATAAGCTTCATAAACTTGCCTTCGATTCTAAATCAATCAGGCTCACAGCTCGGTCATCCACTTGGAGGATCATATCCTGAGTCCATACTTTGCCCTTGGCATCAAGCAACTTCAGCTTTCTTATTCCGTCATCAACAGTTATCATAGCATCTTTCCGATCCAGCACAAAGGTGGTCAGGTGCTTATAGTATGCAAAAGAGGAAAGGAAAGAAAAACTCTTAACACACAAATAAAACCCTCTCAGTATGTATTTTCCAAAAGAATGAGGAATTTGTGTAATGGATGCCAGTCAACAGAGAATCAAAGGATAGACACGGCGTACTACATCCTCAGCTCCTCTGCTGAGAGGGTGGAGTTGAGTGAGCTTTTGTTGAACGTAGAGAATGATGTCCTGATTTGTAAGATCTCTAAACCTGTTTCATGCTGAGTCATGTGGAGCTATAACAGCATGGTATAAAAACAAATTCTTAGCAGTAAAAGCATAAACAGCATTCTCCTTAAATTAACGGCCTTACCCAAATAGCCATTTAAATGCTGCACAATACCAACATTCTCAGTGGCATCCACAACATCCTGGACACCTACCCAGAAGTGGCAGATATGGTTCCACTTTCTAACAACTGCCACGTTTGCCCTCTCCTGCAACCACTTTGCTGAAACAAAGTGGTTTCATTTTTTACTTAAGCATGCTTGAGATAAGCAGAGAACTGAAAACAGCTATTTGAAGATGACATCCCTGATTACATATTTTCCACAATAAACAGGGGTCATTTTGATACCAATTAAGAGCAACTGTCTTCCAAACTAAAAAGAAGCTGGAGTTTAATAAAATCTAGTAATGACGTCAAATAAAACTAAATATAAAGCTGAGCTACATTGTGCATTAACATTTAATTTCAGTGTTAAATGGAAGCCTTTCTCTTGCTTTAACTGGGCTAGCAATGGCCAATGAATAACAGTTACTATTTCAATCTATTTATTATGAAACACAAACTCTCACAATATTCTCACACATAACATCTCAATTTTACAAAAGAAAAAATCTAAATGAAAGGTCCATACGACTTAAAAACATATCCTATTTGAATGAAATGAAATATAATTTTTATTTTGCTCCCAATTTTTATGCCCCTTAAGAGTCATCCTAAGGATTGGCAAGACCAAAGCTTCTTACTTCCACTCGGTACTGGGATACATCAGACACACTGCTGACACTGTCTCGGGCATAGTTCTTCCTTTGTTCTGAAAGAGAAGTTTGGAGAAGCCATTATTTATCTACTAGTAGGCTTGAGCTCATATGCTACAGTCATGTGGTTCCTCTGAAGCTAGCCTATGGCACATATGAATACAGTAGCTGTCAAGTCCCCATCGTGAGTTTTACCTGACAACATTCATTATTCACAGGCAATCCCAAGGTCATGAGAAAAACCAACAATATGTAAGAACCCATGAACTCAATTTAAATCTTCAGAGTTCCAAGATTTTTAGATTTCCTAGGTTTTAAAGGGTTTTACAAATCGTTTATATGCAGGTATGTTTGTAAGAATGCATGCATGTAAGCATGGGAGCTGGAGGGGGCCAGGGGAGACGCCTCTGGCTCTCTGGAGCTGGAGTTACAGGCAGCTGTGAGCTGTCCAATGTCCCACATCTAAATGAGGAACAGAGTTAGAGGAGATTCCAAACTAATTCAATCCCGAGGGTTGCCACAAACATGAACAACCGTCACACATCAACAGAACACACAAATGAGATTCTTAGAATTACAGAGACACGCTGAGGGGGGGGGGGAGGGAAAGAGGCAGCTAAGTAGGCAGCTGCTGCATCAAACTATTCAGCAGGCAGAAAACAAAACTTTTTTTTTTTAATGATGCTGCAAAACCAAAAAAAAAAAAATCCAAAGATTATCAATATTCAGTATTTGTAATTTCCAGTCAAGTAATTTATTTGGCAATTCAGGAGTGTTTTATTTCTTCTAAGGCAGAATGCTTGAATGGAAAGGAGAGGACCTAGTGGGTGATCAGGGGACTCTGCGATTCTGAATCTAGCTTTGAGTTTGTCCCTAAGTAAGAAACTAGATTTGGGTAAAATTCTTAAATGTCTGGGTCTAAGAGAGTGTACTGTAAGTAAAGTGTTAAACAGGTTAAATGTAAAAGACCTGAAAGCGTTAAAGCTTTGGCAAACTAAGTGTTTGTCCTAGGTTTTGTTGTTGTTGTATGTGATATGTGTGTATACATGCATGCATGTCACATATGCTGTCCACATACAGATAGACAATATATACCTATTATCTTTCCTACCAGCCAGAATTTCCTCACTATAAACATGTTTCCTCACACTCTTAATTGTCCGTATACTGAAAAGGTCTATAAAAACTGAACTAAGACTGAGGAGAAAAATATAAAATATATGCAGACCCAAAACATTAGAATCTAATGATCTTAAACACTTGATAAATGACTGATTTGCAAGCATGTGGAAGCAACGATTTTTCCATTTATGTTTATCCAGGAAGCCCCCATGTTCCTCTTATCACAGCTCATTTTGCTCCGGTCTATTCTGGTTTTGCTTTTGCAGCACTGAAATGTTTCAGGAAAAGCACACACAGCACACAGTTCAGTCTTGGCTACCTTTCTTCTTTTGTTTGGATGACGCTCTGAAGAAGTATGCCCCGTCTGTTCCTACCAAAATAATGTGGTCATAAGCAAGATCAGGTTCACTAACAATTTTTTCCAGCATTTAAAGCACATGCCTGCCTCTGAAACCAACCTTCACACACGGAACAAGGGGAACTACAGCTTTTCTGTTAGCTGAGGATCACTGTGAGATACCAACACATGGACGGCTATTCTTGGGAAATCCTTCAGTAACACATGAAACACAATGCATAACTCCTGAAGACACCTGACAAGAGCGCTCCTAGAAGGAAGCACTGCTTCATAATCACGGGTTCATTAGGCTCCTGCTCAACTCTCCCGAACGGCCGGCCTCAGAACGTAAGAGTGCTCATCTTCCTCTGATTTGACCTATAGATAGCGGAGGGAATGGCAGTGGTTGCCACGGTACCCGATGACTCGGTGATACGGTGGCTCCAGGATGTTCACATGCTTGACTGGCTCTTCCAGATAAAATGATTGGCAAACGCAGGTGAAGGGCCGAAAGGCTGTGTAAGTTTTTTTGTTATGAAGAAGTAAACGCTCATCTCCCAAATTTCAGAAGTCACAGTATCTCAGCCACAGGAAAATGTAATTTACAGGAGCAGAAAATGATTAGCAAGTGTTCCTCTGACTGCCATTACGCAGGCTGCCACTCCTTGTATTCCTAACTTGATTTCTTCACCACGCTTCACAGCAAATAAGATGTCAGGGAAAAGTACCTTAGAAGGACCCTACAAAATGCGTTAATGTCATAAAAGCAATGTGGAAAGAAAATGATTCTGGTGATATGAAGTCAAGAGCTAAAGTTTACTATTAACAGTTTAGAAGGCACTTTTGAAGAGACAGACCTGGAAGTCAACTGTATTGCCTCTATTGATGAGAATCCTGTGCAATTCTAAGTTCAGTGGTAAACAGCGCTCTGGCCCCAAGATGAAAGCTTAACAAAGCTTTGGAACAGCATGGGAAGGGTGAATGAAGGCTTTCAATGAAGCCATTGAGAGGAAGCCTTGGGAAATCATCACTTTCTCTAAGACTGGTTCTCATCCTTGACTGCCTACAATGATGGGCTTTAAAAACCATCTTCTGGGTCCCACCCTAAAGATACCCATGTGCTATAGTAGAGTTCATCAGGCCACTGGGATTTATAAAGCTCACACAGACATCGGATGTGGATCCCAGGATATAACCTTCCATCCCAGAACTCAGGAAAATGCCACCTCATCTATGTAGGCTCTTTGAGAGACAACGTTGCCATTCGTGTTAGAATGTAAATAACAGACAAATGGCACATTAAATAAAAAAGAAAGAAATATGGGTGTGGAGTTTTGAGTTTCTCAACTCCACATACAAAAGCCAGTACCTCTCTATTAACTGCCTGTCCCTCTTTCCCTTCTGCTTTCTTCCCCCTCCCCATTCCCCACTCTAGTTTCCAATTTCAAAATGAATTATATCAGAATCAACTTCATATTCTTTGAATAACACTACTTGTGTTTCATCATTTTTCTTTCCTGTTAGATTTAATCCCATGGAACAGAACATACAAACATGTTCAGACAGATTAAGTTCAGTAAATAATGAGAAAAATTCTCTGCAGATCATTTAGCACAAAGCTGATACACTTGCACACAAACTAATAGCCAATCTTGAGGCAAGAAATATTGCACTGCAGTTTCATTTAACTGTTTAGTTTGTGCAACTGCACGTATTCGGGCAAGATGGCACTGGTCCGTATGCTTGTTGTTATCTCCTTTGTTTTATATGGCAACATTTAGAAGAATTAATATCCAGACACACAGCTGAGAATGAAAAGTTTTCTCTTTCTGAACCATTAAACAGAAAACATCACAAAGAACAACTTCAGAGAATGTCTTTATCTAAAAAAGTCAAAAGTCTGCACTTACTATCTTCATATTCTTAACAACAACAGCAACAACAACCAAAATTTAAACCAATAACAACACTAAATAGCTTCAGGAAGTCCCTGGAACTGACCAGATTCACTGGGTCCCTCCCTGCCAAAGTAAGCAATAAAAGCTGAGAGTTACTCTCAGGGGAGCAAATATGAGCGGCAAAGACGACTGAGACCACACCAGCTGACTGGAAGAAGCAGAAACCACTGAACTGCCCCTGAAGAGGTTTAGATCGACTGAGGAAAAGAGACTCTACACCCTCTGTGCGGTGTCCTTCAGGTTTCCGGCTTTTGCGTCGCCACCCACACTGGTGTGGGATTTGGCGATCCAGCTGCCTCTGAGTCATTCATGCTCCTGTAAATAAGTCCCCTACCCTTATTCCTGTAAGTAACCTCAATAAAACACATAGTTCACCAAGTTAGACTCTGGTGGTATCCATATTTTGGTCTGTCAAGGGCTCATGATCTGGCGTGAGTAGAGATGTGTGTTGCACTTCCCAGGAAACTTTGTCACACGAGGGTAGCACACGTAGCTGGTGCCTACAGAGGCTGGATCTCTTGGAACTGGAATTACGAATGCTTGTTGGCCACTAGGTGGGTCCTGGGAACTGAACCTAGGAGCTCCACAGGAGCAGCAGGTGCTCTTAACCACTGCGCCATCTTTTTAGCCCCAGGCTGTCTTCTTCATTCGTTTTACTTAAACTTCTGATTTACCTGCTTCTGTCACAGCGTAAGCCAAGACACAATTCGCCTTTCTTTCCTAAATAAAAGACAACAAAGGCTACTTGCCAATTTGAAATAATGTTCGCATCACTTTTAGAAGATTTAAAAAAAAATCTTGTGTGCATTAAAGGGGGAGCGGTGACAGGAGTGATGGTCAGAGGAGACCTGCAGGGTCCATTCTCTCCAGCCACAGCAAGGATTCCCAGGGTCAAACTCAGATCCGCCTTCCTGCCAGTGGCGACTTGTACCTGGATCTCTCTGTCCCTCAGATTATTTAGTATTCCTCCTAACAAGGTGTGTGTTACTTATCATTTCTATGCACTCTCCAGTTACCACCAAGCTCCTGGCATTTCATTATTTTTTTATATTCATTCCACAAGTAGTTATTGAGCATAAATTATACATTAGCCACCATGCTAATCAATAAGCACAGGGAATCCTACAGTGAATGAGATATGGAAGCCACCTTCTTGGGATGACATTAGGTTCACCTTGCTTCTTACAATATTTACATACACGCTACAATGTCTGGAAAACACAGTTGACTTTTCAGAGCAGAGTTCGAGGCTCAGGTCCTCGGTGAAACCCCTGCTGACCACACCCACCAAGCAAAACTGCTAGCCCACGTCATCTGCTTTCTAGCATCCAAGCAAACTTGAAAAATATTTCCATGAATATTTTATTTTCCTTTAATTAATATTTTATTAATATATTTATACTCTCATAAAATGATATATTTGTGTCATATATTTATCAATATATTTAATTAATATTTTATTAGCCTTTTATTCAACAGTTTTCGGTATACGGATGCAGAGCTTCCCCAGCAACATTTGCTAATGAGGCATCTTTGTTGAAACTCAGATCACTGTGGGATTTATTTCTGGTTCCTTTATTCTATCCCATGGGGATCACATGTCTGATTTTATTACTATGGTTTTATGGTGTAATTTGAATTCAAGAATTCCATTATCTCTAGCTTGTTCTTTTTCTCAGGACTACTTGAGATACTTGGAGTCTCTGGTGCTTTCACGTGAATCTATCCTGTGTCTTTGAAGAATGAATGATATTGGAGTCATGATGGGGACTGCAGTGAATTCAAAAGATGCTTCAGGTAGCAAAGCTTGGTTCACAACAGTAATTCTACCAAGCTATGAATAAGGAATGTCTTTTCCTCTTCTAATGTCTTCTTCAAGGTTTTTCTTGAGTGTATTAAAGTGTACAAGTTTCTCAACCTGCCTTCTTCAGTGATCTTAGCTACTTATTTTTATTTGTGAGGATATTGTTAATGGGATTATTTTTCCAACTTATTTCTCAGCATACTCATAATTGGGCCATAGAATGGTTACTGATTTTGTATCCTACTGCTCTATAGCTTTTCTGTTAGAGTCCTTATAGTCTTTTCAACATAGAAGGATACATTGCCTTCTTCTCACATGTGTATCCTTCACTCTTACATTGCTATGAATGATGATGGTGGATTTTGCCAATGACTTATTCTGCATCTATTCAGATAATTAGGTATCCCCAATTCTATCTTTATGCTGTTTTTTTTAATTGGTGTGCATATGGTGAAGCATCTTTGAAACCAACATGGCCGTGGTTTATGATATTTCACTGTGCTGTTGAATTTTATTTTGCGTGTATTTTGGTGAGAATTTTTGCTTCTATGTTCATCAAGAAAATTGATTTATAGTTCCATTTTTGTTATATCTTCCAACTTTATTATCAGAATGACCCCGGCTTCATAAAGAAAATTTGATAGTGTCCCTTCCATTTCTGCTCAGGGGAGCAGCAAGGGGAGCCTTGGTGGTAAGTCTTCTTTTAGGTTCTCATACAATTCAGAACTGAATGTGCACATTCCTGGGCTCTGCTTAAAGACCTGAAAAGTGCTTCAAACTCATTATGCATGCTCTCTTTCTTTCTCTTTGTCTGTCTGTCTCTCTTTGTCTCTGTCTCTCTCTCCATATAAATGCCTCTCTCTGTGTGAGTGTGTGTGTTTAAGTTGTTCAGCCATTCATATCCTCTTGGTTCAACTTGGATATGTGGTTATATGGATTAGGAAATAGTTCCTGCTAGTCTGTCTCACCGAAATCCATACTGGCAATTATGATCTGTCATTTATCTTTGAACTGACTCAAGAGGCACTGAAATAGAGGAGATGACCAGCTGGCTGATGTTGGAGCACACCTGTAATCCCAGCAATCAGGAGGCAGAAGCAAGTGCATCTCTGTGAGTTCAAGGCCAGCCTGGTCTACAGAGCTAGTTCTAGGATATCCAAGGCTACTCAAGGAAACCCTGTCTTGAAAAAACCAAAACCAATCAAACAAACGAAATAGAGGAGATGATAATCCAGCATACAAATGGACTTAATAAATATCAGTCTAGAAATGATAGGATGAAGAGATTATCATTATAAAAACTAGTTCATTTATTCGTTTTTTCAAGCCAGTTTCCAAACTACAAGGTCCTAGAGTCAGGGATCAGACATTACTGGTCTTATTCTGAGCTTATATTAATCACAAAATAAGAGGTACTCAATACATCCTCTAGATATAAGCCACAGTGACTAAGCTGTCTCAATATATCAATGTGGTTTTTACTCATAGACAAGTAGTACTCTCAATTAATCAGAGAAACCTTTTTTTCTTCCAATTAATAGACTCAGTGCTGCTCAAGGTGCTGAGAACGAGGGTGGGTTAGAGATCAGCCTTAAACTAGACGTTTACACCATATGCTCTAAGACTAAGGGAATCTCATGGAAGGGGGAAAGGAAAGAACATAAGATCTAGACAATCAGGATAAGGATTGTGAAATGCCATCTTCTGTGAAAGACACAGCCATTGCAATCACAAACTCACAGCAGCTGCTAACATCTGTACTGAGTCTTCACAAGAATGGGCAAGTTAACAATCAGACGGAGTGGAGGAGGGACTCGGGAACTCAGCTCTCACTGACAAACTGTTAGCTACTGATAAATTTGGGAGATGTGGACCCATTTCCTTCCATTGCATACGCACTGGTGACCCTGCAAGGCTCCAGTGGATAGTTCCAACTCAATGGTCATGTGAATGGCCCTGGTTCAACTCAATGGGTCATTAAGCAACCAAAGATATGAATCAGGAAGAAAGAACACTGTAGGATGTATGGGGGATGTTGATAGGGATGGGAGGGAGATAAAGGAGTGTTGGGGGAGTAATCAGAATATATTATATACATGTATGAAATCATCAATGAACAAACTTAATTTTTAAAAACGACTGTCTCAATGTGACACAAAGAACAGTGAAAACAGCATTAGTAACATAGCCATTGAGAAACACATTTATACAGGGTATTATATCCATTTTATGAATGTATGACTTGAGTTGTAAAGTCAGCTCGCCAAGAATATAAGTCAAAACAAATCACAAAACTTGAGGATTGGTAAGTCTTACCGCCAAACTCATAAATGTAGACAGTGTATAATAATTTTCAAACTTAGAAAATGCCATTTGTCCCTATAACATACAGTAACAATAATAATAAGCATAATAATTGAAAATATTTACAGTGCTTTCTTCTCCTACACTATTTTGGAAACAGTTTACTCTGTATCATTTAGTTCTCATTACAGTGTTGCCAGATAGCAACCCAATAAATATGAGCAAAATGAGGTGCAAGCAGGTGAAGCCATTTTTTCAAGGTCATTTAGTCTTAGAATTGTACTTGAACAAGGGAATTCTGGCCACTGTCTTTGCTGTTAATCGTGTTTCTATCTTGATTATTTGTTGTGACAAAATAATAAAAGGCCATAAAATCCTCTATAAACAATAACCTTCTCAAGCCTATGTGAATGCCTTAACACTTCTCAATTTCTTTTTAGTAGCTTGTAGTATATTTAAGCTGTAAAAAAAAAAAAATTAGTAGTAAACAGGGCTGGGGGTGTAGCTCCCTTGGTAGAGTGCTCACTTAGCATGCACAAAGCCCTGGCTTCAGTCCTGAGCACTACATAAACCAGACATGGTGGCATAAATGGCAAATATTAGGACCCAAGAGGTGGAAGTAAGAGGATCAATACTTCAAGGTTATCCTTGGCCACATAGTGAGGTCAAAGCCACCTGAGATACATGAAACTCTGTCTCAAAACTAAAATTATACACATGTAAGTCAAATTACAGAAGGAAGTTCCAGAAGGATTAGAGAGAACACCTGACTAGTTCGTAATCCAGAAAAAAAAATTTATCAGGAATACTAGTCATATTGAAATAGCACCACCAAAATTCATCAGCTATAAGGAAACAGGTGCACCATCTGTGGGTCTGGCAAACCCCACTGAGGCCTCCACACCAAGTGCTAGACTTCTTAAAGCATTCAGCACATTCCATCCCTGGTTCCAGGTGGTATGGAACAAGAATTCATAGCTTTGGTTTTGTAAAGATTCTAAAGTAGCCATTATCTAGCTAGCTCTGTCATTTCAAATGCCACATCAGGTTACGAGCTTGAACAGTGACCTTGAAAGTACAAATCTGTAAGCAAGTAGACACAGACGGAGCATACATACCATAAAGGGCCTTTGCACTCGTTTTTGAACTATGTTCTCTGTCCATCTGGGAATAGGGTGGTGAAGATCCGTAACCACTGTAATAATAATAAACAAACAAAAAAAAAGTTCATTGTCTTGGGTTAAAGTCCATGGTGAGTAATGAAAATTCAGAACCAAGAGTTTAAAGTGTTGATGTACCATAAGCACCAACTGTTTCCTTAAAAACATTCTGAGTTTATACTAACTGAAGAGCCAATAGGAGGAAGTTCTTGCTCAGGCGAGACATGGATAAACAGAAATATAAATCAGGTGATGCCACTGAGGACCATGGTGCCAGTCTCAGCCAATTCTCAAGGCCAAGTCAGGACTACAACAGAGAATTCAACCATGTTTGACACTGCCTTATGAGAATACAGACCTTTGCTCACATTCGGTGAACATTGTTACAGTTCCCCAATGATGTCAGCTATAATAAACACTATTTTCACAAATACTGCACAGTTAACTTAAATAAAACATTACTGGTAAGTTCTAAATGCTTTATATTTCATATGTTATATGAAATAAATACTGATTTATTTCAATTTAACCAGTAAGTATTTATTAAGCTTCAAAACCCAGAAGAATGGAGAGGATAGGAAGAGGGGCAGGTGCTTTCAATAAAACAAGCAAACAAAGAATTACAACAGACTGACATCTGAGTAAGACAATAGACATGATATTCAAGATCAAGAAGTGACCACTTCTTTTTTTTTTTTTTCCAATCAAGACACCCAAGATTTTACTACCCCATTGACATTCAAGGAGAGTCCAAGACAATAGAAAGACACTACTTGGCAGGTGGAGCATCAAGCCTGGAAGAAGGAAAGAATCCAGAATGAAGGAGCAGTCACCTGAAGTGGCACAGTCAGGACAGAGGGACAACGGGAGAAGCAAAGTAGATGGAAACCTCTTATATCCTGGTCACTAATGAAATGTTTCCCTACATACAGTACAAACTGCCTGACCTAACAAATGTCAAGTGGAACACATGCCAGAAAAGAGAAAGCCACAGAAGATAGCAGCCACTCAATCTAGGCCTTTGGCTTCAATCGATGCCAGGAGGCTTGGGGATGGCTCTGTCTGGTTTTTGTTCTGTGTTGTTGTATACTCTGAGAAGCATCTATACAATATGGGCTAAATGATGAACACTCCTCAGCTCTGTTTTACAAATAACAACAGAATGGTACAGAGACATTCAAAGCTCTAAAGTAGGATACATATTTGATGACGAAAGGCAGTAAGATATAAAACCCCAGCCTGCAGTCCCTTCCAACTACATGACAGTACCCCTGGGGCTAGCCTTTTAACAATAGAGCTTTTAATAACAATGTGAGTTTGTAATGAAAAGGAGACTACTTCAGAATGAATTAGGAATGGGCTGAATAAAGAAATGTAACTAACATGTTCATTGAAAACATGTTTTAAACCAGCTAGGCACGGTGACGCATGATGGTAATAGTATCTCTTGGGTAGGAAGAATTGTAAGATCAAGGTTAGACCAGACTACACATGAAGTTCCAGGCTAGTCTGTTTCAGAGTAAGAACCTCTCACTAAAATAAGCAAACACCAGCACACTAAACCCCTGCCCTGAATTGCAACTTACTTCATTTGAGAAGGGTAGATTCCATAGCCACTGGGGTGGTTAGACATGTGACCATTCATCCCGGCTCTCACACCTCTGTTCTAAAAATAGAGAGGCACATAGGTCAAAGGCAATAAACAAATCAGGGCATCACAGTTTTACTGCCGGAGTGTCACTAGAGAGGCAAACACCAAGGTCTCTACCTTCAGGCACTCAGACTTAGAGGAATACAGAACATATAAGAAAAGACCCAGCTGGTTTTTACAACTAATATAAAAACTCTAAGCTGATTTAGTGAGTTTAAAAGCCTACAGTAGAATCCTAAATCATCTAAGTGAATAATGTAATTCTATACTCTGCCTGTACTGTCAATTCTGTAAGATGCTAGCCTATTACCTCATTATAAAAGTAACATAGACTCAATTTAATGGCAAGCATATAAAACACAGAAAAATACCTGGTGGAAAAACCAGACCCTAGTTATCTTTATATAACTATGAAAAGCTCATGCTTAATCTTTATGGGTTTTTGGTCCCTAGCACCAAAATGACATCAGATTCATTCAAATGTAACCATTCAATAGCCTTGTCAATTGCCTGTCTCCCTTTTACCATGAATCTAGCTTTCATTCCTTTTTCCCTCCCTTCCTTCATTGCACATTTAACAATGCCTTATTTATTATTCTTACACACTTTGATTCATCTTTTTTTAAGACTGTATTTACTCACACATTCCTTATACTTCCCAGGAGAAAATAACTGTCAAAATCAAAACCTAGTATTAAACATCAGATGCCATTTAAAATGTGTTTTATAAATGGGACAGATTTCCCTGACATGAGTGGGTGAGAAGGCTCAGTAGGTAAAAACAGTTGTAAACACCTTACGGACCTGAAGTCTATCCCTGGAATCCATGGTGAAAGGAGAGGGCTGACTCCAGAAGTTGACCTCTGATCACCACAGAATGTTGTTACATGCATGCATGTGCATGCCATATGCAAATAATAATAACAATATCATTCTTAAAAATTCACTTTAAACAAGACAAATGAGCAAAGCCAAAGAAAAACCTCTCATCAGTAGAATGGCCTTTTCTCTCTTTTCAGAAGAAATGAAAATGTTGCTGTGCTAACCAGTATCTACTCACTCTTGCATCCATAGTCCTCCCTGGCTTCTCTGTCACTAGCCAAAACCTGAATTCTATAACAATTCTATAATATAATTCAGTGTCCTTTCAATTATATTTCTATTTCCAGTCAACCTTCAGGGAGGGTCCACATTCCTCCTAGCTTTACCAGGTGGGAGACAGAGGTAGCTATTGAACAATGAGTTGGTGACAGATACTGAGACAGATACCAGGATTTCTGTAGTGAACAAATTAGCTGTGGTCTCAGCCGCACAGCCGCAGTCCGGGGATAAAAACAAACCCTTACTGAATAAATTTAGAATTATAAAATGCAATTGCTATTGTGAAGAAAAAAAGTTCATGGTTAGCATGGGAATATATAAGAAGGAAATGATTCAGATCAAAAGGACATTAAAGAAATCATATTCAAGACCCAGTAATTTCCAGCTAATTCTTCCTCATTCTTTCATCTGAGTTCAATCAATCACAGTGTCCTTGGGGAGCTCTTATTGACCCTCCTGAATAAATAGAACCACATTATCAGATACTCCCCACACTACAAACAAACCTTCAAAGTCTGTACAACAGCTGTGGCTTTTCATTTGTTAGTTAATTCCTGACTTCACCAGACTATTGGTTCTCAAAGGACCTGGACTTTTGTTTGAGACCGCTGTTGTTCAAACACTCGGAGGGCACTCAGCATCCAATAGGTTTCTGTTAAACAGTTGTACAAAGCGAGGCAGAAGACAGAGAAGCCTGAGTTCCTTTTTCAAAAAAGTGTATGGCTTTAAAGAGACAACATCAATTTCTACAGACTGGTGTAAGTAATTAAGTCCCAGTTCGATGGGCTTCACCCAAAATCCAGTTGAGTTTTATGGGAGGAAAAGCCACACACTTTTAGGAAAGGCCCGTGCTTGATTTTGCTCTTAAGCAATGGTTAGAATGTATAGGTCCCCAAAACACTGAAAGTGAATTCCAGCTTCTCATCGCTGCTTTCCTATTTGCCCACGGCCTGAAGACAAGTGTCAAGATAAGGGACCTGAGAGAGTTAGAGGTGTCATCTCAAAGACACCAAATGGCCACACTGACTCACAAGCTGAATTCCTCTGAGGAATTCCTGCACTACAGAGGGAACCGTGTGATTGCATTTCCTGCATGCAGCAAAGCGCGGTGGCCCTCACTTCTGGAACGGGTGTCCTTAACATAGGAAGCTGGGGGGCACCTTGACCACCAGAGGCTGACAACTGGCATTACAGTGAGCTGAATGAGCAATGGGAAGGAGTGTCTACTTCCCACTAGCTGCTGCTACCCCCTCACATATATCCCTCAGTAAAACCACTGTAACCTACTGGCCAGGCCCAGACACCTTCCCAACTGTTCCTGCACAAACTTGCAGGTTTTCTTCTGTCTAACAGCTACAGAAGCATCACACTTGGGTCATTTCTTCGGACTCCACTCTTGTGAGACCGCTGGGTATCTTCATTTTAAAAACTTAGGTCTTCTCTCTTACTCTTCAGCTCTTGTATTAAGTTGGTTCCAGACAAAGAGTTCATCTAAGAGCTAACAAGCAGGGTGGATGCCGCTCCCCTACAGGACAAAGAAACACTCACTTCTACACTGCAGAACACAGAGGTAGCTAAAGCCAGGTAGTTCCTGAACAGCAATCATGGAGACCTGAGAGAACCCGTGTGAAACAGCAAGACAAGGGGCAAAAAAGTCTATAATCCCAGTGCTGGGGATGTGAAATAACTGGATCCCTGTGGCTTCCTAGTACCACGTAAAACGGAAAAGACTAGCTCAGAAAGGTACATGAGGCTGACCTCTCCACATGCACAAATGTAAATGCCCACACAGACACAAAAATATACCTGAACACCCATCTATACACACAAATATTCACAACTACAGTGGGTGAGTATGGCTCTTTTACAATTATACCAATATCAAGTGGCTGTTTCCATTTCAGTTGTTCTTTGGTTATAACTCAGATACAATTCTTGGCAGAGTAGTAAACCAATCAGGAATGTGCTTACCAATTTTCAAGGTAAAGAGATTTCATCCTTCCCCCTCCCCCAGCTATCAGTGATTCAGCAGCTTACAAAACTCCTCAGTATCCGCCAGTTTGCTCTCAGAAGACACTGGGGTACCAACTAGAACACTTGGTTGTTGCATTCCAGATGGGGAATAGCCCTTCAGAACTAGAGTGAAGGGGCTGGGATTCAGGCATTCGCCACTGAAGACTGGAATACTAACACAGACTCCCCCGCTGTTTGGCTCAGGCAAGTCAATTAAGCCTGTCTCAGCTCTGCCACAAACAGAGAGGATTCTTCATTTCCTAGCTCATGGGGATGGTGGAAACATCAAGTGAGGCAGGCACAAGTTTCTTCAAAAGTTTTCTTTAAAAGAAAGAGAGCAAGGAAGAAGAAGAGGTCTTTCACAGCGGGCTGGTTCATCCTGAATATAAATTAAAGCCCGGAGCCTTGTGCTGATTTTGATCTGGTTTGCATTTCAAAACCACAGCAGCTGGTTTTGATGAACAGTGGTAGCTGGGCATCCCCTCTCCCATGTTTGGTTCTTCCTCGGAGCCTGATAAATGCGCAGTTTGTGCTCTGTCTTAAAAGAGTAATCTGTCACATTCGGAGAACATTAGAAAAGGGAATAGAAAATGTCAGTTTGCTAAATTGAATTTCAAATATAGAAAGTCGTCCCACTGGGCCACTGAAGTTTCACTTGTCACTGTGGTCATGTGCTATTTCACATGGGGGCTGCAGATGTCTAAACACAGCCACCACAGAACACTCCTCCTGGGAAACAGCGTGTTGTCCTGCCTACAGGCTTTTAAAGATATGCTCAATTTCATGCCTAGATAGCATCTAGATAGAAGTCGCCAGAGAACAGCTCTTACTAGTAAAGCAGGTGTTTTTATTTTTACCGCTTT
Organism: Pachyuromys duprasi; assembly: GCA_028658305.1. Taxonomy (NCBI): domain Eukaryota; kingdom Metazoa; phylum Chordata; class Mammalia; order Rodentia; family Muridae; genus Pachyuromys; species Pachyuromys duprasi. The sequence goes on along the minus strand of CM053761.1, from coordinate 10,595,094 downwards.
ATGGACTCACAATGCAGTTAATGCTACCAATTCCCTTCAAGTGGACGGTACTGGACACCCATCACAAGAGCTGCCAAGTGTCTGATTTAAGTAGGCACTTCAATCTCCTCATGTAACACGTTTCTCAAGTCATAGTTATCAGAACTTTTCTTGTTTTCTAAGCAAAGCAACATCCTTTGGTGATTGCAAAGAGAAGAGCGACAAGTGACGGTTACCAAGAATGATGCCAAAGACAATTGCCCATCAATGAAAACCCACTCAAAGGAGAGATAAGTGGGGTGACAGTCAGACTAAGTCCACAAGTTAAATTCGTGGCAGAAAGTTTTAAGAATTTTAAGTAGAAACAACTGTGATTTTACAATTCCTCCACTCTTACTGATGTCAATTTTCAAGCAATAAGTGAAAATTCCCTCATGACTCTAAAAAAAGTCTCACCTACCCAGTCTTGTTACACGGAGCTAGTAACTCTTTCCCAGTGAGCAACCACACAGATGTCTTCTCTCCAAATGCCACAGACTTCTCTGTTTATTGAAGTTCTTCTTTGGATTTGACAGAGGATCTTGAAGTAGCTACACCTTGATTTCAATGTGATTAGGTATATACGTATCTCAGTTGAAGATATAACTGAGCTTTATAAATTTTATGATAGACTGGGTTTATCATCAGTGTTTATGGTTTTAACTAGATGACATGAATCAATGTCTATGAAAATTTTGGGTATTTTGTGGGGGAGGGTTCTTTAGTTTTCGAGACAGGGTCTTACTATATCTGCTAGCCTGGAACTCACTATCTAGATCACAGAGATCCACCTGTCTCTACCTCCCAAGTACTGGAATTAACGGCATTCTCTACCTACACCGCACCAATTTCTCCCAAAATTTTATGGCATTGTCTACCAATAGTTTTACTTGAAACTTAAAAGTAGAAGTGTGGAATGGCGACAGGCAGACTGAAAACTACAGGTCTGCCTGAGCTATAGAGTAAGTTCAAGAACAGACTGTACAACATAGCAATACTCTGTCTTAAAACAAATACAACTATCTTTAAAGTGTTGGGACTGCAACTCAGTGGTAGAGTGCTTGCTTATCCCACACGAGGCACTAGGTTTGTTTCTCAGCATAAAACGAAAACCAACTTTAGTTAAGGTCTGTCTACTTAAACTGTAGATAAGCTGTGATTATAAAATAAGCCTTAACTGTTTAAAATAATTTTTGCTCTACAGGAGAGTTACAAAAGATACTAGTCCATGGGAGTTCTGTTATACACCATTGCCTTCTTGCTAACGCTACATTGGAAAACATCAGTGAACCAGTGTCAATTGTTCACTGAAGCCAAAACCTCATTCTGTGATTGAGCCCATGTCTGCGGGCCCATTCCGGGATCAGCTCCACAGTGCTGTGTTCTGCTCAGTCCTTACACGTCCCTCTGCTCCTATACACAGATATCTCGCCCATCCCCCTAACTTTTGGAGGCTCTATTAGACTGTTGGGTCTGCCAGAAACAGCTTATTACAAGACACCTTAAGACAATATAAACTCCTTTGCTCGAGCTTCCTCTGAAAGGTGTGAAGTCTTTCCCTTTCAAGTTTTCCCCTTCTTTGGGGGATAGCAATCACGAGACTGGGGTTCATGCTGACACAGTTTGACTTCATCAGGACTAGGTTGGCAAAGTGCCTATCCAAAGGCAACATGAACATGGAGAGTGCTGGCGAACATGTCAACCTGTGGTAATGACCTCACTCTTTTAGGAGGAATACTGTATTCTGCCATTCTGTAGAGCTTCCCTCAAACACAGGAGGAAGAGAGAGATGGCACGTCAGCCTCATCTCAGCACTTCAACAGGGCCTGTGACAGCCTGGCTCATGCCTTCTCATGGTCACTGACTTGGGTGGCATCTCGCTTGCCACTCTTAAGAGGAGCCACTCCGTGGAGCGAAATGACAGAACGTTATGCTCTTCCTCCACGGAGAGACTCCACAACTCAAGCAGGGAGCATCCTGACCAGTCATTCAGAGTTCTTCCATGAGAGATATCTTTCTTCAGTCTGTGCCTTTATAAATTAAGCTGAAAAAATGAAAATACATTTTAAAAGGGGCTTGAGTTCACTGGCTGGAAACCCAATGAAAGACCTATTTCAAGGGATTCAGAAAGGAACGGAGCTATACTTTCGTTCTGCACCAGGTACGGAATATCAATGTCCAAAAAGTAGTGAGGAGAACCAGGGCATGGGCAAGACCCAACCCTGAACAAAAGGCCTGGAGAAGCCCCACCACCGGAGGGGCAGAATTTTAAGAAGGAGGCCTCATCCAAGGAGCTCCGCTCTCCCAGAAATGAAAGACTCTTCTGTTCCGATTCCAAGGGAGGCAGGAGGCCACAGTGGGCGTCTTCTCCTGGGAGAAGATGAGGCAGAGACTCTGCTCCAATTCATTTTCCAACTGTACACGTTTTGGGGACTGGCGCTTAGGACTGAGAAGCAAAGGAACAAAATCACCCCACTCACCACAACTCTTGCCCCAGAGATTTTTTTTTTTCAATCTCCATCCTCTGCCACCAGCCTTGAGGGAGGCACTCACTGGCTGTGACATCTACTGCACAGACTCCTCTATCGACCTGCTCAATAGGGAGCAATGCACGTCAAATGTCACCAGGGATCTCGCAGGGCACATTATTACTATTAGGTGACACTTCCTCCTCAGAGGCAAACTAAGAGCTATCCAGATCTGATGGACACAGGGGATGTGGGACGGAGGGAAGCAGGCTCTAAGGAGTTCTCCAATGAAACCAACAAGTCTGAATTTGAACCCCATTCTGACGTGTGAGTGGGTTCTAACAGAGCGGTCAGAGGCCCTCACAGGTACTGTTAGAGGCACACTAGATGGAGATGAGATGAGACCATTGCTATTTATCGTTCTCTTTCTGTATGACTATCTCTTCAAAGTGACTTTAGTTGTGGTTCTCAACCTTCCTGATGTAGTGGCCCTTTAATAGAGTTCCTCATGTTGAGGTGACCCCAGACCATAAAATTATTTTGTAGCTATTTCATAACTGTAAGTTTGCTACTGTTATCAATTGTAATGTAAATATATGATACACGGGATATTTGATAATGTCACCCCAAATGAGTTGTAACCCTCAGGTTGAGAGCCACACCTTAGAGCAAGAGACATGTGAACACAGTACTTCAGGTAATTCATCTGTACTTTCCATTCAACTCCTTGTGATAATCACTGTTTCGCAAGGCAAGCAACATTTTCTCCTTCTCCAGCCCACACTGACCTGAAACTCAGTATGTAGCCAGGCTAACCCTGAACTCACTATGAGCCTGCTGCATAAATCCCCTAGCTGCTGGGATGGCAAGCATGAGCCATTTACCTGGATTGCACAACACATTCTTATAAATGACCATAACCTCCAACGAGGCTCCTGTCACCTTCAAGCTGCTGGTGTTCTGAATACTTTCTACTTTCCTAAACCCTAAGCATATTCCCCTAAGATGATTTCAATTTAAAACTCTATTACTAGGCCACAGACTTCTTTTGCCAAAGCAATGAAATTCCATTTTTTAAATGTTAATAAGGTTTTATACAGTATCCTAATGTACGCGTGTACATCACCCAAAATTACTTCTCCTCTATCTATAACAAGATGCTGTGTCCAGGCAGAAAGTGTAGTCCTGTGGTAGGTACAGCATGGATTCAAGAACAGAAAACCACAAGAAGAGAATTCTCTGTGGCTCAGGCTCCTCTTTCCTGCCTGCCTCCCTGCTCACTTGCTGAATTCTCCGATGAGAGAACAGGTAGCAAAGGCTACAGTTTGCCCCTTCTCAGAAGCTCATGGCTTCAAGTTGTAGCTACTGGCATCATGGCTACCGGACAGCACTGGCTCTGTGAGCAGAACTGTAGACACCATGGTGTGCCAGATCCAGCACATCTAGTGAGTTCTATATCCATGGAGTCAGGTGCCAGAATGTATGAAACTTTTGAAATCACATTCTGTGCCTTGATGCTGTATTCACAAAGGCAAAAGTATACTTTTTCAAAATGTGATTTTTCTTTTATCTTTAATAAACAAAGTGTCATAATATGCTGTTAGAAATCAGTGTGGGACCAGTAAGATGTCTCAGCAGGTAAACATACTTGAGCCACAAGCCAGTCAACCTCCTTTTGTTCCCTGCACCTCACAGTGGAAGGAGAAAACTGATAGGCAACCAAAAGTTGTCAGGATAGCACACATGTGCGCATGAGCCCACACACATGCTCCCCCCACACACACAGCACACATGTTCCCTCCATGCACACACAAATACACAAACTAATGCTCAATGCATTTCTTAAAAGAAACCAGGTGAGGATTCATTGGTTAGAATACTGGTAGTTAAAAGGGAAAAGAAAAAAAAAAAAAAAGAAGGAACAAAGGAAGGAACGAAGGAAGGAAGAAGCAAGAGCAAGCTATGCTGGTATGGTAAAGATAAAACAAAGAAAAAAGTAAAAAAGAAGTCACTTTAACTTTGGCTGGGAGAGGGAGCAAGGTCTCTTCCTACTAAGACAAATCAAATCTATGACAGTTTCCTCAATCTGTTGAAGGCCAAGAACTGCAAACAGGTTCCTCTAAAACGTTCTTATCTTACGAAGGAATGTGTGTGGGAGTGGTTAAGAAAAAGGAGTTGAGGGGCTAGAGAAATGGCTCAGCAGTTAGGAGTGTTTGCTGCAGGCCAGAGAGATGGCTCAGTGATTGAGTTTCCTGCTCTTCCAGAGCAGCCGTGTTTCATACCCAGCACAAACGTCAGGTGGCTCAAAACTGTTACTCCGGCTGGGGCAGGGCGGTGGTTATCCAACACCTCTGGACTCTATGGGCAACTGCATCATACCACACATAACCCCCACATACATACATACATACATACATACATACATACTATTTAAAAGTAATAAAAATAACATGTTAAGTACACTTGCCATTGTTCCAGGTGACCCAATTCCAGACTTGTGGCTTCTAACAACTGTCCCTAACTCCAGCTTCAGGAGATCTGATACCCTTTTCTGGTTCCTAGGAGCATGCACACACATGACATAAACTGTTACACACACACATTTTAAGACTATAGATAACACAAAGAGAGTGCAGAGTAGGAAATTCAAAGAGACTAAGCAAGAATCCAGTCTTGAAAGCAAAACAGCTTCCAAAAACAACTGAACCAAAGGACAGCAAGACTTTATAATGCACAGCGAGGGAGACAGAGATGTGCAAGAACGGTTGGTGGTACCCAGAGCAGGCAGAAGGAATGCATGGCAACACCCTGAAGCTAGGAAGGGCTAAGCAATGAGTCTGGAGGCCATGAAGTTGAATCAGCCATGGAAAACAGGGAAGAGCAGAGGGGTGGCCTGGCTCACCTCCACTGTAGCCCCTGAAGATTGACTTCTGCTACAGGAAGTCACCGTTGGTGAGGCTGGTGGGGAAGTGAGAATAAGTACCACACAGCACAAATAACAGTCAGATCAAAACTGCATTACACTAAATTAAAAATAAATTACGTCCAACACAATTAGAAACATCCAAAAATCAAAGGGCCTGCATTCCTGTGGGGATTTCATTCATATTCTAAAAACACTCATATGATGTTTTCCTCTTTTTTAATGTTATCTCCTCCTCCACTCTTGGTTTTGATATGTAGTACCCTCCCCTTTCATTTCAACCTGAAACACAATGCTTTATGCTGTTTATCTCCTTGCTGCATCTTTTCTAAACATCCCCATTGTACATAATGAAGGCTCTTGGGGTAAGTGTCTACCATCCTTACATTTCTCTTTTCCTTTTAGTGATCTAGTATCTTTACTCAACCTTCTGGGTTGCTTCTTTCCTTTATCATAAAAATATATCCCAGGCTATCCAGATTCATTATAACAACCCACAGGTTTCTCAGATCCCCCTGGCTCCAGGATTTCTGCATGTTTATGGCCCTGGTCTGCCATTTTCTCTAGCACTTTTTGGTAGTCTAAACATTAACTATTAGTTCACAGAAAGTTCAGAAGAAAAGTCACCTTTACCATGAACCTGAGCAGTCCAGGTGGACTATGAAATATGAGTCCAAGTTTATATCAAAATAAAGGTACCATAGCAACCAGAGTGGAAGGAACACAAGAGAAAAAAAAAAAAAACGAAGGGCATTTACATTTGTCAGAGACAGCTAATGTGTGAGTGTATGTTGAGCTGCCCTCTGTTATGTCGACAGACACTGCCGTCAGATCCTAGAGATACCCGAGTATCCACTGAGGCAGTAGCTCACTTAAACTGGGCTGATTATTTGTGAAGAAGCTTCAGCACATGTTACTGTTCTAAAGAGTAAGTCACAGCTTTAAACATGTCCCAGAGGCAGGCAAATTGCTAATTTACACATCTGGTTATTAGCTCTGTTGGTGGCTGGCTTGCTCGCTTGTGTTAGGAAAAGCCTATGTGCGTGAATAAACTTGGAACACATTCTTTGTGTGTTAACCCAAAACAAACACAGAGATATCTGTGCATTCACCTTAAATTCACATTGCCAACGAAAGTCATACGAAGATCTCTTGGGCATTTGCTTTTATACAGTCATAACAATTGACGAAAAAACTAATTAAGGCCATTAAGTTAATATTTATTGATCCTGTTGTCAAAAGTGCCTTCTAAATGTGTATGTGCATGGCCACAGGCCAATCCACTCTTTAAATATTTTTTTTCCTTTTTATACTTTATTCACTTTGTATCCCGATTGAAGCCCCCTCTCTCAACTCCTCCCAGTCCCACCATCCCTACCTCTTCTCCTCTATTCCCTCCCCAAGTCCACTGAATGGGGGAGTTCTCCTCCTCTGCCATCTGCCCATGGCTTATCGAGCCTCATCAGGACTGCCTGGATCCTCTTCCTCTGTGGCCTGACAAGGCCACATTGCCAGGAGCAGGTGAGCAAAGAGCAGGCAGCCGAGTTCATGACAGAGGCAGCCCCTGCCTCCCTTACTCGGGCACCCATGTGACGACTGAGCTGCCAATCTACAATATCTGAGCAGGGGGTCATGCATAGTCCTTGGTTTTTTCATCAGTCTCTGCAGGACCACCTGGGCTCAGGTTAATTTTTTTTTAGCTTTGTTGGTCTCCCTGTGGAGCTCCTGTTAAAATGGAATACTACTCAGCTTAAAAACAAGGAAATCATGAAATTTGCAGGCAATGAACGGAAATAGAAAATAGAAAAGATCATCCTGAGTGGGTCATCCTGATGGCAACTCTTAGCCTAGGACTGAGAGGCACCTTTTGCAGAAGGTGATGGCTGACGCTGAGACTCATACGTGGTCAAAGTGCTGGAATGAGTCACTGATGAGCACTCAGCCTCCCTGGGATACATCACGCCTCCACCCACCCTGTCTCAAGGCAGGAAAGACAGGACCAAAGGAACGTGAGCACTAAAGGATGGAGATGAGTGGCATGAAATGCGGCCATGCAGATGTGGCATGCCACTGTAGCCATGAGCAAGCACACAACAGCTATAGCACCTGCAGGACGTTAGACCCTCCAACTTTCCATCGTGGATAGAGGAGGTGCCCATGAAACCCCAACCCCTTCCGGAGGAGTTAATGGCTGTTAACAGTTGCTGAAGGAAAGAGTGCCATTTTCTCTAATGGTGTTGACGCTGCAGAACTAACTGGGAAGAAGAGGTTCTGAGGGAAAGGAAGGGGATTATGATAAATAGAGAACACAGATAATATAATACATCTTGTGTATGTGTGCGCACACACATATGTTGATGTTTACGTATGAAACTGTCTATGGAGCTAGAGAGATGGTTCCATGGTTAAGAGCACTGGCTACTTTTGCAGAAGACCAGACTTTGGGTCCTGGCACACTCATGGGGGGAGGGATGGGGAGTCATAGTCACCTGTAACTCCACCTACAGGTGAAGACTCCCATACATGCAGTATACACACAAACACAAGATTCACACAACACACACAACACACACATGAATAAAATAAAGAAAAAAAGAGAATAAAGCCTTTTAAGCAGTGAACATTTCCTATTTATTAATAAATAGTAGCAAATATGGCTTTTATTGTGGGAAGGTAGACCTCTCCCCAGACTCCTAAGTTACCATGACAGCAGAAAACTTCCACACACATGATCTGAAGTAAACATAGGTCCAGCTCTCCACTTCATTATCCCAGCCAGCCACTGTGCCAAGCACTTAAATGGTGCTATTTTACCTAATTCTTACCAACTTAAAGAGGCCATAAAAAGTCTCCTATTCCCATTTTAATGAAGAATCTGGGGTTTATAAAAGTTAAAAATAACTTACTCATGATGTAAATATCAATCCCACAAGTGGGAGAAGATGTGACACACTATCCTGAGTCATGTTTTTAGGTACCATTAAATACCAGTATTTTCTTTTTGTTAATGACAAATCCAGTACTACTATGTCACTGCCTTAAGCAACACCACAGAAAAAAAGTTAAGGTCAAAATGACCCTTATAAATCAGTGCTCAAACAAGATTCATACAGCATTGATTGGCAACAGTCAATCTGAGTCCTAACTCATTCATCAGATGTGCTGGTCTGAGCTCTAGGCAAACACTGCCCAATACAGCTTTCTTGGTAGATGAGTTTTGGGTGTGTGTTCTGTTGTTCTTTTTTATAGATTTATTATTATTCTACAAGTGTGAATGTTTGTCTGCATGTATGTACATGAACCACAGGGGTTCAGTGCTTTCAGCAGCCCCCAAAAGGCATTGAATTCCCTGGAGCTGGCGTTACAGGCAGTTATGAGACACCAAATGTTGCTGGGAACTGAATGAACTCTGGTCCTCTGCAAGAGCAACAAGTGCTCTTAACCACTGAGTGGTCTCTCCAGCCTGTGCTGTTGTGGTGTGGTGGGTGGGGGGGGAAGGGGCTGCTGTTTTAGAAGACAGGGTCTCTGTAGCTCAGACTAGTCTGGAACTCACTAGGCTGGTGTTGAATTCTCAGCCATTCTCCTTCGGCCTCCCTCCCGAGCGCTGTGATTATAGGTGTGAGCTACAATGACAGGCTGGTAACTGATGTACTAACTACATCAGCACCGCTCGGCGCAAGAGCTGGGCACTCGAGGCCAAGGTTCCCGAGGAGCTAGATTTTAGGTTTGACTAAGTTAAAGTTAAATATAAATTGCTATTGTAACTACTGCCTACAATGAAAGCTATACATTTATTCCACAGCAGACAAAACAGACATGGCTCCTGCTATGCTTTGGGTGAGTGTTCCCTAAAGACTGTGTGTATAGGCATCACCACCAACCTCTGGTGCTGTTAGGAGCTGGTAGAGCCTTTAGGAGGGCTATGAGAGAAGGACACTGGGCCATCAGGGTCATGACCTTGAATTTTTTTTAACATGTAGGATCTGCTCTCTCCTTCTGCTTCCAGTTGGCACAGGGACAGTCATTTCCCACCACATGCTTGCAATCACCATGGACTACATCACATTGGTGGGTGATCTTGATTTAGAATCACCTAGGAGACGTGCCTCTCACGACATCTGTGAGGGCACTTCTAGAGAGGCTTAATGGAGGCTGAATGGCCCCTCCTGAATCCAGGTGGTGCTGTTCCTGTGGGCTGTGGTCCCTAATGGAATGAAAAGGAGAAAGCAAGCTCAGTGCCTGCCTTGGTCTCTTCGCTGCTTCTCTGGGCTGCCTCATCCTCCCACTTCTGCACCTTCCTCACCGTGAAAGGCCACACCTTCAAACTTCGAACCAAAACAAATCCTTCCAACCGTAAACCACTCTTGTGATAGCAGTGAAAACCTAAGCAATGCAAGCACCGCAGGCCCAGAAGAAAGAAGACAGTGCTTACCATGACTGAAACTGTGCGCCAACAAGGACAACTGTTCTTCCTTCTAAGTTGATTATCCTAAGTACTATGTCACAGTTACGAAACACTCACTAATACAGTTTCTAACCTCATGGCGCTTAAAATCTCCCAGGAGAGCAGCATAAGCCACATGAACTAACACAGAATATACAAACAGTCTTGTTTTCTCAGAAGAAAAAAAAACTATGATAGTTATCATTGATAAGAATAATATAAATGCAGACTACAATCTTTAAAAATGTATGAAACTGAGGAAGTGATTTTGATAATGGTATTTCAGAATTTTCCCATTTCAAATTCAGGATAAGCAGCAAATCGTCGGGATGAAGAGTTATGTATTTATGTTTTTGATGTTTCTTGGCTGGTATACAGACGTGAAACTCTGCTGACAAGGAAATGTATGCAATATTAAGACCAAGAACACTGTTATTTGTTTGATTTCAGGTGTTTGCCTGAAGATAAACAACAAAATGAAGGAAAAAAAAGAGATGGAAAAATCATACAAAAAAGCCAGTGTCAGATGTGAAATACTAACTTTGAGCACATCCACTTTAAGTGCCTGGGTCTGGTGAATTGGGAAACCAGAGACAATCAAGGTCCTGTTCCCTTCGGGCAGAAATCGGCCTGTGTTCCATGGCAGCATGTCCACGCTGCAGCCAGTGTCAATTCATAAGCCCTCAAGAAACATTCGCCAGGAATTACATTCCTGAACACGAGCACCTGGAATTAACTGAGCAAAACCACAACACACGGCAGTTCTTTAAAGGGTGCAAAATAAAAGGTGTTTGCAACAGTGGGAGTGAAGAGCTCCTGGGTCATACTGTGTGGGTTTTGCCCAGAAGGTGGAGGTGGACTTGCTGGCCTAAGCAGGCTATGTCAGGTCAGCAGGAAGAGAAAATGTGGGAACAGGGACACATGGCTGGCATGTCCTTCTTTCTTTCTGTGCCCATAATTCCCTTCTCTAAGCTACTAAGAGAAAAAGGCTGTAGACCCAAAGATAAAAAACTTGGAGAAAATACACATTTTAGTTAAAAGAGAAAAAAATAAAAGTAAGAAGCCAGGTCTGGAGAGATGGCTTGTCATTTAAGAGCACTGGCTGTTCTTGCAGGGGACCTAGGGTTGATTCCCAGCTCATAACCATCTGTAACTCCAGCTCCAGGGGATCCAATGCCCTCTTCTGACCTCTGTGTGTACCAGTACACATGTGTTACATACAACACAGACATACACATACACACATACACAACTAAAAATGAAATAAGTATTTAAAATGTAATAAATCACTTTTAAAAGAATAATAACGTTAGCTTTAACTTTTCTAAATAAAAGCCTCTCTAAATTAATTCCAATTCTCTGCTAAGTGAATGGGGTACTGTTCAGTAAAAAAGAAAAGAAAAGAAAAGAAAACTGTCCCTATTTTAACCAAAAAAAGTTTATAAAATCAGTGCACTATGGGGACTAAACTTTACCAGTATTCCCAACAAGAGTGACCACAGAGAAGGAAGAGGAAGAGCCACACTAAACATCAGTCACCTTGTCTGTCACCTGTCACTGCCCTGGTAACCCCTCAAAGTAGAAACACCAATATCCATACTTCGCAGGTAAATTAGGCATTTAGTAACAAGACCCACGCCAGAGTTACTAATAAATATCAAAAGTGGAATAAACTCAACCACTGTGCCTCACAGAGAAATATAACAGGAGTTATTATTTTACCCCAAAATAACATGCTCACTTAGCAATGAAAAAGAATAAGGATCCATTTCCTTTTGTGATGCGTTTATTACACAAATAATCCCACCGAGTGCCTGGAAAGGGCCTGATGATCTAGCTCCACTCATAATTGGTAAAAATAGAGCTCTGGATTGCATCAGCTTATGCCACAGAGGAAAGGGGCACTGAGGACCACTGGAAAGAGGACGGGGTACAGGCAGGTGGGGTACAGGGTGAGGAATGTGCACCCTGGAGCTTCACAAGAGCAAGAGTTCTGCTGTATGGTCACTGAATGTTGAAAATGAGGACATGGCTGCTCCCATGGTTGAGGAGAAGGTTTTCTTGTGGATATTAATAGCAGTTCCTGCTCTTCCAGAGGGTGTGGGCTGGATCCTCGGCACCCACCCTGTGGAAACCTTCTCTTCTAAGCAGGCCTGAGAACCACACAGTGCCACCCTGACCTAGTCTTGGTTTTTACCCCCAGCTTTGCAGTGGTGTACTTGACAAAGCATGGGGATACATGAATGATTCTAAACAATATACTTATTTAAAACTTTTATAGGACTAGTTAAATGAGGTGAAGCAATGTCGATCTATAGTTAACAAAAAAACGCCTTTTTGAGAATTATATAACCAAATTACCTGACCAAGTGAAGATGCTAATTTCAAATTTTCTGAGACCGAATGTAAGACTACTGTACCTGTGTGTGTTTCTGTGTGTATTCATATGTATATATGCTTATCGGAAAACATTTAGTTGGGATATAAAGAGTAATACATGAAAGTCTAGCTAACAAGGCCAACCAGGAACACATCAGCACTGCCAGCTCTATTCTGCATTGCATACAGGGATGTCCCTCTTCCTGACTCTCTATTTTGATTGCTCTTTTCTTATCGACCTTCCTTCTTTTCTCCACATGGAGCAGAAAAAAAAAAAAAAAAAAAACCTCAATATTATGGCTTGAAACTGAAATGTCCTTTGCAGACTCATGTTTGGAATACTTCCCAAGATGATGGTGGTGGTGGTAGTGGTGTGTGTGTATTTATGTATATGTGTGTATGTTCATGTATGTATGTGTGTATGTATTTGTGTGTGCACATGTGCACGTGTGCTCCCAGATGTGCCTGCACATGTACACCCAATGTGGAATGTGGTAGGAAGGAGGCCTAGCAGGCAGGAGTAGGTACTAGGGGTGTGCACTTGAAAGCACTATCTGTCCTGATTCTAGTCTTCCTCTCTGCTTCCTAGCTCTCCTCAATATGAACAGTCTCTGCCACAGACTCCCACACTGAAATGCCCCTGCATCCCTTCCCTGTGTGGACAGAACTGCTTTGAATCCTGAGACAAAGAAAACCTTAAGTGGTTTCAGCAGGATATCACGGCCACAGCGCCTCACAAGTAACTAACAAACTCCCACAATCACACCCTCTCCCCTCTCCAGTTTTCCTCACTACCTGGTGACAAGAGTCATCCCAGCAGGACCCAGCACGCAAGCGCCACTGCTGATGGTTCACGGGGCTATCTCAGTGTGATGCAGGTTTGCGCTGAGCTAGAACATGGAATGGGGAAGCCCTGGTAGCTATGATGCCCCTTTCTGGCTCCTGGATGTGTCCCTTATACTCCCAGCCTCCAGTTAGTACTGATCTAATGGGAGACCCTCTGTAAGGGTATGTGCAGTCTCCAAATGCACTTCATTAAACCCAGCAAGAGCCACACGCCAGCCTAGCAATCTGCTAGTTTACCACTGTACAGCACCTGCCGGTAGAGAGCAGGGTGAAAACACTGAAAGGAGGATATCTTATCTCTGGAGCAAGGGGAGTAGCATCAACAGACAGACACAGTCTTCGGAGGGTCTCCACCAAGCCTGCCTCTAACAAAAACAAAAAGCATGTGGCCACTGGGGATTCTGTCTTTTCTTTTGTGGAAACCTTCTCTCCTAAGCAGGCCTGAGAATCACACAGTACCATGCTCAAAGTCCTTAGCCTGAGAACTCCCTACTCTGCCAAGGGCTAAGCCAATCCACTACATTCCAAGATGATAAAGTGGAAATTTTTCTAGACAACAAGCATTTGGATTTTATAAGATATAAAGGGCACTGCTTACAGGAATGGTGCTTAATCTCAGAAACAACTGTTGAAACCTCAGGGAAGCCCAGGGCTGCCAGGAGCTATCACGTTCCCTGCCCTGGAAGGAACAGGAGAAATCCTGCAGTGACTACACCAGAGAGAAAATTCAATGGCTCCAGCTAATCCAAACCCAAGTACTTGATATTTAGAAACTGAAAAGAGAGAAATTATCAGTCTACTAATGTAAATGCAAAAGACAGGCACATCAGTAGCTACCAAGCCCCAAGCCTATCTGGCTGGCCTTGCAAACCTTAGGAGGACTCAAATCACAGTAATTTACTTTCAGAAAATAAATGTGGCCCTACTGCTGTTTCCTGGGACAGAGCTGGGAGACCAGAGCCAGGCATGGTGGCACACACCTTTAGTCCCAGCATTTGGGAGGCAGAGGCAGGTGGATCTCTCTGAGCTCGGGATCAGCCTGCTCTACACAGCAAGTTCCAGCGGGCATTGGATCCTCCAGAAAGTTCCAGGAAGTTGTGAACTGCCCAGGGTGGATGCTGAGGATCGAACTCACACCCTCTGGAAGAGCAGGAACTGCTATTAATATCTATAATAAAACCTTCTCCTCAACCATGGGAGCAGCCATGTCCTCATTTTTAACATTGAGTGACCATACAGCATGAACTTAGCATTTTTAAATGTTACTATAAGGGACCACTCTGAGGAGCTATCTCTTCTTCTACACAACTTTAGAGTATAGCAGCCTAGGACAATATTCTGAAAGATAATCGCTGTGCTGTCAGGAAGTTTCAGAGAAGACAGTTTGTGTTAAGACTCACAGGATTTGTTTTTTTGTGACCAAAGTAAGTGTTACTACCAATTTCCCCCGCCCCCGCAAATTTACACTAGTAGCTGACTCATGTCACTCCTGCTGGAAGCAAAAGTGTCGTGGAGGAAACACTAATTTAAGAGTGTAGAACTTAATTGAGATTTTAAAATTAAATTTAGTTTTTATTTAATTTATAAATTTAATTATTAATAAGTTTTATCAAATTAACTTTCATTAAAAGGTGCTCACCAGGCCACAGTGGCTGAGCCAATCAGCGTGACCAGAGTGCAGACACTAACAAAGCCCAGCCATCAGCGTGGTGCTAGGTCAATGCTGACCAAACATCCGATTTAAAAAGCAGAACTCTGGGTGAAAGTCAAGCTATTTCCAGCAAGTCCACGGCTGACTAAGAGGAAAAGTGCCGTCCTCTGACTCACTCGCCCACTTCCTGAAACACCCAGTGTTTTTCTTGGAAGGGAATCCGCACACCAGCGCCATACCCATCCAGTTCTGATTAGACCACGGAGAACCTAGCACAAAGTGGCCGAAAGACGCAAACTCCCCAGAGCAGAGAGCATCCTATAAATAGGTAATGCCTAGTCCTGAGGGTGAAGACTTTCAAACAAATGCTAGTGACCAAGGGATATGACAGAGGGCACACTGCCGAGTCCTTGCATGTGTCCCACTCTATGACATAATTTCTCATGGATAAAGAAAAGCCCATACAGTTTTTACCACCAAAATTAAATAATGCTTTCGGCTCCAAAAGATTTCTTCAGATATACACACTTGTCTGTCTGTCTCTCTCTCTCTGCCTACGTGTGTATTCGTGCGTGCGTGCGTGCGTGCGTGCGTGCGTGCGTGTGTGTGTGTGTGTGTGTGTGTGTGTGTGAAGGGAAAACAGGTTTCAACAGTTCAAGCGGTCAGAGCTGCCCAGCCAGCCAGCTCAAAAGACCCACCTATCCCCACCTCCCCAAGGCTGGGATTACAAGCACTCACCACAGCTAGCTCGTTTTAACATCGGTTCTTGGCATCAAACTGAGGTCCATGCAAGCACTTTGCCAAATGAGCTGTCTCTTCAGACCCCAGAACATTTGCCTTTATTCACTAAGCAATTGTTTTCTCCTCTCTGAATCAGCTGTGTGATATTAACATGTAAAAGCCATTTACAAAAATAACAACAACAAATATGTATTGAATCCACAGATGTGCCAAACATTGCAATGAATTCTTTGCATGTGTCAATATGATTGATAATCACAAACCCTCTGAAGTTGCATGTACTATTATCTCTATTGACAGGAAACTGAAGCACACAGTAAGAAACTACCTGATCCACCATCGCATGGGCTGGACACAGACACAGACTTCAACATAGATCAATCAAAAGTCCAAGCTCTCAGTCTCCATGTTCTGCCCTGGTCTATGAGCCCTGCCTTTTAGGACAGATAAGCTGCTAAGAGCATGCCCCGCCCCCAACACGCACACAATTACACATGCACAGAGATGTCTTCAACCCTTGTTTACATAAAACAAGCCTAGTCTTTCTCACGTGTTCATCTAAAAAGCCCTCTGTGACTTTTCTATCAGTTGGAGGTGGGTGCTTTCTGGAATGCTTCATTGTGCAGCCAGGCAGACATTAGCCTCACTTGTTTGTGAGTTTCAAATATTGGCAATGGCCCACAGATCTATTAAAAACACGAACATGGTCCTGTCCTCCACAGAGCCCTTGGGGAAGAAAAATACACATAACATTTCCGTCTTCAAAATAACAGGCAATTATACAGGATCGTGCTGTTTGTTTCCTCTTGAGTAATCCATGCTGGAAAGAGTTCAAACGTCTGAGCCCTCTAGAACTTCACTTTTATCGAGAAAAACCATCCTTTTACACATAAGTCCGAAACCCAGTAGTCAGCTGTATCTGTGACAAGTTCACGGGAGCTGGCTTCAATCTTACATGATTATGTATTTCTAGTATGAAAGAAGTGAAAAGAGCATCCGAGGAGGAGAGGCAGAGAAAGTGACCTGAAATATGCCGCGGCACCGCTACCTTCCGATTAACAGGGAGCAAGTAGTGTAATAGGCGCCAATTTATCCACAGTGGAGACTAAGGAAAGGCTTATTCCCAGTTGGAGGCACTCAATATGTAAATGTATACTTGGAAGCCAGTGTGCCTGGTGTGATTTTAGGGCCAGCATAGCACCCTGTTTCCTTAAAACATATCAATTACCCAAGCTGAGTGGATGCAAATCTACTCATGGAAATGAATTCGCTCTTTCAAGTTAAACATTTTCGTCCCCAGGAACTGCTATTAGGCCATAAATGCTCCCGAGAGCAATAACATATTATGCCATAAACATGTAAGTAAGAATTATCAGAGAAATTTGCCAGAATAGGAGGACTCTAGGGGGCTGAACGCCTATGAAGACAGTGTCCCCAGAAACAGAAGAAATATGCTCCCAACAGATGCAGCAGGGAGCTACTGAAAAAGAAAAAAATGCCTGTTTAATATTCTCAATTACATCTGGCAGCTAAATCCTACTGCTAATTTGAAAGGAATAGCAGCCTATGCACGGAATGATTATTTACTAGAGGGAACATACTATATGACACCCAAAGCCATCTTATTTGGGAGAAATGTAAGGCATGCAAGATGTGCCCTGCGTGGAGGCATACAGAGCAAACATGATTCATTCACTGTCTGCAGGAACACCCAGGTTAGCAAAGCACACAGGCAAACAGATAAGTGCAACATGGGTTAGAAAATAATGTCATGTCATACCAGCAACATCTGAGGAAACTGTCTACCCAGGGGCAGCTGGCAGGTTAACACCTACAGGAAGCGAGAGTAGAGACAGTGTTGGAAGGGCCAGAAGTGTGCCCACTGGCAGAGATGCGGGCACTCCCAGGGCATCCCAGGCACACCCTAAACATGGGAGATGCTTTAGTCGGTGTATCTGTGACAGCAACTGGTACAGAGAGCAGAAAGAGGGGAGAAAAGCCTGATGACAGATCCTGAGGGATCTTGTGGAGCATCTAGAAATGTTAAGGCCAACAGCAAGTATCTATTTATTACTAGTATTTTAATTAATACTAGTATTACTAAGAAAATAACTGTGGCAGTATTTGGGAGTGGTGGTTGTTTTGGGTGCTCAGAATTCACTAATTTTGAGATAATTTTATCTGATTCTTTCATGTCAGCGGGAGCATCTCAACTACATTCTACTCCTCTGTATTATTTTTCAAAAGCTCACCTATGCCATTCCCATAGTGACAAATCAATTGTTAACTACCCCCTCAGATTCTGGTCACAGGGCCAGGGGAAATGACTCAAGTCACTAAAGCACTTGCAGTACAAGCGTAAAGACCTGATCCAGATTCCCAGTGCCCATGTAAAACCTGGAAATGGTTATGTATGCCTGTGACCCCAGTGCTGAGTGAGCAGACACAGGTGAGGGCTAGACAGCATGACTAAATGAATGAACTCAGAGCTCAGGGAGACTGTGGGAGGGAGGGAAGGACGAAAGGAAGGAGGGAGGGAGGGAGGAAGGGAGGGAGGGAGGGAAGGAGGGAGGGAGGGAGGGAAAGAAACCAGAGAGTACCCGCCTTCTATATTCCATATGCATACACACACTCAAACATGTTTCTGTCATGCACACAAGAATAACAGCGACACCATACATGTGGCGCATTCCTGCAATTCCAGAACTCAAAAGGCTGAGGCAGAAGGATGGCTCTAGTTTGAGGGGTACATAATGAGTTCACATCCAGCTGGAAGTATGTAGTAGCTCAACCCTGTCCCAAAAGAGAACTAAAGCGACTGAATAAAAGGAAAACTATGAATATATTCTTTCCTTTTGTCTCAAATTTCTTTGTCTTTTCTTATAAATTAACCTCCCCCCTTTTTTCTTTTTTGCAAAGCTGCATTTACCCTCCATTTTGTGGCAAACATCTTTTAAAACAGTCCCTCTTGTGTCTGCTACAGTCTCATTGCACAGACTTGGGAAACCCTCTTGTCCTTCTTGACAAAATCCTCAGTGCGCCTAAGCCTACAGATGGAATCACTCTGAAACCATCCTAACTCGGCTTACACTTGCTTTTGAAAAGATAAGCTGCCACCTAGTTGTCAGGGTGCCTAGGGTGATGGGTCCTGGTATCACATTCATCCTGGCTCCAATTTGTTCCCAATAAAGTAATAATGAAGAGGCTAGTTCAATCTCAGAACAGATCCAGATCAACCCAGATCGCTCCGCATCTGTTTTCCTGCCTTTTAAAACCAAGCCTCCTGTCTCCAGGTCAAACTCCACTCAAGACATCCTAAAAAGCTACAAAGGCTTAGGTGGCTATTGCAAGCACCCCATGCAGCCTCCCACAACTGTCATCATCTCGGGTAAAGGAAAGGGTGGTCTGGCATCTGAGAAAGGGGGCAGTGTTCTCTGAGCAATACTTGGATTTGGGGTTATGCCAGGACTCCCCAGAAAATGTCTGCTTATTCTTGTTCTTTCAATAAGGCTTGCTGAAAGTTTGCCCCTTCGTGGTGGGGTCTGCAGTGGATATATGATGAAAAGCACAAGCGGGATCACTGTCCCCAGAACTTGATGATTTTTTTTTAAATATTGGAGACCCAAGGTAAAATGAACACAAATATCCATACTTGCTCAGACAGTTTCAAATCAGAATTTTAAAGTCCAAGCTCATTTTAACAAACTTCCTTCATTGCTACTGCATGTACACTTTCCTGTTAAATGTAATATTTCAGGCGTGCTTGGACCCCTGATGAGCTGTGTTTCTTCATTTGTACCATGGCTGAAATACTTGCAGAGGACAACAGAAAGGGGAAAGACACAAACTCGTCAGAAAATCTCACGCTGGAAGTATGAATTCCTCTCTGTATATGGGAAAGGGGGAAGTTTGAGAATGTGTCCATCTATGTGTGATGGAGACAACCCTGAAAGGGGATACTCCACAAATGTTCTGCTTCACCTGGAGCTGGAAAACATTCTATACAATTTGGGTTGTGAGTATTTCAGGTTTTGCCAGTCTGTGCTGTCTCCATCAATATTCTTCAGTTTTGTTTTGTTTATCTGGTATTTAATAACCTACTGGAAACATAAAGTAAAATGAACAATAAGTTAAAAGAAAAAAATACATCGAGATGTGGTAGCACATGCCTATACTCTTAAGTCCTTGGGAAGTAGAGGCAGGAGAATTGGGAGTTCTAGGTCATCCTCACTACATACTAAGATTGAGACCAGCCTGTTCATCTACCCACCCATCCCCAAAACATCAATGGCATTCTTAGCTTATAGAAAGAAAACAGGCACTGGCTGGTTTTCATTGACTCTCTGCTTTAGGTTCACATATATCAGTCAATTCTACTCTTTCTTTGATCATTACACCATTTCAATCAATACCCAAATGAGTGATGCCCAGCTTTAAGAGATGCCAACTAAACCCCTGTCCATATGTGAGGCCCGGTGAGACAATTCACTACCTAGAAAAATAAACACACTTTCCATGCTGTCAAGTCCAGCCATAGGCCAGAGAGACAGCTCAGGGGGTTTAAGTGCTTGCCTCCAAGGCTGAGACCCCCAGTTAAATCACCAGAACCTGCATGATGGAAGGAGACCAACTCTCAAAAGTTATCCTCTGACCTCAATACACACAGGCAGTGGGGTGGGGGGAGGTAGAAAGGGAGAAGCTGAAGAGGTAGCTCAGAGATTAAGAGCTCTTGCTGTTCCTGCAGAGGAGCCGAGTTCAGTTCTCAACATCCATCTTAGGTGACTCACAACCACCTGTAACTATAGTTCCGGGGGACTCGGTGCCTTCTGAGCTCCACGGCCATTTGTGCTCACATATTGCCATGAGTGAAGTGCACAGGAATGGATTGCTCTGGGGTAGTTGCTGGGGGTGAGGGATAGTGTGAAGACTGAGGCCATTGCTTATGCCCTACTGTGGGCTTCATACAGCACACTAGGCTGCACTTCCTTCCTTTCTTCCTTTCCTTCCTTCCTTCCTTTCTTCCTTTCCTTCCTTCCTTCCTTCCTTCCTTCCTTCCTTCCTTCCTTCCTTCCTTCCTTCCTTCCTTCCTTCACTTATTATTCAGGGGAGTGTTTGCCTGGATGTGTGTATGCCAATCACACATGTGTAGTGCCCATGGAAGCCAGCAGAGGCCATCAGGTTCCCTGGAAGTGGAGCTACAGAGGGCTGTCAGTCACCTGTGACTGGGAATGAACCCAGTTCCTATGTAAGAGCAGTGAGAGATCACAGCAGCTGAGCCATCTCTCCAACCATTCAAAATAAAATCTTTAATGATAAATTAACCTTAGCCACTGTAAAATTTTTACTTTATAAACCTTTTAGGTTTTTGTGTTTGTTTGCTTTGTCTTGTTTTGGTGGTGGTGGTATTTATTTATTTATTTGCTCTCTGAGTCTTTTGTACTAACATTTATCCTAAAACACACTACCGCTTTATTAAAGTGGTTCTTTGTAGCCATAGCCTATATAAGCTTTACCCTTTCTTTTTCTTTTCTTTTTTTTTACTTTTTAAATATCTTTTAATAAAAGCATTGGTTTGGGGGTGGGGGTTAAAGTATCAGCATCACTCTTCTGTCCTTCATATCTTCTCCCCTTAAGTGTCTTGATGGACAGAACAGGCATGGGACTGCCTGCCCCATGAGGAGAGCGCCTTCATCTAGGTCCGGCCTGAGGACCTGCCTGAGGCTGCCTTACTGTTAACACTTTTTATGCACATATAAAGAAAAGGTGTGCCCTCCACAGCAATGTGAGGGGTGTAATACAGAGATTCAGAAAGCAGTGACAGTCATTTGATTAAGCGCCGTGGTTTCTATGAAATCATCTACACTGTACCGTTCATTTAGAGATTTGTTTTGTTTCTTGGTTTGGGGGTTGTCTTTTGTTTTTGTTGTTTTGTTTTTTGAGTCTTGCCACTTAGCCCAGGCTGGCCTCAAATCTTGGGCAATCCTCTTGCCACAGCCTCATCAGTGCTGGGATTCTGGGAGAACGCCACCGCACCTGGCTGCACTGTACTTCTATATGATCGGCAGGGCATCCGGCTTGCTCACGGCACCGTCACCACAGTGTCTGAGCGCCAGGTTGTCCTAGGACTAGATGACAGGAACTTTCAGCCCCGCCATAATCTTCTGGGGCCATAACTGTGTGACACATGCCTGGACACGCACAGCCCTGGTCCCATACAGCCCGTGTCACCCACATCTGCTGGCTCTGCCCTCTGATTTTTCTGAGCTCATACCAATCCAGACTTACAGTGCAGTTTCTGGGGGTGGGCTCTGGTCCCCTGTCCACACCCTTCCACTGACACTGGGGGTTGCCATCGTGTCAAGCTTCTTGCTTCACAGGAAGCCCTCGCCAGCAGGCTCTCACCTGTCACTTTGAAGGTATATGTTTGTGAATCCACTTTCTCCCAGGTCCACTTTCCAACACAATCATTTCTTCTTGCTTATACTTTCATTCACTGCCACTTCCCAACCGTAACTTTTTTTTAACTTTTTACATGTAAGCCTGTGGGAACACTCAATGATTGGATGTCAGGATCAGCCCCGATTCTTGCTGACTGATGAGGTCAGTCATGTCACCAAGGGCACAGGCGATGGCAATGGAGAGGTTAGTAATGTATAACCTGCACCCTGCACAGAATATGATAATGTAGGAATTAATATGTAACCCTAAGGTCACACTAGATATTAGTATGTAAGCACTCTAAGGGCCCACGGAGATCTCCACATTGGCATCACCTGACTGGGGACCAGCCCTGTCCTTTATGAGCTATGGACCTTGGTCAAGTCACATACCCCTGCTGCTGCAGCCAGAGCCCTCCCTCCCCTACCAGCATGCTTTCCTAGTTGAGATGGACTGTGCCCTCAAACTGTGAGCTGCAACTGCCTTCCTTAGGTTATGTCTGGTATTTTGTCATAGCAACAAATCCACAATGCCAATCACATGGGACCAAACCTCCTTCCCCCAAGCCAGCATTTTAGCATAGCTAAATGGAAATGGAAATGCTCTCTGAGTCACAGCGGTGGTCAGTGCTCACACAGCCCGAGCGATTTCTCAATTCCTCTCCGCCTGGTCTTTATGGAGAAAGAGGCCCGAAGCACCATGCACCAAGATCTGAAGCAATCCACAAGTGCTGCTTCAGCTGCCTCAGCTCTAACTCAGAAGGCCACTCTGCATTGCTTAAGAGCAAAATGTGTGCCGGGCAGCGACTCGCACATGCAACAGTCGGTGCAGTATTCCGTTTAGTATTGAAGGACTAGAGGCAGCACGGGAGAAATCAGACCAAACCGCCTACAGCCCATCAGAGTAACAGAGAGAGGGGGACTCAGCTGTTTAAAGTCAGTCAACACGGAAGGAGGGAAACGTCAGAGTATACATGAAGATGAACACACTGTAAGGCCCAGTAAGAAAATGCAAAAGTGCACGACATCATCCTCAATTGTGGGAGGAAAGACCAAGAGAAATCCAAAAACAGCGGTCCGCAGACTTTAAGAAAGCACTGAATCCTGATTAGGAATGACGGCCTTTGAGTAAGAAAAATGAGGCAGAGGACGGGAGATACAGTGAAGAAAATAAAAACAGGTGATCGCAAAGGACAGACAGCCTCACAGTCCATGATCTTAACATGGTGGGAAGTGGGAAACTCAGACAGCTTTTCCTCTGAGCTGCAGGGTAAACTGAGGTGGGGCAGACGAAAACAAGGCTATATTTCAGGAATCCAGGCTAGAGTTGTGGGAGAGCTTTACAGCCCCAAGCCCTGGCTCCACGTTGATCACTGCTGATTGATGCTGATATGACAGTTGACCTGGCAAACTATATGAAAGTGTGAACCATGTGAACTAGATAAATGGGTGTTACCTGTAGGAAGCTTTTTGTTTTCCTTTTAAGAAAACAATGGCAGAAAGTAATGGATATAACAGAGAGTAGTAATCGGACTGCAAATTACTTAGATATAAATGTTAGCAAAGTTAACATTGTTCTAATTACATCTAAGTATGCAACATACCGTATTTGTGTTGTCTGTGTTTCTGCATGTCTATACACATGAGTATGAGTGTGTACATATAGCACACACATGGTTGTCAAAAAACAATCTCCATTGGTCCTCATGCCCTCCACCTGCTGTTTGAGACAGGCTCTCTCATGGGCCTGCCATGTCGCCAGGTGGGCCAGGCTAGGTTCTGAGATCCTCCTGTCTCTGCCTCCCGTCTTGTACCGCCACGATTGTAGACTCATGTTGTCATGGCCAGTTTTGTATGGGGGCTCCGGGAATCTAAACTCAAATCCTCATGCTTGTCATGCAAGCACTTAATCAACTGAGCCATCTTCCCAGCTCCCCGCTATGCACTTTTAATAATTAAGAAAATGGATAGCCATGTTCTTAAACCAAAGCCTTCATAGGCCAATGCTGACATGTAATAGCAAGCGAATGTGAGACACTCATGTGCCATTCTAATATTACTAATTACAGAATAACGTTAGCTTACAAATCACTCTGACCGTTTAGAATATTGCAATTAAAACTACCACAAGTTCAGTCTAATCAAATTTCTAAATCTAGCTAACATGAGATTCTATACACACACAGGTCAAAGGTCAAACCTTAAGTTCTTACTTGTTCAATTAAACAATTTAAAACATGCACTTTGGAACAAAGAGAAATGGCGTATGTGTAAGGAAATGCCACCTTGAAACCATTTACATTGTATGCTAACACTCACAAACTCACACTAAACAAAACAGAGGAGGTTGGGGGAAGACGCTCTGGAAGAATGGCTCAGCAGTCAAGACCACATACTACTCCTGATGAGGACAGAAGGTTGGTTCCCAGTACCCACAACCAACAACTCATAGCCAACTGTAGCTCCAGTTCCAGAAGACCCAACGCCCTCTTCTGGCCTCCGCAGACACTGCAGTCACAGCACAAATACACACATATGCCCAAACCACACACAGACACATATGCATGATTAAAAATCAAACCTTTTAAAAAGATTTTAGTACTACATGGTCATTGAACTAAATCGGACATTTTCTTTAGAGGAAATGGTCACAGGAGCTTTTAGTGGCAGCCCAGTGAGGTGACTGTGTGTTGTCAAAACATGAGAACTACGCCAACTCCTACGTATATGTTCAAGAGCTGAGTGTGGTGCTGAGTACCTGTGATCCCAGCACCAGGAAGGCTGAGCCAGGCAAATCCCTGGAGCTCACTGGACAGCCAGCCTAGCCAAACCCAAAAGTCCCAGGCCAGAGAGAGAACCTGTCTCTAAAAACCAAGACGGATGGCACCTTGAGGAAATGACACCCTAAGTGTCTGACCTTCATGCTCATGCACGCACACACAAGCCTTTATGCTCATCTCCTTTGTTATAACCCTACCATCTCCTTATTCAACCCAGCAAACAGTTATATCCAGTTCTTTGTCACTACACTCCGAGGCAGGCCTCGGCCCTTTATTAAACTTTATACTGACCTCGGTGAATGAGTGACAAAGCAACGGAGGGGAAAACCTAAGAGGAGACTTCTCTATTCAATTTACTTCAGAATGGCTTCCCTAGAAAGGAGACGAAACAGATTAGTCATGTATCTGGGCATCTCTTCTAACACACAATTTACTTAAGAAAAATTGAAAAAAGGCTTCCATATTGAGCTGCAAAAAAAAGAGACTTCTGTTTAAACTATTCCAGGTACAACATGTACACACACACACACACACACACACACATAAATACACGTATCTTCCTACCACTAAGGAGGAGGCTGGGTCAAAGAACAAAATGTTTTACATTCCTTTCTCGGAGAACACATGGAGTTTGAAGTCCACGAGACACTGACATTTTGCCTTGGAATTTGGACAAAAGTGTATAGCCAAGATAAAAATAAGCCAGACCACAAACAGCTGCACGAACCTCACCTTTCTGCTCCTGACAGGCTGATGTGTCGCTGGAGGGTCATGTGAGCAAAGACTGGATTGTCAACCCTCTTTTTGGCATATAAATGACGGACTCTTCACGGGAGAACCAGCACACATGAGAACGCTGCTCAGATGAGCAGTGCTTAGGGGATGCCGGTAGAGCTCACTGGGCAAAGTGCTGGCCAAGCAAGCATGAAGAGATGAATCACACATCTAACAGCCCTGTAGAGAGCCAGAGGCGGCGGTGTCCATCTGTACTCACAGGGCTAAAGAGGCAGAGACAGACAGATCTCTGGAGCAGACTGGCCAGGCAGCCTAGCAGAGCCTGTGCACTCTGGATTTGGTGAGAGCCGCTGTCCCCTAAAGTAAGACACCCGATAGGACTCTCTGGTTTACATTTGCAGCCATATGTGTATACACTCATACCTGTGAACACACAGGCTCACTATATCCATACAACACACATGCACACACACACAGTGACTCAAAATGAGGAATGTGCAGTCCCCTCCACAGGAGTTACTCAGGCAGACACTGAGTTTACCTTCTGTCCAGAATACACAGGCTCCTGTTTCCTCTTACACAGTACCAATCCTAGTGTTGTATTTAACTTCTGGTAATAGAGCAAGAAGAAAACGTTTCCTTTCTAATCAGATTAAGTGTGACAATCCAATAAGAAACTTAAAAAAATAAAAAAAGGCATACAGAGACCTCTATACACTGATAGTCTTGCCTGTCACTAAACTCAAAGTTAATACTAAAACATTATAATTATAAGCTTAGATATTTTAAAGATAGTCTCTCCTTTATAGTGTACACTAATTGACTACTTAAACATTTACAAGTTCCATTAATACACACGGATTTAAAAAACAAAAACTTTAAACACACATATCCAACTACAGTGTCAGTCCCAAGTAAAATGTTTGCAAAGGAATTTGGCCGTGTTCAGTCTGTAGGCTCAGAGCCAACAACAACCCACAAAGGTTAAATTGGAGTAATAAGCAAATTTTCATGGTACTGCTAATGCCGTACAAATAATTCAAAACAGTTAATATTTGCAGGATAATCAAGGTGTTTTGCATGTAAGACTCATTTTATGTCAGTAGGTTCCCAACTATTTATAGTCCTCTGATCCCTGCTTAGCTATGAGATGAGCTGAGCACGGAGATTACAGTCCTAAGCACCAAGAGTCACAAGAAGAAAGGTCCTTAAATCCCCAAGCCTGTAAGCCAGGGAGGGAGAGGGCAAGGGGAGTGTGGACACTAAGGTATCCCAAGATTTTACCACATTTAGAAGCCACTAAGAATGTCAAAGGGGACTTAAAAAGAAAAACTGTTAAAGGACCTACTTGGCCTAAAAATAATACTACCTTTCAATGTCTACAAACATCTTCTGTGATAATTACGCCTTTGAGAGCCCTCCTTAGCAAAGAAAATATTCCCAACCTCAAACTCACCTTCCTTAACTGTCCAGGCAAAACTCCTCCAAGCGATCTCCGAAGCAGCAGTGAGAGAGCATCTGTGTGTCTGGCGACCTTTGGTCCATACACGGAGAGGGTGGGACTCTGCTTCAGTTTCGGTATTCCGCTATACTCAACAAAGTGTCTCCTCTGGACACTCTCGGGCTTTCGCTAAGACTTCCTCCTCTTTTTAATAAGGAAATGGCTACGGCTATAAGCACAAAGTCCTTGCCCAAGGTGGAGAGGCCAACAAAACAGCAAACAACAATGGGAAGCATTGATCAAAAAGACTCGCTTGTGTTCTAGATAGTGGTTACTATGGACACGCCCATGCCGAAGAGGCAGCCTAAGGAACTGGGTGTCAATTAGTAACCCAGAGCAGGAGTGGTAACATGGTGTTACATGAGCTAACGAGGAAGGCGCTGTACCGGAAACATGAGGGAACAGACGCAGGTCTGACAGGCAAGCACAGGGCAGCTGGAGATCCGACTAAATGACCAAGAGCGCCTTCTGCTCCTGCAGAGGACCTGGATGCAGTTCCTGGCGCCCAGACCCTGAGGCTCTCGGCCGCCTTCTAACTCCAGCTCCAGGGGCTCTGACACCTTCTTCTGGCCACCTCAGGGACTGCACTCACACACACAAAGCCACATTCATACATGTAACTAAAATTACAATATTTTCTTAAGGGTAGGCATGCGGCTTTACTTATGTCAAAGAAAATCATCTGGTACCAGACCAAAGCTAGATCTGGTGGCCAAAGTGGTGCACACGGAGCAAAAACCTGTCAGCTGTGCCTATGGGGAGGCACAGCGGGGCCATGCAAGAACACTCGTGTCTGCCAAAGCAGACTGCTTCAGAAGGAAACACTTACTCCAGGGAGTAAGGCGATGCAGGATATCTGGCCTTACTTTCCGTCCATACAGGACACAGCCTGCTCTGCTGCACACAGTGGCCCTGCAGCCCTGCAGGCTGGGGCAGTGACTCAGTCAGCAAAGCCCTCGCTGGGCAAGCATGAGGACTTTACTTTAGTCCCCAGAATCAACATTTTAAAAGCCAGGCAGCTAGACAGATGGCTCAGCAGTTAAGAGCACTGGATGCACTTGCAGAGGACCGAATTGCAGAGGTTTGAAAGGCTACATTCAACCTGTGGTGTGAAACCTTACGGGTATGAGATGACAAAGCTAGTAAGTTATGACTCCCCATGTAAGAAATGGAGCCATGAGAAAATGAGTGCCGGTCTGTCCCCCAACAGCAAATGGGAAACCACTGAAAATAACCCAGCATAAATAAGCACGTATGCATAGGCAGAAAACCAAACTTACACAGAGCAAACAACAGTCACCAAAGACATGCATAAAATTTACAAAAGTAAATGAGATAAAATGATAATACTATGCTTGGGCATTGACAGATACGCTCAGAAAACTACTTAACATTCACTTCATTTATTTAATATGAAGATTTAACAGAAGAATAAATTACTAAAAATATGGAAGAAGAAAAATATAAAGAAAACAGTAACGTATAAAGAAAAATGAAAAAAATAAAGTTTATTTACGGAAGATTTGTTTGCATAAAGAACAGAACATTTTGCTCCGGTTCTGCCAGGTTTACATGACATAAAGTTGTGTTTCTGCAGACATAACCTTGAAAGCAATGATCAAGGCTACAATCGAGCTGACTGGCGTACCTGCTTCCTTTTATACTTCTTCCATCATCTCCCAGTTCCTGCCTACTCTGCCTCTGTTGCCTCACTCCTAGAAGTTGCCTCATGGCCAAGTTTTTGTACCATTCTTACAAAAAGAAAAAGATGGAGTGGAAACTTACAAGCTTCTAAGGTTCCCATTTTGGAAAGTATTTATTCCCCAGAAGTTGCAGGCTGCCTGCACACATCTTGTCAGCCATCAAGATAGGTTGTCATGAGGAGCATGAAGACATGGTCCCTTCTCCTGAATGAGGACAATGTCAAGGAGCCATCCCAGCTCCGTAGCTGCACAAGGGGTCAGATCTGATCGTAACTACACAGTAGCTCAATTACCCCTGCTGCCCTGAACTATTTCTTTCCTTCCTTTCCACAGGATTGATCTCAAGGACCCTTCCAGATAAACTTCCCACACATTCACATCCGTTTCAAAGTCTGTCGTGGGAAACACAAACTGAAACAGAGAGACTGCGGGGACCAATGCAGAGAGAGACAGGAGCACCAGGAGAGTCTTGAAAGCGATGTGGGGAATGACAGAAGGCACCAGCACTGTGTCTTTGCTGAGAACAATGTTAAAAGCACTAACAGAAGCCTCCAAAATGAACAATGTGCTCAGTATGGTCGACAACGGTAAAAATCCCAGCCCAACATCACGAAGCATCAACGTACTTAATTCCAACCCAACATTCTCAAGATACCATCTCACAGGCCCTTCTGTCTATCAAATGCCAAAAAGAAACAGGACTGGAGGTTAAATGGCTCAGTGATTAAGAGTGTTCGTTGCTCTTGCAGAGGACCTGAGTGCTGTTCCCAAAACCCAAGTCCCAGAAGAAAACTCCCACTCCAATGTATCCAACACCTTCTGGTCTCCATAGGAACCTACACACAAATGCACATACATAAAGATACAGACATACACATTAAAAAAATAATAAAATAGCAATATTTAAAAATGTTTCCAACGACAAATGGGCAAACTCCTAATAATAACTTGTGATCAATCCACTGCTGTTGAAGTGACAAAATGCTGGTACACTTTCTGCCTCTGAGTCAGCAGGAAGTAGGTAGCAATTTTTCAGTGAAGGCGGATGACGATGGTATATAGCTGTCATTGTCCTGAACACTAATAAAAACCACCATCGATGGCCTCGCCTCTGTGTGCTCAGAAAGCTAATGTCATTGGCAAATCTAAGTAAGGCTCATGGGTACTTACTGATTTCCTAACCTCTCTAGAATGAAACTGTTCAGCAGAAGTCATCGTATGTAATATTATGTACTTGGAATGGCACAGGCTTGGTTACTGCAGGTTCTCTTCCTGCTAGTGAGTGCTAGAAGTTGAATACACACCGCTGGTGAGCATGCCTGCTTCCTACTCTGCACTGGACAACCACAGCAAGGTAAGATCTCATGGAGAAACTTCAACCAGAAACCCAACAACTCTTTTAAGTAGTGAAAATGGAGGAGTAAAACAATGCCTTGCTCCTGGCTGTGTCCCATGACAGGTCAGAAGGTAGGGGCTCAGCACCAAACAGGGCGGCAGTCACATCGGCAAGTCTGCAACCTTGGGGAGGTGGGGCGCCCTCTCCCAGGACCCACTCCTCTCGGAAATTTTCCCAATTCAAATTTAAAAGCAGAAGATCTGCTCCATTAAGAGTTTGTGATAAAAATGTAATAATTAGTAAGTTTACTCTTTTCAATTAAAAAAAACAAACAAACAAACCTGTAATTTCCAAGGGAAAAATGAAAAAAAACCAAGCAGTCAGAAAACCCAATGCTGAAGGAGGAAAAAGTGTAAGGAGAACATGCATAAATTCACCTCACAAATGGTCAAACAATCCTTTTCATAGACCTTCCCATTTCAGCTGAGAATTTCCATTTAATCGGACTCTGATGAAACAGGCCGCATACAAGGGACTTCTGAAAGGAGGAAAATGAAAGCTTTGGGGACACAGTACCACAGTTTGCCTGCCCGTTAACATTTTCTTTAAATACTCCTCCGTTCACCGGACACAGAGGACAGTCCCATCCCTGTAGCTGGCTCAGGGATGAACATCAAAAGAACCACAGAACACTCCATGTTAGAGCACGTTGAAAATGATGTGTTAGATGTATCCTTTCAGCAAAATGATAAAGTCTTTTAAACAACGATAGATGTTTCCATCTTAGCTCATTAAAATCCTAAGTACTTTGAGGTCCTAAACCACATTCTATAAACTGAAGGCATCTTATACAGGGTTGTCAATCCTGGAGCATTTTGCCTCAACTCTTATCAAGTCAGAAAGATATTATATTAGCTGCACAAGCTTTTGTCTACAGTCATGAGCTCTATAGAACTGGGAGGGAAGTGGGGGAAGAAGAGAAGAAGGCCAGATAGTGAGTACAAAAAAGGCCTGTGAGTGCTGGTCGAGTTATCTGAGAGAGAGAAAAAAAAAAGTCAAAATGCCCAAGCTTAATTTCAAACCGCAAACTAACTGAAACACTGCAAAAATATCATTATGTAGCTATATTCTTTTTAACAAGCTAATACGGTGTACATGGTCTTAGAAAATTAAGCCAGCCAGTGCTGCAATGAATAGAATGAAATGCTTGCTTTCAGAGTAACAGTCTAGAAAAGGCTGTGTCAAGCTATCCTTTGAAAATGAACCTGTCATTAGCTTTGCACATTAAACAGCCCCTGAAGCTTGTGTGTTTACTAATACATAAAGGGTCAGAGAAGACCTAAATCAGAGAGGTGAGGCCAGAGGCAGAAGACAGGACACTTGAGGGTTGAAAAGTGGCCAACCGCCACATTTGCCCGGGCAGCAGAACGTAGTTACAGCCTTGGCTAGAAGCTCTTACAATGAAGGCTCACCATCAATAGGCAAAATATTTCATGTTGTCTTCAAGTTTATTTTGGGGAAAATAAAATGTTGAGTCTTCCACCCAACTATTGATCTTGGTTAGCTTGCAGACCCAAGATCTTACATCGATCCTTCTTATTTGGTATTGTTTATGTGTGTATGTGTATGAGCTCATGTGTGTGCATGTTTGAGGCAGTCATGGGTCAATGTCAGGTGTCCTTGTCAATCCTTCTTCCATTGTTTTTAAAGACAGGGTCTCTCCCTGAAACTGGAGTGTGCTGATTCTACTAGTTTAACAGCCAGGGAGCCCAGGACCCCCTGACTGCACTTCTACCTGTGAGAAGATTTTCTGGCTTTTTATCTGGATACCAGGGATTCACACCCAAGTCCTCAGGCTTGTGTGGCAAGCGCTTTACCACATGGGCCACCTCCTCAGCTCCTGTAATTAGCATTCTAATACCATTGCCTAATTCCTTTGTGTGTCTGCTGGTGTGTGTGTGTAACATACACAATGAGGCTTTATCAGGTGATGGTTTCATACTTTTAAAAAGAGCCATGGGCTTGGAACCTAAACCTGCCTCTCCAATTTAGTGTTATGTAACAGCACAATAATCATTAATGTAGGCACCGTAATAAGGTTGTAAGGAACTCGGGTTTATGGCCAAAGACAGGTTCAAATCCCACATCTGCTACTTATGTCAGCCATATTACTTCACTGGACTACTTGCTTGTGATGACTCTATCTTCTGCACAGAGACAGAGTGGACTAACACAGTGAGAAGTGATCCAAAGTGCCTGATTAGTATGATTAACGGTAGATTAACAAATACCACACAGCTCTGCATCCCTGCTCACCTTGGGTGGTAATTAGGGTCAAAGGAGGCAATCTATACCATAATTCCTCCTCCCTTTAGGGTGACAGTGGACACAGGGGTTGCAGCATCTGCTTACTATGCACAGGAGGGCATTCTACGATAAAAACATCTGCCTAGCATAAACAAAGCCCTAGAATCTAGGTTTAGTGCCACAGACACACACACACACACACACACACAGAGGGTTGGGGAGAGAGAGAAAGAGGAAAGGAGGGAGGGAGGGAAGGAGAGAGAAACTCCTACTGCTGAATCAAAGGCTTTTCAGATTAGTCCAGGCTTCTAACTTTTCTCTCCTCACGGTCTCTTCACTCACTTTGTCCCAGCTCAGCCTCCTTGGATGTATGGCCATCTCTGCCTAGAACTCTATTTCTCTGTCCTTGGGCACTTCTCATTCTCTAAGGCCACTTCTGGCCTCTTCAGGTACCAGGCACGCACATGCACCACACATACACACACATGCTCACACACATTAAATAAAATAAATAAATCTAAAAGAAAAACCAATATTGTTCTTTGAACAAACTCTCAGATAGGATCATCTGTAGAAGATCACGTTTTACATGTTAACCTCTCTACCTCTAGATTCCAAACAGGTTCCATATTCATTTCTCCTATAAACACAAAGTAAAGTTTTAAAGCAAACTACATTAAAATACCACATCATTTCTATATCAGTTGACTGTTACGGCCCTTATTTTTTGGTTCAAAGATTTATTTATTTTTGTTTTACACATACGAGTGTTCTGCCTGCATGTGTGTGTACCATGGGGTGAACAGTTCCAGCGGAGACCATAAGAGGGTGACAGATCCCCTGGCCATGAGCTGCCCTGTGGGTGCTGGGAATCAAACCCACAGTCTGTAGAAGAGCAGTCGGTGGTCTTAACGCCGAGTCATCTCTTCAGCCACACTGTCATTTATTTCTTATTACCTTTGGGTATTCTAGTCTTTGTTGACTTAATGGGAATATTTTATAACTTAAAATCAAAATATTGAATTAGTCACTTAATCTTCAGGCTTATGAACTTTCAGAATTTGATATCAGCAATTTTGTATTATAGTAATTCTTAAATGCCATCAAAACATTTCTTCCCATTGATATTACCTTTAGGTAAATGCAAGATTTAGAGACTTAAAGATTAGGTAGGAAAGAACAAGTTTGCTTTCTTGAAAATAAATAAGCTTTGTTGAAGTTGTCTGTGTCTTTAAATAATGATATAGGCATTAATCCAAATCAGCGATAAATCTATTTTAAAACGTGGTTGCCCACTGCTACAGTGTAAGTGCTTATTAAATAGCCACTCTGGGTGGATTTTAAAGAAGCTTTTTCTTTGGTTCATATGTATGTGTGCTAACACCCACACAACTCTCTTGGCAACAGTCCACTGTGCAAGGTGGTATGCTTATAGACAGCGCAGTATCTGAAAGAATGCGGATTGCTTCCTTTTTTGGAAACCTATCAATCTTCTAAGTTGTTTTCTCCAAAGGCTTAAAAATAGCAGAAGTGCATGAAAATAATCACTCTCCAGTTCACTTTTAGTCATTCTGACTTGTGACAATAAAATGAAGTCACCATCCAGAGATGACCACCCACAACTCAGGATTCGCTTAGCAAATAGTCTTTTTAAACTTACTTGGAGGCAAATATCATTTTCCATTCCAGTAAGATATGCTGTCCTCAGACAGAATAAATGAACATAAGGTGGCAAATCTCTTCTGCTGGGTATTTAAGCCAGTTTCCATCCCTCTATGGAGACTGTCAGAGACAGAGGGGTCAAGGACACCAAGAGAACACAGCCCACAGAATCCGCTAAGCAGGGCTCATAGTGCCTCACAGAGACGGAAGTGGCAATCGTGGAGCCTGCATGGGTCTGCACTATGTCCTCTGCATATATGTTATGGTTGCGTACGTGGGTGTTCTTGTGGGACTCCTAATAGTGAAAGGGGGGTGGGGGTGTGTCTGACTCTTTTGCTTGCTTTTGGACCCTTTTCCTCATACGAGGTTGCCTCATCCAGCCTTGACTTGAGAGTTTGTACCTAGCCTTACTAAAACGTGTTAGGCAGAGATCAGTTAGTATCCCTGGGAGGCCTGCTCTTTTCTGAAGGGAAATGGAGGAGCAATGGATCTGGGGGAGAGGAGAGGTGGGGGGGGCATGGGGAAGAGTGGAGGGAGGGGAGGCTGCTTTCAGGTGTAGAGGAGTGTTAATTCAGGACAGGGCTGCTCTGGCAAGAGATCACATCCAACCACCTTCTAGGTCTATGTGACCCAGCTGGAATACAAACATACCTTTAATCCAGGAGACAGAGGCAAGCAGATCTGAGTTCAAGGCCAGCCTGGTACAGAGCAAGTTTCAGGTGTAGAAGTACACACCTTTAATCCCAAGCAATGAAGGTAAAGTTAGTTTGTAGAAGGAAACACTCATGTTTGAAAATGTTGTCTAATTGAATGGCAGAAACAGTGACAGATGAGAGAAAGGCTTGACAAAATACGATACACCCAACTCTCAAGAGAAGAGGGGAAAGGGAAGCTGCTTAAGGCGCAAGGAGAGAAAGAGGCAGCAGTTTCACTGTGACGGTGACAGAGAGACAGCTTGCAGAGAAAATCTCGGGTGGACACAGGATGAGCCAGAGAATGAGAAAGAGCAAGAAGATTAGAAAAGATTGCCAGAGTTAGTCTGGGCCTGAGCAGAGCAATTCAGAGGTCCAGAGAAAGGCCAGACTGAATAAGTCAACCGGCAGAGGAGTTTGCACCAAAACCACTGAGCTGAAGTAGCCAGCCCAGAGCTCAGTAGGAACAAGTAAGGGTGAGCTTATTAAACAGTAATTCTCAGAGGCTGAAACATTCTAGGCTTAGAATGTTTCATTAGAAACATGTTAGATTGTTCGGAGGCTAGAAGCTTCTAGGACTAGGCCAAGGTTAGCAGAAGGAGGCAGTAAGCCTCCAAGATAACAATTACCTCAGAAGAATAAAAATTCTCATTACAGTCAGGAAGTATTATATGAAAGAAGAATAAAACAACCAAACAAAAGTCTCAGAGGGTTCAAGAAAAGCTGTTGCATGCATGGGCACACTTCTTGTAGTATACACAGCACTATCCGTTCTATTCTTTGTGAAAGTGCATGTGTGTTTGTGTGTGAGCGTGCATGTGTGTTTAGGCATTGCCATGCTAGGCAGTTCTTCAACACTGAGCTACATCTCAATCCCCACATTTCAATTATTCTTACCACTCATACACTTAGCCTTAACAAAGGTTACAAAATAGGGCTGCTACGCGATAGCCTTTAGTCAGAGTGATTCACACACTAGGTAGCCCTGGCTTTGTTCATCAGCCCTATAAAATTTTCATCATTACAGCCTTGATTCATCACTTTGCAACATTAAGAGATGGGTGAGGAAATATGTGGCTCCCTTAATTAAGGTGAAATTACTGCGCATTTATTGTATACACACCCTGAGCACTTGTTGAGATTTTCTTAGTAGCAGGATGACTGCTTTAGCCACAATATGTGGGATGTACCCTTCAGGCTGGCCAAAACCACAGATGAAGAGACACAAAGCAGCAGACAAACAGCAAGCCCACACTGGGCAGCATGAAGAGTACCTGAAACATCAGCCTAACAAAATCATATTTAGACGTAAAGCAAAGCTAGAGAGATGGCCCAGCGGTTAAAAGCCCTCTCTTTTCTTCCAGGAGACTCCAGTTCAGCTCAGCACCCACACCCAGCGGCCCACAACCACTCCAGTTCCCTTAGGCCTTCAAGGGCATGTATACACATGTGGGGCACACAGACACACACACATAACACATAAAGATAACATCTCCAAATTAAAAAAAAAAAGGTAAAGAAAGTGCCACTTAGGATTGTGACAAATGCTTGCAGTCACAGCACTTTGGAGGCTGAGGCAGGATGATCCCCAGAAATTTGAGGTCATCCAAGGGGTTACGTAATGAGACCTTGTTGCAAAGGAGGAGGAGGAGGAGGAAGGGGAGGCAGTGGAGGAGGAGAAGGCAGGAAAAGCGGCTTTAATACAATGGCTACTTAGAAGTTGGTCATAAAACCGAGTGGTCAATCAAGCTGGCCTCCAGCTAGTCTTCTCTAGTGTCAGGAAGGCTCCATAGGGCGCTGATATTTGATTATTTCCCAATAGAAATTAAAGAACTGGAGAAGTGAGAAGCTGTAGGAAGGTCTTTCGTAAAAGAACTGGAAAAGCGAGAAGTCACGATAAGGTTTTTGTAGGGAGGATGTGTTGAAGAACAGAGAGCTTAAACAGAAAAGTTTATTAACAAGAGGGGCAGGGTGAGGACAGGGAGTGTCAATGTTAGGCTGAAGTAGTTGGGAGGGATTTGGAGTTCCCTCCTCCTCTGTGGGGATAGTAAAGTCCGTGCCTGTGGCTGTCCTGACGGAAAGCCTGACAGAAAGATCCCTGGTTGAGGGGGCTCGGACTCAATGCAACAGACATGTGCCTAAGTCTCAGGGGAGAATCCTGAGAATAAGTCCCAGAGTGCTGACCCAGACAGACGGTTTACAGAGAGGGTCAAGAAGCCACGTGTAGTGGCCCACGCCTGCACCTGTAATTCCGGTACATGGGAGGCGGAAGCAGGAAAATCAAGAGTTCACGGCCACCTGTGGCTACATGGTGAATCAGAGGCCAACTTGGGATATATGAGACCCTGTCTAAAACAAAGCAAGAAAAAAAAAAGGAAAGGAAGGGGCTTTGAACAAAACCTGGATTTCCATGGATCTCAGCAAAGGCTAAAAACACACAAATACACAGAGCATAATGTTTTCTTGGCAGACACATGAGTGCCATAGAAAGTTATCCTCATAGCAGGATGGAAACAGAGGCAGATGTTCAAGTGACAATACTGCTTCTCAGTCTTTTGCCTGACATCAAGCGTGACAAGACAGCGAATTTTACTCTCCTGTGTCCCGTCTGCTTCCTGAGAAGTAGCACTATGTGCTGATGCTGCCTCGGGTATCGGTGAAGTCACGTGCTCATCCTAGATACAGAAATAATTGTTGAAATCCACGAATGAGGTAGAAGTGAAGGTGAGGGTGAGTAGTGTCTACACTGTAGCATGGGAAATAGGAGAACTGGCCTGTCATGAGTGAGTCATGAGTAGGAGGAGATGCGTCATATCCTCAACGGGACTAACATAAATGCTGTCACATGTGACAGATGTATAGTAAGACAACAAGGGCTGTAATTCAGCAAGTGACATTTGTTTTCTGGGTTCAAAGTTCACCAGCTCCCTTAAATCACCATCTTTTTAACTTGTTCATTTTCCAATGAGTCACCCTTCATCAACCACACATGTACTGCTGAGGTTCCCCACACTGCCTGTGGCTCCTTGGATCATGTAATACCTGTCTGAAGATAGATTTAGGATTCTCACAGCTCAGCTTGTATCACGGGCAGCAACCTGGTCAGGTGTCTCTTTCTTTGGATTTATGGAATGAATACATCTCCAAAAATCAACATCTAATTTTATTCTCTCAAAGACCTTTGCTTACTTCTCACATCCCTCATTCTTAATGTTGTATTTTCACATGTGCTTTCATGTTGTAAGTATGAACTTTAAAACAATCAGCTCACTAATACAGCTTGTAGAGTAAGGCAAAAACAGCAGTGTTGACTCATTAAAATAAAGAATGGGTAATGCAGTTTCCTGTCTCAAATGCTGCTGTCAGCTTTCATTTGCTTCTCCCATAATACTTCTACAAATGATAGCTAATTTATACCAGCAGTGGGGAATGACCATTCTCTACCAGTTCCAAGAGGAACCATGGGATGTGGCGAAGCTCCTGCTAGCTTCCACTGAAAGGAAATAATAAAAAAAAATTAAAAGCATTGATTTAGCTAATTCTCCTAAATTTTGCCCTCTGCCTCCCTGCTCCTTAGTGATGGAAATTTAACTGTTGCCCAAAGTGTGATCAACTGGTAATAAGAAAACACAGGTGACCTAAGCCAGGAGAATCACGCCAACTATAAAACTAGGCAGACAATTCATCACCATGGTAACAAGCTCAGGAACAGAGACGGAAGTCGGCTCACGGGCACCATTTTGAAACTAAGGGAGGACTTGGGTGTGTGCACATATGTCAAATTCACAGTGTCCTGGGCCAAACTACTGATCACCCAGGAGGGGAAGTTGAAGAAACCATAGCAGTGGGCCTGTAACCGCCCCAAGTCTCCTGTAATCAAAGATGGATGGTTCCTCTTGGAGGAGCACAATGGTCCTTGGGAAGGCCCTGTTGGGTGCTGCCTTTATCCAATGAATTAGAAGGGTCTGAGGAGTCCACATGGCTCGTAACACCACGCCGGAGTGTTCCAAGGAGAGCACATAACGTCTTCCAAAACACAGAGCCCAAGGACACTGGCTCTGCTGTTTGCATTTCAGTCCAGTAAGTTTATCCTGAATGCACAAATAGTATTTTATATCTGAGATTCCAGGAGGCAAGCACGTCTGCTGCTCCAGAGACGGTATTTGCAGAAATGCTGAATGTTAGGGATATTTTGATATCCGGCTTTGGACATAAATTTCAAGTAAATAAAAATGTGCTGAAAACATGCAGATAAGAAAACAAGGAAGTTTTATTAGTTTCAGATGTATTTATTTTGCTTTTGTGCACATGTGTAGAGACACGTAGGTAGGTAAGGCATACATGTGGAGGTCAGATGACAACTTGCTGGCCCCTTGATAGAGTTCATATTTCTCTATCATTTCCGAGGTATAATTTTGCTGAATACCAAATTCTACACCATCAGTTTGGAATGGGTTTTCTGATACTATGGGACCGGGTTCTTCAGAGCTTCTTAAAACAATAGGAATGAAACTCTCACCCCATCCTCTTAAAAGTGAAGTTGTCTCCTATGCCCTCTGGCTCCTTGTCTCTGTTTGGAGGATTCCTATAGCTTGAAGAATGCTTGCTACCTGTGGGTGTTAGGGCATCTGTCACCATTTTGGAAAGTTCTCAGCTCTTTCTTCTCCAAATGTTTCTTTAGCCTCTTTCCTTTTCTCATGACATTTCCATTATGCATTGAGTATGCCCTCTCTGGTTGTCTCAAGGTTTTAGATATTCTGCTCAGTGGTTCTTTTTTAATTTGTTTTTAGTTTCTAGTTTTGTTTTGTTTTGTTTTTTCCCTTTTTCTCTTTACTTCTCAATTGGGAAAGTTTCCATTTCCTTCTTCAAGTCCAAGGATTCTTTCTTTAGCCCTCAGCACACTATTTCTGGAAGCAATCGAATCAAAGGCACAGGGTATTTCTGATACAGCAGTTTTTGATATTTCTAACACAGCTGTAATTATATCCTACAGATCTGGATAATTTTGGTGTATCCTGCTTTCATTTTCATTTGGTTCAATGTATTTTTAGTGTGTGTGTGTGTGTGTGTATGCACATGGTGTGCATTTGTGGGTATATTATATGTATGTGTGTGTAGAAGGAAAGTGTGTGTTCATGGGTGTGTCCATATACAGGAAGACCAGAGAGCAGCATTAGGTGTCTTCCTTGATCACTTTCCACTGCATTTTTTGGAGACAGAGATGTCTCTCCCTGAACCTGGACCTCATCTTCTCAGCTACACTGGATGGCCAGGGCCCTCCAATGAGAGTCCCCTAGCATCACTTCCCCAATGCTGGGACTGTGTTTTATTTATTTATTTATTGAGAGTTTCTCCTTAACGTAGGCATTATTTAGACATGTGTTGCTTATTTCTATAACCTTGGAGACTTGCCTGACATCTCTGTACTGTTGATTTATAGTAAATTCCTTGGTAGTCAATGAATGCATTCCATGTGATCCCAATCCATACGATGTACGGTGGTATTCATTTAAAGTTCCACTTCCTATGACTATCTCCCCCCGACTTCCTGTGTAATTGTTTCCAATCCTCCAGGGCCAGGAGCAAAGGAGCATGCCTGGAACCCTAGCACATTCAAGACTGAGGGTAGAAGGAACATTATAAGTTCAAGACCAGCACAACCTCCATAGTGAGTTATAGGCCAGTCAGAGCTACATAGTGAGATCCTGTCTCAAGCCTGTGAGTCCATACATGTGTGTGCATTCATATGGTGTGTGTGTGTATGTGTGTGTGTGTAATAAGCGACACATGTCTAAATAATAGTAAGTATGTGTGTACAACTCATAGCACATTTCCAAAGACTTAGAACCTAAAGTGGCTCCCTATTGGCTATGATCACTATCTTCCCTCCCATCCCACCCCCGCCATCTCTCCTATCCACATCATCTGTCCCATCCTCTTCTTGTCTTTACAAGCCTAGCTCATATTTTATTCTTTCCATTAAAATCCACAGGACTCTTCTAGTGCTCAGAGAACACTTCC
Organism: Pachyuromys duprasi; assembly: GCA_028658305.1. NCBI lineage: Eukaryota > Metazoa > Chordata > Mammalia > Rodentia > Muridae > Pachyuromys > Pachyuromys duprasi. The sequence continues at coordinate 10,554,450 of CM053761.1, read as the reverse complement.
CTGGAACCTGAGCCCTCCCATACCATGCACATACATCCTTTCAACATATACTGAGTACATGTATTAAACCTTCAGGTTTTAGTCTGAAGGGATTCAAATTTCTAAAATCTACGCACCAGACTCTATTCATTTCTGAATAACAGTTCATTTAGGATAACTTTCCATTTTCTGCTTTTTCCAAAACTTCATAAAATACATCATCTATGTAAGTTTGGTTCTTAAAGAGCTGATCTATCTATGTTAAAATGATGTGTTCATAACTAGATTTTTCTAGGAGTCTCAACTTTGGCTATTGAAAACCACATTGATAATTATAACCATCATTTAATGACTGTCTGTCACTACCCATGCTCAAATTCTTGATCATATATCCATTCCACAAATACATAAGTATGTTGGTCTTGATTTTTTTTTTCACAACCAAGGAAGTAGCTGCTTAGAATACTAGAGGAAGGCTTCCAATTCAGATCTTAATAACTCTAAGATGTCTGCTGTCAGCCACTATGACGAGAATAAATTAAACACCACTTTGCGTCTTTTGCATTGGATCCCATGTTGCCAGTTTACAGTACTACATATTACACACCACATACTCCAAGAGAACTTGAAAAATAAAACTTTAACAAGCTGGCTTTGATCTGCTGGCTCCAGATCACTGGAACCTGGAGGCAGCTTCAAAGCCAAAGCTCTGAGACAAACAACCCTGATTTTGTGTATGAAACTATGAAATCTTCGAAGACAGAACTTTCATTTCTTCTGGTGTGTTTTCTGCATTTGCTGCCTCGGTTACTAGGGAAAATCACAGGCCTGACAATCAGACACGATGCTAATGGATACAGTGTGGGCTGGCCTCTGCTACTCATCAATACTCACTTCCCATTGTTCTATAACAAATTCCCCAAAATAATCACATTCCAAGGTTATGATTCAGCGCACATCTATTTCACCCCAGAAAACAGGTGCCCCTGCAACATGGCCACGAATGTGGAGACAAACTGTGTATTGCTTTTTTTATCTACATATAAATAAAGTCGTCACATGTACAAAACATTATCACTTCCAAAATTCAATCGTGAGTGATGCCTCCACACAGCCATCATTATATTCTGTTCACCAATTTCAGAAATGAATCTCAGGCAGGAAGTTATGTCGACAATATGCATTACAGGATCTTAAAGGCTTGTCTGTATATGTCAAGGAAATTAACCTTTTGGAGAAAATAGGAAACATTCTAGGCAATTGTGACATGGAAATTTTTATTTTTTTATTTTTGCTAGTTTCACCAAATCCTACAAACATAATACTTGTAATGTTTAAAACAAAATATTAAAGTATTTTTAAAAATTAAGCTCAAAACATAAACTGTGAAGTCAGGCTTCTATCATTAAAACTGTTTTTTGCTGACTCCCAGCTTTTTATAGACTTAGGTGAACTCCAAGCTAGAATGGAACATACTAAAATATTTTCTGAACAGAACAGAATGATTATTTTTTTTTCTAGTATCCTTGCTAAAACTATTTCATTTTGTCTTTAAGCAAGAGTCAGAATTTCCAACCAAGCCCTAACTCAGCAGTGAGACGTATTCTGGCCCTATAGTCTGCACTGTTAAGAGTCTAAAATACAAGACAGAGATGAACTGTGTGTGTCTGTGTGTGTGTGTGTGTGTGTGTTTGTGTGTAGACAAAGCAAGCTACATGATTAATCACCACATGTATGGATGTTTTACTGTTGGTTTTACTTGGGTATTTTTTGAGAGCTGGAGCTTGGGATAAGAACCAGGGGTTTAGGAGCTAAGCAAGCACTGCGCCTCTCAGCCACAACCTGAGCCCCTGTGTCTACTCTTTACAAGCCTGACTTTGAAGTGGAAATGTTCATCTTGTGTATAGAAAAGAAACACGAGCTGAAAGGGTTTTTTCTTTTCAGTTGGTAATTCTACTGTTTTAAAAGTTGAACTGGAAGAATGGAAATGTACAGTCTATCTCTGTACTTCATATAATCCCAACATGATCCCCAAACAGTTCAGAAGTGACCGATTAGGCCCGTGTCTCTGAAGTGGCAGTAATGTCAGTCAGGTAAGGTGACATGTGGTCAGGCCTGGACTTACTCATCTTAACGAGTGAAAATAGTGTATCATGTGCAGTCTCTCAAGATGACCTACCACACTAATAGGTCTTTATCAAACCACATTCATTTGCATCAAGCCCACCTGAACAGAACTTCCTTTGAGCTTCCCCCACATAACCGTGGCAAGGATGATGATGACTAGAAACAGTCCTCTCTCCAGACCATCTCATTGAATTCTAACAATTTGTACACAGGTTCACATGTTGCCGTCTTGCAGCTGTGACCCCACAGGCTCAGATACGGTGCCTACCAAAAGCTTAATGAGCATCCGATGAAGGAAACTATGAAATTGAGACGTTCCTCATATTGTACTCATGTTCTAAATAAAAAAGCAACCAGTGGATGACCTTTACACCCATTGCTTTGAAGTCACCGATTCCTTTTGGTGTTGATGGAATACAAAGAGAAGAAGAATTAGCACTTATTAAAGATATGGAAGACTCTGGTTTGCAACAATGGAAAGAGATCTGGTAAACTACAGAAAAACAAAGGGGACCAGCTGATGCAGCCAAGCAATAATTTAGAGGGTCAGCGGACAAAGAGTTAAAACCATTGGTTCTATTGTGATCTTAAGGACTTGGTGTTCATCATTTCTTAAATCCTGACCACTATTCCTCAGTTGCTAAGGGAGGAACCAGGTAAATTGTGTGAAAACAATATGACATTTTGTCCTACATCCATAAATATAGTCACGCAGTCCATGAGACAGAAGATGGCCAAACCAACTATCTACAAAAGAATGACAAGCCTCTTGAAAGAATCTTACTATCATCAGACCAGTATCTGTGAAACTAGCTACTAGAAAGAAATGCAAGAATCCTGCTCTCTAAATAGAATCTGGCACATGTAAAAAGTCTTCAGCCTACCTTCTAAGAGAATGAGGAAGCGTGGGAATGTGTGAAAACCTGAGCCCACACAGACAGAAGACCACATGTGCCTAGTGGGCTGAAGAGTAGTAACAGAAGTAAAGGAAGTAAAAAAGACACCAAACACAAATATTGACGGGGATAAGGAACGCCTACTTGATCTTACTAAGCTTCATAGTATGTGCTTTGGGGCATCCAGATGAATGGCTCAAACCAGAGAAGGAAAAAGGCAGAAACTCTGCTTTTCCACAGCAGGAGAATGAAAGCCACTGAGAATACCGTGAGTGTGGTTTTAACAGATCATTTTATCCAAGGGTTCAGAATTCCCATGTTCTAGGAGTGTCATGCCTGCTTTCAAGACCATGCAATCATTTCAATTCCTCTCCTCACACTGTTTCCCACCTCCCTCTTCTTTCCCTCTGCACAGTCACTTAGCTGCAGGCCTTAGACACCATCTCATTACTGCCCTAGGGCTAACGGACTAAAACAACACTGGAATTTTTCATGCTGAGAAGGTTCTCGGCGTATAATTGCTGACTCTCATTTGATTCCCTGTGGCAACTCACAATGTTGACACCTCCACATCCCTGTTTTTTTCAGACGCATAAAATCAAGTTTATTCTCACAGTAGTACCAAGGTAAGTGAGGTGAACAACCACATCTCTCCCATGTTAAAAACAGACACAGCAAGACAAAGTCATCAAGGCCCCAGAGTGACAATGCAGAAGGGCATCTGAGGCAGCCAGGAAGTCACTAATGAGGAGCTCTGGACCCTCAGTCTGCAGTTCTCACTGGCATCCACATAACAGCATCCTGCAGATAACCAGCATGTACTCCTGAGCTCAGGAAAATAACAAAGTGGCCTAAAGGCTAGCAGATGACACAGAAAAGAAAGCGGGGTGGGAACGGAAGAAACAGGTGATATGGTGGAATACCACAAAGTGAAGCCGCCTGGATATGACAGGACTGCTGTGCTCACGAACTCACAGCCACTGTGTTTACCTGCACAAGACCTATACAAGATCAAGCCTGCCAACAGCCCAGCATGGAGGGAACAGCGGGTTACAAGGCCCCACACCCAACTGAAGAGCTATTGGTAGTTAATGCCTATTGGTAGAAGAACATTCACTTTTCTTTGGGATTGTGGCATCTGATAGGCTATCTATGCTCTACTGGTTGGCCCCACAACAATGTACATACAGGCAATACTTATGGATTCAATAGTTATATATTTTAAATAAATAATAAAAGGACATGCAGTTGAGTGGGAGATGTGTTGGGAAGGGCTAGGAAAGAGTAATGACTAAGGTACATTGTATATATTTACGATATTTTCAAAGAAATTTAAAAAAAAAAGGTTGGGCTCAACAGGTGTGGTGGCACATTTCTGTAATCCCAGCACTCAGGGACACAGGGACAGGTGGATCTCTGTGAATTCAAGGCCAGCCTGGTCTACAAAGCAAATCCAGGATGGCCAAGGCTTTACAGAGGAAACCTTATCCCAAAAAACAAAAACAAAAAGTTTGGGCCCATCAACATTGATATTTCCTCACGGCTGGGAGAGGGCCTCACAGCTCTTGGAGGGACTGTTACAGTTAATGGCTGCTACCAGGGAAGAGGGTCACTTGGCTCATTTCTGTAGCTACTGAGAAGCTGCTTATGCTACAGCAAGTACCCTCCAACCCATGCTCATGTAAGCAACACTTGTTAAACTCATTGGGTCACACAAAAAGCTATTAATGGAGAGGGAATGATGTGAAAGGGGGTTTGAATGGGAGAGGGAAAAGGGGATGGTATGGACATGACTAAAACCCATCCATCATAGACATGAATGAAGCATCGATGATTCCAAAACACATTCACAAATAGCAAGTGGCTTCTATGTTTTGAACCAGGGTCTCATATGTGTGCCCAACTTTCTATATAGCCAAAGATAACCTTGAATTTCTGATCCTCCGGCCTCCACCTCCACTTCATACTCACTGGGATAACGAGTATGAACCACCACACCTAGTTTATACAGTGCTGGGGAAGGAATCCAGGGCTTGGTACCTGCTAAGCAAGCACTCTACCAATGGAGCTACAGCTCCAGAGAATATACCAGTTATTCTGCAAGCAGACTCACCTCAAAGATGAAAACGATCTCCAATTCTTATGCTGCTGCTTCAATCCACTGAGAGCTGTATTACATATAGGTGGCCTGCATTTAAAAATAAATGACAATGGTAAAACATTCATTTTGACAATATGCAAGCAATAATTGCTTTTGCACAATAAATGCTTCATTCTCTTGCATTTCTGCTTCTCTTTTTATCTAAGTTCATAATAAAGTTCGTGTCAAAGGTTATGAGGAGAGGAAGCATGAAATGGGAGGGACCAAAGTAAGCACACAAGAATTAACCCTTGCAGGATCTGAGAGGTTCTTCACAGGCTAATATTTAAAGTGGGATTTGAATGCATGTCTAACCCTAAATGCAACAGATATTTTATGTTGCATATTTTAATATTTCTTAGCATTCTATCAACTATAAGTAAAAGAGGCTTATTTACATATTAATGTCAACTGCACAGGTGTGTTCAGTCCAAGGCCTTTAGACAAACACAGAAACCAAGATGTTTAATTACGCGCCATTATTTTAAAATTCCATGTAATTTATGATAATAGAAAATGTTTTTAAGGGACGAGGGAAATGGCTCAGTAAAGAGCCATACAAGCATAAAGAACGGAGTTCAATCCCCAGGTCCCATGTAAAAGCTGGACCCAGTGGCACATGCCAGCGGCCTCAGTGATTGGCTGGAGAGAAAGATCCCCGGGATCTGCTGGCCATTCAATCTACCTGACTCAGTGAGCTCCAGGTTCAGGAACTCTGTGTCAAAAAACAAGGTAGAGATGGGTATACACACACGTATAACCATCCATACACATTCAAAACATTCAAAACTATTTACCATCTTGAAATTTTCACATTTCAAAAACCCTGTTTTCATTTGTGTGGCTAGATATCTAGAAAATCTACCTGTCTGTGAATCTAAAATTCATGTTACTATACTAACCTGAAAGATGAAACATTACTACAGTTAATAAAGATATTAAGAGACTCGGGCCCAATAACTAGAATCAGCAATATATGATAAACAACTTATAACATAAGGCTCTTCCCTCAAGTAGCTCAAAGCTCTGCAAGAAATGCTGCCAAACACAGACATAACTGTTGCTATTTCTTGGTAACATAACAGAGCATCAGTAAGAGGTGCACGAGGTTTGGCCTCTCGATGACATTAACAGCTACTGATACTCAGCGTGTATACATTTCAATTCAAGGGTTGCAAAACAGCAACATTAATCAGACTGGATCACATAAAACCAGCCTCAGTTTTCCTCTCTTTATCACACAAAGCAATGACACTGAGCATGTGCTGTGTGGTCCAGCCCCAAGTACTTCCTATGCATGACTTCAATCATCTCGACCACAGCCCTTGGCGGGTGGCTCTTCAACTAGCCTGATGTGACAGAAGAGGAAACGAGTCTCACAGACATTAAGTCACTTGTGTAATGACCACTGCAGAAGTAAACTTTGAAGGCAGGAAAGTCTGTCTTCAAAACTTATTCTCCCATGTTCGGTCCCAGGGCTGGCTAAGTAGGTGACAGGGTCACTGTATCTTCAGAAGCTATATTCCTCAAAGCACATCAACTTGACTTTGATTAGAAGTCAATGCCAAGAAGACCTCTGTGAGTCCACTCACTGAATCTCCAGTAGTGTTTGGGCTATGATAATAAAATTAGAGTCAAATCTTTAGAAGCATTAATATCTAGGGGATAACACTGTATTGACAAAAAATATATAATTGAAATTGACTTGACTTCGTATGGGAGGATATAAACGAAGTTATAGCTGAGCATGGTGGCACATGATACTCACCTAGACGAGAGCACGGGGAGGTCACACCCAACCTGGCCTATATGGTGAGACCTTGACGCAAACACAAACAATAACAATCGGAAGCAGAACAAGAGCCAGGCAAGATGCCCTAAGGATTACCAACCACTGACGTCGTGATTACACCGGATTCACTATTTAACATGTATATTTATTTATTTAAAAAAACACATATTATGATATATAATCTATATCATAATATAGAAATGATAATATATAAAATAACAATATATAAATAATATATATGATATATTATCTAATATAATATATTGATGTATTATCTAGATCATATATTATCTAAATAGCAAATTTTCAATATATATTATGATGTAGATTAAAAACAGGGAAATATATGTTTAAAACTGGTACCTCATGTATTATAAAAGAAACATTAAAAAATAATAATAATTTAAAATTTAACCGCCTGATCCCAGAAAATAAAATAGTTGTTTTCACTAAATAATAACAGTATCCAATGCCTCAACTATTATTCCTCATAATAGCTCACTTGCATTTTGCTTGCTAGTAAATGCTAATGCCTTTATTAGGAATAACAGTACCTCAAAAACAGCAACTTCTCTGCAAAGTAATGATTGTTTAAAACAACAGTTGCCAGGCTGTCAGGGTTTGGTTCTGTTGGTGATTGGTTTCTTGAAGGCTCGTGAGCTTTCTTATGAGCGTACTACTCTCTCAAGCAAGTTCTAGATCCTTCAGCTGCAAGTGAGGAAAAACTTCCTTCCATTCAGGATGGAGAGGCAGTGTTCGGCTTGGTAAGTGAGCATTTGGGGACCAGCAGTGAAATCCTTGCCATCTGGTATGTGGTCATGCTTTAATACAGACCATTACATGCATGACATATCTCACATACTTTAATATTTTATATAAACTACATTATTCTCAGTGCCTAATGTTAAATATGTAATAGCAAATTTTCTAATTGTCAGCACATACTTATTTTTCTTATGTTTAATGTTATTTTTTATGCTAGCTTAACGTTAAACTCACTTCTAAAATAGCCAGGAAAATTCATCATGGTTGTTAATGAACATCAAGAAACATATTTGAAGCCCTTCTGCATATTGTAGCCTGGAGTAGACTTTATGTAACCAACAAGATTTTGTCCGAAATTTTTACTGATCTAAATTGTAGTCACTAGAAAACTTTAAAGACAGACTTCTGTGATGGCCGATTTGGCTGTCATTTTCACACAGCTGGGAACAGGGAACTTCAACTGAGGAACTGTCAACATCAGATCATCCTCTGGGGGTGTCTTTGGGGGCATGTCCTTCATTTCCACTTGTTGTAGGTGGACCCAGCCCACACTGGTGGTCCTGGGGGAGAGAAGTGGAGAGAGGACAGGGATGCTGACTGGACTGCAAGCAGCTCCCGCCCCTGCTCCTGCTTGCATTCCTGTCTTCACATCCTTCAATGATGAACTAGAACCGGACATCTAAGCCAAGTAAAGCCTCTCCTCCTGAGCTGCTTACATCACAGCAACAGCAAGGCAAACTAGGACGACTTCTTCCAGTAGATATCCAAAGTTACAATTTCAGAACACCTAAAGAACCTAGACTAAAACACACCCCAATAATTCGTTGTACTTAGTGATCAGCCTCCTGTCATTAGAAACTCCCCACCTTCAGAAATAAAGGCTCAATGAAGAACTTTCCCTGAGCCCATGTGAGGAGAATCCTGGGCCATTTCTACCATGTTGCAGCAACATTTGTTGGCAGATGTGTCTCATAGTCAACTCTAAGTGCCAAAAGGAGAGAGCAAGACACAGACATGTTTCTTGTGACAGCAGTCCCTACAGAATGCCTGGGAGCAGGAGGTGTTTAATAAAGGCTTGGGGATCCGCACTTGAGTACACCCCACTCCCAGGACTTGTGGGTCAAATCTGCTATGGGTTGTATATGGTCTGACTGTGTCTCCCAAATGCTCATAGACAGGAGGCCTGGCGGCTCACCTTTTAAGAGATCAGTGGAAGGGGGAGATTGCTGTCCTCAGAAGAGATTAATGCTGCTCTCACAAGGGAGCTGGCTCTTCTCACAAAATGAGCAAGTGTAACTGCTAACCCTCCCTGCCTCCTCGGCCTGTCATGTGATCGCCCATCATTGTAGCACAGTTTGTCTTAAGTCCCTCACTGGGGGCTGAACCAAGGGGCTGGCCACCTTGGACTTTCGGCCTCTAAAACTGTGAACTAGACAAACCTCTGTCTTTATAAAGCACCCAACCCCAGGTACCTTGTTAGCATCAAAAAACAGAGTCATCATACAAAGCCATGAGGTGGTGCATAACTAAATATGATGTGTGGAAACCTACCAACTTAGATCTAGAATCTCACACCTTCGCCTGCGTTTCCCCTCTGCCCCTCAATCCATAGACCACATTTTCTTCAGCTCATTCCTATCCAAAACAATCTCTGAAATGAAGGTTTCCTAGACCTAGAGCCTTCAATATGCAGTAAATTATGTTTATTTTCCCTTTTAAATATTTTCAGTTAATATATATATGCATACAATGAATGTGTTTTGATTATTTTCATTCCCAGTTCCTCCCCCGATTCCCCTTAGACCTACCCTCCCCTCCCAACTTTATGCTCTGCACTGTTTTGTCTGCATGGATGTCTGTGAGGGTGTCAGATCTTGGAGTTACAGACAGTTGTGAGCTGCCATGTGGATGCTGGAAACTGAACCCCGGATCCTCTGGAAGAGCAGCCGGTGCTCCTCACGGCTGAGCTATCTCTCCAGTATTGTTTTTTAACAGCCCACCCAGTCTAATTAGTGTTGTCCCCATCAATGGTGTGGAGCCACTCACTGGCTCATACTACAGATGCCAGGGGCCACACCCTTAAGGAAAACCAAGCTTCTTCCCAGAAAAGTCATCAGCTGCCATTCACTCCTCCACTGGGGTGCAGGCTCGAGAGGCCCTCCCGTTCTCTCCACTCTGTAATGGTGCCTGACTTTATCACTTATCATGTGCAAGTCCTATGCAGGCAATCATAGCTAAACAGCTAATTCTTCCTGGGTTACCACATCAAGCACATGATACATGTTGGATCATGTCATCTTGGTAGTAGTCACCGCGTGCTGTAGTGAAGAGCTGAGGACTAAGGACGTTATAAAACCTGTTCAAAGTCTCAAGGTCACTAGACAGGACTTGCAAGACAGTGGAGTTCGAAATCTCTATCAGGACACTATTAGTTTTGGGCATCAATTTCACTGCATTAAGGGATACCTAGTCAGCTGGTGGAGCAACGTTTCTGGGTGTGCCAGCGAGTATGTGTCTGGAGGTCAGTCTGCTGAGTGTCATCTTCCCTGACTGTGCCGGTCACCACCCAATCAAATGGAACTTTGAGGTAACAGAAGAGTGAATTTTTACTTCCCCCTCCACACTCAGCATGCCTGTCTTCTCTTGCCTTTGCCTGTCAGAACCCCATGTTCTCTAGCCTTTAGACAGAGACTTAGGTCTTCCCTACCAGGCTCTCGGGAGTTGATCCTTAGTCTGAGAATTTCACCCATGGCTTCCTTAGTGCTGAGGCTTCTGGACGTAAGACTGTCACAGCTACTGATGTCCTTGGTTCTCTGATCTGAAGCGAGCCCACGGTGAGCTGTCACTGCCTCCAGCCTTGTGAGACAAACCCCTCTCATCTGCTGTATCTCCAGAGCTCTATCAGCACCTTCTCTCTGGAGACTCCTGACTAATGCAGCAGTATACAAGTCAACAAAGCTTGTCACAAAAGCCTCTAAAGGTCCCTTGAGGTCGGTAAGTGTTTTAATGAGCTTTTAAAAAGCAATGTTAGTGTTCATGTGGGAGTTGTCACTGTTCTTCTCTGTTCTCTGACACACAGAGGACACTAGGGAGCAGAAGTTATTCTCAGGTGGCAGCTGAGTTGACGCCAGAGATAATGTTCAAAGGGAAAAACCCTGTGAACTAAAGTCTAGAAAATCTCAAATTAGAAGTACCACCTCACTGAAGAAAGGTTCAATATCATCGACCAAAATCTATGTATGTCTCAAAAACTGTAGGTCACGGGGCTAGAGGAATGGCTTGGCAGTTAAGAGCACTTGACGTTCCTGTTGGGGACCTGTGACTCTGTGGGAATAAGACTCTCTTTTCCGGCCTCTACAGGTACCAGCACTCATGTGCACATACCTGCACAGAAACACATAACTGAAAATAAAAATATTTCTTAAAAAAAAAAAACTAGACCACACATAAGCACACACTAAATTAATTAAATAGAAAGAAAGTTCTGAGGAGCAAAGCTGCCCTGGGACCTAGATGCTCGCGAGAACTCTGGCAAAAGCGGGGAGAAGCAGTGTGAACCCGGGAGTGAGCCAGTCTTTCTCGGGTTCTGCCTCACCTCTGTCAGCTACTGCCTGACTTTAGGAGGCCCACTTAGTAACGCTTCCCTATTAAGTTCCCAGGCATGTAAAATAGAGGGGTCATCCCACAGACATGGAGATAAGGAGAGATGGGGTAGTACATCACGTTGTCTACAGACAGCTGGAGCACGTCCATATCATAGGAAAAAAAGGAAGCATTTGAAAAGTGTGCACTTCTGTGCTCAAAAGAACTCCGGAAGGAAGCTAACAGTGGAAAGGGGCTCTCAGGCCCAGCTGTAGAGGTGGACTGTCTCTGACAGGTGACCTCTCCCAGGGAGGAAGAGTCGAGGGAACCGCACAGGCAGACACCAGCCCGGCCTGCAGTCAGGGACATGGGATCTGCTTTCAGACAGATGAGGGCTTCATCTTGTCAGCATTTTTATCTGACAGTTTAAATAACTACCTTTGAGTTCTCAGAACAATGGTTAGAGCCTCAGCTTAAAGGCAAGCCCCCAACTCTGGCCTCCACCGCATAGCAGGGAGAAGATTTAGGTTGGTGGTGTCGCAGTCCCTTTAGTTCGGTGTGTTGGTTACTTTTCTCATTGCCCGGACAAGAGCAGCATAGGAATGACTGGTTTGTTTTGGCTCGAGGTTGGAGAACACTGACCACTGCGGCAGAGAAGGCATGGCAGCAGAAGGATGAAGTGGCTGGCCATGTTGCATGTGACACTGGGAAGCAGGATGAGCTCTGGTGCTCAATTCATATTTCCCTTTTTATTGTCTAAGACTCCAATCTATAGCATAGCACCACACACAGGCTGAGCATGAGTCGTCCGTCCTGTGGAATAAATCTACGGAACACCCTCAAGGACATGTATCTCTTAGGCACCTTTCTAAATCTAGCCAAGTTAACTATGAAATAAAATATCACAGTGGCTGGCTCAGGAGCTTCTCAGATACCCCCAATTCAGATCCCTGGGAAATTCTGGCCCTGTCCTTCGAAGGCTGACCACTAGCAAGTTGGGTTGTCAGTCTACAGAAGAGAATGACTTTCCTACTCTGGGCCCTACGCATTTTCATTTTGCTTCAGCCCTGCTAATTCGGTAGCCTGCTGAATCCTTTCCTCCATGGTGAGAACAGGAGAGAGATGTTTGCTTAGCATCCATCAACTTTCAAGGCAAAGGCAACGAGATGTCATTAGCTGCTCTACACTGAGATCAAGGAAAACACTTCCGGGACACTAGCAAAGGGATAATCTACATTAAGACTTAGTCACCAAGGAAGGTGTGACCTACAAGGAGCTGACCAAACACAGAAATATCACTTGTAAAACGAAAAGACCTGGTTCCTCCCGGTTTCTCCCTATGAGACAACCCTGACACTTTCTAATTCTTCCTCATTCCACCAGCCCTTAAAGTAATTAGCAGGACAGTGCGTGAAGCTGGCCAGTGGAATAACAGAGGCTAGTCTTAGTACTTACTGACCCCAGGTACTGCTCACAGCAGAATCCGGAGAAATTCCCTCCTTCCTCCTCTTCAGTGTCAGGTTCTTAGACACCAGGCTCATTTTAAAGTTTACATAGTTAACAAGTTAATTCCTTACAAGTGCATGGTGATAAATACTACTGCTATTTTATTTTGTAGATGAGAAAAACCAAAAAAAAAAAAATGGAGACTTTGGTATCATGCAATTTCACACATCTATTTAGTGGTGACTTCAACCTTTGGCAGATAACTACAAAAACAAGAAAAACTGACTGAAAGTCAGGGTATGGGAAGATCACGCCCACTGGGTGGCAATAGACAATGTTAGCAAATATTGTTTCATGTATTTGTGAAACCTGGAGAGATGTCACAGGAGGCAAAATACCTGCTGCATGAGCATGAGGATCTGAATTCGGATCCCCTGTACCTACATGGAACTTACCCAGATCCTCAGCACCCTCATCACACTTGCCTGGATCTCCAGTCCTAGGTAGGTTGAGATAGGAGGGTCCCCAGCACTCTCCAACCAACCAGTCTAGGTGAAAAAATGGCCAGCTCCAGGCTGTGAGAGGCTCTGTCTAAAAACATTAAGGTGGAAAGTAATAGAGAAGGTCACACAATGTTGACCCCTGGCTTCCATACATTCATAGATGACTAGTTCAAATGTGTGTGTGTGCGCACAGCAACTCTTTTGTGGACTAAATTAAAAACTGAGCCATTCACTATTTTAAATAGTACATATAGAGGAAAATGGTACCTGTCTCAGAGCTGACTTTATATACATTCCTTCAAAGCACCTAACTGTTCAGCACAGGCTGGGTTAATCATTTAACGTACTCCAGCCCTTGTCTGAGAACAGACTAGAAGAAGGAAGCTCACACGTGAAAATATGCAGATACACCTCCCCATCACACAGCCATAAAACATCAGTATTGACCATGTCACTCCAGTACGGAACCTCAAGCTTGGAAATCCCCATCTTCCCTGCAAATGGCCAAGACCAACTTACAGAGAACAGAGATCCAAATTGCTCACACTCTCGGTGTTAGACACTCTGGAACCCTCTGACCGTGGAACCCTGTGACTAAATGCCCTCTAAAGAAGATCTTTTAATACCGCCCCTCACCACCACCAAAAAAACAAAGCTGTTTAGCAATCACTGCTAACAAAATACAGGGCTGCAGTTACTGGCTTTCAAACCTCACACACGCCCAAGATGCTAACAATGTCATTACTCCGGTTTTAAATTTTTCACAGACCATATAGAAGGCTCAGGTTCTCCGGTCTTGAAGAGAAACATCAACTGCTGCTGTCAGGTGTGCTCCTGTCTATCCATAGCCCAGCAGTCAGGAGGCTGAGGCTTGAATTGCTGTGAGATTGAGATCAGTCTTCACTAAGCAGGGAGATCAGGGTCAGCCATGGATACACGGGAAAAAAAATAATAATAAAGTAAACCACATTTGAAAAAAAAGGGGGGGGCGGGGAGAAAGATGGAAAGGGCAGAGGGGAGAGAAGGAAACATAGGAGGGAGGCGCATCAGTAAGGGAGGGGAGGAAGGAAGGGAAAGAGAAGAAACGAGGAAGGAATGCAATTTTAAAACAACAAACAATGAATGGCTATGACAAATGCACTGCCCAAATGAAACTGGCTAACACTGCTGGACTGCATTACAGTTATGACAACCAATGTGCTCATGTTATACGGTCTCAGAAAGGCATTGTGCTGATGACAGATGAAACTGCAAATCTCACTGATAGTTTTACTGGGGAAAAAAATAGACATCATACAATTATACAATAGGGCCAGCAAAGGTCTTTCGAAGGCGAGCCAATCTATACCAGTTCCTTAACCAGGTACCTCATTTGTGACACATCTCATAACATTTTGGTGGTAGTGGGTTTTATTTATTTGTTTTTCTTGAAGCAATAGTCACAGCGAGACTTTCTAGAATTAAACTGCCCCTGGTGGCCCTGTGTAGAGATGTTTCATTGTTGTTGTTCACGGCATGCTGTCCTACTAGACAGTCCTTTAGATCTGCAAAGCCTAACTCAGCATCTGGAAAGCTGCCTCATATGGCTACATAGGGACATAGAGAAACCCTGTCTCAAAACAATAATAACTTAAAAAATCAACATTGTCAACATTTGCATAATTAAATTTAGCACCCACCTTTCTAGAGTGCCCTATTCTAAAACAGCACAAGTATCTCCCCCTGCATGATGGTTAGTTTGAACTGTCAACTTAAACCAACCTAGGATGACTTGAACAGAGATAGATCCTCATGAGGGATTGCTTAGATAGGTTGGTCAGCACATTGGAGAGAGATCTTTTCTTGATTGAGTTGAGGTGAGAACAAGCCTACTGTGGGTGGTAGCATTCCCTGGGTTTGAGTCCCACATTGCACACCAGTAAACAAATTCTCGCTGAGTACCAAGCATGCAAGCATTTGGTTCTCTCTGCTGTTCCCTTTGGATGGGATGTGACTGGCTCCTTGCATTCCTATAGCTGGGACACCTGGAGGGATGTAAGTGTAAGTCAAATCAGCCACCAACTGTTTCTCCCATAAGGTGACTTTTGCTGAGATACTTTTACCACAGCAACAGAAATGGAACTAGGTCCACGGCAAACTGGCTCCTCCGACTAACTTGAGACTGACCTGGAGGCATGTCCACGTACTGTGGGGAGCTCCTGTCTGAAGGCAGTCATTCCAACAGTGGACTCGGTTACCGATTGTTCTGAACCAACTTCCCTCTAGTCCCCTCCTATCACAAAAATCCTCAAAGAGCTGCGCTAACAAGGCTGTTTTCTTCACCACTGCCTGCATTTCCTACAGTTAACTCATATAAAGTAAGTGTTCAGAAATTAAGAATGTAAGTTCCCAAGTCAAAGTGACAGAGATCACCTCCACTATGATCTAGAAACCTTCCATAACACGGTAGCTTTTTCTTCCTAAAGATTTTCAATTGCTGAATACATTTGTTAACTCTAAAGTTTCTCTGTTCTGATGTAAGTCCTTGGCTAATGAAGTGGTTTTATTTGGTTCTCTGAAGTACACAGTCCAATTAACTAATGCTGAACTGAAGTGGGTAAGGAACATAGTTAGTGTGGTGATATGAAAGTACTTACTTTTAGTATAGGGACTGTTGGGGCTTGGTCTGATGCTTGTATTTTGATGCTAATTACTGGCCCTCAAGATCTGGTTACTGCCCTATTCTTGTTGTGTAAACCCTCCTAAGACATTATTCCTGATTGGTTTTTTAAAAGGCCTAAAACCTAGGCAGGGCAAAATGGGGTAGGTGAGGCTAAGGTTCCCTGGCTTTCGGTCCAGGAGAATCACTGGAAAGAGACAGATATGAAGAGAGGAGAAAGAAGGACGCCATGATGGATTAGCATGGAGAAGGAACCATGCGGGTTGGGAGGAAGAACTCCAATAATGATGTGGAAAGGTCCAGATGAAGAATATATGCAAGTATTTATAAGATAATGGATGGAAGGTAACCCAGAAAAGAATGGTTAAGGTGGATGGCATTGGATAGGGGCTGGGAGGTAGATGGTGAGGTTATTGAGACAGTGTAGGTGAACTATCTGCCCAGCCTAAGGTAAATAAGGCAATTATAAAATCTAACAGGTAGGTGTCTGTGTCTCATTGATTATGATAGTGTGTTAAATAATACCACTGTGATAACCATAGGTCTAATAATAAACATTAGGTAGCACGACACCATTTTATTGATAACAGACAAACTTACTCTCTGCTCATTTTTATACATCAAAGCACATCATTTCATGAGTAGCCGATTGATTTGAATAGTACCGATCCAGAAATGTTGCAGGAAGTGTGCTAAGATCACCCCTCTACATGAACAAATGTGTTAAGAGTGGCTCTCTGCGAACCCAGGCCCCACAGCAGCTGGCACCAGACTAATGCTGTCCTCGGCCTACATGAATGGGAGGAGACCCCCTTCCCACTGATGGGTGGTAAATGCAGAGACTTGTAGCTGCCCAGGATACTGAGAATGAGTGGTAGGTAAGTGCTCAGCCGAAAACAAGACAGTGGTGAATGAAAATAGCTCCCATAGACTCATAGATTTGAATGATTGGTCCCCAGTTGATAGAATTGTTTGAGAAGGATTAGGTGGTGTGGCTTTGTTGAGGAGACATAGCCTTGTTAGAAGAGGTGGGGCCTTGTTGGAAAAGGTATAGCCTAGTTGGAGGAGGCATGGCCTTGTTGGAGGAGATGAGCCGGTGGGGCGGGGGGGGCTTTGAAGTTTCAAAAGATCAGCGCCTTTCCCAGTGTGTCTGCCTCTCTGTGCCTCATGTCTGTGTCCCAAAATAGGAACTCTCAGCTCCTGCTCAAGTACCATGCCTTGCTTGCTCACTGCCGTGTTCCCAACCATGATGGTTAGAAAGTGTAACCTCCTGAAACTGTAAGTCCCAAATTAAATGCCTTCAATTATAAGTTGCCTTGGCTATAATGTTTTATCACATCAATAGAAAAGTAACTAAGACAAAGGCATTTATACCATCCCTGCTAAGACTCAGAGAACACTACAAAAGAGGGCGTAGAAAGTATGAAAATGTCAAAAGATATGGCGAAGGGTTGCAAAATGCCACATTCTGGGCAAGCCATCGCAATCACAAACCACTGCAACTGCAGAAGCCTGCATTCTGCAGAGGAATGGTCCCATCAACAGTGCATCCAGTACTGAGGAAGGCCTCAGAGGGCCCCACCTCAGTCCTGAGGCATTCCCTACTGACAGATTCAAGGAGAGCAGGTCACTGTCTTCAGCTGTGTAACCTGGTGACCCTATCAGGCTCCATGGGATAGCCCTCAACCCACTGGTCACCCAGATGGCCCTGGTTAAACTAGATGGTCATCAAACAAATAAACAAACAACAAACAAATATATGAGTGAGAAACGACAGGAGGGAGAAATGGGCATGAGAAGAGAGAATGATCAAAATGAAGACCATGTGACTGAAATTGTCAAGGAACTAAATAATTTTTAAAAAATTTCAAGTGATGAAATAATAACCAGGGGAAAGCTCCCCAAATATCTCCTCTTCCTCAAGAATCAGTAGATTTATAGCAAAAAGGAATCAATGGGACAGAGTTGTCACCTAGTGAGTAGAGGCCTGATTTTCACATTAGGCAGGACAAATGGTCATATTTAAGGAAAGACAGGCCGTTCTTGCATGCTCAGTGTGACACCGAACCTGCTGTTATGAAGCCTGGTCCAAATTCCACCACTTAGTAAACCAGAGTTAATGTAAGGACTCATGGCCTCTCAGCTGGGGGTCTTTAATGGTCACGTGTGGGTCACCGTAAAAAGCCCACTATGGAGCAACAGTGCAGAATGTTAACTGTAAAATACCACACAAATAAAAACTTAGATATTATGTAAGTTGTAGTCAAAAGTCTAATGTTCACCAATTCTAGTAAAATTTTTCTATTATCAAACTAATCTCCACAGTGGGAAAACTGAAGAAGCTCAGAACAGAAAGGGAAGAATTATCTTCCATCATCTCAATTTTCTAAGTCTAAGTTTCCATACATCTTGCTCTGTTTTGTTAAAGACACAAAATGCTATACAATTGTTTCACCCAGCTAAACGTCTGAACACTGTTGCACAGAGATCTCCACCGGGGGAAAAACAATCCACAACTCCCTTGAGAGTTTTGATTATGAAACTGAACATCCTAGCCAAGGAATAGGCAAGGTCTTCATGTTATCTTTCTTTAATAAAAAAAAAAGAAAAGGAACTACCCGCAGTTGCTTTAAAACACTGGATACATGATCCTACTCTGAAACATGTTTTATGGCAGGTAAAAACACAACACAACAGACTCTGGTTTTTTTTCCTCTTTCAGATTTCCTCCTTGAGAAAGTAGAAACATCCAGTGTCTAAAAAAATCTGACTTCCTAGTTTTCATGATAGAATGCTGATGCTGACACCTGCTACCAAAAATACAAAATGTTTTCTTTTATAACACAGAACATCAGTGCTGTATGTACCCATTAATGATCTGTCAAGCTCCCGATGAAAGTAAGTGTGGAAGGGATTCTAACCTACACCAGAGAGAAAATGTAAAGTCCGTTCTTGAGCTCTGTACCAGTGCCCCTTTGAAGAGATGAACTGCCGGTGTTCCCATTAGTTATGGAATGCATGCCGGATTTTTTAATATACCCGATGCTGCTTAAAACAGCATCACTTGAGCTGGGGGGATAGCTCAAGAGGCAAGGTGCTTGCTGTAGCAATGTGAGGATCTAGCATGGAAGGAGTCTAGCATGACAGTACCCAACTGTAATCCCAGGGTTGAAAGGCAGAGCCGGGAGGGTCACAGGGGTCACAGTCTAGCCAAGCAGTAACAGGTTCAATAAGAGCTTCCTTCTCAAAAGATAAGGTACATTGACTTCAGGCCTCCCCACATGCACATAACAGATGCAGACCCCCACAGCACCACCCCCATACCTACATGACTCAATATGTATGAATTCATTCTTACAAATCTCATTCTTACAAATGAGAACTTTTTTTAAACTACATCTATTTTTTGGGGGAGGGGGATGCTCTGGCAGTGTCCCGTATTTTAATACAGTGTGTTATTATTATCATTTCTGCCTAGAGTATTGCAGTGATGGGTCACACATCATAAACCATCAGAATTGCCTCTGCTTACTGTTGGATTTGGGCAGCAAAGTGTCCCCAGTGGCTTCATATGTCCAAACACTTCATCCCGAGCTGGTGGGACTGATTGGGAGAGTTGTGGATCCTTTAAGGAGACAGAGCCTCACTGGAGGAAGTGGGTCCCTGGGGGTGGGTCCTGATGCCTTATGTTCCAGCTCCACTTCCTGTCTATTCTTGGCTTCCCAATTACAAATGCAATGTGACCACCTCCTGCTGCCAGCACCCCCTGGCCCCGCCCAACTCCAATGATGGAGGAAACCCTCTTGAGCCATATGAAAAACACAAACCCTTCATTATTTAAGTTGTTTCTCCCTATGCATTTTGGTCAAAGCAGTTTAAGAAAAAAAAAAAAAAAAGGCAACCAACTTGCCATCACCACTCCTGATGGTAACGGAGGGCAGAAAGAACACCTCCAGCCTTACTTCTGAAATGCTGAGCCCAAAACCTACAGGAGCTTAATATGCAGTTACATGTGTTAAATGAATAAATCATGGAACTTTTCTAGTGCCGAAGTTCAGTCCTAAACAGAAAACAACCTCCCTAAAGAAACTGCATCTTTCACTTATTTATCTGCCTTGCTTCCTGGAACTGAACTGTGCTCACAGCAGGGACTCTGTAAATATTTGATGATGACAATAACGATAACGTCAAGGAGACAAACTAATCTGACCAAGGCGGCATTCTTCATCATCAAAATGAACTCAGCATTCTTACGTGGTCATTGTTATACCCGGAGACTGCAAATCATTACAGTCCCCTTTATTTCTTGCTTTCCAACGCTGTGCAGGGGTCAGCTGTGCTTGTGTGAAATCTGTTCCTCTAGGAAACAGGAATCTCCTACCATTGGCTATTTGTATTTCAGAAACTTCAAGCCTCCTTTCTTTTTCCCTTTAGGTCCAAGGTTTCAGATCATAATCTCCCTCTGATTCTTCCTGCTGGGGACACCTGCCTCCAACCTGCTGGGTGCTTGGATGAAGATGCCATGACTGACAGTGATCTCCTACCCTGTAGGGTACCCACCTGCCACTCTAGTGTTCAGTGTGTGATTGCCATGGCACTGCCCTGATTCCAACTCCAGTTTTAGGTCATACCTGGCAGAAGCTTTGTCCTTGATTAGAAAGCCTGGCTATACACCCTGCCCTTATGGCAAACATATGCATACATGAACACACACCCCAAAATAATTCTATTTTCATATGAAACAATTCTCATTTTAGTCTGGTAGGATGTGACTCCATAAGAAGTCCAAATAGTCGATAAATATAAACCTAAAAATAAAACGACTTAACATAGGTCCACTGAGATAAGCTCTCCATCCTGACTTAGTTGTGTTGCAAGTACTTTTTACTTCCCTGTAATATTGACATTTGGAAAGTAAACATTCCTATGGTCTAGAACAGGTCCACTTAGCTGGACATGGTGTATGCCTGTAATGCCAGCATTTGGGAGGTGGAGGTTAGCCAGATCAGAAGTTCAAGCCCAGCCAGTGTGAGGTCAGCCTGGGCTACATAAGACCCAATCTCAAAATAATTAATTAGTTAATAATACATAAGTATAGATAGATCAAATGGACCAGGATACCGAACACAGGTTCAAGTACACACAGAGCCGACTCTGCCACGACTCTTCCACGGTGAAAGCCTCCTGAGTTCTGCACTCAGGAGGCTCCAGCAGCGATTAACCCCTTACCAGCAAGAATGAAACCTGTGGCTGTTTCATCGCTTGTACTTGGAGAGTAAAGTACCTATAACCACAACTTTTATTCAAGTGGTATTGAGTAGGAGCAAACTTCCACATTGGTGTATCAATGCCAGCTACCCACTTAAGCAATTTTTAGAGGCATATTTCAGAGCCATAGCCACCAATATAGATCCTGGACTTTACTTGAAAAGGAGTGCCTTACATTAAAAAAAAACTGCATTTCTAAATATCAAAACGATTTTCTTTCTGAATCCTTCAGCTTAAATGAGTGCTCGCTCCAAGAACAGAAGTCTAATTACACCAGAGGCCACCGTCAATCCTCAAACGACAGGGAGCGATCCTGACCTCAGCATTCAAGACTCCACGCGTCAGTTTCAGCACCCCCAGTATCTGTTCATTCATTCCGCTGAACACATGTGGAGCTACAGCAATGAGCATGTTTCCAGTCCTTAAAAGTTCACAGCAACACGGACGGCCCATGAGCTCAGGGTGCCATCCTCATTCTCACGCAGCAAATACTTATCCAGATTGACACAACTTTACACACCAGCCACAGAGCCATAGTCCACAGAGGGATGACACAGCTGTCTCTAGCTCCAAGCCCAGGAGGGTATATGCCTGCTTCTGGCCTCTTCAGACACTGCATGAACATGGTACACAAACAAACACACAGACAAAACAGCCATACACATAAAATGTTATTTAAAAATAGAAGCTACTAATTGGGCTCTTGAAGTTCCCTCACAGGCAGAGTGGACCCCATAACCTGCTCTGAGCCTTTGACCAGAGCTAAACACTCCCAATAGTGAAAGAAAAGCAACTTAGGGGTCCTCAGACAAGAGCATTTTTGAGGTTTCAGATTACCTAAGAAAAGGAAAAGCAAGCCCTGCATGCCAGAAGTTGGGTGTGCTTCCCCATCATGGTCAGGAGCTGAGGGCGTAGGTATAGGGAGTGTGATGATCCCTGTGGTCACTGTCTTAGCAGTGGTGGGGATCCCAGCAGTCACTCCTTTAGCAGCCGTGACTTTAATGATGACAATGACAGGAGGAGAGTTAATCAGTTGATTATAACCATTTATCAAAACCATAATGTTTGCCCCACTCTCCTGTCTTTGCTTTTTGTTTTGTTTGGCTCCTTGTGGCTTTAAAGACTTTAGAATCTGGATCTCCTTTCTTCATGATAAGACCCTATGAGGAAGGCAAGGTGGGAGCTTTCTAAAGTCACCAGAGACCGTAGCTATGTCATTTATGCTGCACTAGGAAACACCATCATTTTCCGACTCACGGAGACCTAGAGAATTGCTACTCAGGCAGGAACTGGAGCCTGAGGAAAATCGGAATACAACTACAAGATGCAACTCTTGACCAGGACCCCAGCCTAGGCCACGACTGGATGCTAAATGTCATCTCTAATAGGCCTATATATTTAGCTTTGTTTTAATATAATCACAAGCTTGGAAAGGTTACCAAGAAAGCTGTTGGAGTTTTTTCCCATAATACTTTGCAATTTTATTTTAAAAATGGCAATCAATAAATAAATAAATCAAATGCAGCTATAATAAATGTTACTTATATCAAATCACAGAAGTCCAAGCTACTGTTGGGATTCAAGGTCCACCTGAAGGAACCCTGTGGACCAATCCTGGTTGTCTTTAGAGGGATTTCTCCTTGATGGCTCTTCATGTTCCTCTTACTACAATGAGGCTAGAAATCAAATTATACCAGCTAGAGGTACAGTTAGTGCAATTCAGATAGAGCACAGCTAATCTATTTGTAATAACAATGCAATACAAGCACAAAAATCCAAGAATTTATATAGATAGGAAGGTCATGCTGAAATCTATACACCTAGGGAAGATAAACAAGGAGGACCCAGGTTGGGATGATCAATGCTTGCTTAGATGGACAAATGGGATGGACATTGAATGTAGGAGAAAACAAGCAACAGGACAGGAGCCTACCACAGAGGGCCTCTGAAAGACTCTAACTAGCAATATATCAAAGCAGATATTAAGACTCACAACTAAGCCTTCAGCAGAGGGCAGGGAATAATATGAAAATAGGGGGAGTTAGTAAGACTTGGGGAGAACAAGAGCTCCACAAAGACCAAATAGATCAGGGCACAGGGGTCTTTTATGAGACTGTTTCTCCAACCAAGGACCATGTATGGATATAACCTAGAACCCCTGCTCAGATGTGGCCCATGGTAGCTCAGTATCCAACTGGAGACCCTAGTAAGGGGAACAGGGACTATTTCCGTCATGAACTCAATGGTTGGTTCTTCGACCCCCCTCCCTCCCCCCTCCCCCCGGGAGGAACAGCCTAGCTAGATCCCAGAAGAGGACATTGCAGCCAGCCCTGAAGAGACAAGATAAGCTAGGGTCAGATGGAAGGGGAGGAGGTCCTCCCCCATCAGTGGACTTGGAGGGGGACAGGGAGGAAATGAGGGAGGGATGGGAAGAGTGGGAGGGAATGAGGGAGGGGGCTACGACTGGGATACAAAGTACCTAACCTGTGATTAATATAAAAATAAATAAATTACATTTTTTTTAAATCCAAGAATTATAAGATTCGGTGGATGTATTTACACTCAAGGGAAGACCTTGTATGCTCCTGTCTCATGGCTGTCAGGAAACAGCTACACGATAACAGGTCCTGAGATTGTTTAATTCATGAAGGCTCAATATAGGTGTGTCTAATAATCCCAGTACCTGCATACACTATACAAAGCATACTACTGGTTCAGTCTAACTGAGACCAATCCAGCTCCTCCGATGTCTACTCAAGAAGTTCTTTCATCTTGCTGAATTGCTGGTAAATGACTTCCACTTAATTTTACCAAGCTACTCAAAGATTTTATCATCCAAATAAACCCATATCAGTGGTACTACCATTACAAATGTAAGCCAAGCTATGTAAACATTAAGTACAAGCAAGAGCAATTACTGTTTCCACGGGCTCACTGAAACAAGGGAAGAGACAGCTGGGCATTTTATCCTAGCCCTGAGAAGGCTGAAGAAAGTCCAGGGTTGATTGTCCACCTGCTAAGTTGCCATCTGGCCTGGTACCAAACAGAACTACAGAACTTGGCATGGGCGCTGCGGCATCCAGCGGGCATCTGCCTTATCCCAATGGATGCGCTTTGGGGACACAGTTTCACACCATCCTTCGGCAGTGTGGGTTCGTTCTGTGTGCCAAGACAGATTCAGGGAGGACTCTGTCACACTAGGTGCTGGCCTGACTTCGATTAAGACACTTGTCCCATGTGGAAAAAATAAGTTTCAATGACATACATTCTATAAATTCCCAAACAGGAGACAGATGAAGGGCAGGCTGGGAGTAACACGACTCGACTGTGGCATCAGAGTGAAGAGCAAGAATGGAAATCCTAACCTTCCCATTTCACACCATCCTAATCCTGAAAGGGGACCAAAGATAACCTATCACATGACACTCCTCTTCTGGGGGGTAGCTGATCTAAGGAGAGTCCGGATGGGCTCGGCAGCCAATGAGGAGTTAGCAACAGGCACTCATCTGCAGATGCCGGAAAACAGCAATCACGTTTGGTACACTAATAAGGACAATCAAATATCTTTTTCCACACTGGTAATCACTTCTTTCCCTGAACATCTACTCCATGTATCTAAGCAAACCAATTTTAAGATGTAGCCGGAAAAGGACTGGTGAAGGGGCTCAGTAGGTAGAGTGCTTGCTGGACAGCCTGATGACCTGAGGTCAGTCCCCGTGGGTCATATAAAGGGGTAAGAAGAGAACCGACTTCATAAAGTTGTCTTCTGCCCTTTACATGCACACACACACAACATATACAAAACACACACAAATACATGCTAGATAAATGATAGATAGATACATAGATAGAAAGCTGAAGAGATGACTCAGCTATTAAAGGCTCTGTCTGCTCCTCCAGAGGACCAGGTTCAGGTCCCAGCACCCACATGACAATTCACAGCCATCTCTCACTCTAGTTCCAGGGAATCCTATACCCTCTGCTGATCTCCACGGGCATTGCATACATGTGCTACAGACATGAAATAAAGATAAATTTTTTTTTACATGAAAGTAGTTAGCCAGGCATGGCATAACTATTGTATGTGCCTATAATTTCAACACCTGGCAGGGGGAGACATGAGGGTTAGGAATTCAAAGCCATTCTCAGCTATACAGTAAGTCTGAGACAAGCCTGTTCTATATAAGAACTTGTTTTAAAATAAATAAAGAAGGGAAGAAGAAGGGGGAAGAAGGAAAGAGGGAAGGAAGAAAAGAAGGAGGGAAAGAAGAAAGGAGGGAAGAAAGGGAAAAAGGAAGTAAAAAAGAAAAGGTAGGAAGGAAGGAGGGAAGGAGAAAAGAGGGAAGGAAGAAATAAAGGAGGGAAAGAAAGAAAATATAAATCAAACAAACCACGTAAATATTGGCGTTTTCCATTGTCAAGTGTTAAAACAGAGCGTCAAGCTGGCCAAGCCCTGCAAGCATCAGGGGATGCTGCCCCCTCTGATACCTTTAGCCTCTGGGTTTTTGAAACCAGGCCTTCCTCCTGACATTAAAACTAGTTATCTTAAAACCACCTGAACAGCAAGTGCTAACTTCTCTTGAATTCTCTGCTCAAAATGTGCTTAAACTGGTCCCTCCTATGTATCCAAAGCCACAGTTCATTCCAAATGTAATAACCTTGGCTTCCACGGATCCTTCACTGTTGTCCAGCGGTCAAGTCTTCTCCCATGATCCATCCCTGCCTTCTCCTCATTCCATTGTGTCACTCCATTTCTCAAATGCAGCCAGCCCTCTCTTCCAGCCAAACGACATTGAAAAGAGCACTATTCCAAACAATATCCTGACTACCTTTTCTTGTCCTTACTCCTTAAAAAAGGCAAAGCATCAGCTAAACTTACACAGCATTTATACTGTTGGGTATTATATAAAATTGGACACAATCTAAAGGATACAGGAGTTGTGTGTCAATTTCAAGCAAGTACCCCGGCATTTTGTAGAATGAACTTAACCTTTGTGGATTTCAGTGTCTTGAGGGAGGGGGCGGTAAACAGAACCAGTCTCAGTGGGCACTGGGAGATGAATTCCAGACCAACTGAATCCGCCCCCATTTACCTCGCCCTCCCAGAGTTGAGGAAATGATCATCCTTCTCTGTCTCTTCTAATTTTCCACTTGCCAGGGCTTGTTGAGAGCCCTCATCAAGAAAGGGATTACCCTCTCTCAACTAAACAGCACAACTTTCCCACCTTCCTCTCTCTACTGACATCTCTCTGTCAACACTTCTCTGGATAACAAGATGTCACTCTTAGCAGGGCTGGTTCACTGACTTGTTCTACGAAATTGTTAACTGATCCGTCCACTCTCTCCTGACGTTTTTCCTGTGATAAAAGTCTCTTTGAAGAAATAGTCCTAGATATTCAACCAAGAGCAACTATCAGAAAAGAGATTTAAAAATCCTGAGCCTGGAAACACTGCCAAGGGGCTCCACCTGAGAGAAACAGACAAGAAATGCCCGTTGGAATTTTCCTCCTTATTTGTCTTAAATTATATATTACACCAAGAACCTTAAATAGAATTTGGAATTTAAAAAGTCGAAGTGAGTTTGCCAGTATGAAATCCAAATTAGGCAAAGTGGTGCTTTATCTCTTTATCAAAGAAATAAAGAGCTTTATGGTTCTTATCAGCAGACAAAATTCAAAAGTCCTACTTAATGGTTTATTTTATTCATTCAAATAACAGGCTTGACCTGTAAAGCATGGTTTGACCTGGGCTGGAGAGATGGCTCTGTGGGCTAAGGCTCTAACTCCAGGTTAAGTGAGGGATTCATCTTAGAAAATAAGACGAAAGGGCTGGAAAGAGGGCTCAGTTGTAAGAGTATTTCAGGCGCTCGCAGAGGACCTGAGCTTGGTTCCCAGAACCCATGTCAGGCAGCTCACTCCTACCTGTGACTCCAGCTCCAGGGGAGTGACCCTTTCTTCTGGCCTCCATGGGTGGTACGCACAAACAAGTGGGATAAACTCATAAGCACAAACACACAAAAAGGATAAAAATAAATTGGTTGGCCAATACCAAGTGGACATTCCTCGAACCATGTACATACAAGTGATTCTAAACAGACTAAGTAGGTTGTGTTTATATGTTTATGTGCACGTAACAATACAAAAGGTGGGCTGCTCTGAAGGGGCCATAGACAATGCCCTGGAGAGATGCTAGCATAAACAAACAAGAAAAGGCACTCTTCATCTGACTGAGGAAATTCCAAAATGGCTTACATAGCTACCGTTTGTATTGAATCCACATATTACAAATTTTTGAGCAGAAACAGTTATACAGTTCTTACGAAATGTTCGGTGAAGAAATGCCTAAGAATCTGGAGTTTACTACCCAATGCCAAAGGTGGTGTTGGGGTACATGCTTACACTGGCGGGGAACAAATACAAATGTGGTGTGATCTTTGAGTCTGTTGTTTGTTGCAGGGTATTTGATCCCACTGTGAACCCCAAAACAGTGAACTGTAAAAACAAACAAACAAAAGGTGTCTTGTTTGGTATGGTTCAGCCCTAACACATACCTTTAACCCAAGAACTTTATGTTTATTGTAAACAGGTGATTATGAAGGTAAAGTTAATTTGTAGAAAGACGCACCCATGTTTGAAAGTGATGTCTAATTGAGCGACAGAAAAAAAAATTGACAAATCAGAGAAGATTTGACAGAATAGGATAAGCCCAACTATCATGAGGAGAGGAAAGGGAAGCTACTCAAAGGGCAATGCAGAAGGAGAGGGGAGGCAGTTCTACCAGGAGAATTTTACAGAGAAAGGCTGAAAGAACAAGCTGGAGTCAAGTGAAGACGGAATGAGCCAGAGAATGAGAAAGAGACAGAATCTCAGAAAGACTGCTGGAGTTAGCTGGAGGCCAAGCAGAGCAATTCAGAGGCCGAGAGAAAAGCCAGATTGTGTAAGTCAGCTGGGAGAGGACTTTGAGCCAGAACAGCTGAGTTGAACCAGCCAGCCCAGAGCTCAGTAAGGACAAGAAAGGGTGAGCTTATTCAGCAGTAAGTCTCAGAGGATGAAAACATCCTAGGCCTAGGTTAGATTGTATGGAGGCCAGAAGCTTCCAGGACTAGGCCTAGGTTAGTAGAAGGAAGCAGTGAGCCTTCAAGATGAGAATTACTTCAGGGCGAATCAAAGTTACTTTTGCAGTTGTTGCTGTCATGTGTTGTTTTGTTTGAGATTGGACCTTGCTATGGAGCCCTAGATGACTTGAAACCTAGAACTCACTATGTGACCTAGGCTGCCTTCAAACTCACAGTAATTCTCCTGACTCAGCCTCTTAAATAAATACAAGCATAAGCCATCACACCTGTCCAAATATGAGGACTCTATATAATACTGTACTGTTCAGCTTTTTCAGATATTAAAGAAATCAAGATGCAGAGAACCACTCCCTTTTCTATGCTAGACCTATAGTACTTTTATATATGCTGTATTATAAAAATCAGCATATTCTTTAATGCTTTATGGCATGTTGCTTAGGTTGTCTTTTAGATTTTCTAAGAACCAACGTAGAACTACCACACACTAAAAATGCCCCAATAAATGTTATTTTAACTGGTTGATTTTTTTTTTTTTTGAGGAACATCTCCTAGGTTAGTTCAAATGGCAAGTGGTATTACTGTTGGCCAACTAAAGTCCTATCGGGCCTGGGAGGAAGCAATCATCTACATTTACAGAATTTTGACCAGAGTCCACACAATCTGATTTGGGGAATAAACAAAATATCAGAATAACCACCTAGAATATTTAATATTTACCTACTAAGAAGAATACCATCATGTACAAATTAAATTTTGTATATGAAAAATGGTTCTCAGGGCTTTGTGAAACCTCGCCGAGTCTTCATTATAAAGTGATGGTCAGGACTGCAGGTTTTTAGCTTAGTGCCTTGTGTGAGTCAGGACCTGGGCTGGAAAGCCAACACTACAAGGGAGGAAAAAAAAAATCACTCAAAAAATATTGCTAGACATTTTTTTATTGTTGTTGTTATTGGCTTAGGCTGTGTTTTCAAATAGAGGGGATTTATTTTTATTTTGGATTTGTTTTTTCTAAGAAGATAGGTCATAGTAGTATTTGGAGAGAAAACAGAATGAGTCTGTATGTGGGAGCTACCTGGGATCAAACTTTAAGCCTTCTGAGTCAATTTCCTAAGGCCAACAAATACAATACAATAAGAGGGTCCACCTGGGTCATTCCCAAGCTAAACATAGCATCTGGCCTGAACAGAAAAGGCAGACATTGACGTTTGCCATAGTTGCCTAATATAGATATGTGGCCTGGAGAAGCAGAGAAGTCCAGAGGTGACAGGTCAGGCAGTATACCCCATCCCCTGTTCCAGGCTGGTTTTCAGAGGACACCTGCTCCCAGAGGAAAGCCCAGAAACCTTTAAACTTAACTGGCACCTATAAAGTAAGATGCTCTGCTTGCAACTAGAAAATCTCAAAAACAAAATGCTCTCGGGAAGCTGTTTTCCATGGCCCATGGTACTGTCCTCTCTCTAGCCCATTTCAGAACAGCAGGATATTTCAAGACAGCTCTTCCATATCATCAAACAATACACGATGCAGAGGTGGAAGGAGGAGAATCCATACGTACTGTTCCATGTATCCTCCACTCATTTCTGTTCCTATAACCTTATCAAAACCCGTAACAGTTGTCTCCTGAAACAGCTCTTTATTGCTGTGAGAAATACTGATGCTTTCAGTCATAACATGTTCACCACAGAATCTGCCTGAAGTAGCAATAAATGAAACACTATAGGAAAGTTAGAAGTAGCTGGATGAAAGATCAAGAAACAATCCGTCCAGGTCCTCAATCAAGAGACAAATTTATTCAAGTCCTTACAAAGTCCCACACAAATGAAAACTAAGAAACATCCCAGGATCAGAGGAGAAAGAAACACACCAAATGAAAGCTATCAGGACTAGAAGGATCTCGTGTAAACTATAACACCAACAGAAGTGAAGACCTTGCCTCTTTATGAGTCCAAGACTGAATGCTAAAGACATTTTTTGACTTGCTAAAAGTTCTAGGTCCACAAGATGATGCAGTGGGCACAGGTACTCATGGCCAAGCCTGATAATCTGGGAGTCAACTACCACACCTTATCCTCTGACCACCATACACACATCGTGTACACATATGCACACATGTGCATATGCACACACACGCGCGCACACACACACACACACACACGCATGCTCACAAAATAAATAAATATAGTGGATTTTTTTTCTTTTTTTTTAATTTATTTATTTTTATATCAATCACAGGTTAGGTACTTTGCATCCCAGGTGTAGCCTCCTTCCTCATTCCCTCCCACCCTCCCACTCCCTCCCTCATCTCCCTCCTCCCC
>CM053761.1:10511571-10523403 GCA_028658305.1 Pachyuromys duprasi | reverse complement strand
GCTTGTTTTCTCCTCCACTCAATGTCCATCCCATTTGTTCATCCAAACAAGCATTGATCATACCAACCTGGGTTCTCCTTCCTGTATATCCTCTCTAGGTGTGTAGATTTCAGCTTGACCTTCCTATCCTATAGGTCAATATAGTGGATTTTTAAAACTTCCATAGGAATCAGTATCCAAGCCTCAGAAGCAACTTTATATACTGTTAACTCATCTCTTTGCAGTCGGTGTCCATGTCTGGTGACAGTAACTCTAAGAAGCTAGATCCTGGACTCAAGGGTTCAGTTTCAACAAGTTTACCAAAACCCTGACCTCTTCCCCCTTCAAGCTCTCACCTTGAGGTAAATACCTGAGTTCTCGTGCTTTGTAGGGAGTGAGGTACTGTTATAAGATGACCAATTATTTTCTTAAAAACTGCATCTAGACCTACTGCAACTCCACACACTGTTGATGGCAAATTTGTCAGTCTTTATCAACTGCACTGAAGAGCTGCAGAGATGGTTCCACAGTTATCGCACTTGCTGCTCTGTCAGAGGACCAGAATCCATTCCCATCTTGGCTGTCTTACAAACTTCTGTAATTCCAGCTCTAGGGGGATCTCACTCCTTTCTCACAGGCACACAGGCACACAGGCACACGCACACACAAAAAATAAAAGTGAAATTATATTATATATAATACATATTATAAATATATAACACAGAACAATTTATATATTTGTACTGTATGTGTGATATATATTATATATAATACAAATACATATATAGAAAGTCAGAAACATCTTTGTACAAAGCAAGGTTAAGTCATATTTATCATGCCTGTAGGTTAGAAGTAACTTGAGAAAGCCTTCAAGTTTGGGGTCTTGTTCACCAACCTAAATCTCACAGGTGTGATGGCTAGTTTTCACTGTGGTCACGACACAGTAGAGAATCCCCTGGGAAGGGAGTCTTAGGGACAAAGTGTCTACAGTAGCAGGTTGGCCTGAGGCTGTGTCTCTGAGGGATTTCCTTAAGTGGTTAACTGCAGGACCTACCATGAATGCCGATGACACCATTTCCTGTCCCTGGCCCTGAACCAGACAAAAAGAACAGCACCAGCTGAGCACCAGCATGTTAATTCTTTGTTCTAGTGCCTGCTGCCTTGACTTCCCCACAAAGACGGAGAGTAACCAGAAACTCTGAGCCAAACAAGACTGTGCCCCCTTAAACTGCCTTTCTTAGAGTGTCATACCATAGTAACAGAAAAAGTAAGACAACCAAGGAGACTAGGGTAGGGATAGACACAGCTGGTCTGAGCACTTTAAAGCCTTCCCAATTTGCAAATTGGGGTGCTTATCAGCCAAACTTTCTCTAACTGGAAAACCACAAAAGAATATTTCCACGAAGGGCAGAACACCTCTCCCAAATGATGGATGACGCCTCATAATGTGCAGC
This sequence comes from Pachyuromys duprasi, assembly GCA_028658305.1. Taxonomy (NCBI): domain Eukaryota; kingdom Metazoa; phylum Chordata; class Mammalia; order Rodentia; family Muridae; genus Pachyuromys; species Pachyuromys duprasi. The sequence continues at coordinate 10,521,970 of CM053761.1, read as the reverse complement.
TTCACTTCATAAGCGATGGGAACACCAACTGTGGCTGCATATAAAAGCCGTGTGCGTCGATGCACACACCCATAGTTGCACTGATGCCTGAGCCAGCTCCAACTCTGACCCGCTGCCCATGCAGACCTTACAGCGGCTGTATGGTTAGAAGGGTTGGAAAAGCAGTCTCTGGCTAAGGGAACAGAAAGGAGAAACGGGGATGTCGGGTAAAGAGGGAAGAGTGTTGAGGAGATGGCTCCGTGAGCAAACATGGCCACCACAGGGAAGTGAGAGAATAGGACAGAACAGCGAGAAGTGCCCAGGCCAGCTAGCCTGGCACCCTGAGCAATGAGAAGGAGGGGCCCTGCCTCAAACAAAGTGGGAGGTGGGAACTCACCCATGAGTGACCTACACAGAAGTGTGTCATGGCATACCTGGGCCAGCACTCACACACACTCAAAAGTATGAGACACTGACATAACGGGGCGTGGGTAGGAAATGGCTTCCCCGCACTGGGGCGCCATTCTTCAGAAAAGTGGACTGTAATGATTAGTATTCTGAAAGACTTTCAGAAAGCCTGCAAGGAAGTCAAAGAAACAGAAAATTTCCTGTAAAGCAAAAGTATTTTAGTCTTAGTTGTTTGTCTGCATACATAAATAAATGCCAGGCTTGTCATCTAAGAAATGGGATGATCACGCCAGCCTGAACTATAGGAGACCCATCTCAAAATATCAAAGGGGGCATATCGCTAAGGAAGAAACAAGACTAACCTTGAGACCTTTGGCCCCAAGACTGAAGCACATAAAATATAACTCTAAAGGTCATTCAAATGTATTCTTAACTGATTCACTAAAAAGACCAAAACTACTATCATTATCAAAAGGAAACACTGTTAAACTCAGTAGCCATCCTCACCGTTCTAACTTCAAACGAGGACTCACACTTTAAGCTTTCCATAAATGCTACACATCGGTCAAATACCAATCTCTGGAGTTTAAATATATACACTGACAACCAGAATGATAACTATGATGATGATGACAACATTGATGTTGATGGAGAAGAACAATGATTGAAGCTAAGTCTATACGGGCCTGGCAGGCAATGGCAGAGAAGAGATATACATGAATTCTTCTGATATCCACTCAAAAAATATCATTGCATATATGGTCAAAGAGGAAAAAAAAACAGAACTGGCTTAAAATATTACACCTGCCAACTAGGTATTGTGACTCACAGCTACTGTGCTAGCACCCAGGAGGCTGAGGATGAGGCTGTGAGTTTAAGGTTAGCAGGGGCTCCACAGCAAACAGCAGGCCAGCCAAAAATAAGCCCTCAAAAATAACATAAATTTTATCTATGTGGAAATCTCTACAGCTACATGTTAAAAAAACACATGCATGCAGGTATATACACACATTCACATATATGTGTCTATGTGTGTATGTATATGTATGTATTGTGTATGTGTGTTTGTGTATATATGTGAGGTATATGTGTATGTATGTATACATGTATTTCTATGTGATGTGACTGCTAACAAATCTGCCAAACAGGAGGAAATTAAGGTAGAAACAGAACCCCGGTATTCAATCTGACCTGTTCCCCCCACATTAAGGCCATAGGGACAGATGAGTATTACTGAGGTCTGCTTGCCAATGGAATTTTATGCCAAAAGAAACATTTTGTTTCTGCTATAAACTTAGGTTCATGCTTTATGTTCTAAATTCTACTGGACTACACACAGAACAGAGGAATATAAAAAGATCAGTATCAATCAAATCCCTTCTCAAGAGCATAGTTACTGAATGAAGGTACAAAAGTTCATGGGATCCACCTACTCTGTGCAATACTGTTCTTGGGGTCTGTGCTATAATACTATTACCACTTGAAACTACTTTTACTTGGGGAAATGCTAGCAAAAAAATTTCCAGGAAACTTAAACTGACAATGGAGGGCTTTTTTAGACGGTCTTTAGGAGAGATCTGGCCTCTTCCCATTTTCATCCCAGTCACAGCGCAAACATGTGCTGCCGGCTGCTGGGTCCATTACACTTTGATGTATTATAGAACTGACTCTCCCCTGAGAATCTTTTTTAAATTTTTTTCATTAACTTTTTTTTTTTGGCTGCTTGTTGTTTTCACTCAGTTTTGAACAATGTAAACAAATGGCAGAGCTGGAGAGATGGCTCAGTGGTTAAGAGCACTGGCTGCTCTTCCAGAGGTCCTGAGTTCGGTTCCCAGCAACCACATGGTGGCTCACAACCATCTATAAAGGGATCTGATGCCCTCTTCTGACATTCAGATGTACACACAGGTACGATACTCACACATTTGATAACTACATAAGTAAAAGAATAATAATAATAATATAGAAAGAAAGAAAGAAAGAAAGAAAGAAAGAAAGAAAGAAAGAAAGAAAGAAAGAAAGAAAGAAAGAAAGAAAGAAAGAAAGAAAACAAAAAAAAGAAATAGTAAATTAGAATCATGTCACTCTCCCATCACTACTGAGAACTGATTGAAATAAAATCCGAGGTTTCCTATACTATTGGAGCTGGAAGGTCTTGCAGTTTCCCATTCAAAAGTTCCAACAGTACCTGCTGAATGGTCCTGTAAGCAGGCAAAGATGAAAGGAAGAACCTAAGAGTAGAGACACTCAGGTGACAGCTGCCTGAAAAGTTACACAAAGCTGGAGAACTCACTCACTGGAGAACGTCATGCTAAAAGGCAGGTTCTCTATCTGTGGTTACTGGTGTTGCTTGGTTAAACAAGAAAAAACATGAGTTGTTTTCAGTGTTTACTGACTGCCTAACCACAGGCCTGCACAGGCGCAAACAGGTGGCAGGCTGACATGGACCACAATGAGCGCCACGACACTACAGTGACGAAGGTAACAGGGTGGGGCTTCACACACTGAAAATCCCCCATGTTGAGACACCTCGTGGTCCTCCAAAGGACCCAAACCACTTCTCAACCATTTTATTCAGACCACCCTTTCATCAGCTGTAAATGAAACTTAAATCACATGGGCATGCAAACCACATTAAAAAGTTGTTCATAACTGTAGGGACAAACGGTTCTCTTACAAAGTGTTTAAGGTCTCTTATATTTAAAAACATTTTAAACAAAGAATGTTTCAATAAAAATCCCCTATCCTTTTCCACCTATTCCCAAGTCAAGCCTAACTTCTCTCCCTGTGGCACATAAAATCCCATTCTATGTTCTATGCCAGGACTACATGCAGCCCCAAGAACAACAGAAGTTCTTTTGAATATCTTTGGCAGTATAGACTGATGTGCAGCTAACAACAGCACACAAGCAGCGACATGTTATAGACCCTTCCTGTGCCACTAACACAAAATAGCAATTCTACCCTGTGAATCCCGTTGGTTTCTCACCAACCCAAACCTGGGCACTGGAGAGATGAGCACTAACCGCACATGCTGCTCTCTTTCAAGGGACCTGAATTCACTTCCCAGTGCCCACATCATATGGCTCACAACTCCCCATAACTCCAGCTCCCTCTTCTGGCCCCTGTGAGCACACAAATACATGTGGCATGCACATACACGGAGACACAAATACAACGTAAGTAGAAATTTAAGACTCGATCTTTAAAATAAATGTCATACCTGGTGTACACACACATATAACTATATATGGAGGAAAAGAACAAATAAGTAATTAGTGAATGTGCATTTTTTGGTGAAATATTTAGAATCATTCTGAACCGTAAAATAAGAAAACTAGCATAAAAGTTATTAACCAACTGAAAGTTTACATAAATATGGAATGACACTAAAATTGGCAACTATTAAAATAAATTCTTCTTTAAAACACATTGTCTGAAAAAGCAAAACTGAGCTTAAGACAACCATCAGACGCATTTGTACTTTATAATGACCGCCCTGGAATCACTCCACTTGTCCTGAGAGCGCCATGACCCCACTGAGCGGCTTCCCAAACAATGGGCAGCTCTAAATAGAAGCCACATTCTCAGTCCTCTGTCTGGTGCTCAGGCCACAGAAGCTGATTACACAGCAAAATGGACTGAACTCAGAGCAAAAATATCCCGGGGTTTCTGACCAAAACCACATTTTGTTATATTATTATCATTTTGCATTTAGACATGTTTTATTCTTAGCGGCTGAATGATTTCCAAGATGCCAATGCTATCATTATTTGCAATTTTCATATTTTAGTTGGGCTTTATTCACCATAGAAACCTAGATTGGGAATCACCTAAGTAGAAGACAGTGAATATAGTTAACGTTCCAAAAAAAAAAAAAAATAGTGGGAACAGATTCATTAAAAGTTGAGGGAGGAGCCAGGAAGTGATGGTGCATGCATTTAATCCTAGCACTCAGGAGGCGGTCACTGAGGCCAAGGCTAGCCTGGTGTGTTCAGAGTGAGTTTCAGGGCAGCCTGGTATACACAGTTTAGGACAGCCAGGGCTGGCTCAGAAAAAAAAAAAAGAAAAAAGTTGAAGGAGGGACAGATAACACAAGTGATACTTAGAAGTTGATATATTGATGATTACAGTGTTGCTTAGTAAAAACAGGTGCTTGAGGCATGCTCGCAAGGCTTTTTTCCTCTGGGCTGGCCCAGGCTGTCCTCATAATGAACTCACTCCTAAGCTGCACTCTCGAGGAGCGTGAGATGCACGGAGAAGGGGAGTAGGAGTTGAAAGACTCAGCTTCATTAAGTTCTTATGAAGGCTTTGGTTTCTGAGGGGCGGAAGTTACAAGGCACCTTAAAACAATGATTTACTTACAAAACCTGTGAAATGTCAAAGTGGGTGATCACACAGCTCACACTTGAAACAAGAACTGGAAAAACCAGGCAGGCTTGCCTGAGGCTGCATCTCGGCTGATGGGTTCGTGGTCACTGCCACCTTGGTTACACTTGTTCATGGAGTTCCTCTTTAGGCTGGGTCAGAACTGTGGCCAGAGTTATCTTACATTCCAGACTGTGAGCTGGAGAAATTGAGTGTCACAAATCTCAGGATGGAGTATGCAAGACAGAAATGTACTCACTGGTCATTCAACAAACATGTATGGACCTTTTATAATACACAAAAGCAATGCCCTTGTTCTTGTTCCAAAATTAAAGAAAAACAATAGACAAAAAGGTTTGGCAGCCAGCATCAGGGAGATGCTTGGGCTCACTGCACCTGGGAAGTGGAGGCAGAGAACAGTGGTTCTGGGGGCAGCCTGGGCTATAACAGTGAGTTCTGGGCCAGCCAGGACTACTTAGCCTTACCTCCCTTCAAAACACGAATGTTAAAAGAAGACATTGAATTTACAGTACATGACAGAAATAAATGCTATGGAAGCCCAAGAAGACACCGTGGCAGGAAGAGAAGTCCATCTACAATGACAAATTACGAGGTGAAGGTGCCTGCCACCAGCCTGATGACCTGAGTTTGATCCTGTAAATCCACAAAGGGGAAGAAAACTGACTCCTGCAAGTTCTTTCTCCCTCTCTCTCTCTCACACACACACAAGCACACACACACACGCGCGCGCGCGCATAAATGTAGTACTTTAAAAAGAGGGGAAAAAATGCCACCATCTGCAGGAAAATGGGCACAGCTAAAAATTATCTTAGTAAACAAATCAAGTCAGCCCCAAGAAGGCAAATATGATGTTTCCTCTCGTTTGTGAATCCTTGGTTATATATAAAACCATGGGTGTATATCTCACATGCAAGAGAAGCAAAATAGTAGAGAGGGATTGAGAGGTGGGGCAGAAAAGTAAGGGGGCGGGAGGGAGAAAAGGGTCTGAGCACATTACATACACTTAAGGAATCATCTCGATGAAATGCACAATGAACAGTTATATTTTCATTACTTTTTTTTTTAAGCTTAAGAAATGAATTAGTGAAAACGAATCTGGAAGTCATCCAAGAGGCTATGGAAACACAAAACGGGAGTGTCACCTGACCGTAACTCTCCTTTTCACCTCCAGGCAAGAAGCCACTGACTAGAAGAGTAAGCTACACCCAAGCAGGAGATTCAAATGCGAAAGAACAGACACTAGAGAAATACCACCAGCCACCCTTGCAAGGTCCCCTCCCTGTGCACTCAGAAAGCAACCAGACGGATTATTCTCGATTTTTCTACCATGCTCTGTTCACGGGAAGAGGATCCAAATCGCCAACATCAGAAGCCAGGCGAAGCATCTATTCACTGAGCACATAACCAAACAAAGCCTGAGCAAGGTCTGTCACCCAGCATCGTGCCAAGGCACAAAGAAGACAGAAGTTTATTCAGACACATTCTCCACTCACAAGTGTTCAAGATAGGTCAGAGAGGCCAGGGGACAAAGCAAACACTTGTAAAACAAAACAAAACAAAAAAAAAAAAAAACAAACAAAAAACCATGATGAATTGTAACTCAGTAACAATTTAAGTAAAAAAGAGATAGCAGCCTAGCACAAAGAAGAGGTGATATCTTCTGGGAAAGTGATCTTCAAGCTGATATAAAATGAAGAGTTTTCATATACACAAGATGAGGTTAGCAAAGAACTTCAAAGCAGAGGGAACAGCTTGTGCAAAGTCACGGAAGAGAGGCCAGGTGTGTTCAGGAAGTTGCAATTATTATGGGATACCTGGGGTGAAGAGTGAAAAGAAAGCACTGGGCAAGACTGGGCCTTTGTGTGCAAGAAAGAGACTGATGAGACTGACTTCTGAAATACACATGAAACCAGCAAAGTATGTCCTGCAAGGCAGAAGCATGAGTTGACTGGCAGGAAGATGGGGCACTGGCCTGTGGCCTGTGGGCCATATTGGAGGAGTCAATGGGATCTAGTAATGGCCTACTTACAGGAGGAACCCGATGATGGGTGGATGAAGGAGCCGGGTCGGGAAAATCCAGACGCCTGGCATTGTCATTTTAGGACAAACATGTATGGATGGAAGAACAGAGCAAAGGAAGTAGGGACCCAGGCTGGGAAAATGACTTTATTTGGGCTAACGTGACGCCCTACATTTGGACTCTGTGAGAAATTGAAGGATCATTTCTCTGGAAAAAAGCCATGGGCTACAGATAAGAAACTGAGTCAGTGCTGTGATCGAAACAATGTGGGTCTGAAGTCTTCTTAAAAGGGCATGAAACAAAGAATGCTTCATGAAAATGAGATAAGGCCTGAGTAAAGAATTCCAGACACTTCTCAGCTTGTGACAATGTGCTTAGATAATGCACAAATTCATTAACTGAGACCAAAAAAAAAGAAAAGTCTCCCTCCCACCATCCACTGTAGCAGTCCCAACGATGGTGGTAGAACTTCCTGGAGCAGAGTTTCACTCCCCTCAGCTTTTAGATACCCATTCTATCCAAGCAGCTTCTGAAATAACATCTAAGTGTAGATGGATAACAGGGGAGCCAGCAACCAGGAACACCGAAGAGCCGAAGGAAGAGAATGCTGACTTTGAACAGTGGTAAATATGGTTACATCATACATTCCCTCAGCAGACAGATCTAGAAAATACTGGAAACTCTAGATGACAGAAATTCAGTGAAGAGCAAAAGCTTAAGGTAGACACTTTAAAACTAAGTAAGATGAAACCACATGATGTACCTTTAAACAGTGCAGGTACCAAAGACATGAGCTGAGACACCAAACCTCCTGTGCTAACTAACTGAGGAGAAGCAAGAATATGGAGACAGGCCTGGGCTCCTTAGGAAGCCTGGAATATGGAGAAAATAAAACCCATTCCAGAAGAGCAAAGTGTCACTCCAGGAGACGTCAGGAGCTTTCTGTTCTTAGATTCATTCCCATGAAAGAGAAGCAACATTTAAGCCAACTCTGATTACAAATGACAGAGGTTTAAATTTTAAAATTACATTTAAATAGAATCCATCTTAATCATCAAAAACTCTCTTGATGATAGCTGAAAGTCAGGAGGCAATTCTTAGGCCACAGAACTACAGCCATCCTCCTAAGACGAGGAAATGAATACTCGAATGCTTGGTAGTAAGATATGCAAGCAGGTTACAAGCCCCTGCTGGAAGGGAGACAAGTTAAATACTTACAGCTCAGCAGCTTCTTCAAGGAATAGTGAAGAGAGACCAGAAAGTCTTAGAGGTAGGAAGAGAATCAGTCAGGATGGCGTAGGACTATATAAGTGTTCTAAGGTCAAATGCTTATGAGAAAGGACAGTGATGCAAATCCATCTAACTGTCATAAGTCTGTGCCCATTTTCTCATACCCACCAGCAAACGACCTCGGTGCAGCATTATTCTGACAGAACATGGGAGGTGAACCAAATGTGTGTGAAGAAGAAAGACGGCTTGTGTGTGTGACGCAGCCCGCAGTCACAGTGAGGCCAAGCAGAAGTCATAACTCCTATCAGAGCCTACCTTCCTGCTGCCTTATCACAATGGCTATAAAATCTCATTGAAATCCATTACACGTATTCATGAATACTTTTTAAATGAAAAAGAAAAAGGGCTTCTTCATCATAGTTGGGTAATTGAGCAACTGTCAAATGAATTCACTACAGATGAGAAGCAAATGGTTCCACCATTTCTCCCAGGACATTCACCCATTAACTTCTGTCCATTTGTTTGTCCTATCCAGGTCTGTTAGTTTTCATTTTATCTTATTTTATTGTTACTTTCCCCCTTTCTTTCCTTCCTTCCTTCTTTCCTTTCTTCCTTCCTTCAAGATGCTTATTTGCTTCCTAATGAGAAAGAGCAAGAACGGATGTGGATTTGGGAGGGTGAGGAGGTAGGTACTATCTGGCAGGAGTTGAGGAGGGGGGCCATAATCAGAATATATTGTCAAAAAAAGTTTTAATTTAAAATAAATAAAAACTAAGACTTCAAAAACAATTGTGTTAATTCACCATCAATTAGTTTTTTTAAAAAAGATCCTGCAATGACAATGAGGCACAAATAAGTACTAAGCAGAATGAGTAATAATGAATTCCAGTGTCACTTACAAAGGAGATACCTATATGGGTAATCACCTGCAGAGATGTTCTCTGTCACCATCTCTCTCTTTTCTCCTTCCCATCCTCAACTGGCAAGCCTACTGAAGCAAACAGTGAGGCTTGGAACTCTCCAGTTAGGTACACAGAGCTTGGGAAATTAGGTCACGGGGTTGCCACAGGGAGTCTAACCATCTGTCTGGCAACTTTGTACGACTTCCGCCTCCCTGTGATACTGTGTTCAATGCCCAGTAGGCAAGATAAGAGAAAGGCTAGCTAAGCTTTCTGGCACAGAGACAAAAATACACAGGAAAAAAAAAACAAAAAACAACTCAGGCACCTCCATCCTCCCTCGGCCAACACACCAGTCAATAAAGTCAATAAATGCTTATTTAGAATCTTCTCTGGGCACAGAATTGTTGTTTTCTTGTGTTGTTGTTTTTTTTAAGTTCCTTGGCCAACATGATCCAATCCATACAGACAGACAAGAGATTAAAAAAAAAAAATCGCCAATCCTGCTACCAAATAATTAAGGTCTCTACAATGCAAATAAAAATGCTTTTGAAATGGATAGTTATGAATCTTTCATTCATAGCCTATAACTAGAAACACACATGAGGCACTGTGGGGATCCTTTCCATGGTTTGTAATTTGAGAGGTGTGTTAGAAAGGCTTGACTCCAAGGAATAAAGAGACAGGCACCTCTTTCTCCTTTCTTGCAAGAGATTTTACAGGTTTGCAATTCACATGGCCATGTTAAAGTTACTCCCATTCAAATTTTAAGATAATCTACATTTCCCACCCCCAAAGTTTTATACTTTCCAGCCAGCCTGAAATCTCTGGCATGACTTCACCTTAGGAATAAAGACTTCTTTGTGTCCAAGTTTTCCAGGAGAAATCTGAATAGCATATATAAAAACAACACCAGGACACTTGTCTGCTCTGATATTAAGCTGACCTTAATAGTTAAGAGCTTGCTCCTAAAAGAATAATGGTATGCAGACATTTTCACATACAATCTTCAATAACAAATACTCCTTGTGAGGTTATGGTAATTCTGCACATCATTTGAAAAGGGGCTGGCTGATTTTAGAGTCAATGCTATCAATACACCTAGAAAAATCAAGCACCAGTATCTGGATATTTAACAAGAAAAATGTGAATACAATCGAGGAGAAAAAGGGAGAAGCCAGGAAAAGTTTATGCTACATTTGCCATAATTTTGACCATTTACATGGACAGTGATGCTTCCTTTAAAATAATAAATGTTCCTCAAGGCTTACTCTATGTACCAGGCTCACACCAAACTCACAGCTAGCCTCCTCTCTCAGCTTCCCACATTCTGGGATTATAAGTGTTCACCACCATGCCCACATCTTCTTTCATGGTTTCCATGCTTCCTTCAATTTAAGTAAGGCATTGGCCAGGCATGGCGGTACATGCTTACAATCTGAGCATTTGAAAGGGGGAGTCAGGAGGATCAAGA
>CM053761.1:10446571-10509071 GCA_028658305.1 Pachyuromys duprasi | reverse complement strand
TTCCATTAACTGTCTGGCCGTGAGAGAAAATAGAACAAACCATAGATAGGAGGTACAGGGGTAGGGGACAAGTCCAGGAAGTACTATAGATTGCCATTCCTATTTGAAAAGCTTTTCCAGTAACGTGGAGTATCCTCTTAGTAAATAATCCCACTTGAGATCTATCTCAATTTCAATTCTAAAATTCCTTATAGTGATAAAGGACTCTTATAAAAATTGTGAGTGCACACACACACACACACACACACACACACACACACGTACATATAGCAAATCTTTCTAATTAGCACAAAAACCGAGTGGTAGTAAGATTCATTCTGGAGACCAGCATAGCAGTGCAAGCCTTGAATCTCAGCCCTGGGAAGGCAGAGGTAAGTGGATCTCTATGAGTCCAGGTCAGCCTGGTCTATACAGCAAGTTCCTGGCCAGCCAGGGCTACACAGTAAGTCCCTGTCTTGTTCATACAAAATCCATCCTGGTTAAAGCACCACTAACACATTTATGCTAGACAGGATTTAACTTATTATAATAAGATTCTGCTATCTGCAAAATAACCTCCTTACCATCCAAGTGAGATGGAAGGAAGTGAAGGTGTCAATCACTCCTTTGTTTCGATTCTTCTTAGCTGCCTAAACATGACCCTGACTGTCACAACCACCATGAATGTCTCCTTCATTCAGATGGGCTGCTCCATGACCAAGGTCTCACTGGGCCTGAGAAAGAGGTCAGCAGTAATAGGAAAAGATATCAAAATTAGGAAAATTACACTTCTGACTGCAATCACTTGAGGGTTGAGGAAGGCTGCCGGGGACAGGGGCTGAAGGATGGAGAAAGTATGGAGCGGGAACGCACAGAATCATCTATCAGCTACAAGATTTTCTTTGCAAGATGATGGCCACAGCAAGTCTTAAGATAAAGATGAACTGTGGAATGTGGCTAAGTGCAAGGATGTTGGAGTAAGCCGTGCTACAACCTTAAATTTTATCTGGCGAAGAAATGTAAAAAAACTAAAGTAACATAAAAAGAAACATGATGTCCCAACCCACCCACTAATTTGACAAAGACAGTAAATACACTAATGTACCAAAAAATGAGCCCAATGATTCCTAAGCTTCAGTGAAGTTATCTTGCTTATTTTGTCTGGATTTTGTTTTTTATGTATTTATGTCATGTGTGTGTTTCTGTGCCTGGGCACACAGATGTGACACAACACACAGGTGGGAGTCACAGGACGACTTGGGAGAGTCAGTTCTCTCCTTCTGTCACGAGAATCCCAGGGTTGAACTCGGGTCACCCAGCAGCCCTGGCAACTTGTGCCGTTACCTGCTGAGGCATCTCGCCAGCCCCTTGTCTATTATTGGTTAAACACTGTTGCTCAGGCTTGGCTTCACACACTGTTCATTTAAAAGGAGAGGTGATGATAATTTAGGCAAGTCTATGAGTTACTACACATAAAAAATCTGCCGAGAGTCATTTTGCTCAATGGATGAAAGCAACCCAATACACGGTTCTTCAGTTATATGCATCAGCCAGGCAGCTTTACATGAGTGAGTATCGTGTGAAGAACATGACAAGAATTGGCCCAGTGGCCAGATTTTTATCACAGAAAGAATTCCATTGCTTTTCAATTATTCAGGAGATAGCAAAGCCCCATGGAACAGCTAAATGAAAGAATGAGTAGCAGTGTTCCCTCTTGACTACAAAGGTCTTGGTAAAATGTGTCAGTTTTTAAGTGTGTGTTAGCGTGTGCGTATGTGTGTATGTGAGACAGAGTATGTGTGTGAGAGTGTGTATGAGTGTATGTGTGTGTGGATGTGGATGTGACATAGTGTATGTGAAAGCGTATGTGTGTAAAAGAGGGATTTATATGAGTATATGAGTGTGTGTAGAGAGAATGAAAAGGACTACAGTTAACAATATTAGAAATAGACTCTATAGTAGCAGTTTTGATGATGCAGATAAACACAATAAAGTCATACAGAAACTCACTGCAAAGGAATAGTTTTAAATATATATGTATGTATATGTAGACTCTACAGCATATATGTGCATGTGTGTGTGGAGAGAGAGAGGGTAGTTTGCCATCATAAAGTTTTTAAGATGTACTGGAAAGAAGGGCTAGAGATTACGCACATGGGAGAATACACACAAAGCTGAGCACACTGTTACTTCGGACAAAACAGTCCACATAGACACAGTAAGGAATCAAATCTTCCACACATAGATGAACAGTCAAGTGTGGGGCTGGCATGTCTTCTCAGAAGCCACTTACTGACTTTCAAGATGTCTAGGCCCCTCCTCCGGCCTCCAAAGAAAGCAGAGCAGGTTTGAAATGACAGACCTTTGCTCACAGTACGGGCAAGTGTTTTCTCTAGCTTCACAACTGTATTTTCCTTTATATTTTAAAAGTGAAGCAGGTAGAGGTGGCACACGCCTTTAATCCCAGCACTGGCGGAGACAGAGGCAGGTAGATCTTTAAGTTGGAGGCCAGCCTAGTCTGATCTACAGGGAGAATTCCAGGACAGCCAGGGCTATATAGAAAATGCCTGTCTCGAAAAAAACAAACAAGCAACAAACAAATGACCAAGTCAAGGTCAGGCCAGTGAGATGGCAGGGTGGGTAAAGGCACTTCCTGTCAAGCCCGATGACCTGAGTTCAACACCTGGAAGTCACATGGTAGAAGGAGAGAACCAGCTCCGGAAAGTTGTCCTCTGATCTCTAAACACACACTGCTGTGTGCACATATACATATACTGGAATAAATAAATGTAACTGAAAATGTTAAGGTGAAGAACATAAAACCATCATACACTACATTCATCTAAACTCAGCATCACCCTTGAATGACAGAACTGTTGCAGAAAACTAGGATAAAATATATTAAAAGTAGTTGCATGGTGGTGGTGCACACCTTTAATACCAGCACTCATAAGACAGAGGGAGACAGATAGATCTCTGAGTTCACTGCCATTTTGGTCTATGGAGCAAATTTCAGGATAGCCAGGGCTACACAAAGAAAATGTCTTGAAAATAAACAAACAAACAAACATATATATGTATACATACATATATACAATATATTTTCAAAAGAAACAGATTCACATTTAGTTTCCTTCATGGCCTTATTCTTTCATGTAAATTGTTTTTAACATCTTAATCTCTAAAGAGAACACTATAAACAATTACAATGTTATAAAACACAAATCCAAGACCAATCTGGACACATTACATGTTTAAGACTGCAAGTGTATTTCAGACACTGGAAACACTTTTGTGTTCTATTAGGCCCACAAGGAGCCAATAACATGAACACATTTTTTTTTGAGAATAAAGATTAGTCTGTTTCTAAATAAAGCTAAATACAAAAACCCTTCTGTGAGAGACTTTCAAATACTTTTCTTTCCTTTTTAAGTATAAACTTTTATTGGTCATTATTTTTTTCTTAAGCTATTTTTTCTTGTCTTACATTAAACACCTAATTTTAAACAATCAAAATCTGACCTCTTACCAAATGCACACTTCATTTGACAAATCACCTTGGTATGATGTTCTTAGGTATAGTTGTCGGATTCTGTGAGAAAGTGTTCATGGCCTTTGTCACCAATTATATCCTTAAGTTGATCTGCTATTAAGTGTAAGAATGGTTTGACATGAGATCCCGATTCCGCTTTCCTAAGTACTAGTCACCGTCACCGAGAATGACAGGGCTGAAAAGGCACACAGCCCTACAGAAAGGACAAGCTTCAGAAAGCCCTGTGATTAAAAGAAAAGACACAGGCCATTCTTCTACAGCTTTGATAGTCCCATTCTTCCCTATGCAGTGTAATGAGTAGTTTCATACTCCTGCACATAATAATGGAACACAACTGGCCATCTAGCTTCCGTCAGCTCTGGGTGTGACAATGTCCACGGTTTTCACCACACCCACCACTTTGATCCACTCCACACTGGACAAACTATCCACCTCTCTGCCAGGAATGCCCAGGTCCCACCCAGGACACTCATTCTTGGCCTCCAAAAGTTATCCAATGACCCATATCTGATGACCGTGGCTACAGGGAGCCTCTCCTTTCTGACTGCACTGGAAAGAACACACACATACACACATGCACACACGTGCACACACACACGTGCACACATGCACACATACACTTTCTTTTCCACTTATCATCCTCTCCATTGATTGCATGGAGTGGGTCTACTGTGGTTCTGGGTGTGTGTCTCACATGCTGTGCTGTGCCCACTGTCATTCCCGCTCTGATCTCTGGGTATGTGTCCCACATGACGTCATATGCCTAATTAGACACACAGCTGAGACTCAGGTCCTTGACATCAAGAAATTCAGAATTCAAAAAGGGACAGAAACAAACAAAAAAGCTAGCTAGCTGTTTCATTTTTCCTAATCTCCCAGTTTCCTCTTTAGGAGAAGCAAATTCTTTTTTTTTCTTTTTTTTATATTTATTATTTATACACTATACTGCCTACACATGTGTCTGCAGCCAGAAGAGGGCACCAGATCTCATTATAGATGGTTATGAGCCACCATGTGGTTGCTGGGAATTGAACTCAGTGCCTTTAGAAGAACAGCCAGTGTTCTTAATCTCTGAGCCATCTCTCCAGCCCAAAAAGCTAATTCTTTATAAACACATTCCAATTCTGTCAGTGGGATGTAGATTAGAAAACAGGAAGGAAACTGAAAACACTCTGATAGATTTTAAATACACCATCTAATGAGTCTTCCTCAGATAGCAAGTAAAGGCACTTCCTGGCAGGCCCAATGCCTAGTTCAATCCCCAGCAATCACATGGTAAAAGAAGGCAGCTGACTGCGACTTCCACATGTACAGCATGGTACGTGCATGTATCCTATCCTCCACATACACAAATAAGTGTGTTACATGTAAAAAAAAAATATTATGTGAATGGATGCTAACGCATGAATGTTATTGGGGGGTGACAAAATAACAATAAGATATTACTATTCAGTTATGGAATAAATAACCTCAAAAAGAAGTGCTATTCAGGAAATGAAATGATCAGAACTGAGATGTTGCTGGTATGAATGCAAGAACAGTAGTCTGAAATTTCTGCCAGAGACAACCATGATCCTTTGCTGTGATCAGCCATGACAGTTACAAGCACGCAATTGTTTCAATACACATGTCTACCCCAAAGCCCCACACGAATGGCCAAAGCACTTTTATTCACCGTTACAAGAAACTGGACGCCACCAAGATGCCCCTCCTTCCACAATATTCAGCTGAAATGCGTCATCTCAGTGCAGTGAGATGATGTTTTTGAGCAGCAGATGGAGAGATGGTTTGGTGGTTAAGAGCACTAGCTGCTCCTCCCGTGAATGCAGGTTGGATTCTCACTCACACGGCAATTTCACAACATATAACTCCACTTTCAGGGAGATCTGACACCCTCTTCTGATTTCTGCAAGCATCAGGAACACACGTGGCACACAGACATGGGTGTAGCTAAAACACCCAAACACTAAAACAAAATCATAATAATACATGAGTTGTTGAAGTATAGAGGATGTGGACAGCCCGTAAATTTGTATTGCGAGGTGAAAGGCAAGTCACATGACATCTAGAAAAAGTAAAACTATACAGATTATAAAAAGTCACTGATTTTCAAAAGGAAGAGGCAAGGGAACTGATGGCTAAAAGACAGAAAACTTTAATATGTCAAATTATTTGATATGATCCTGTCAAGATAGGCATATCAAACCCACAGAACTTTAAAACGAAGGATTAATTTTAATATGTATAAGAAAAGAAATTATAAGGTCAAGGGATCCCAAGAAGGAAAGCAGACTGTGACAGAAGAATGCGACTAGAAGTGTACACAACTATCCCATGAAAGGGGCAAGAAGGCAGGAATGCTTAGCTAGCCATACGTGAAAACGGGTGAAGACTAGGCTTAAAGACCAAAGGCACTGAACTCCAGCTGGCAGAGAGGGTCCTCTTGTTATCAAAAGTTCTCAATATTGCTACATTCGCATAATGGAAATGAACAATTAAGAAAACGGAGGAATGGAGACAGGTTTCTCTTCATTGTTGTAGAAGTTTCCAACTAAGCGGTGAATAAACCAGAATGATACATATTACAGTCAGTATTATACCAGTACGAACTCGTATTTACTTTAATATAGGTATATGCATGTATGCAAATATATATACATACATACACGTGTTTATATCTAAACCTCTATGCACAAATGTATTTTCTTATTTCTCACAAGAAAGCCTTAAATTAATGTCATTTCATTAACATAGTGTCTAGACTTTTGCATCTTTCAAAGTATAGCTCAAGTCAACCTTGCACTCAGAATTCTCCCATATCTGCCTCCAGTGTGTTAGCATTACAGGCCTATGCCATCACTCCTCCGTCAGATCTGGCTTTCCAACAAAAGTGCCAAACAATAGGGACCCAATTCCTAGATGAAATGGCTGATTCTTAACAGGAACTACAGAAGAGCCTAGAGCATCTTATAAAGATAATGTTTTTTAAAAAATAAATAAACCACATTGATAGGAATTTAAGAAGCAAGCTGAAAGGATTTGAGCTTCAAAAGTACTGGATTATAGCCCAAATAATAGAGTAAGTAATAGACTAGAGTAAGTATTCAGGAATTCAGATTTATATGTAAACGACCAAGTAACTAAGTAAAGGAGAAGAGAAAAATCTCCCATGAGTCTGATAAGAGTGTGGACTGTGATCTGTGATGGAAAGGCCACTTCACCCAGGTCATCTTCCAATCCAAAGCCCACAATGGCCATGTTTCCTCATCTTGTGGTCTGTCCTGGCTGGTTTTATATTCAATTCATAAATAACAGCTGGCTGGAGAGAGATATTCCACCCTCAGGGACAGGGAGGGGTTCTAAGTCTCCGCTCCTTACATCCACACAGACTGTACTAAGAAACTCCTTCCCAAGAGGAGGGAATGGAAAAGAAAAGACCAGGAACTTAGCAGCAGAAAATAAACTGACAAATGCTATCTCAGCCAGTGATCAAGATGAATCCGATAACCGTACAGATGGTGTGGGCTGTGGCCTGTGACAGAAAAGGCACTTTGCCCTGGTCCTCTTCCAGTCCAAAGCCCACATGGCTGAGTTTCCTTGTTTTGTGACAGGGTCTGTCCTGGCTAGTTTATATTCATCAGAGAGGAGGGAGCCTCAATTGAGAAAATGTTTCCATAAGATAGGGATATAGGCGAGCCTGTTCGGCATTTTGTTAATGATTGATCTGGGAGGGCTCATTCCAGTGTGGGTGGGACCACCTTTGGGCTTCCTTCAATGATGAGCAGGGATGCGGAAGCAGAAGCCAACTAAACCCTTTCCTCCTCAACTTGCTTTTGGTCACGGTGCTTCATCACAGCAATAGCAACCCTGACTAAGACAGGGCCTCACTATGTAGCCAGGTTGTCCTCGAACCTGCCATCTTTCTGCCTGAGCTTTCCTAGTGCTAGGATCAAAGGTGTGCATAGTTGCAGCCTAACCCTGGGACAAACAAAAGTCAAATTCAAAGGGGAAAAGCACAACACCATAAACTATATGACCAGGAATCCTCAAAATGGTCAAAGAAAGAAAAAATTAGAAAAGAAAGAAAACCTGAGAAAAGACCAGAGCCAATTGGAACTGAAGAGACTGTGACAATTAAATGTAACTAGTGTTCTGACTAGTGGGTCTTGAGATAGGAAACAGGCATTCATTGGAACGAGGGAAGGCTGGGGTATGTATGGGTCAGCGGTAGAGCTATGTGCATGACACCTCGGGTTCAACCACCAAAAAGCAAAGAGAAAAAGACATACAAACAAAGTATGAGCTACAGCTAATAATACTACACCAATAACGATCCATTCAGTGCAGCCAATACTAACACAAGATGTTAACAGCTGTTATATAGTCTCCAGACCATTGCTGTGCTTTTTTTCCTACCCTATAAACAGCTTAAAGACCACTTTCAGTATTCATTTAGTATTTTTATTTTGAGAGAGAGAGTGTGAGTGTGCGTGTGCGTACACACGTACTCAAGGCACGTGTGTGTGCATGCATATGTACAACTCACAGTAATGCTTGCCATTTGAGGTAGACTGGCTGGCCAGCAAGTCCCTAGTACCCACCCTCTGCACCCCAGCCCTGGGACTGCAGAGGCATGCCCAGCTTTTTATGTGGGTGCGCAGGGTCTGAACTCGTCCTGGATTGGCAAGCGCTTTACTTGCCACTCAGCCATCTCCCCAGGCCCTCTGGTTTGTTTTAAAGTCCCACTTAGGAATGTAGCTGAGAAAGGCTGAAGATGCTACAGTGCTGACCTGAAGACACCACACACACACACACACTTTCTTGTAAATACTCAGTTCAGTTGTTTGCAAGGACTCCACTATAGTGCTTCTTAAGAAAAACAGTTTCAGTCCCTCGCAGCTGCAAACAATTTGGTGCAGCAATTCCCAGCAGGGATGTACTCACTGTACAGGCAGAGCACTTTGGCTAAAGTTCCTTCCTCTCTGATACCCCTGCAGATGGCTCAAAGTTTATAAGCCATACTCTGGTTGTTTTGCCCTGAGACAAAAATTACCAAATGTGTTTTAATACAACTCGGGAAAGCCAACCTAAAATTTACATAAATGAAGTTAGTGCTAAAACTCATCCAATAAAACTCCAAGGAACAAAAGAGCTTTGAATCTGGAATTTATAGTTTCTTACTCAAACCTGGCTCAAATGAATTTAGGTTTTAAGATAAAAACAGGTGAATGGAGGGGAGACTCAGAAGACTAAAGAGGAGTACATGAAAAGATGTGTAATGTAGGATTTTAAAATAAAATCACTGACAGCACAGAGCAGCAACTTGTGTCTCAGAGTTACAAAGTACTGAAGGCTGAAAAGAATGAGTGTAGATTAAATAAAGATAAAACTAGATATGCACACAAAATGAACTCTTTACCTTTGACCACAAACAAGTAAAGTGTTCAAAATTAAAGACCACTTTCTTGTTATGGATTTTTTTTTAAATCACCCTAACGAGGAGTTCACTTAAAGTTTTTCCCACTGTTAACAGAAGGATAACTTGCCAAGAATAATGATACCCAATGACACTGGAAAGTGAAAGAAAAGTGACAAAGTAGACATCTCAAAGACTGGGAGCAACACTTGGCTCAGAGCAGTTGGATTTAAAATATATTTTCTTTCCCTTCTTTTTTCCTGCTATTAAGGAATTGAATGACTGGCGGGATTTTACAAAGTCTTGACCTGCTGTTGTGCAGGAAAGGCTTTCTACTCACACATGCTTACTAGCTTATGACACACTGTACCCAACCGCATAAGTGACAAGCCTTTAGGCTGGTTTAACTTTCAAAATGGTGCAAGATCAACAGCCACAGATTTTCCACAGCAGCAAACTGAAAGCCACAGCAGCATGCCCAGAAAGCAAGTCAACCCTCCTTCCCTCCACCATCTCCAATTTTAAAAACAAAAAAGGAACTCTTTCCTGGGTGAGGCGAGATGTCATTGACTTTAATTTCAATAGACCTGCTGTCCCAAGATCTACAATTCTCCACAATGAGCGCAGGCGTTCCAAAACCCAGGGAGCCTTAGAATGGCATCCTTTCAAGGGAGAGAAATTAGAAACAGCCCACAACACAGTTACTTTGAGGATTTTTTTTTTTAAACATAAAAAAGCCTTCCAGGAATCCTAATTCCACCTCCTTCCCAAAGTGACAAAACCAAATAAAAATTCAAAGTACTCACACGTCTCTGAACCAAGTTGTACCTGAACTATCTGATTCGCTATTTTGTCTCTTTTACCGTCTGAGGCAAGAAGTGAAACCTTTAGAAGAAAAGCAGCCATGCATTCGCTGAAACATTGGCTTAGGGAAGCCTCCTCTTCTAATGCCTCGCTCGCCAGCTCCAAATGTCTACGGATTTTAAGTCCAAACCCCAGGGCGTCCTGCCCCGGCGAGATGCCAGCAGCACTTGGGGGCAACAGGAGGAGGATTTAAACAGCAAGGCTCAGAGAACCGTGCAAAGATTTTGCATGTGTATTGTAGTCATTGAAAAAAAAAGAAGAAGAAAGGGGTGAGACAAGGGGCGCCTTCACCGTCTCTCTCGGTGGGTGTGGAGCCCCTCCCAAACCCTACTGACAGCCAGAGGAGAGGCCATCTTCCCAAAAGTAAAATGGTGTTGGAAAGTGACCCGTAATCCACAACTACTCAAACACAGCGAGCCACCTCAGCTGGAGGCTGTATACCAGGGAGGGTCCTCATGCCAGCAGGTCCCCTGCATGGGGTCCTCACTTGTGCTGGGGTGAGAGGCGCCCTAAAAGCCCCAAAAACAAGCCCTCAAGGCGCGGTGGGAGCCCAGGTGTGCCGAACTCAGGTAGCCCGCGCAGCCCAGGTGAGCGTGGGGTCGCGGGGTGGAGAGCTCGGCGCCCACCCCGGCGGAGCCGGCCGCGGGGGGCTCGGGTCTCCCGGCTCCGGGAGGCGCGGAGCGGGCGCGGGGACGCGCTGGAGCCGTAGCGCCCGCGCACACCTGGCCGCCGACACCAGTTGCAAAGGGTCCGAGCGAGCCGCAGCGGCCGCTGAGCCTGGCGCTGCTCGGGTCCCGGCTCACCACGGCGCGGACGGAAAAGCGAGGGAAGCCCGTGCCGCGGAAATCCCACGCGGAGACCCGCATCAAGGTCCGAGGGGCTCTTACCTCGGATCCGCCCTCCAAGCCAACCGCGCTCCTCGAGGAGTGCCGCGACCTCCCCGGACACGAGGCGACCGGTGGCCGAGGGAGAAAGCCCCGGACTGGGGAGTCCGCCGCTCCCCGCTGCAGACACGCCGCCGGGGCTAACCCCGCGCCCCGCGCCCCGCGCCCCGCGAGCCCGCCTCGCCCGCCGCCCGGGCAGTGTGTGCGCGCCGCTCGCTCCCGGCCACGGCCAGAGCGCGCCGCGCATGCCCAGCAGCGAGCCGGGAACGCGCGCTGCCCCGCGCGGCCGGGAGAGGGCTCCGTTTGCTGGATCTTGAAGACAGTTGGGTCTGTAGGGGACCCTGGGGCTCTGGACTGGGTCCATCCGATGCCCCGGGGCAAGGAGAGCATGACACCCCGCAGGTCGTGCTCAGCCTGGTGTCCACAGTTCCCCCAAGTGAACTGACCGACGTCTGCAGAGCACCGCCTGGGACAAGGGTGATGATGCCCCAGTCGGAGAGCGCTCAGGTGACTGAGACCAGGTCCTGCAGCTCAACTGATGACCTATATTAGTCGGGAGTTTTGACCTACCCAGATACCAGCGGGAAGTATTCCCTCGGCCTCTGACCTGTGTCTGCTGGTCTCTTCCATCTCCTCAACTCAGGCAGTGTGCAAGTGGTACCCAAGGGCCTCACTGCTCTAGAGGCTCCAAAACCCAGTCCCTGGATGCAGCCGGCAAGCCCAGACCTGTCTCACGGGCCCCGTGGATCCCATTTTTTCATCAGAGCTCCTGCCAAGATCCTGGTGTAGTTTCGAGTATGGGAGACACTTAAGTCCAGCAACAATTGCTCACCGCCTCAGCACTCCCTGGCTCGCTCACTGGAACCACAAAATAAGAATCTGCCAGTCTTCTCTCCTGACCCTTGAGTTTTCTTACCTTTTACAATACCTGCCTTGCCACAGCTACGCCCCCAGACACCCTGGCCCTTCTAACTTCCAGGTCAAATTGACTTGCAGAAGCCAAGAAAGACTATTAAACAAAACTTGGCTTAAATAGCTGGGCCTACCTGCTTTGTGAGGCAAGCAAGAGCTCATTCAAGGGAATCTGACTTACCAGGCCAAGATGGAGAATAAAAGGAGGCAGTGATAGGTTTTATGATTAAGTTCAGGCTCCTGCCTTCATCCAGAGTCTTTTGTCTACATTCCCAACAGTCTAACATACACGTGAGCCTGTCCGAGGTTGGAAATAGCTGGCTTTGATAAATAGTGTAGATAACTGGGCTTGTTTGCTGACAGTCTATGCCAGGAACTATGAAATATACTTGGATCATCTCTAACCTTAAGATGAATCGCCAATTAAGAAAATTAGGAAAATGATATTCAGAATTTTCTTTTTGCCAAAGTCAATACTGACATCAGGATTAAAATCCAGGCCTGCCTACTCCACAGTTTACATGAATAGATTTATGACCCCAAATCAACTCTTCTTAAACTGTAGATTGGTACAGATCTCTCCTTAGGACTTCCATGACATAACTCTTGCTCCTCACAGATATTGCAAGCCTTGAAGAGTAGAAGCAGACTAATAAATAGCCAACAGAAGGTGTTCTGAGACTCGTCCTCAAATTTTTTCTTCTTTCACTGGTCCTCAAGTAGCAGAGAAGTCTGCCAAAAGCAAAACAAAACAAAACAAACAAAAAAACACCTTTACCCTGACTTAAATGAGCTTTAGGTTTTTTATTAGCTTAAATTGTGCAAAGCACACAAACACACAGCAGGGAACTAAGTCACTAAAATGATCAGTGAGCCCTTTGATGCAAGAAAAGCTTCCAGCAAGACATCACAAACCTGTACTTTGTTTTATTTTGGCAAGCAGACTGCCTAGAGTCAGAACAGGTCTATATTAAGTGAACTGAAAGTAAACTATCTTCCAGCTTAATATTCTCTGTAATTCTTAAATCTCAGTTTTCCCTTTAAATTTGATCTTTGTTTTATTATATAATTTCATATAAATACTAGCCTACCATCATAAACATAAAATATCTATTAATTTGGTCTTTATGTTCTTTGTTTCATTTAATATGGTTTATAATTTTGCTAAACTTCAATGTCAAATTTTCCTGTTTAAAAATTTTAATGCGTTTATATTATTTCATTTTTTTCTTCTGTGTGTTTCTGTCTGTCTCTGTCTCTGTCTTTGTCTTTCTCTCTCTTTCTGTGTGTTTGTAGATATGCCATGACACACTTGTGGAGACAGAAGAAAACTTTCAGGACTCAATTCTCCCCTTCCACCATGTAGGTCCCAGGGACTAAACTCAGGATGTAAAGAATAGCAGAAAGTTCTGTTACCCACTGAGCCATCATAACAGCTTGAATTTAGCTGTTTATAATGCTGCCAATCTGAAGAAAAAGAAGAAGAAAACACAGGAAGACCAAGAATTCAAATCTATCCTTTGTTAATATTTCAAAATAGCTAGAAGAAATTATTTTAAATAGTCTCATAACAAATATTTGATACATATTATGAGGTTTTACATATACACACTTATTAATTGGGTTCAGTTAATACATTAAAATGTATATCTACTAAAATATACAAATGCTAATAATGGATTTTTCAAGCCGCAAAAGGACATGGCAGAAATTGTTTTATTTTTCTTAATGTACACACTTGTAATTGCAGAATTTTATCTGGGGTCTTTAGTCAAACTTCTTCCAATGCCCCTGCCTAATTCCACCCTCTAACCTAACACAGGAATGTCATTTAAGAAGCACTGTGTGTAAACTTGCAGTTTTTCCACCTGTGTGCACACGTGTACATGTGTATGTGTGATGTGTGTGTTCACATGTGTTTGCAATATGGTTGTTTTGAACTCAGGCCTTGGGCATGCCTGGCAAGTGTTTTAGTTGAGCTATATGCCATGTCCAGTTTGAGTTGTGAAGATGTGTAATGCAAGACATCTCTGTTGATAAATGTAGAGAAGGGGTACTGTCGTTCAGAACAGTACTGTTGTTGTGTGAAGTATAACCTGGTAGACAGGTGATCCCCCTTTGGCTACCACTGCCTTTATTATCTGTCACCCGAAAGACTGTGCCAAATGCTTGGGTCACTGGACCTGTTCACACTTAGCAGTGCTTGGCCATCTTGCCTCTTATTTAGTAATATTTATATTTCCTGCTTGTTAAGACTCTTTGTCTGCATTTGCATTCACCAACTCTATTGTGTTTAGCATTCAAATGCTTTGAAGCTTCAGACTGCTTCAATTTAACACCTAAGAGTGTGAAAATGGAGAAGGATGATGGCAAGCTAAACATCACTAATGGATCGTCTTCCTTCATAACCTCTACTTCACCTCTCAGACTCTGCTAGTCATAACTAAATACACATTTCTTACACATGGGTGAAATGGTTTTCCTTTTGGCTGTTGTTTGTTTATGTATGTTTGGTGTTTGGCCTACATGTATGTCTGTCTGAGGGAGTAAAATCTACTGGAACTTTGAGTTACAGAGAGTTGTGAGCTGCCATGTGGGTGCTATGAATTGAACCCAGGGGTCTCTGGAAGACCAGCCAATGCTCTTAACCACTGAGACATCTCTCCAGCTCCTGTTTGTTTGTGTTTTTGTAGCCAACAATTTATTTGCCACACAGAGAAATTCAACAAATGCTACAATTTGTATTTTATGTATTTTCCTCTTTCTAGGAAAAAAATGCACTTTATTATCTTCTAATTTCCTATAAACTAATGTCAATTAAATGGAATTCATATACAAAGATCACAAGACATATAAGAAAATTAACTGAAATGAGTGGCAGCAAAACAAATTAGATTTATGCTTCAAAAAAGCTAAGTAACTGATCTATTAAAGGAAATAATAAAACTAAGTAAAACTAAACTAAAACAGCTAAGGAAACATGAACTAGAACCCTGCCAAACATTTGTAAGGAAAAGACATAACTGCTGAAGTTGGAAACTCCCTGAAAACAAGGGGGAACGTGTCCAACCTAAGTATGAAGGTGTGAAGAGATGGGAAAATAAAATTAAGAGGTATGGATGGCATATATGTAGCTATTCTGAATCTCTGACCACAGTAAAAAGAATACAGTGGAGCAGGAGGTGAAGAAATAATAGAAGACATTCTAAGATGGATTTAAGATATACCTCCACAGCAGGGAGTTCTGACATTAACAGGTGCTCCTCAGTGGTGGAGAATGCTTGAAGTCCAGGTGTTAACATCCCAAATCAAAACAAAGAACAACAACAAACAAAACCCACCAAAACTTAACACTGTGCAAAAAGGGAACTGCATATAAACATGAAAATAGAAAGTAAAGATTGAGGGGAAGCCACTCAAAAGTGTAAAGATTCTTAGTACAAATGGCCTAAGCCTTCCAGCTAAAAGACAAAGTCGCAAATGCATAACTGCACTGCTCACAAGTAAAGGGGTGCAGACACATCACTTGGCTGCACTGACAAGTTAATCTGCACTGGCTGGTCTTCTGTCAGCTTGACACAGCTAGATGTATCTCAACGGAGGGAGCCTCACCTGAGAAAATGCCTCCATAAGATCTGGCTGTAGGACATTTTCTTAATGTTTGATAGGAAAGGGCTCAGAACCATGGTTGGAGCCATCCCTGCGCTGGTGGTCCTGGATTCCGTAAGAAAGCAGGCTGAGCAAGCCAGTAAGCAGCACTCCTCCATGGCCTCTGCATCAGCTGCTGCCTCCCAGTTCTTGCCTTTGAGCTCCTGTCCTGACTACCTCCAGTGATGGACTAGGATATGGAAGCATGAGGCAAATAAACCCTTTCCTTCCCAACTTGGGTTCAGGAAAGCAATGGAAAGTCAGCCAAAGTTGATGGACAGACCATTATGGAGAAAAGTTCCCCTGTGAAATCATGAAGCCAGCAAGAAGCACACAGCCCAGCATTTTGTTGGGAATGTGTCTCAACATCAGTGCTGCTACGGAGAATTATTGCTCTCCCACTGTGCATTTGCATGTGTTACATATGTGTACATGTATGCTGTTTGTGTATGCATGTGTATACATGTCTATGTGAGTATATATGGCATTTGCAACTGGAGAGACAAATTCACATCAAACTTACACGAACATATCACACCACCACCATATCCTAACCTGTTTCTAAGAGTCTGCACCTCTGGACCAGCGGCTGACAGACCTTTTTTGTCAAAAGCCACATAGTGAGTTCCTCTGCTATGTAGGTCAGCAGTTTCTGTTTGCTGCCCCTACACAGATCAAAAGCAGCCACCCACATACATTAGAATTACCATGTCTGTATTGCCATAAAACTTTATTTGTATGCACGAATTAGAACTTTCTATGTTTCCCATATACTTCACCTTCTGGGATTCCTACCCATTCAGAATATGCCAATCATGCTTAGCTTGCTAACTGCAAAAACAAATGGCAAATGGCAGACTGGGTTTAGCCCACAGGCAGCAGAAATTCACTGACCTCTAGTCCAGATTCATCTATATTTCCAAGGAAACAGAGTTAGGAATCAATAGCCAACTATTGTCAACATTTGTGTTTAGAAGTAAATTTAAATTATAGGACATATCCTAAAGATTAACTTAAATAAGAGATGTTTAAACAGACTTCCAAGTAACTCACAGATCACAGAAAAGGAATCACAAGGAAATTTTAAAATTATTTAGAACTAATGTGGTGTGATAGAGTATACCTTTAATCCCAGCACACGAGAGGTGGGGCAGGTGAATCTCTTTAAATCTGAGGCCAGTCTATGGTGCCCATTCTAGGTCAAACAGTGAGACCCTCAACATAGTGGGAACCTGTCAAAAAAACAAACAAAAAACCATCAAAAGATTTAGAACAAGAAAAAAATGTGTGTTAATATTTTTAGATAATATAATCTTTTCTTGCAGTGAATATGAGGAAGCAACAACTCTGTTCAGCTGCGTGGGTTACAATATAAATCAGGGGAAGTTGGCAGATTATGGACACTAAAACACCTTTTTCATGGGTTAGAAATGAGCAAAGGCAAATATTATTTATGAGCATTCATCTCTGTTAACAAGTTGGCAAACAGGATATCCCAGAGCTCAGGGCACTGACTACTTCCGTGAGCTAAGGGTGGCTGGGCTAGGGAGGCCAACAGAAGGAAATTGTGATAGTCTACAAGGAGCTGCAGGTGTGTCTGTCCCAATGGCCAGCTTTGCCTCTCCAGGAAACACTTGTAAAATGGCAAGCAGCTGGGGAACCTTAATGCAGGGAGACAGCAAAAGGTGGGGAAAGGCTGGGAGCCAGAGGCAAAGGGGCTAAGAGTCAATAGTTGTAATCTGTGCTGAGAGCTATCAGTTGGGCCTTCTTATTTACAGAGAATCTAGTAACACAAAGGTCTCTCTGGCTGTTCTCCATTAATCTGAGACTAGTTCAGAAATGTTCTAGATAAAGAAGTGCCTTCCCTACAGTGCCACAGGGAACCCGTTTCTAACGTGAAATGTGAGTTCATTTTCTTTCTTTTTTTTTTAGTGTAATTTATTTTTATATTAATCACAGGTTATATACTTTGTATCCCAGCCATAGCCCCCTCCCTCATTCCCTCCCACTCTCCCCATCCCTCCCCCATCTCCTCCCTGCCCTCCTCCAAGTCCACTGATTGGGGAGGACCTCCTCCCTTCCATCCAACCCTAGCTTATCTTGTCTCTTCAGGGCTGGTTGCAATGTCCTTTTCTGGGATCTAGCTAGGCTGTTCCTCCTTGGAGGGGGGAGGAGGGTTGAAGAGCCAGCCATTGAGTTCATGACAGCCCCTGTTCCTCTTACTAGGGTACCCACTTGGATATTGAGATACCATGGGCCACATCTGAGCAGGGGTTCTAGGTTATATCCATACATGGTCCTTGGTTGGAGAAACAATCTCATAAAAGACCCCTGTGCCCTGATCTATTTGGTCTTTGTGGAGCTCTTGTTCTCCCCAAGTCTTACTAACTCCCCCTATTTTCATATTACTTCCTGCCCTCTGCCGAAGGCTTGCTTGTGAGTCTTAATATTTGCTTTGATACATTGCTAGTTAGAGTCTTTCAGAGGCCCTCTGTGGTAGGCTCCTGTCCTGTTGCTTGTTTTCTCCTACATTCAATGTCCATCCCATTTGTCCATCTAAGCGAGGATTGATCATCCCAACCTGGGTCCTCCTTCTTGTTTATCTTCCCTAGGTGTATAGATTTCAGCATGACCATCCTATCCTATAGGTCTACATAAGTGAGTATGTACCATGTGTTTCTTTCTGCTTTTGGGATTCCTCACTCAGAATGATCGTTTCCAGGTCCCACCATTTGCCTGTGAATTTCATGATTTCCTCCTTCTTAATTGCTGAGTAGTATTCCATTGTGTAAAAGTACCATAATTTCTGTATCCATTCCTCAACTGAGGGACAGCTGGGTTGTTTCCAGGTTCCGGCTATTACGAATAAAGCTGCTACGAACATGGTTGAGCAAATGTCCTTGTTGTATACTTGAGCATCTTTTGGATATATACCTAGAAGTGGTATAGCTGGGTCTTGAGGAATCACTATTCCTAATTGTCTAAGAAAGTGCCAAATTGATTTCCAGAGTGGTTGTACAAGTTTGCATTCCCACCAGCAATGGAGGAGGGTTCCTCTTTCTCCACAACCTCTCCAGCATGTGTTGTCACTTAGTTTTTGATCTTAGCCATTCTGACAGGTGTAAGGTAAAATCTCAGGGTCGTTTGATTTGCCATCTCCCTTATGGCTAAGGACATTGAGCATTTCTTTAAGTGTTTTTCTGCCATTCTACACTCCTCTACAGAGAGTTCTGTGTTTAGCTCCATACCCCATTTTTTAATTGGATTACTTGATTTGTTGCTTTTTAACTTCTTGATTTCTTTATATATACTGGTTATTAGCCCTCTGTCAGATGTAGGATTGGTAATGATCCTTTCCCAGTCTGTAGGCTGTCGTTTTGTTTTGATGACAGTGTCTTTTGCTTTACAGAAGCTTTTCAGTTTTATGAGGTCCCATTTATTGATTATTGATCTTAGATGACAAGGTTTACTCCTGGAAATTGTCAGGTTTCTGAATCATTGAGAGAAATTTAAATTTTTGAACCTGAGAGTATTGATCCATACACTAGCAACACCTGAATATTCTTTGAAATATGAATGAGACATCATT
This sequence comes from Pachyuromys duprasi, assembly GCA_028658305.1. NCBI lineage: Eukaryota > Metazoa > Chordata > Mammalia > Rodentia > Muridae > Pachyuromys > Pachyuromys duprasi. Next base: position 10,490,226 of record CM053761.1, on the reverse strand, counting down.
TGTTTTCTCTTCTGAGATAATGGTCCTATGTTTCCCACCAAATAGCAAAGCTTCCATGTGAGAACAGTGCTTGCCTCACAGTCTAGTTTGCCCTCGACTGCTGTGATAAACACCGTGATCACAAGGAACCTGGGGAGGAAAAGGTTCATTTGCTGACACATCCCAGGTCTCAGTCCACCACTAAGGAAAGCCAGGGCAGGAACCCAAAAGCAGGAACTGAAGCAGAACCCTGGAAGAACACGGCCTACTGCCCTGCTCTCCAGACTCAGGCCCATTTCTTCCTTATGCTGCTCAGGACCGCCTACCCGACGGTGGCACCACCAACAGGAGACTGGGTCCTCAAACACTAATCAAAAAAGTCCCAACAGGCCTGAATTCAAGCCACTGTGATTGAAGCAATTTCTGAATTGAGGTTCCAGACGTCCCTAGCCTGAGTCAACTGGAGAAAAACAAAAACAACAAATCCACCAGCACACCTATCACCTATTCTAATCAAATCAGATCCTATGTGGATCTATGTAAGAAAGTGGGTGAAAACAAAAAAAATAACAGCAGTAATTAAAATGACTGTGGAGAGGAAAAATATCAAAGTGCTTATATGTTTTTTTTTAATTCCAGTACAGCCATAAAATAAAATTCTGTTTCACAATTGCAAGGAATTATGTGGAGGTATTAATTACAGTCTTGGATGGGCAGCAAAATATACATTTGCTAAGTGAAGAAAATAAGCAAGTTTCAATAAACTGTGACATAAATTGCTTTCTGTTAAAATAAATAACAGTTTGAAAATGTAGGTTTCGACAGTATTTTTATGGAGGAAACGGTGACAATTAAAATTGGAGTTACTTTCCTTAGCACAATCAAGTTTTTCAACTATGTGTATATATGTGGGGGGAGGGGCTGCACATGCATGCAGGTGCCCGAGGTGGTCAAAGGTGTCAGAGTCCTGAAGCTAAAGTTATAGGCAGTTGTGAGCTTCCCAGCATGCATGGACACTAAGCCTCAAACTCTAGCCCTCTGCAAGAGGAGTACATACACTTCTCAGCCATCTCTCCAGCCCTGTGCCAGAGCGGCCTTGAATTCACACTCACCACGAAGCCTGTCAAAGATGACCTCGAACTCCTGACCTTCCAACTCAGTTGTTTTCAACCTTTGGGTCGCAACCCATTTGCAGCTGAATGACTCTCTCTCAGGGGTTGAGTATCAGTTATCCTGCATATCAGGCATTTCCATTACAGATCCATCGAAGCATCAAAATCACAGTTATGAAGTAGCCATTAAATGGTGTTATGGTTGGGGTTGCCACAATAAGAGGAACTGTGCATTGGGAAGGCTGAGGACCAGTGTTCTAAACGCTGGGATTAAGGAGTGACTCTCCCCGTTCTTACAGCTCTGAAAACTGAACTCAGGCTTGCATTCCTACTTAGCAACTGAACCTTCTTATCCCCAGCCTTTCAGTTAATCTGTTCCTTAAGTGTTTGAATTTTCAACTCTGAATCTACAGTGTTTTGTAGCAGAAAAATGTTAACATATTTAATAAACCTCTGTGAATCGAGTTTCTGAATTTTTACTCTTGTCATATCTTAAAATTTTATTCACCCAGTTGTTTTTTTTTTTTAATGTCCATCCCTGATGTCTAAAGCAGGGTGGGATTTTTTGCTGTTGGTGGTGTTTTTGTTGTTGTTGTTTTTATTTGTTTGTTTGTTTTGTTTTGTTTGTAGCTTTAGGCTTGCTATGCTAGAAGACTCTTTGGGCTGTTTAATGATTTCCCTTGGGTACACCCATTGGTATTGCAAACACAGACTCTGTTTCCTGTGGTTAAAGCCCAAACTTTCTTCTTCCTTGAGTTCAGAATCCTCCTTAGAGGGAACAAAGCAAAACAAGTCTCTATTAGAAGCTGGGAAGGTAGTAAAACGCAAATCTACAAATCTAAATTGAAACCTCACTCAGAAATCCCTTAAAAACTTTGCTGATAATTTTTCTGTGCTTGATGGAAGTATCCAAATTTTGGTGGAGCAAAACCAAACCTACCCTACAGTCTCCATTTACAAGTAACTCAAAAGGCTCAAACACCAGGTAGGGGAGAGGAGGGGGAAGGAGAGGAAGAGGGACAGGGGAGAGGGAAACTGAGATGGAGAGGGGGAAAGGGAAAGGGAGAGCCTTGTGAAAGAGAGTGACAGGGAATGAGAGAGAAGGAGGGGGAGAGGGACAGTTGGAAGAAAGAGAGGGAGGGGGTAGATACAGAGGAGGAGGCAGAGAAATGGAGGAAGAAGGAGAGGATGAGAGGGAGGGGGAGGAAAAGGGAGATGGGGACAGAGAGGAGGGGAGGAGGGAGAGAAGGAGAGAAAGGGGGAGGAAATCTTTATACTGAGAATGCTTCTTCTAATTTCCAAACACAGTAAACATCTCTGGGTAAGCATTTTCACAATGCAAGGCTTTCAAAGTGATTGCCACACTTCCTTATCTTAGGAAGCACAGAGTCTTTTTGTATTAACCATAATTTGTGTGTATCCCTGAGGAACACAAACTCTCATCCAAAACACCAGATGCTTGTGAGTTTGTAAAAGTTGACACCAGGTCTTCTTCACACCCCAGCAGGGTCTGCAATTAACACGCTATTTCTACAGCAGAACCTAGTCACACAAATGAGAGTCCATAAGAAACCTCACATCAGATCAAATGTGTTGAGAAACAAGTGCCAGTCACATTAGGCTTTGCCACATGAATGGAACTTAAAACAAAAAAACAAAAAACAAACGAAATAACCTTTAAAAATACAGACAGAGAGGTGGCTCAGTTAAGTGAATCCTACAATGCACCAGAAAAACCAACTCCTATCATTTTGGGTCAAATATAAAGCAAGCATATATTAAATATTAAATACTGACCAAAAGATGGACTTTGGCCAAGACCATTCCAGCAAAATTTTCCAGTTGGAATGGCCTTGAGCCACCACGAGTTGCAAGGACTTTTAAGTTTGTGTTTGTAGTATAAACTTGTAGGCCACCATACTTTCTGAGGAGGCTTTGTTATTTCCCAAAACTACAATTCCTAGCATTCCGGGAAGTTACTAGGTTCCTGGACATGTGGGGCTTAATTTTGGTTAATTTGGCTGTTTACGTAAGAGCACCTGCTGCCCTTGCCGAGGATTCAGGTTCGGTCTCTAGGTCTCTACATCTATCTTCAAGGCAGCTCAGAGCCATCTGTGGCTCCAGGTCCAGTGTTTCCAGCACCCTCTTCTGGCTTCACTGGTCTGCATACACGCCTGGTGGACTTGTATACTTGTATACTTGTCCTGTGCAGCTGCGCAGTGGTTACTGAGTTCACCATCTAGGTCATACAGGCCCTAGATGACTACCATTCTGTACCCTTAAAATGTGTGCACCAGCGAATAAACTGTAATTAATAAAAAATGTTTTAAAAAGTGTGCACCCCAGTGTCCCTTCCCCTTCCCTAGGCATCCTCCCATCTATTTTGTCCTAACTTCATCTCTTATCTACCACTTTCTTTTCCTAAAAATTCGCTACTTTAACCCTGAGATACTGCAATTCTTAATAATTATATATTAAGTGAATGTGAAAGTACAACATCAAGAAAAGCAAAGTTATGGTACGTGGATTGAGTGGTCTTATCTCATGCTTGAAATAACAATAAAGGGCTGAGGAGGCTGTTTGTTTGCTGTTTCTCATCTGAATTCCCAATTTTCAAGATTGTTATCTTCACAAAGAATAAGACCAGCTTCCCCATGTCCTTTCCAGGAAGGACATTTTATGAAGCTGTACTATTCTAATTTATGCGCAGGTGACATTTATGTCACAGAAAGCAAGCTAAAGTCTAAAGTTTGTTTGGTTTTATGCAAAAATAGGCTCTGACTGAAAAAAAAATGTATCTATGAAAGTAACCGCATGAGGCTGACATTGGCACATGGTCTCAGTCAGCTGCCAGCATTTTTCTTCTCTGCTGGACTGGCCAGTCCTCCTGTGCATTTCTCCTCACTTATTACAGTCTCAGCATGGGCCTTCCCACAGCTCCGATGTGTCAGCTCATTCAGTGGCGCTGCCCATGGTCACACTCACCCCACTACACACAAGGGACACAGACAGTTGCAGAGGGTCGTGCCTGGAGGATCATGCCTGGAGGATCATGCCAGGGGTGTGCATGGTTCAAGGCCCCAGAGAGAAGGAGCTGGGAAAACACCAGCACCAAGTGCTAACTCAAGAAAGGCAACCAAATCCCTCTAGAGACCAGAGGGGACAGAACCCCAGGAAGCCATCAGGTGACTCAAGTATTTTCTTGTCTTAAAGGTCTTTGACTTGCTCATTCAGCAGAGGTGCAGGCACCTACCAAGTGCAGGGAGAGGCCCTGGGGACATGAAAAAGAAAACAGGATGATCCTCACCCACCCTGAGGGCCTGAGTTTAGCAGCCAACAGCTGCATGCAAGGTTGTACTGCCGCAGAATGCTACCTAAGCACTGAAAACAAAAACAAAAATAACCAGGCCCCAGCTCTGCTCTGCAAAATCAAGTGTGACACCACAGGGATCTCACTATCTGTGTGAAAGCCTTCCAGCCTCTGTACTGTCCTTTGAGGATTGCAGCACTTCCCACCACTGCTTCCTAGCATTGCTCCCTTGCCCTAAAACACCCTTCCTTCAGAAACCCACACAGCTAAAATGCTACCTCATCTGCTTAACCACACTGTTTACATAGTATTCCCACCCTACACACGCACACACCCCTCTATCTCTCTCCCACTTCGTTACACTGCCTTTTATTTTCACGGCACTTATCACAGTCTGGACATGTTGTTCAGTAACGGAGTCTGTTTTCCTCATGCAAATTCTATGTGAGCAGGAATTTGTGAGGTTGTTTATTGTTGTGTCCCCAGCGCTGGGCAGAGCTGGATGGATGACTGAGTGAGGAGAAATTTGAGATGAATTATGAAGAGTGTGAAGCCGTTAGCCAAGGGAATTGTTCAGGGATGGGAGAGGACTTGGGGAGGAGGGAGTGAGGCACGTTGAATGAAATTACAAGAGGGAACTAAAATGCTCTGCCCCAGCACAACGCGGATTTACACTAAGTGCTGTGGAGTAAGTGTGTGAATGACGAATGAATTAATGACTGGGGTTGGGCGCTAGAAAGCAATCCCAATCCACTTATATAGCATTCTGGAATTACTAAGGGAATACGAGGGCATGAGGAAGGATGTGCTACATCCCTCGAGCCCAGTACGATGGAAGACAGGAACGGGAGTAACTTTGAAATGAAGGGAAGTGACTTCATTGCTTAATAAAGAGAAAATGAAGAAGGCTTGCCTCAGGAAGCTAATGAAGATGCCACCTCAAAGCTAATCCTGAGCCCATGAGGGAAGAGGATGTTGACCTCAAACCAGGATCCACTGAGCGCTGTTGATCACAGCTCCAAACCAGGCTTCCTAAGAGGAAGTGGCATCCCATCAGGGAAGAACAGATCCCACGCTGAACATTGGCAAGTAGAAATAGCTTTTGTAAGAAGTGGGGAAACTCATAGCTTACAGCTTAGACAGGTTGAGACACATTCACCTTCAAGATGAGATATTGAAATAAGGCAAAAACCACAAGAGTGCTTAGGTCCAGAGGCCAAGGAAGGGAGTGTAGCCTGTGCTGGAAAGCACGTGAGGGGCAGCTCGAATTGATAAGAGAAAAGTGTGAGTTCTCTCGAGAACACACGCCTGACAACACAATCATGCTGTGTTGTTCTGTGTGGAGCCTTAGTGCCCTTGCACAAGTAAGAGACTCAAAAGCTCACGAAAAATTTTTTTTTAAAAAGTGGAGAGGAAAAGGCTAGCAGCAATGTGGAGGCTAATAGCAATCCTGGAAAGGTACTAAGAAAACAAATGGTAAGAATGCAAAATAAAGCCAGGCATGGTGGTGCCCGCCTGTAATCCCAGCAGCTGGGGAGGCAAAGACACGAGGCTCTATGTGAGTTCAAGGCCAGCCTGGTCTACAAATTGATCCAGGACAGTCAAGGCAACACAGAGAAATCCTGTCTTGAAAAGACAGAAACAAACAAACAAAGCAAAATAATTTTTACATTAAAAAATTTTTGTACACTTATTTATTATGTGTATGCCTGTGTATGTTTCTATGTGTCTCTGTGTGTGTGTGTCTATGCATGTATATACGCGAGAGTACTCCATTCTCACTGAGATTCCAGGAACAAGGATTATTAATATCCCAACTCTGGGGTTTTGTTTTAAACAAGCCCCAGATGAACTCACTGTATCCTTGAGGATTACTCTGAACTTCTGACACTCCTGCCTCTACCACTCAAGTGCTGCAGTAACAGGTAGATACTACCATCCTGGTTTATGTAGCATTGAAGATTGACATGTGGCAGAACCGAGTGGTTCTGCCAACCCAGCTTTGTCTCCAGCCCTTAACTCTTCCTACTTTCATATGTGTGGAAATGAGGCACAGAGATGAGAGCTCTCCATCGCCCAGAGGGTCTAGGCTGAAACCCAGTGTCCTAACCCCTGAAGCTTGAGCCCTATGCAGGGAAGATGGTGCTTTTTGAGGTAAGAAAAGAGAGAAGGGCCACTCAGTAGCAGAGCAGGTGGGAAAGAGTTGGGAAGAGCCAAGGGAGACAGCTATGACAAAGGACAGACTAGTAGCTAAGCCACCAGAAGTGACAGAAGCTGTTTTCTGTTGTCAGTGAGCAAGTGTGAAGCATGAGGAATGAATAGATTCTATTTACATCACACTCCAGAAGTGCTGAGGAAAAATGAGGGGGCTGGATGGGGCCTCCTTCAGCATCAAGGCTACTAGTCCACAACTCTGAAATACTGAATGCACTTCCTCCTTTTCTCCTGGTTCCACCCTCCCATCCTTTTTCCCCTTCCCCCCTCCCCTTTCCTTAGAAAAGGGAACACACACACACACACATGCCTTTGTACATCCGGTCCCACTAGGATTAAGCCCACCGTCCTCCACTGAGGTCAAACAAGGCAGTCCAGCTAGGGGCAAGTGATCAGGCAACAGAGTCCATGTCAGAGATAGGACCCGCTCCCCTTGCTACACACGAAGACCAACTGCTTATCAGTTATATTTGTGTTGGGGGCCTAGGTTCAGTCCATGCCTGCTCTTCAGTTGGTGTTTCAGTCTCTGTAAACCCCCATGGGCCTACGTTAGTCGACTTTTAGAAAGACTACTGGTTCTAATTTTCCTATAGTTCACAAGCTTTCAGCAGTTTCCATCCTGGCTGGGGCATTTATTATTTGTTTTTGTTTGCTTGTTTTAACAGAAGTGGGGATTCTTACATGCTAGGCAAGTACTCTATCACTGAGCTATATCTGCAGCCTTCCGAGGGAGATTTAATTCATAGCAGAAACATAAGATGTATGTATGGTTTTTCTTGTTGTTGTTGTTTTGTTTTGTTTTTTTGTCTTGGGATTTGGCCTAATGCCACCCTTCTGCTTTCCCAAGAGTTTGGAAAAAAGGAGGGAGGGCACCTGTGATCATATCCTTCTCTGTTACCTTTCCTGCTTTCTACTCTGCTCCCCTTTCTATGGTGGGGGGAAGATTAAATGCACACAACAGTAGAAAAGCCATGCTGACCCTTGAGCTTAGACCTAAGTTAACACTGGTATTCTTCCCTGACGTGCTTTCTCTACTCTGAGCCCTGTGAACCACCTTAGCTCTTCTGCTGACCTGGTCTTTCCCATGCTAAATGTCTCTAAATGTTCCTCCCCATGAGCATCAGCAGTGGAAGCATGTCAGTATTGGGCATTACTGCAGTGCTTTGTCCTTACCCTATGTCCCTGGGCAGCCTTGTCCCAGCAGCTGTCCACCAGTTACACACATTCCCTTTCCTAATTTCTTTGTCCATTTCCACCCCCTAGATACAGAACATCAGTTCTCAGAGTATCTTTTAGTGTAATCATAAAAAAAGATGAGATCAACTAGAAAAGATGCAGACATCAAGCCAGTGAGATGGTTCAGTGAGCAAAATGGCCATGGAAGCCTGATGACCGAAGTCCCATGCACTAGACCCCAAGTGAAAATGTGGGAAGAGAGAAACAATTCCCCAAGGTTTTCCTCTGACCTCTTCAGGCACTGTAGCATGTGTGCCTATACACACACACAAACACACAATATACACAATAATAAATAAAATTTAACTAAATACATGGAACTCATTTTTTCTGACTTTGGGGTGCATTTTCCTATTTAATCAAAATTGTTACATATCTAATTTTGGAAATTCATAGTTATGCTTGGGAAAAGTGTCTCAGTAGAAATTAGAAAGCTCCGGACTTAGCCAGTCTTTGCTGCGTATTCATTTCTATTCTGGGCAGTGCTCAGTGCAAGGATGAATAGAATTATCTCCCAGACAAATGCAAATAATGTTCATGGAAAGATCTTTGTTTTGTTCTCTAAACTATTCCCTGCAACAGGGTGATAACTGGAATGCTTCAGGTTCAAAGGTACCCTTTCTAAAATTCCTGATGAGCTAGCTTCACACAAGACTAGACAATGAGCAGAAAGGGTGATCGTATCATAAGTTGAGTTATTATGCCATGAAGAAGTAGAAAATAAGGTGTGTCTGCCAACTGCCAACAATCATCTGTATCCACACCCCTCCCACACACACTGCATCATTTCTGGGTCCACTTCCCAGCATTCATAGTAGTGGCTCTCTGGGCAGGTATCTGTACCAGGCTGAGGCAAGCTGAACACCCAGGACTGCTACAACGCTGTGCTCTACAGCAGAGTAGCTTCATTATGAAGAGACCAGAGACTTCTGCCAGCTGATAGCACTTCACTGGAAACCGGAAGTCTCAACATTTCTTAGTCAGACAATGATTGGTGTCCTTCATGTCTTCAGGAGGTGCCCTTGAAAGTGTGAACTTTGTGTACTCTGCAACAATGTGGGGCAGTGTAAGGGCTTCTCTCTAGTGAGACAACATTTTAAAATATTGACAGCCCCTATGAGCCCAAGCCGGCTCAATCCTCTTAATTAAGCTAAGTGGTCCTTCATTTCACCCTTGGGCAAATTATTCTTACATTACTTGTTGCAATAGAGAAGTCATTCTGCATTTCTCTTTTCCTTGGTTAAAAGAATGAAAAATAATTAGGCCCACTAATTTCTAAACTATAAAAATGTTCATTTGTAAAAGATTCTAATTTCCAGGAAAATGGTTCTGTTGAATGTAGACTTTTTTTTTGAGACATGGACTCCACATAGCTACTTATCTCAAAATTTGTTATTAACCTGAACTGACCTTGAACTCTCAGATGTGCCTGCCTCTGCCTTCTGCGTGCTGGGAGAGTAGGTGTATGCCAGCACAGCTGGCTATGGAATATTTTAGCTTTAAATGCTTGACAAATGGTTAATGCCAATGCTCCTGTCTCTTGTCGTTGCTATCTGTTTAAGCCAGCTGTGATGACGCATTCAAGTTTGGAAGGCTAAAGCACAAGGATCATGTGATTCCAGGAGTTTAGGGCTAGCCTGGGCAATACAGTGAGACTGCCTCTTAACAGGTTTACCTACTTTGCAAAAAGAGCAGAATAAATAACCTTAGAATATGTGGTTTATGCAGACTGATAGTTAAATTTGTGGGACATTTATTCGTATAAGGGCAATTTCTCCTCAATGAGCTTTAAATAGACCCATTTGCCATGTTGCTGGGACACAATTGTCTCTGGGTTCGTGACAACACTGGTCTCCTAGGACCTCTGAAACTCTCTCCAAATGGTCAGTGGAATAAACTTTCTTCTTTCCTTCTTTCTTTCCTTCTTTCTTTCTTTCTTTCTTTCTTTCTTTCTTTCTTTCTTTCTTTCTTTCTTTCTTTCTTTCTTTCTTTCTTTCTGTGTAAAATGAGCTGCAGTGGCACTCAGGCTAGTCTGTTCTGATTCACTGTCTTCTCACTCAGAACTCCAAAGAGTCTTGCCAAACCACCAACTGATTTTAATCCAACTCCAACTTCTCAGCTGAGAGCTTATAAAGACGTCCTAGACTTTTAAACATGTTTTTCTTAAGCTAAGTAAAAAAGGCTATTAGAAAATATTGATGTTCAAACAGCTAAGTGGCCATAGCCACACTATTATGAGCAGAGCCCCCAAGAGCACTGTGGTCCGCAGACCCTTGAAGAGATACAAGTATTCTAAAGTGGATTTGGACCATGTGAAACTCATACTTAAAAAAAAAAAAAGTTCTGTTTCCCCGCCACAGTGGAAAACATCTGTTTTGTTAGTGGACTTGATTCTATTCGCCAGAGTAATTTTCCAGATGTTTTGAAAGCTCTGAACAACTGCATCCTTTCTGTTCTGCTCTGTTCTAGAAGGCTGATTTGCCTTTATCACTGCCACATAGGTCAGTGATAAAAACAAAAACAGTAACATTTATGGTAAAAACTAAACATTTAGACATGACCTTTGATTAATGTGTCCTATGTATTCCGCTTCACCCTAAAAGATGTATACATATCTGGGAGACAGTTCCTATTCCTTTCCTCATTTGTGTCAACCTCTTTGGCCTCTACTCTAGCTGTCCCTTCTAGTTGCCCCATTTTCGAATTGTTATTTGTTTGTTTCTATAGTGTAGAAAGTATTTTTATTTATTCTCAGATCAGCTCCCAAACAATAAGGTTCTTCTGTATCCCTCTACCCAGAGATTTTTCAGTATCGTTCTAACACACTTTATATTTAAAACCTCTGTTTCTCTGTTTCATTTGTACTGTTATATGTTTCCAGTGTTGGGCATAAGACCTGGGTCCTTGCGTTGGTCAGATAAGTGCTGTTCCACTACGCTGTCTCCCTAGCTGCACGCTATTTCTTCAACAACGCCCTTAAGCAGGTCACAGCCACTTAGGCAGACCAGGTTGGAAGAAATGAGCATCTACCTCAAAAAGGGAGGTGACTTCCCTCCCACCACTGTCCTCTGCCAGCTTGATGGTGGCGAGATTACTACAGCACTTTCCCTACAACCTGTGGATATTATGACGAGGTAAGGAAAGAGCTATTCTGTCTAGCAGTCTCTCTTGTTTTTAGGGGAGGGCGCCTTTCCCGAATGTCCCGAATGTCCCGAATGTCCCGTATCTCTCTGAGGGAAGTAGAGAAAGCCCTAAGTGAACTCGGATTATTAACATAGGCACAGCTATGATAAGGACCAGTGCCCCAGGCCCATATGAAGTTGGCAAAGCCTTTATACAGATGGCTCAGGGTGGAAACTGGCAAAGCCTTCCTCTGGTCTAAATACGAGTGTTTAAGGTGTGTACAGAACTAGCAATTGCAGCTTCCTCCTCCTCCCAAGTGTCCATAGCCTGGAAATTCTGGTCAACAGAAACCTCCTATGGAAACTAGCTAATCCTCTCTCTGTGTTGAACATAATTAGCATACTGAAGTTCCAGGCAGTGGTAGGCGTGGCTACGTCAGATTGCTCATAACCTACCCGAGCCCGCTTTCCTGTAGAGCTTCTGCGTCGCTGTCCTTTCTCTGCTTCCTCACTACCTCAGAATCCCCAGGATCAAGCTATGCTGAGAAAGGCATCGCTCTGGCCACAGTTGGGTCCCATAACCCCGAACCAGAGCTGCCAGCAATGATGGAGAGTCAAACTGCTCCCAGCATGGCTTCCACTGCAGACATGACTCTTGACTATCCCAGGACATTGATGTCGTCAAGCAACATGCTTCAGATGGTGGTGGAAATTCAAAAGTGCTGCTTCTTATGCAATTATTGTAGGGATTTTTCTATTATTCAATCATGGTTAAAGTCACCAAGCATATAAATTTTATTTTAGATTCCAATAAACAAGATACTATATATAGTTTATATACACAACTATATATTTTTATATATTTATTTATAAATATATACTTATAAATTTTATAAATTCATAAAATGTATTCTTTTATAAATTTATAAATATATTATGCATATGTAAATATATATATATATATATATATATATACATACACAGCAAAGGGGCAGGGGAGATGGCTCAGTGGTTAAGAGCACTTGTTGCTCTTGCAAAGAATCCAAGTTTGGTTCCCAACAGCCACATCAGGCAGCTCAGAACCTTAACTGCAGCTCCAGAGTATCTGAAGCCTCTGGTCTCTGTAAGCACCTGCATTCCTTTACACACACACAGGCATATAATCATATACATATTTAAAAATAATAAAAATAAACATTTAATAAAAAGAATAAGCAAGTGTCTTCGTAAATGTCATATCACTGTGAAGAGATACCATGACTATGACATTTTTTAAAGAAAGCATGTAATTGGTGGCTTGCCTACAGCTTCAGAGGTTTAGTCTGTTATAATCACGGCAAGAAGCATGGCGGTATTGAGGCAGACATGGTGCTGGAGAAGTAACTGAGAGTTCCAAATCTGGATCCATAGGCAGCAGAGAAAGAGACTCTGGGCTTGGAATGGGTGCTTTGAAACCTCAAAGGCTACCCTCAGTGACATGCTTCCTCCAACAAGACCACACATCCCAAATCTTTTAAATAGTATCACTCCCTGATGATCAAGTATTCAAATCTATGAGCCTGTGAGGGCCATTCTCATTCAATCCACCATAGTAGGGTAGTTATTTTTAATTTCTTTATTATTAAGTAAAGTCTATTGTCCTGAAGTTTTTCTAAGTCAGTGGGCTGGGTTTTTTATTTGTTTGTTCTGTTTCTTTTTATAGAGACAGGGTACCACTGTGTAGGCCTGGCTATCCTGGAACTTAGTATGTAGACCACACTGACCTCAACTTCACAGAGATCTGCCTGCCTCTGCCTCCCAATATAATAATAATAAAGGCATGTCTCACTATGCCTGGCAAGTCAGTGGTTTCTAACTACAAACCACAGAATGAAAACAACTTATATGAGTCATTGAATTTCACAGCAAAGTTCTCCAACAGTGGAATTAAGTTAACGCAGCCAACATGCCGGAAAGCTTTGTACTGTTTTTTTATTTTAATTTTTTATATTTATTCACTTTGTTTCCCAGCTGTAGCCTCCCCTCTCAGCTTTGCACTGTTAATGTACCATTCTATTTGAATTTGCTGTACCAATTGAACCCAAGATCCAAGTAGGAAAGAAGCAACTCTATTATTATGTCTGGAGGTGCTGTTTGAAACATTAAAACAAACACAAAAACATTGTTTTGACACTAAGTGATCAATAACATTTTAGTGCAATGCACTGTTCAAAGCTGCTTCTTCATATACTGAGACGTGTTCACAACTGTATGTAAGTCATCTCCCAAACTTAGCAACTTACAGCAATGGTGCCCATTTATTTAGTTCACAAGTCTGCCATGTGAGCAGGCTTGGTAGGGCCACCCCAACATCTGTTGAGGAAGCTTGACTAGGGAAGAATTTGCTCCCAAAACAGTTTGCTGACGTAGCATATTGGTGCCATTCGCAACCAGTTCAGACAACTCTTTAAAAAAATAAAATTCAGATTGAATGGCCTTAACCTTTCTTGCTCATAGTTGTAAAGGCTTGAAGTCCAGGGTGCTAGGAGGATAGAGAGTGGGGAAGGCTCACTTCCTGGTTCACAGGTAGCTGTCCTCTGATAACTGCATGTGGCGGGTGCGGGGCAGGGGGAGACCTAGAAAGACAGTCAAGCTGTTTGCTTTTTCTTATAAAGGCACAATCATTACATGAGGGCTCTCTGTTCACATGGAGTGTGGGGAAACTCTGCCTTAGCGGGTAGCTCTGTTGTAAATCCTGCCAGGAATATGGTCTGAGGACTTGGGTCCTGCCCCCATGAGTAGTCCTGTCTACAGGCTTTCACAGGCTTCCTCACTGCATGGCAGCTGGGTTCTAGAAGAAAACCTTCTCCAAGGAAGTCACCACCCTCAGTATGTTCAGGATTGACCCAGATTCTCTCATAGCATCAAGCCTGCTGTACTCTTTCTATCAGAGAAGCAATGGTGCAGACCCTGCCTAGACTTAAGCCAAACAGATATAGGTTCCTACTCCACACAGGACTAAGAAAAGAAAAAGAGAAGGAGCTGAGAGATGGCTCAGCAGTTAACGGCACTTGAGTGCCCTTCCTGACGTCCTAAGTTCAATTCCCAGCAACCACATGGCAGCTCAAAATCATATGTAATGGGATCTGATTCCTTCTGACATACATGAAGACAGAGAGTTCATATACATAAAATACATAAATAAATAACTATTTAAGAAAAAAGAAAGGGAGGAAGAAAGGAAAGGAGACAGAGAGAGAGGGAAAAAAAGAGAGAGAAAGAGAAAGGTAGCCATCTTTAAACTTTAATTGCCATAGATAAAATTTGGTTCTGTTTTCAGGGTTCACCCTCATGGACATTCTATACTCTTCATAATATAATCAAAGCCCAAAGACATCCATTTTAGAAAATAAAAACCACAATGAAAGTGTCCAGAGTCTTAGGACAGACATTAAAGTAATTTTCAGCCTTATAAATGTTCCAGAGGACAGCCTGGGCTGAAAGCATCAATACATCTAAAATTAAACTACATACATTATGTTTTATAAATGATGCTACATTTATGGATTTTTGACTATTTTGTCTATGTCTTAGAAACTCACAATTTGACATTTTCTTTTAAAAGTTATTTGAGCATTTTTTTTCTATTTTGGAGTGGAGATTAGTAAGTTTCTAAGTATAGGGCATAATTTTTTTTTTCTGAGTCTTTTTTTATGGTGTCATTTTGCCCTAGGACTTATACTGGGAAAGGTATTTTTATCACACGTTTAGAGACAACAATCAAAGTCTAGGTGCCGTGGAAACATTTTTTCTGAGCTTACTAAAAATACTAGCAACAGAATCAGGACTCAAGTTCTGTATCCAACTTCTGTTGTCTACTCAAGAGGCTTCATAGATTTGACATTCTCGCCAGGAAGCAGCATTTCTGGGTTATTCAATATGGCAACCAGAGCCAGCTAAGAAACATTCCCATGGCATTTGTTTCTTTAAATAGTTCTTTTCTAAGATTTATTCATTTCATTTCATGTGTGTGAATGCCTTGCATATATGCATGTACGTGCACCACCACAAGCATGCCTGGTTGGTGCCCAGGGGGTCCAGAAGAGGGTATTGGATCTCCTAGAACTGGAAATCCAGGCAGTTGTGAGTTGCCCTGTGGGTATCTGGTCCTCTGCTGAATCATGGTCTTTTGCCAGAGCAACCAGAGCTCTTAGCTGGCGAACCATCTATGCCTCCTATGTTAAGATTAAATGATTCTTAATTAGATACAAGGAGTGTGTTTTCCTTTAAAAAAAAAAAAAACCAAGCAACAAACCAATATTTTAATTCCCACCTGTTAAAGATTCTTAAATGTTATTTTGGAAATGTAAGTTGAGAAGGTTATTAGAATTTTTCTTTTTACAGGTAGATGGAATCTAGCAGATAACTTCTGATTATAAATAAATGGCATTTTTTTTTATTGCCCAATGAGAGACTGGCACTAACTCAGTAAGAGGTGCAGCAAAGTCGTTTTCAATTGACTTTCAGCTTTATGGGGATGGTATGTGCTTGGACTTTATAGAAATTGCGGGATTTCATGACACGGTAACTGAAAGTCCTTACGGGTTTTTTTCTTGTGTTTATCATTACAGTACAGAGGAGGTGGGGGCAGCCTGGTTCCCTGATTTGTGAGAAAACTCCATGTCCTCTGGTTTTATAGGCATTGTTCATGTTCTCTGTCAGTTATTGTTCAACAGCGGCGCACAAGGCCCAGAGTGAGTGTCAGATAAGCGAGGACAGAGAAGGAGATCTCGAGCCAGTGCCTGCCATGGTGCCGTCTCTCCTGTCAAGGAGTCAAGGCTCCAGATGGCATCCTTTAGAGGACCACTAAGCATTCTTCCTTCCTGATTTGTTTTATGCACGGCAGGCTCTCATTGGTCCAAGCTGGCCTTGAACTTGCTAGGTAACCGAGGGTGACTTTGAACTTCTGATCCTCCTGCCTCTACCTTCCAAATTCGGAAATTCCAGCCACATGCCACCATGCTCATGTATGTGCTGTGAGGATGGAACCCAGGGCTACCAGCATGCTAGCAAACTCTCTCCGAACTTGGCTGCATCCCCAGTCTTCCTTAAAAGTTTTGATGAGCCGGGATTGGTGGTGCATTCCTTTAATCCCAGCACTCAGGAAGCAGAGGCAGGAGGATCTCTGTGAATTCAAGGCCAGCCCAGTCTACAAAGTGAGTCCAGTACAGCCAAGGCTACAGAGAGAAACACTGTCTCAAAAAAAGAAAGAAAGAAAGAAAGAAAGAAAGAAAGAAAGAAAGAAAGAAAGAAAGAAAGAAAGAAAGAAAGAAAGAAAGAAAGAGAAAAAACTTTTGATGATACTAAGTTTCTAACCGAGGCTTTATCTATGCCCAGTGGCTTCCACTGTCTCTCATATTTTTATGTTCTGTTCCTACCCAGTTTGTATTTCTGTTGTGAACATGCTGTTTCTGCTTCTTTCTTACTGTAATTCTGCATATCCTGACAATAGTTCGTAATTTATGTGTTCCTAGCCGAACTTCTCAGCCAGGCTTTGGTGCATAGGTCTCTAATCCCAACTATTGGGAAGGCAGCAGGGTCACAGTTGCAAGTCTAGATTATAGCATGAGCTCAAGACCAACCTGCTCGGCTGAGTAAGATTCTTGTGTCAAAACAGAAAGTACAAAGATGGGTAGGGATACAGGTCAGGGCTTGAACCCTGCCTGCTTAGCATGGGCTCACTCCCCAGGACAATGAACACAAAACCAACAATAAATTTCTCACTGAGTTCATACCTGTAAGCCAGTGTTCCCCCTGTGGGGGCCACGGGGATGGCTCAGCTGTTGAGAGTACATCCTGCTCCTGCACAGGACCGGAGTTCAGTTCCTATACCCACACCAGGTGCCTCGCAATCACCTGTAACTGTGTCAGAAGACTCTGGCTGCTGTGGCCATGGTATTAACGTGCATATGTTCGCATACACACGCTTTAAATAAAAATGTTCTAAATGATTCCTCCTGTGCCTTTTGCAGGACCTGTAAGCTCAGCGACCCCCCATGAGACCCATCGTTCCTTCATTCTTCATCAGTTATCAGGGGCTGCTTCCTTCACCTCTGTCCACCAAGTCACTGGGTCCCTTCAGTTCTGCCTTGACACACGCTCATGTCTCCCCTTTCTTCTCGATGTATTCACTGCTGATGTGTTCCGGGCCTCATCTCGGCTCTTCCTGTGGGTTGTTAAAAGTCTTTCACTGTCAAATCACCCCCAGCATCACACTTCCCTCAAACAAGTCATGGCCAGACTGAACCAAACATGCAAATAAGATCACATGACTCTGCCACATTAACAAATGCCACCCTTTATGGCTTGCACAGTACAATCCACTCTTTGTTTTCAGATATGATATATTGCCTGGGGTATGGCCATTGCCTTCCTCTGTAGCCATATCTTCCACACTAATTCCCCACAGCAACTTATATCTTCTTGAGAGACCTAACATGCTAACTGTCCCATACCTTCATGCATACATGTGTATGTATGGAGATGCCGACAAACTTGTTTGTGTGTACATATGCATGCACACTGTCTATGTGAAATGCTGTTCCTCCTTTCCTTGGCCTCTGTTTGCATATATCTAGCATAAACATGACCCTTCCTGGAAGTGTTTCTCTCACCTCTGCTTCTCTGCTCCTCGTTGGCTTATTGCTACCAATGTGCCTAACTCAAACTAAACCTTCATTAAGGCACCTATAAGATTATATTTCTATTACCTTTCACATGTCTGCTTTTGGGAAAAAACATTCCTTCTTCAAGGGTAGGGACCATGACGTCTCAGGAGCATCCGGTCAAGTGTCCATCCATAAACACCAGGCTATGTGAAATAAATAAAAGAAACTTGTGAAATTAAACTACATTAAATACAGCGTGTTTATTAAGTTCTTAAATTGTGGGAGTCACCTTCCATTTTAAGAGAGGCTAGGCTTAACTTCAGGTACCTAGAAGTAACAATTTGAAATCCATCCACAGCAACGTAAAAATTCCCTCCCCCAGGTTACAAGTCACAACAAAATCTGTCTAAGGTCATTTTGGTGGTTGGATGAGACTAACTTTTCCATGCACACTTTTGGGGCCACCGAGGCAAATGTGAGAGTGATACCTCCACCAAAGGGGGTGATGTGTTCTTTCCCTGTCAGTAATGTTCTCTTCAGAAAACATCAAGTCCGGAAGTCAATGGGGAGCAAGTAAGAAGTCTGACACCTGGGCCAGGAAGTGGCTGCTTTTGACTCACAATAAAGGACACTCATGGACGGTTTGGGTGTGAGTTAATGAGCTGCTGTCTTTGATACGTAGATCACTCAGAACACCTGCCTGCTCCAAGAATGGCATGAGACTAGGAGAGCGTGTACAAGTTCTCATGGCTAGAGTCTCCCAAATTCCAGAAGATCCAAGTAAATTACAGGCTTATTTCAGATGGCTTGTGAGGGTCTAAGAGAAACTCAGAACCCAACCTTGGTTAGGGCAAACAGAAGAGGAGGGAGACTTATGGAATAAAAACTGAATGAAGCAAGGACACACTGGCCAGCAAAGGCGGGGGGGGGGGGGGGTCTCCTGAGGCAACAGCAGCTCTGAGGACACAAAGCAGAAATGGCTGCAGTCAACCAGGAGACTAGGGGAACCACAGCTGCCGCACAGGCAATGGCGGCTATGTGTCTGCCATGATGACTGACAGAAGTTGACCAGGGTTTTCCTTGAGATCATTATAGCTCCCCTTCTGTCTTCAAAAGGAAACTGAGTTCTCAGCACGTCATAAACAAGGCAGTTTGTGAACAGCCCCGGTGGCAGTTTTCTCTCTCACCAGCCAATGCCCCTGCACGCAGAACACACATTCAAAAACACCCAATAGCACGCCTTTCTCCAAATGTGTTATTGTCCTTTTTGCCTTTGCATCTAGGATGCTTTCTGGGTATTGATGATCTCTTTAATCCCCCTGACTGCCTCTGGCTTTGAAACACATTCTCTGGTTCTCCTCTCAAAAGCTGCTTGTTTTAATTTAAATTTTTATTTTATGCATGTGGGTGTTTTGCCTGCATGTGTGTCTGGGCAGCGTGCAGTGTCTGCAGAGTGCAGAACCCCTGGAACTGGAATTACAGGCAGTTGTTAGGGGCCATGCTGGGCATTGAACCATGATCTTCTGGAAAAGCAACCAGTGCTCTTAACCACTGAGCCCTCTCCAAAGTCTTCCTGGATAGAATTCAGCATATACACCCTTCACTCTGTTCTCTTAAAACTCTTATGTGAAAATATTTACCTTAAAATCAGTCCCCTTGCATTGCTACAATGGTTTTCTCTTGGCAGCATATGCTCTGAGAGGTGTGTTAATATTTTCTGACCAAGTGAATGGCGTATACTTCCTTAGTCATGTTTAGTATCTGTGCAGTCCTACAAAATTTGTATGTGGTTTTTTTTCTTTTGTGAGAAATAGTGTAAGCCAGAAGCTAGTTTCCCCACTAATTTGCAAGTTGAATTTTCTAGATTTGAAAACACTAAGGATGGAATAAAAGACTTAAGGAAAAACATTGACACTATTTTATTTTCCTCTCTTAGTTGAATTCATTGGTATTACCATTGACTCTTCCATGTATGGTAGGAATGAAACCAGCCTTTGGTTAGAATATGTCCAAATGTTTTAAATATACAGACATATTGTTATTTGCAGAATGGCAACTAAAAGCAGCACAACCTTTTTGTTCATATGTTCACTGGATTTGTGGTAATGAACAGTACTCTTTCCCTCATTATTCTTGGTATTAATTGTTATTAATGTATGTCAGGCGTGTCACGAGCTTCATTGTGGCACTTCATACAGGACTACATTGTGTGTTGGTTGCATATGCCCCTCCAGCTACCCTTTCTTTCTCTGCTTCTCTCCACCACCATCCATCTTGTCCTCACATTTTCCTAGCACTCCCCACACAGTTTTCAGGTCTACATTTTTGTTTGTTCTAGATTCCACATATTAAGAGACTCTGAAATGCATGTTTCTCTGCATCTGGCTTACTTTGCTTAACACGGTGACCTCTAACCCCATCCATGTTTTTGCATATGATGTGTTTTGCTCTTTCTTATGGATGGTTAAGATTCCATTCTGCGTGTAAATTATGTTTTCTTCATCCACCTGCCAGTGAGCAGCTGTGCCGAACCCATGAATAGATATTGAAAATATCGTCACAGGAAACATAGCGTTGAGGTATCTCTCCTGCATACTCCCTTTGTCTCCTGGCAGTACGCAACCAGGAGTGTTACAGTAAGAGTGTACACTAGATCTGGTTTTAGACTTCTGCGGAACCTCCATGCTGCTTCACCTCGTCATGACCTTAATGTACACTCTATCAAGGACATGTGAGCTCCTTTCTCTTCCCATTGTCGCCAGCATTTATGTTTTGTTCTGTTTTGTTGTGGATCAGCATTCTGACTAAAGTGAGATGGAAATGCAATGTAGTTTCAGGGTTTTTCAGTTTTTCCTTCAATGTAATTTGACCTACTTTTCTCCAATGGCCAAACATGTTGACCATTTTGGGTTTGTTAGTTTGTTTTATTGGTTTTGTTTTGTTTTTGAGACAGGGTTTCTCTGTATAGCCTTGATTGTCCTGGAACTCTGTAGACCAGGCTGGCCTCAGACTCAAAGATCTGCCTGCTTTTACCTCTTGAGTGCCGGGTTTAACATTTGTTAATTCTTTAGATACTCTGGACATTGATGCTCTGACAAATGAGTGACTGACAGATTTTTTCCCCCCAATATATAGGCTGTCTCTTCACTTGTTTGTTTGTTTGCCTTGCAGAAAGCTTTCCCTTTGGTATAATTCCATATGTCATTTTTAAAAAATTTCCTGAGCTCTTAGAGTACTAGTCTGGAAATTGTTACCTTTGATAATATAGTGAAAGTTTCAGTCTTTGTATGTCTGTGTTGTATATTTATGCATGTATATATGTATGAGTCCACCTATATGTGTATGTGTGTGTGTACAGAGGTATAGGGTTGATGTTGGATATCTTCCTTGATATCTGTCTACATTACATATTGAGATGTGGTCTCTCACTGAATCCAGACCTCACTATTTTAGCTAGTCTAGCTCACAAGCTCATTCCCGAGATTCCCTGATTCCACTTCCAAGAATCAACTACTTGTATGAAAGTGAAATGTCTCATCTCCATGTGTTTCCACACTTCAGTGTGCTGTTCTGTTTCCATGCATTTCTCCATGTTCTTGGTTCTTTGCAGCTCAGAGAGGAAAGATGAATCTCAATATACACACATACAAATATACAGAAAGAATTTAAATATCAAAATTGATAGAAAAGGCAAGGACAAAGAGATTAGCAAATAGCCAGATGTCATAGCACTTATCTTTACTCCCAGTACTCAAAAGGCATCTTTGTGAGTTTGAAGCCACCCTGGTCTACATAGTGAGATCCATGGCAGCCAGGGCTAGGTAATAAAATCTTGTCTCAAATATTAACAATAATGATAAGAAAATAACAGTAATAATACAGAAAAGTGAAAAATTATTAAAATTTAAAGGAATAATAAATTTTTTTAAGGAACAGGAAAAAAAGAAAAAGATTTTAAAAGGAAATGAGAAAGGGAAAGAAAAAGAGCAAGATGTTTTTAAGAATTCAATTAAATAATAAAAATCACGCAACAAGATTAGGTAAAAGTAACAAGAAAAAAAATGGGGTCACAAATTCTTTACAAGGCTAATGAGGTTGGGTGGATCAGCCTATTTCCAGGTCTCTATACTACTCTTCCAAGGCTGGGGAATGGCAGCTGTCTGATTCCTCTCTGAATCCTTCCCAACAGTGCCCTGTGAGCTGGACTAGTTAACAGGGTACTGTGTTTGACAGAGCTAAATTGTTCTAACTGTATTTTTTATAGGCACATAGCTAGCCCCAGTGTGGGCTGTGCAGGTGGGTGCCTACTGGCCACAGAGGCCCAGAGTCTGTGCACTGTCTATGCCAAAGGCTCTCTGTGAAGTTGGCTCCCCATTCTTCACGACTCTGACTCTGATGCATAGGAGCAATATAAGGAGGTGTTTCATCTTCATTGCCATCTACCATGCAAGAGGAATCTCTTTAAACAACCCCACCCCAAGTCAGCTTCCTACCTTTTTTTTTTTTTAAATTCTGTAGCCCTGACTAGCTTGGACCCATTATTGAACCCAGGTTGTTCTCAGAGTTTTAGACTCCTTCTCTGCCAGCCTCTGGGGTACTGGAATTATGGGTCTGTGTCACCACAGCCAACTCTCACACTGGATCCCACCCTTACAGGAACTGGGGTTGCTTGGGTGGCTAGGACTGTCACTCTGTCATCACTGGGAGGGCCTTAGCTCTACAGGCTTCCCTCGTGAGTATGTGCTATACCCCTGTATTAGTTACTTTATGTTGCTGTGATGAAACACAATGACCAAAGGCAATTCATTGGATGAAATTTATTTTGGCTGACATTTCCAGAGATCGAGTCCATCATGGCGGAGGGGGTGGGGGGAGAATGCTAGCAGGGCAGCCTGAACAAGAAGCTGAGAGATAAGCAGAGATAAGTGTCTGCAATGGAAAACACAAAGCAGAGAAAACAGGTTGGAAATTGGGTGGGGCATTGATCTCTCCAAGCCCACCCCCATGACAAACCGCCTCCAGCAAAGCTTCCTCTCCTGAATGTTCCATAATCTCTCCTAAAGCTTTATCAACACGAGTGCTGCGTGTCCCAGTACCTGAACCTATGGGCGCATTTCTCATCCAAATGTCCACAGTCTCGGAGAGCGGGAGCCCAAGTTGTATCCAGCTGGATGCATTTCTCCAATTTATTTCCTGTTTTCCTGTTCATCTTAGCTTTCTTGATTCTCAGAGTCCCCTGTCTCTTTCTCTCCCTGTGAAATTGTTTTCTCTTCTGGTGCCTTGATTCTTCTTTATTCTCAGACTGTGGGAAGGGTACTTGTATTTGCCATCTTATTGTAGAGCTTTGCTGACTTTCCATGCCCCCTCTACATGCTCTGATAGAGATTTCCCTCTTCAATAAGGAACAGTGTTTGGAAGAACGAACACGGGGCGGGAAACAGACGTGATTGCTTCTGCTGTTCCAGCCAGCTGTGGCATCCATACAGCTCTTTGTACAAGTCAGTTCATGGTCATGCAGTTTTCTTTCAAGGAGAACGGGAATACACTCATCTGAATTGACTTCATAAATCGTTTCTGCAAATCTTAAGCAAATTTGAATGACAGCATTCTTTCATAAAGATCAGGCGTGCACTTTGAAAATACAGTTTTAGAACAATTGTTCTTTCCTGAAGTTCTGTCCTAGATTTTACGACCCCTCCATTTGAAAATATCAGAGGAGAGCACTCTCGCCTCACTCTCGCTGTTTCTAACAGGTGCGTAACAGTCTCAGTGGCTCATCACTTGTGCTCATAACCTCACAGCCCTTCCAATTGCAAAGCGGGTGTTGTTAGAGTGCATGGCTACATTGGCACTCTTCTAATGCCTCCCCCTTCCCAGCATACCTCCCAAGGAGTAAGATTATTCTATTGCAGTGGTCCTCAACCTTCCTAAAGCCAGAACCCTGCAATCCAACTCCTCATGTTGTGGAGACCCTGGATCATGAAATTATTCTTGCTGCTACTTCATAACCGTAACTTCGCTACTGTTCTGAGACATAATGTAAATATTTTTGGAGATAGAAGTTTGTCAAAGGAGTTGTGACGGGCAGGTTGGGAGCCGCTGCCGGAGAGGCTGAAGAGGCCCAAGTGCTTGCCACTCTTTCAGAGGACTTGTACTTCGGCTCCTGGCACTACATGGGAAATTCACAACTGCCTGCGAGTGCAGTCCCAGGGAACACAGTGTCCTCTTCACACCTCTGTGGGCACACACACACACATACACAAATAAAAAAAGTAAAATCTCTAAAGTTATTCTGTTTTCAACAATCATTCACATTAATGCCAACAGAGTCTGTGTGCCATCAGCCCCCATATCAATGTTTAACTTGCAGAGCTTGTTTGAAGATTTTTTTTAATTATAAAAATTAGCATATGAAAAGATGTACATCATTCGTCATCAGAGAACTGTCAATCAAAACCCCAATGAGGTACCACTTGCCACTCAGTAGCATGGTTGCAGTAAAAAAAAATGTTAGATAATGACACCTGTTGGGGAGGATATGAGAACTATTCAACCCTCTCACCTTACTTGTGGGAATGTAACATGATGTTTCTGCTTTGGTGAATGGCTTGACAGGTTCTCAAAATGTTACCCATAGGGTAACTTTGTGTGCTAAATGTTTTTCTCCTAAGCAAAGTAAACGTCACATAAGAACATATACACAGACGTTCGTGGCAATATTTTTCTTTTCTTTTTTTTTTTTTGAAAGAAAGAGGGAGACTGGATTTTTTTAAAATAATATTTATTTTATTATTCATACAGTAACATTTTGCCTGCACACCAGATCTTACTATAGATGGTTGTGAGCCACCATGTGGTTGCTGGGAATTGAACTCAGGACCTTTGGAAGAACAGCAAGTGTTCTTAACCTCTGAGCCATCTCTCCAGCCCCCGGCAATATTTTTCATTAAAGCAAAAATTAAAACAACCCAAACACCTACCAATTGATGAGTGAATAAAAAAAAAATTATGTACCCAAAGAAATGCAATACTACTTGGCCATAAATACATGAAATAGTTTTTACATTTTTATATACATATTAGAGCCTACCTGAACTTTGAAAGCCAAATGTTACATGAAGGGAGCCAATCATAAAAAAACACATACCATGCGATTTCACTTACATAAGAGGCCCAGAGCAGTCAAATCAGCAGAAAAAGGGGGTTGGTTAGCCATTCCTAGGGCTGTGGCACTGTGGCGGAAACTGGTGTGTGACTGAGTCCATATGTGGTTTTCTTTGAGATAAACTATTTATAATAGATCGTAGTGATAGTTGCACAACTCTGTGACTACAGGAAATCCCACTGAGCTTTAAAATTTAAACTGCGAAATACATATGGTATCTCAGTCCACTTTGTTTTCTGAGACAAAGTCTGTCACTGTGTCTGGAGTCTACCATTTTCATGGTGATGGCCTGGCCAGTGAGCCCCTGGATTCACCTGATTCTGCCTCACTAGTGCTGGGGTTAGAGACACGCGTCACCAAGCATGGCTTCTATACAAATACTGGAGGAATGACCTCAGCTCTTCCTGCTTGGGCAGCAAGCACTTTACCAACTGAACCATCTTCCTTGCCCTACATTAAAAAATACATATAAAGTTAAAAATAAGTCAGAACCACAGGTCTTCAGATCACCTGAAAATAGACACTGTTGGAAATTCACACATGTCATTCCCAGTACAAACTAGGACTCTGTTTTGGATGTGGTTTACACTTTACATAAATGATGGGCACCATTTACTTTTCCTCTCCATTGCTATGAAAACTACCTGAGATAACCAGTTTATAGAGTAGAGACTTGAGGCTAGTTGGATACCTCAGTGGTTAAGAGTGTACACTGCTCTTGAAGAAAACCAAAGTTTAGTTCCTAGCATCCACATGTGGTGGAGCCAAGCTGCTTGCTTTGTGGATGTCAGGAAGCAGAGAGACAGAGAGAAAGGAGTCACTGTTCCAGCCCTCTCTTCAGAAACCTATTTTCTCCAACCAGAGTGCACATCCTGGTGTTCCTACTACCTTCGAATAGAGACATCTGTCAGAGACCAGGCTGTTGACACATGAGGTTTTCAAGGTCTGTCCTATAACATAGAGTTCTGCAGTTTTCCTTTTGTGTTTTGCACAATGTTTAAATATTTCAAATGTGTGTATTGCTGCATGTCTGTAATCCTTGCACTTGGGACACTTAAGCAGAGAGACTGTGTGTTGGAAGACAATCTGTGCTACATAGCAAGGTGCTGTATATATTTTTAAAAACAAATTAATGTGCCCGTGTAAACATATGCAGTTGGATTATTTATGCAAATTTTACCTTGTATTTCACATGTTTAAAATAACACAGAATCTATTGTTGAAATAGGAGATGGTTGTGTGTGTGTGTGTGTGTGTGTGTGCACGAGCGCGCGCGCGTGCGCGCATGTGTGCACGCACACCCATGGGTACATGTGAAAGATGGAGGGTGGAGATACACACCAGGTGTCTTCCTCTGCCATTCTCTATAGCACCTTTGCACGCAGGCTCTCCTACTGAACACCACTGATTTGGCTACTTGACGAATGAGCTCCAGGATCCCATCTGTCACACCCCAGCAGCAGTGGAGTTCCAGAGGCACACCCCGAACCTCACTTCTGTGCGGGACCGATGCTTGCATAGGAGGTGTTTCGTTAACAAAACCATCTCCTCGCACCCTGAGTATCGTTTGGAATAATTCACAGTAGTAGCTTTTATTAGTTATTTGTAGATGTCTAAAAATATTTTGAATCTTGGTCAAATGCTCTGATTTTAGTTCATAAAGAAAATTGTTTGGGGACCTCATGGTATCTACCAGGTAGGAAGGGCCTCTTCTGGATTTGCAGAGAACTCCAGTCAAAAACTGTTACTGTAAAACTCATAGAAACCTTTAAAATGCCTTTTAGATAATAATATAAAACATTGGCACCATGGGAAAAATTTTATTTTATTTTTTTACTTTTTGAGACAGGGTCTCTTGTGTAGCATTGGCTGTCCTGTAACTCACTCTGCAGACCAGGCTGACCTCAAACTCAGAGATCCGCCTGCCTTTGCCTCCCGAGTGCCGGGATTAAAGGTGTACGCCACCACTGCCACCTGCTGATAGACAATTTTTTAAAGGAAAAATTATTTTCAAAAATACTAACACCATGCGTTTCTAGAAGAATAACTTGAATATCTATAGTATGTGACAAGCATTCACACATGCTCTTAGAATTGTTATTTAAAAAAACATTTAGTACACTGACATTTATTAATAGAAAAATTAAGAACATGGAAAAATTCTCCTTTTTTTTCTTTTTATTTGAAGTAAAAGGATCAAACCCAGGCCTTTTTGCATTCCAAGTAGAATCTCTAGTCCTTCAAATAGTATCACTGTACCACTCGGCTAAAAAGCAGCATTAAAATCTCAGTTGAAAACTGGCTGTGAAACATCTGAAACAGCATTGTTAATTAACACTCAACATTTTTCGAGATGGCTGTTCCATGAAGGTTCTCCTCTCAGCCCCCCCCCCTTTTTTTAGTCTGGATCCCATGTAGCCCATATGGACTAGAATTCAGTAAGAACCTGAGGCTGGCCTTGAACTACTGGTCCTCCTCCTGCGTGCTGGGATTACAGGCACCCACCACAATAGGAGTCGTGCCTATTTGGTTTCACTTATCTGTCTATAGCATGATAAGCCCCTGCTCCAAAGAGGACCACATCCAAATCCCTATAACCTATGCATACCCAGTGCTACATGGCAATGCAGGTGCTCACCAGCTGGCCTTCAGGTGAGGATATTAGGGCTGGTGAGTTGGCTCAAGGGTTAAAGGGCTTGTTGCACAAGCAACAAGCATGAGGACCAGAATGCGAATCCCCAGAGCCCATATGAATGCTGGGTGGGTATGGTGGTCCACCTGACTGGGAACACAGCAGCAGAGGAAACGTGATGGCTAAACAGGCCATAACAGCAGTGAACTCTGAGCTCCAAGGTCAGACCCTACCTCGATGAATAAGGTGAAGAGCATTGAAAGAAGACTCTCAAAAGACAGCCTCTGCCCTCCACAGGCACCACCACACACAGGTGCCTACCCATTTGTGGACACACATACACACATGCACATATGCCACACACACACACAGATATGAAAAATTTTTTTAAAAATTCTGGATCATGTTGTTGGCTCAGTTTATTGATGCGGATCCTTAATGTATGGAGAGACAGGGTAGTAGGTGAATGGAGTCAGTTAGAGAGTGAGATCAATGCAGAAAGATATGATAAGGTATTTTTGCTTATGAAGAAGAGAGACTCAGGAACTGAGAAATAGCACTGACCCTGGATATTGGAAGCGGGCAGGAAGTGGATCCTCCTCTGCAGGGTAGTCATATCAACACATCCCTGTTTAGCCCCTTGGGCTCTATGGGCACAAAGGATAACCCCTGGTATTAGTTCTGCCTTTCACCATGTGTGTGACAGGCACTCTTTTCTGTTTGTTACTAGATATGGTGTATCTGTCCTGCAAACTCCCAGGAATCCTCCTGTTACTACCTCCCATTTCACTATAGGAGCAATGGGATTACAGACACCTTCTAATGTGGCTGTAGCTGGTGTTTGCAACTTTGTGGGTTCCCCTTCCAGCCTTCTCCACTCTTATTCCATCCTTCCAAACCCCCAGCACCAGGTAGGAGAGAACAAAAACTAGCAGGGAAAGAGGGTGTCAATGTCATTAGACTAGTTCCTGCTGATTAGGGGCATCTGGTTCTTTGGGGCAAGTTTGATTTCGTCATCAGGATATCTCCTGCCAGCAACCAGCAACCCAGCAACCAGCAACAGCAGCAGCTGGGGAAACAACAGCCACTGTTGCCCCTCTCAGGGGCATTTATCATCCACTTGCATAGACTAGCTGCAGCTGGCAAAAATCACACTGCTGCTGGAGCACGAGGCAAATCGCAGTCAGCTGCTATAGACAATCTGAAGCAGTCCCATAACCCACACCTGGGATTAGAGCAAAAACATATCCCCATAACGTTTCTCACTACACATGTCCAGTGTCATGTGGACTCTGAGCTCAGCTCCTCCTGTCTCTGTGTCAGGCACTGTAACCACTAAGCCACCTTCCCAGCCCCCTAACGTACACTGTTACAAGCCATCAGGCCGATGGTAACCTGTGAGAGAAGCATTAAGAAACTAAGAGAGAACTCACTGAGCCTTGAGCTGTCTGTTTTGTGCTGGGTTTGAGCCTAGGCCTGCATATCTAGGAAGCACTCCGTCGAACTGACTCATACTTTATTCCACTCTCCCATGTCCTTTTCATTGCAGCTTCAAATGACAGCACTTAATTCAAGCCTTCATTTCACACATGGATGTAATGGGCTCTTAACAGTGACCAGGGGGTTATGATCATAAATTATGACTCAGGAGGCCTGAATTCTAGTCTGTCTGTGCTGGTGACTAGTTTGTGACTCAGGAAGCCTCTCTGCCAAGCCTCTTCATCTTCCACTCCAAACACACGAAGTCAGAAATGGAGAAAAATGATCAAGGCGGTGATGAACATGAGGCCAGCTCATGTTAGGCCTACTGGGCAATCCTTCGGTTCCGTGCTTTCTCATGTGGTCGGTCCACCCTGCACAGCAATCCTAATCTGCTTAAGCCACATTCTTTTTTCAAAGATGTTAATCTCAGTTCTTCTTTGAGACCTGTTACACTCTGCTATGGCCCCAAATCTCTGCAATAATTTTTCTTCTCATTCTTGAACATTTCTGTTCATTCCTTCCTTAAGCAAGGACTGTTGGACCCTCCTCCTTCCTCTCCCATTCTTCCTTGGTTACCAGAGTCTTATTTTTTTCTATGAGACCCTGAAGGCTCACTTGCGATTGCTCGTCTCTTCCCCTATAACCATTGCTAAAGTTTGTATCACAAATTATCACAAAGCTTATATGTTCTCTAAAACTTTCAATTCAATGCAAGACAGAGGGTGAGGAAGGACAATAAGACAGAAAGAAAAAAAAGAAAAGGGGTTCAAAGCAATAAACTTCTCCTTTCGGGATTCCAGAGGAAGTGGGTGGGGGAGCAAATGTGCTTACTGCTTGCATTGTATTGTGTTTCTAATGCATGTGTGTGTGTATCTCTCCAGGGAATGAGCCCCAAGCATAACACCGCATATGGCTATTTTATCCCATCCCTTGGGAAAGCTCTGATGATCTATCAAGCAGTGTCACTCTTTTGCTCAGAACTGTGATAAATGATAATAACATTAACATTCCAAATCCAAGTTTGGTTGCCTTGATTCATGAAAATGTGAAATACTTAAGAAAGATTTAACTAGTGAACTCATTAAAAGGCTGCTTGAGCTCAGTAAATGTTAGTCCAATTATCCCTCACTGTTGGACCAGGTAGAATCTCATCTGTTCTCCCTTATTTCTTCTCCTCCAAAGCTTTTCCAGCAATATCTTTTGGTATGTGCCAAAGATGACTCATAAATTCTCTAGTGCGTCTTGGATTTCTTTTGGTTTCTGGAGGGATTTCCTCTTACCAGTGTTCTAATGCTTGCTTCATTCCAAGCTGGACAGTCAAGACCATATGTCCAGGGTGGTTACCTTCAGCCAGTGCAGCTAGGTGGTGACCCTGAGCTAATTCAAGAGGTGACTCATTTTCTCCAAGAAGAAAAGTGATTTTTCCCTCTAGTCCTAGGCACCAGTCTCAGGGAACTCATTTGTTAGCCAAGCATTCTACCACTCAGCTGCACCTCCTTCCCCTCCCTGCCTGATGAAGGGCAATTTCTCAAAAAACTAGGCATCTATAAAAGATAATTTAGAAATCAAGTCCACCTGAAGCTTCATGACAAATTTTTAGCTTGGCTAACAAGCATCGTTGATTTGCTTCTCTCTCTTTTTAAACAAGGTCTCATTATATACTCTGGCTGCTCTCTATGTAGATCAAGCTGGCCTTGAACTTACAGAGATCCACCTGTCTCTGCCTCCTTCGTGCTGGGCTTAAAAGCATATGGCACCATGACCAGCCTTGGTTTCTTTGCTTGAAACTGGGAACAAACTCTGTTCAGCCCTTATTTGTAGTTTTGGCTACAGCAACACATTCATGAGGACTCCATGGTTTTGCTGCTGTGTTCTGAAATCTGAAGGATTTCTTTATGATCAGTTCACGCTCCTTTACTGCACAAGGCTAACAGCTGTGTTGCCATAATGGAGCTGAGCTCTTGGCTGCACTCTGAGATCAAGATTTTCATTCAGTGACAACCTGAGTGCCTGGTCTAAAGGCTCAGGCCCTGTGTCAGCACATATCTCTCCTTGAGAATCTAGCATGAAAATTCTTAGTAATCATTATGTATAGAAAAATGTTTGACATTTTTCTGTTTGTTATCCATTCTCTAGTTTCTTCCCTACACCCCTTATACATACCTAAATCCATTCCACAAGTTCTGGGCCAGCCTGGACTCCATAGCATCAGGCCAGCCCAGGGCTACACAGTGTAGAGAAAAATCTGGAGCTAAGGCTTAAAACAATGAGAAGAAAAGGCAAACAGCTGTCATCTCCTGCTACAACTATGCACCAGCTGACTGGAAACCCAGACTCCTGAACCCCTTTTCAGGGACACCCTGATACATATTGGCTCAGGCAAAACTGTGTCCTTGGCCTTTCATGAGGCAAAAGCATCCCTGAATTGGATATTCGTGCTTTGAAGAACCTTCTTGGTAATTTACTGAGAGACTCATTTCAGCAGGCAAAGTCCGAGTGATACACGAGAACAAGGATGGTTCTGGCAGCAGCAGAAGGTGGAGCAGCAGTGAGCACAACAGCAGAAAATGATGACCAGACTAAAACACATGCAGAGCTAATGCCAACGGTTTCTGTGACAGAGTGCACCAAGCCCCATAACTGAGCCAGGCCAGCAACTGCAGGACCCTAGGAGAGTCCCTGCGTTGTCACACTGATGTTAAGAAAAACCTGAGGCTCTTGTCATTTCTTGTGGGCTGGCCATTAGGAGTTTTATTTGCAGCAAGCAACCTTGGAGAGATGAGGTAATGTCTTCCCCTGGACCAGGAACAACTGCATCACCGTGGCCTCCGAGAGTGACAAATCCTCCAAGCCCTGTGTTCCTCCTACTGTGATTGTGTCTGTCCACCTATCTTCCCCGTGTCATCCTCATAGAATCTGGGGTTTGGAGAAAACTGGCTGAAACACACAAGAAGTTCCTGCTGCCTGCTGTGTCATAGCAGGAGAGCTCGTGTTTCTGACTCAAGCCCTGAATGCTTTGCCAGAATCTATGACTCAGTAATGGGGTTACTCTTTGGTAAAACTAGAGTATAGTCCCAAGCCACTCAGAATCCCTGGCACTCGACCCTCAGTCCCCAGATTTGTGCTCATCAAATAAGGGCCTTTCTATGTGCTGAACAAGTCCTATATTTTACAAAACATATTTGAGGGCTAGGAAGACAGATAGCTCAGTTTGGGTAAAGCACTTGCTTTATAAGCAGGAAGACCCAAGCTGACATACTCAGACCTCACACACACACACACACACACACACCAGGCATGGTGGTATGTTTATAATCCCAGCACTGGGGAAAGGGAGGGCGACAAGTGGACCACTGGGTTCACTGGCCAGACACTCTAACCATCTCTGTGAGTTACAGGCTAGTGAGAGACCCCATCTGAAAAATCAAAGTAGAAGGCTTAACACCCAAAGTTGACTTCTAGCCTATACACACACACATACACACACACACACACAATTTCCATTTATCTTAGTTTACTGCTAATTTCATCTACAAGTATTTTATTGGTCAACACATACCTTTAAAATCACAAGGCAAATGTTTAATTACTGATCAAAAGCTTATCCTAGATGTCCACTGAGTAAGTAAAACAGAATTAACAAGACTTATATTAAATTTGTCTTATAATAGTTATAGATATTCACCAAAACATGTCCATCAGTTAGTATATAATATATAAGAAAATTATCAGAACAGGCTTTGGGGCATATATGTAGAGGAATTTTAATCCAGCAACATGGCTTCTTTGGTAAGGGATCAAATCCAAAGACCTTCTAGGTCCACGTGATCTGGCCCTGGGTTACAATTTGATCTGCCTGGAATACAGACTGGCCCTTAGGACATACCTTTAATCCCAAACAATGAGGTTTGTTTGTAGAAGTCTAATTGAGGAGCAGACAAAGTGACAAACCAGAGAAGGATTTGAAAGAATGAGGCAGAAATAGAATACACCCAACTCTCAGGAGAACAGATAGGAAAGAGGCTATTTAAGATAGCCCATGGAGAGGCTGTTCACGTGAGTTCAGTCAGTTCGTTGGGAGTCAGTCCAATGGAGTTAAGCTTGTGACAGTTCATTTGGGGGCAGTTTAGGACAGTTTTACAGAGAGAGGTTGCAGAGAGAATAAGCTAGACAGAATGAGCCAGAGAATGAGAAGAGTATAATGATGTTTCCATTCAGGTATGATGTACTTTGGACATACTTAGAACAGATTGATAGAGTTGAGCCGGGTGAGGTGGGGCCTACATGTAATCCCAGCACTCAGAGAGGCAGAGGCAGGCAGATCTCTATGAGTTCAAGACCAACCTGGTCTACAAAGCAAGCCTAGGACAGCCAACGCTACACAGAGAAACACCGTCTGAAAACAAAACAAAACAAACAAAAAAACCCAGATTTCTAGACTTAGTTTGAGACCCAGCAGAGCAATTCAATCTGAGAGAAGCCAGTTTGAATCAGTCAGCTTGGAAAGGAGTTTTAAGCCAGAATAGTTGAGTTGAACCAGCCAGCTAGAGTTCAGAGAGAGCTAGAAGCCTTTGTAAGCCTCCCAGAGACATTTACATCACTTTTACACATACACCTCTAGTCCAAGTACTTAGAAGGGAGAAGCAGGAGGAGCAGGAATTCAAGGCCAATCTTGGTTTCATCGATAGTTTGAGGACAGTCTAGAGAATGTGAGATTGTCTGAAAAATATGAAAACAAAAGCAAGAGGTCAGGAGTTAAGATCACATTCTGCTTTCACAGAGGACCCAAGGTCAGTTCTGAGCACACTGCTCACAGCCACATGTAACAGCTCCAGAGAGATTCAACACCCTCTCCTGGGCTCTGAGAGTACCTGCTTCCACATGCCCATCACACCTGCACACAGACACACAGACACGCAGACACGCACACATTTACACAGTCTCTAAATAATGAAAATGCATATAATAAATCCAAATTGTCCAAACCTTAATTGCATTACATTTCTTGTTTTCCTTCACTATGTAACAGTGAAAGCTAATCACATGACACAGGTCCTGACTGGCAATGAACAATGTCTTTAACAACGATGAGTTCCTGATCCCTGAGTTGTTATACCTATGAGTGAGAATTAGAGCAATGACCTCCAATTGTGATACCTTTCCCGAGGTCTGTCAGTTTACACACACACACACACACACACACACAACATCTGACACTTGAAGGCGGGGTTTTTCGGGATATGCTTTGTGCCCAGCCTGAGCAGATGCATGTTTTCACAGAGGGTGGTGCCTGAATCATCTATTAGCACCACAGACTGGGGCTGAGTCTCTGTAACTGCCTCATTGTGCTTTTCTCAATATGCCGAGATCCCTTTTGCATGTGGGTTCCACACCTTTTTGAATTCTGACTAATTTATGGGGAAGGCAAGTTTTTTTCTTCCTGGTGAGAAGCTGTAAATTTGTTTTAACTGAAGTGGGAATTTCCTCTTCATTTCAAACAACGTGAAACTGTGAAGCTGTAAAGGGAGCCCGGGAACATGGCAGAATGGATTGTGACTGTCTAAATCCTAAGCTCCCATCATGGTTGTATTTTAAACTAATCTTTGTAAATGATCTTCTGGAAATGCCAGACTGTGTTTAAGGAGGAGAGAATGTCATTGTCCTAAGAGTTCAGGGGCCCTGAGGACAACCTTCTCACGTTTTATTCTTTCTCCAACAATTATTTCACATAGCCATCCCTGGCCTTGGGATTTAGACTATTGTGGTAATTAAAACTGCTTTCTTATAAATGAATGTCAATGAGAGCCTTTTAGTTACTCAGATCACTACACGTGGCTGAAAATGTTTTTTCCTCAGAAGAAAAAGAAACATTGAGATCTGTGGACAGTTAATAACAGTGCAAGACTTACTGAAGTTTCAATGCATGTTCTCCGTCACACGCACGGCAGCCTTGCCTCGCTACAGCCCTGAAGCAGATCAGGGGCCTCACAACAGGCAGTAAAACGTTTTACCTCGTTTTCCTTTTGAGATTTATCTGTTTTTACTTTATGTGCATGACCGTTTTGTCTGCATGTATTATTTCTGCAACCTTGTGAGTGCCTAATGACCACAGTGGCCAGAAGAGGTCATTGGATCACCTGGAACTGGAGTTACACACAGTTGTGAAGCAACCTCTCTGCTGGGAATAGAACCCGGGTCCACTGCAAGAGCTGTTCCAAACCACTGAGCCCTCTTTCCAGCCATATTTGTTTTTTAAAGCATGTTGTAATACTGTGTTCCATGGCTGCTTCTCTTGTTTATATTCACCTTTCACCCGAATCCTTTCTATACTCATCCTGCGTCAAGTCCCCCCTTTACCGGTGTACTGAAGGTCCTTGACAGTCGGCTCCTGATGGTAGAAATTCTTTTTCCTGATACCTCTTGCTCTTTCTCCTCCTCCGCAATGCTGGGGTTCAAGGCCATGGCTTTGCTAGTTCTAGGCAAGTGCTGTTACTACTGATCTCCACTCCCAGATCTACATTTATTAGCATAGATTGACTGCACAGAGCAGTAGGTTTCATAATGTTTTCATTCAAATAAGATGTACTTTGGACATACTCATGTCCACTCTTTTCTCTCATCCCCTACCCCTGGCTAGTTGCCTTCCTCTCCCGAATAGTCCCCATTACTATTCGACTGTTGGCAGATGCCTAGACAGATTTTGTAACTTGGTTCTCATGAATAGTACCTCGGTGGACTGGGATTAGCGTATGTCTCTATGGTGCGATTCCTTAGGTTCCTTTGGTCAAAGATGGAGCACACAGTATGCCTATTTTTCTGCTGTTGAGAAACCTCCTCACTGTGTTCCATGGCTGCTCCTCTCCTTTATGTTTAGAGCAGTAGACAGGCTTTCTTTTACCTGAGTCCTTCCAGCATTGGTTACTTGTGTTCTTGAGAGCCATTCTAATGGTTCGAGGTGGAATCTCGCTGTACTTTCATTTGTCTTCCTGATAAAGAACGAGCCCGCCTCCACCTTAGGCTTAAAAGCCATCTTACAGTGGCAGACTTGGTCATTCCATTCATGATTAAACCTCTGTTTCCAACAGATTGGGCTGTGCTGCACCTGTAACCTTAACTACAAAGGTTCTGTACTGTTTGTTTCAGGAATGGCAATCATGTCTTTGTTTCAAGAAGTTCTTTATAACCACCTTGCCACCCTATCTTTGTTTCCAAAGCTGTATGACCATCTATGACTGCCTTGTCATTACTGCCTGGTGTGGTTACTTTGTTTTGACAACCTGCTATGTTCTGCTTCTATAATCCTCCTATTTCCCCTCTTTTGGAAGCCTCCTACCTATAAGCTATAAAAGCCTTGTTTTCCTCACATCCAATGCTCACCTCTCAAACCCAGCATTAGGGGGAGGCAGCCCATGTACATGAATAAAAAAGCTTGCATCAATTAATTACTTGGTTTAACTGATTTGGCTGTGATGATTTGCATCTGTGGGCTTCCTCCTCTCATCTTTGGGATTAACACTAACATTCACCACATCACTGAGAAAAACCTTGAATTCTGATCCCCCTACCTCCCGCTCCTAAGTGCTACAGGTAGTTTTGCTATATATTTGACTGATGGCTAAGGCTTTTAAATGTTTTTTTCTATATGTTTATTGGCCATTTGTATCTATCTTTTGGTCATTTTTCATTTTATTCACCTATTTGTTGATTGGGTTATTTGAGGGGATCGTTTTGTTGTTTAATTCTGGGAGTTCTTTATATAGTCTAGATATTCATTTCCTATCAGATAGCTAGCAAATGTTGACCTGAGGGCCCCCCCCCCTTCTGTAGACCATCTCTTCGCTCTGTTAATTGCTTCATTTGCTGCACCAATGCTTTTCTGGAGGCCCATCACTGGGGTGGGTTTTGAATGTCCATGTTCACATCCTACTTCCTGCACACTGTCTATGCTTCTTGCTCACCTTTAAAGGTGTAAATTTTCAGTGTCCTGCTGCCACCACCATCTGCCAGACCTCCTCACCCTGATGGATAGTCATGGTGTGTCCATACAATCCCTTCGTCACTTCCTGCTATTCTTTTCACAATTGGTCAGGATCCTTTGCAGAAAGCCTTTGCCCATCTCTTAAAGTGTTTTCATTATGGGCAAAACTAAAATTAAGTATTTTCCCTATGGGTTGTGGTTGTCAAGACCAGCTCACCTACGAAACTACAGTAACCCAACAGACTCCTTGCTTTCTTAGGACCCTGGCCTCCTGGCTATCTTCTATGCTCTTATTCTATCTCAGGTCACTTTTAAGTTGAAGGAATCATACTTTTTACAATAGTAGGTAAGTGTTAACATTTTATTTAAATATTAAAAGTTGGGTTTGACTTTGCTAGGTCACAGGAGTGTGGAAATTAAAGAGTAGAAGGAATAATATGAACAAAGACATCAAAGGGAATGTAAGGGTGTATTCCAGACAGACAGACAGACAGAACTAAGTAGTTGTATTTTTTATTTGTCTGGGTTTTTGTTTTTGTTTTGTCTGGGAACTCATAACTCAGGCTGGCCTCAAACTTGTTCTATAGATGCGAATGAACTTGAACTCTTAATCCTCCCGCCTTCTGAGCTTATGGAGACAGATGCTCCTTGGCCCTGAGATGAATAGAGTAGTTTTGTTTGCTTGACCCTGTTTGGGTCCCAGCCTCTTACACAATACAATTAACACATTGGATTCCCATGATCTTCCCACGCAAAGGTGAAGACTAGGGGAAAACCTTAGAAAAAGGGGAAAGTTTGGAGGTGGAGAATAAAATAACTATATAGTAAACCTGAGTGGGGAACAGCTTTACCCGAAAGAAATTTGGCACAGATGTGATGGTTGTGGTGGTGGTTATGTTGGTGGTGGTTACAGTGGTGGTGGTGATGGTTATGGTGATGGTGGTGATGGTTATGGTGGTGGTGGTGGTGGTGGTGATGGTGGTGATGGTGGTGATGGTTGTGGTGGTGATGGCTATGGTTATGGCAGTGGTGATGGTTATGGTGGTGGTGGTTTTATGGTGGTGGTGATGGTTATAGTTATGGTGGTGGTGATGGTTATGGTGGTGGTGGTGATGGTTGTGGTGATGGTGATGGTTATGGTAATGGTTCTGGTTATGGTGGTGGTGGTGATGGTTCTGGTTCTGGTGGTGGTTGTGGTGGTGATGGCTATGGTTATGGTAGTGGTGGTTTTATGGTGGTGGTGATGGTTATAGTTATGGTGGTGGTGGTGATGGTTATGGTCATGGTGGTGGTTGTGGTAGTGATGGTTATGGATATGGTAGTGGTGGTGGGCTATAACATGACTCTTCACTCATCATCTACAGGCAGGATAAAAAAGAGGTGATGCACAACCAAACAGCATGACAACAGATTTCTAATGTGTATCTGGATATACATCAGGTGAAATGTAACCGCCTAGCTTTCCTACCTCTCTTTCTTTTGCAGACTCTGAGGGATTCAGGAACTGTTTCTATTGCTTCACAGGTTCTATTAAGTGCACTACTCTTCTCTGGTATCCTGAAGAATGGAGCGTGGAGGGATTTTTTTATGCCAAGCACCCAGTGTCTTTTCTCAACGTTAACCTGATGCTGCCACAACTTTCACCTTCACCTCTTCTTCCAGGTTCTCTTCCTGCCGCTACTGATCCTCCTTCCGCTATGCCACAGGTGCTCTGCTCCCTGCTGAGCGGATTTGGGGCACTCTACCACTGGCACCCTGTGCCCCCATGGGCAGATTTGGGCTACAGCCTGGGCCCCCATTGCATCAACCCAACTGTGTGACAGCTGCCTGGCAGGCAAAGAGATAGGGAGCAGGGGTATTGCAGTATTCAGGAAGAAAAACGGAAATGTGTTTTCCATAAAGTGGAATTTGCCTGGAGCTTTGCAAAAGGGTAGGGGAAGTAGATTTTAAAAGGCAGAGAAGTTTTTACAAAGTAAAGCTTTGTGAGTTTGAATAGAAATGTCAACTATGGAATTACCAAATGTGTTTAGTCAGACACACAATGGAGCTATTTAGCAGGCGATAAGGACTCCCGCAAAGGGCCAGTGACAAGTTTTGTCTTGCAGCTAAATATTTCTTTATGCTTCAGGACAGGAAGGGAGCGCCGACACCTACAGTAGCCTCGTGTAAAGCTGGAACACTTCCTCTTTCTCCCCCCGTGAAAGGAGCTGAGTGAGGGCTGCCTTCAGCATATACCGAGCATTCTCTTCACTCTTTGCGAGTCTTTTCACACAGCGAGGGACACACGATTAGCTAGCGGAACCAGCATGAGGAC
Organism: Pachyuromys duprasi; assembly: GCA_028658305.1. NCBI lineage: Eukaryota > Metazoa > Chordata > Mammalia > Rodentia > Muridae > Pachyuromys > Pachyuromys duprasi. The sequence continues at coordinate 10,451,035 of CM053761.1, read as the reverse complement.
ATTTATCACAGCCATTCAGGATTCTGTGAGTGCCCTTATTGGAAGCCAGAGGAGTGTCGCTGTCCCTACAGCCTTACCGGGAATGAGACAAAGCTGGGTTCTCTCGTTTGGAAGGCTTACTCCCCAGGCCAGCAGGTGGTAATAACCTTAAGAGGCAGTGCCTTGTGAGAGCCTTTAGATGTTGGGAATAGTGGGATCCGAATATTTCCCTTTCCACTCCTTCACTCTCTGGCCACAAGGTGTCTGATTCTGTTCCATCATCACGTGCCATGCTACCAAATGCTCCAAACAACACAGCCAATTGTTCAAAGATAGAACACCCACCTTTTCCCCTCCCCCCACAAAAAGTGAGCGAAGATAGACCTCTTCGTAAGTTGGCCATCTCATTTGTCCCAGTAGCGCAAAGGCGACTAACCCTAAACTCCTTCACTCAGATGTAGGCTCAGGCAAGACACACACATTGGCAAGTCCAGGCTGGATTTCTGAGCTGGATTTCAACACTCTTGCCCCATAGGGTCCTCTGGGTAGTGTATCACTTTCAACAAAACCCCCAAGAAGCCCTCTAGTTCAGTGTTCTAATTAGTTTGCAGGTGAATGTGAAAATTTCATCCTTCTCTCCAGTCTGAAATGAGAGTGGATAGAGCTTCCAAAGACAATCCCATTCGCTGATGCAATGGGGCATAAGCCTGCCTTCCCTCCATCCCCAACTCCTATTTTCCCCTCTGTTTCCTTGAGATTGCATTACTTTTAGCCTTGAGTGTTTAAAAGTGGAAGAGCAAGTCCATTTATTTAATGTCACAATCAATACTGATCCCAGGGCTGTGTATGGGATGGATTCTGGGTAGGCACAACTTGCTGTGGCTTCCATGGGCCTAGGGAGAATTTACGAGCACAGTTCTTTCCTCAGTTATAAAGGAAACACATTCAAGATGAACCAAACAGCTGAAGAGAAGCATAGTTCCCTGTTTTATGCTCACAAGATGAACTTGTGTTTACTAGACAAAGAATTTATAGCTGGGAGAAGTAACTTCCACTTTTAAGAATGTCTAATCAGCTTGCAACTCACTCGCAATCGCTTGTAAAAAATTGGTATTAAGAATGCTACAAAATGGTAAGGCCATAAATGAATGAATTACTACATTCAATTACTGGCTTCTTCAACTAATACTATTGCCCCATATGCTATAACACCAGTTATAAATAGCCTTTTAAGATGCTTTCTCCCGTCACTCATAGTGAAATGTGGCATTGCAAACAGGTTATTGAATAAAATGGAGCCGTGTGTAAAGCACTATTTCTCCTCACAGATCTGTTGCAGAAATGACAAGAAACTCTTGATCCCAGAATGCTTCAGAACAGACAGACTTCAAAGACAAGATGAAGCATTTTATACTGTGTGACATACTTGTGACAATAGGAAATTAATATTCTCTATTATTACCTCTGTGTTGATTTGCAACTACATGTTAGGATAGCTACAGTTTTTTAGGGTTGCAAAAACTGGAAAAAAATTATTATGAAGGTTTTTCTTAAACTGGGAAACCAGAACCCGTGTGAGCAGCTTGTCTGTGGTTTTGACCACACTTCATGTGTCATTGCTTTTCATAGATTTCAAGTGGACAGTGCTGTTACCATCACCCTAAGAGCCTCCGGACCAGTGATGACCAGAACACCTTGTAGTGATTGGAGGGTCGATGTGTCCATCCTCTCTAGTAAATGGCCTTCTTTCTGTGCCCCTGGCTGTCTTACAAACAGAATATGATCAGCATGAATGCAAACCTGTGTTCAAAATATTATTCAAGCTTGAATATTTCCACATCATTCACTGAGCTTCTGCAGTTGGTATTACTAACCCAACAGAATCTGGGGGCACTCTAGCATACCCTTCCCCAATATCTCCTTCCTTCTTTGAATTCTCACATCTCAATCTGGCAAGATAGCCCAATGGGTAAGGGCACTTGTGCCAAGTCTGACAACCTGGACCTACATGGTGGAAGTAGAGAATTGACTGCCACAAAGACACACACACGAATGCACTCAAACATGCACTTATACACATACACATGGTCTAAATTAATGTGCTGAAGAGAAATGCTGTGGATTCTCATATCCCTTAGATAATTAATTTTGATGCTTTCTTAAGCCATATTGTATTATGTCTGTCTAACATGTATGAGCTTTGTTTCCCTAGCAACTTTGCAGCCTCAGAATAGCCTTGTTTTACTTCCTATAACTGGGGTAGAACGAAACAGAGAATTGGTACAATTCAATTCAGTAAATTTGAGTCACCTTCCTTCCAACATACAGACTGGGAAAATGCCCAAGGGCTTCTGCCACCACAGACATAAATACAGAGAGCATGCGGTTACTCAACATGGTTGATTACCCCCTACCCTAGTCTACCACTGAACCTCAGCTACAGAATGAGACGTATAATTAAAATGTGTCACAGGAGACCTAATTAACATTCACTTCCCTCAAGAGTCCTATTAGCAGACTGGAAATTAAAAGTGTTTGAAAAGCATAATTGGCATAATGAGTAGAGAACACAGAATTACTGCACTACCCAACCAAATACATGAAGATGGAGCTGTTCAAAATGGAGAGGATATAGCAGAGCCTCATATGAATAGGATGTGCCAAATCCTCACATGAAGAAAAACTCATGAGCCAGCCACAGAAGGATGGACTCTGCATGCCTTTGTTCATAAAAGGTTTCTAAGCAAACTCAGCAGAAAACACTGTGATTTAGTAGGGAAAGCCAGAGACAGGGGGAAAGGCAGAACTGTTGCTTAATGATTTAAAACTCCAGTTTTGAGGCATGAGTAAGTTCTAAAGATCTGCTATACAAATGAACAAAATGGTCCTTTTTGTTTGTTTGTTTCTCTGTGTAGTCCTTGCTGTCCTGGACTCACTTTGTAGACCAGGCTGGCCTCGAACTCACAGAGATCCGCCTGCCTCTGCATCTCCAAGGTCTTTGATTACAGGCATGTGCCACCGTGCCCAGCTAGCTCAAAATGGTATTTTTCACTTAACATTTTATTAAATGAATTCCTATCCTAGTATACATTTTTAGCATAAACACGTCACACACACAAAGACATCAAAATTTGTAGAGTTAATTGGCTCTGATGTTTACATTGATCCTGATGGTGATGCCACAACTCCATGAACTTCCTGTGCAGTTGATATCAATTACTTCTCAGTGTGGCTGTTAGAGTAAGCATACCATGAAAAGAAAACTACTGAAAGACACAGAAACTCGACAACAGATTTAAGTAAGCAAGCAATGGTAGAAATGACGCCTAGTGATATTATACCTGACTCTGGTTCCCATGGTGCCTCCTTACTCCTCATATTCACCCCAGAGATTAATAGAACTGTCTTTACCCCAAGAAGGATAAAATTGAGATAAGGAAAAGTAAGCTGCAGTAGATCCAGGACAAAGTAGGATTCAGTCTTGCATGTTTTATCAGACCTGGGGTTTGAAGGATGCCATGTTGACCGTTGGATGACACTCTGGTAGATTCTGATGCCTAAACTGTACCCCTGATATTGCCCAAGGCAAATGCTCTGTTCCCCAAACTCTTAAAAAACACTTAATTCTTAAATTCTTCCAAGCTCTGAGCCTAGATTTTTGGTGGTAGACATGCCATAACACGACCTTCACTGACTATGTTTAGAAACCCTGCTCCTTGTTCATGACCTGAAAGTGTGACTTCCCCTGATCCTCCAGAATATGGATGGTGAGCGGATGCTCTGCTGGGATTAGAGAATGTTGGACTCCTGAGGTGGGAGACCCTCCATTCCTCAGGATAGACGCCAGACCCCAATAACCCACAAAGAAAGAGCTTGATGCAAACAGCAAGAGGTGTTTTACTTAGTAGCCGGCATGCTGGGTCTCTGCACACAGCTCCCACGCAAGGGGGTGGTGCCGAGCCCTGAGCAGCAGAATCACAGAGTTTATAAAGGCAAAAACTGCAAAACAGGAGGGGGTTTAGGGGTAAGGGATTTTTCTAATGGGGCAGTCAGTGATTGGCTGTGCCCAGGTATGGTGACTAGGGGACGGTTAGGGACTGTTTGCACTTTTCAGTCCAGGAACAAAGAAGGGCGTTTAGGGCCAAGTTACAATTTTTTACCCTTGCATTCCCCCCTTCTTCTAGTAACTGCTTCAATCATGAAGCAGCTGTGGGGTGAAGGTTTTTCTTGGTGCCCCCCCCCCTTGATTTAGCATTTCAGCCTGCAAGGTGAGATTTGGGCCAAAGGTCCATCTTCTGGAGCTTTTTCAGTGCTAATAATTGTACCATTGGCATCAGGGGCTAGGGAGGCTGAAATGCTAGTCAAAGGCCGGGCAATGGGGCAGTCTCAAGCATCTGGTTAGTTGATCCAATTGAAGACATGGGGAGCGATCTTGTCAGCTTTTAGCAAGTCCAAATTTTAGCTCACAGTCCATAGCTGTTCCGG
>CM053761.1:10344215-10446471 GCA_028658305.1 Pachyuromys duprasi | reverse complement strand
TGACCTTTGATTGCCTGAAACTCATGAATTTTTTTGGTACACAAAAGGAAATATATATTAAAAACTCAGAAAAGTAACATATCAGCAAATCTAATATAACAACATTTTGAGAGTAACAAGTAAAACTATATCTAATGGAATGAGCATCCGTTTTTTTTGTTTGTTTTATATATTTTTTATATATAACTTAACTGTGTCCACAGTCTGAAACTCTAACACTTTAACTGTGGTCCCTGTTGGTTATCAGCCACCAATGGAGGTTGGCCACTTTTTGTATACTTAGCATTTACTTTCAGCTTGCATCTCCATGACACACTGGAAAGTTAGGCAAAAATATATTAATGGCTTTACTGCTAGACCCTGGATGCTCAGACTTTTTTTTAACAAAGTAAATAAAACTTATATTTATATATTTTAAAAATATTTATTTAGACTTTTTAATCTTTTTTTGTATTTACCAAACCTGAAACATTTAGACCAAATAACACTCTCTAGATTTTTATAACTTAGACTTTTATATTTTTCTTAAGACACAGGCAACTGACATGATGCCTGTGAGCAAGGCAAAACTGTTTTTTTTTTTAAAATAAGAGATCTAGTACCTAGTAGTTCTAACTAGCTAATGAACTGCCCAATGAGCTGACAGTGGCTCTAATTGTCTGCTCTCTAGCTGAAAAGCTACTATTAGCTTATCATAGCCGTCAAGGTGATCAGAGACCTGAGAAGGATAAACTATAAGCTAAGTAAATATACCAATCCATGTACCAATCAAAATGACAGAGATGACTAATTAGTCCATCACCTAGGCAGTGTCCCTGGCTCCTGTGGTCTCATGGCATCATAAGCAGAGGCGGTCCAGCTAGGCACAGATGAGAGACTCCTTTTGTGGAAAGAGGGATATGAGAGATCAATCCCACCTTGCCTCTCCCAATGTGAAACAATGGCTCTCCAGGTGTCCACGGCTTTGTCCACAGGTTAGGCTAGGCCCTAGCAGTGGGCCAGTTGACGCAGTATCGCCCAGTGGTTAGCATACCACAATCCAGAGTTGCAGTCATCTGTCGTTGTGCCCATTTTTTCCTGAGATCTTGGGGAGCTACTGCCAGGATTTTGGAACTCTCTGTGGCAATAAGCTTACACATGTTAAAATGCCATATTCATCAGATCTCTGACAAGCCTGAGGGCCAGCATGTCTATCTTTGTCATCTGCTCTAAACTGTGTCCTATAAAACAGAATGCTATAATCTTTACTTCTGGCATATTTTTTAAATGTATATTTTAGAACTATATTTTAAGTAGATCTAAATAGGCAAGCTTTATAGTTACCCATTTTAGGCTTAACCTTAAAAAAAAAAAACCTAAACAAAGAGACTAGGTAAATCTTAACATTTTAACCAACTACAGTTGTTAATATAACTTTAAATCTGCTCTTTCTGAACTAAAATCAAAGCAAACCTTTTAATCAGATACAGTTTATAGAGAGGCTAGTAAATCTTGCTGATCTTACCACTTGTATTGAAATTCGAACATCAAAAAGCTTTGCACTTAGCACTAATCAGAGGACTGAACATAACTGATAGACCTAAACAAAGATGTTGGCAAAACTTATGGCTTTTATTTTTTTTATCTCTGAACCAGCATGGTGCCTGGCCACTATGTAGTTACTGATGGCACTGTTACCTCTCATGATACAGCAGAACTCTCTGCCTCCTTATACATACATGCACTAACCTTCTGCAACATTCTATATACCTTCAGGTTTCTAGCTTTGTTTTTCTGGCTTAACCAGACATTCTTACTCTAGAAAATATCTCTTGCTCTCTCTCTTGCTTTTTAGACAATATAAAAACTCCCATCTAAATCTTTCCTGTAGCAGATATGGTCTAAGGTCACATGAACAAACTCTAAGTAACGTGGAACAACTTTTAAGGAACTTGGTGAAACTTTTTTTTCTGTCTGTCTCAAGGTGCAGACCAGGGTAGAAACATGTTTTTCGATAAACAAAGCAGCTTAACAAACAGCTCTTTACAAGATACACTGTAAAAACTGCAATTTGGTTTTATTTACTAAAATTAATAAAATAAATACCAAAGTATTTTTGTCTTTTTTTATAGGATTGAGACCAAGATTATTATATAATATTAAAACAAAGTACTATTTGGTAGGAGAGAAGTTATAAAGCATAACCAAAACTAGAAGTGAAATTTTAAAAGCCAAAACTGGATTTTAAAACCAGAATTTACCAGTGCAAACAATCCAATCTGTAAAACCAATACCAATTTAAACTGGGACTCATCTGTAATTTTTGATCCACTCCATGTGGCTATCCCAAGATGGTGGACTCATTACATACCACACAGGAATCTCAAGATGGTGGTCTCATTACCCACGTGCCAATCTCAAGATGGTGGTGGCATATTACATACCACGTGGAAACCTATATTGTTGTTACTTTAAACATATGCGTTTATAGACCTTATAAACACATAGGCACATATATACATTCTAAGTAAGTTGAATTTAACCTTAAACATATCTAATTACTTTTGATCATATTAACCATTTAAAATTAGTTGAAATTAATCATATAATGGTCATATATTTAAGCAGATGGAAGAAACTCTTTTAGTTGGACTTAGCTGTAATCTTAACCGTTACAGTCAAGTGTATTACCTTCTTTTATCACTGCATGGTCTGCGGAGCAGCAATTAACTTAAGCTCCCTGGATGGAAGAGGAGGAAGGGGAGTGAGCTCTAGCTGGTTCTGCTCCAAGTCTCTCCTGCTCTGGAAGCGGCAGAGGGGAGGATCCAGGCAGCTCTGCCTGATGACTCCTGAGCAGCCAGCTGAGCCCCAGCCCTGTGGCAGTCCGATCCATGCATCTCCCTAGCCACCCACAAGCACTCCCGCCAAGTGTGGGACTTCCCATGCCGCAGCGGCCTCCCTTTGAGACCAGCAGCAGTCCCTGGCAGATCGCAGCGCAGAGCTCCAAAGTCAGAACTAGACTTTTTTACAGAACTGCACTCCATCCAAGTCCACCAGATGGGAGGGAGGCATCCGAGTGTCCTTGGACCCCCTGACCTTCTGGAGTGTCCTCCAGGGCTATAACCTGTGGTCCTCTGGGCACATTTGTCGACCACCACTCATGACTTCAGCAAGTCACCCGAGCAGTCACAAACCAAAAGCGCACAAACCGAAAGCACATTGAAATAGACAACACAGACAGCACAAAGACAAACATTTGGTGCCTTTTCTCACCTCCAAGGTCGAATTTGTGGGTCAGGGGTCTGTGCTCACCCCGGACAAGCCCCCAAATGTTGGACTCCCAAGGTGGGGAGACCCTCCATTCCTCGGGATAGACGCCATACCCCAATAACCCACAAAGAAAGAGCTTGATGCAAACAGCAAGAGGTGTTTTACTTAGTAGCTGGCATGCCAGGGCTCTGCACACAGCTCCCACGCAGGGGGGTGGTGCCGAGCCCTGAGCAGCAGAATCACAGAGTTTATAAAGGCAAAAACTGAAAAACAGGAAGGGGTCTAGGGGTAAGGGATTTTTCTAACGGGGGCAGTCAGTGATTGGCTGTGCCCAGGTATGGTGACTAGGGGACGGTTAGGGACTGTTTGCACTTTTCAGTCCAGGAACAAAGAAGGGCATTTAGGGCCAAGTTACAATTTTTTACCCTTACAAGATCAGATAAGATCCAGTCTCAGCAGATGCTGGATTTAGGGGGTTCTCTTTGTGACCTTCAGAGTCTGGCAACGCCATTGTGAACAACTTTTTGTGAGAAGAGTTACCAGGCCAGGACAGGTGAGAGTTTTCCATCCATTAGCCAATGACAACATTAGCAGCAGCAGCAACAATAACAACAACAACCAATGCTTTCAATTTGATGGCCAGAAAGAAATGGATTCTGTTAATCTACTGTGTGTACTTGGAAGCAATTCTTCCTCAATGTGCATCAGAACACAACCCCTCTGGTACCCTGGGGACCTGTGGGGTTCTGGCAGAGACACTCTAGGATGGTCCCCAACAGTTCCACCCTTCTCTCAGTTGTTCAATCAGACGTGAATCCAGGCACCATTTCAAAGTCATTTTGCAGATGCAAATATGATCTCAAATGAGTTGACATTAGGATGCTGAGGGCATTCTAGCTGGGCTGTCCAATTAGGTGTACCTGTAAAGGGACTGGCCTCTCCTGAGAGACTTGGAGTACGAGGGATATTGGACACAAGCGAGAGTCCCCATCGCTAGCTGGAAGAGAGGAAGCTGTGACAGAGTCTGCAAGAAGTTCTATGTGCCTAGGATGGATATCTATGCCCTGCTAAAATCCAGCATGGAAAAGCATACCTAATTCTCCCTTCCCCACTCTGCCATGACCCTCTCATATCTCAGGCTGGCCTGACCTCAAATTCACTATGGATCCCAGAATAACCTTGAACTTCTGATTCTCCTGTCTCCGTCACCTCTTTAGTGCTGGGATTACTGGTAGGCAATGCCACACTTGGCTTTATAGAGTGATGGAGACACTGGGCTTTATAAAGGCTTTTGTGCATCTTAGGTAGGCACACTAATGACTGAGTTGCTGGCCCAGGCTGTTTCCTGATACATGTTTGAGGTTAGTTTTGAACTCATTCTGCTCCCCAGGTTGGCTTCTATCTAGCTCCTGGTCCATTTTCCCCAGCCTCTCAATTGCTAGGACAACAAGCATATACCATCATGCCTAGCCCAGCCCTCCATTCTTTTCATGACATTTTTATGTGTATTTGTGAGTGTAGACACTCACTGTCAAGTATGGCATAGTCCACACATGGAGGTCAGAGGATAACATTCAAGAATCAGTCTTCCATTATGTGGATCACAGGTACCGAGGGCAGGTTGTCAGTTTGGGGGACAAGTGCCTTTGTGTGTGATAAGCCATCAAGCTAGCTCTGACCACAGTCACTAGATTCTGATGAGGAAAAGACCTGTGGAAGGCCCCTTGGTTTTACCTGCATGAGAAAGCACCACAGCTGGGCTCAGGGGTTTAGACTACAGAGTGATGAGCTGATTTGTAGACATGTGTTTTAGCTTTCTAGGTTTGGGGGAAGTTTCTTGTTGCACAGCAAGAGAAAGTGAAGGTCTCAGAATGACAGTGGATCAAATAAACATAAGAGTGCCTGCTGTAAAGCCGAGAATACAGAGGCTGCTAAACATTTCTGGGCTCTGTTTCCTACCAGTCCGTGAAATACAAAATTTCCTCCATCACTGTCAAAGCTTCTGGGCAATGTTTCTAAGTTAAAGTGTTCACCATCCAGAAGTGGAAAACACTCAACACTCAGCAATAATCATCAACGTAATACATCACTAACTGTCTCCTGGGTATTTATACTAATTTAAGAGTTAAAAAAAACACCACTAGCACTAAGTATGTCTTAGGAGTGAAAAAAATTGAACTTACTATCCTGGATTTTAGGTGACAAGAATGTAATATTTCATGAAATTATTCTGCAGTCTTGCCATTTCTCCATCTTCCTGGCCTTTCACATGCTAACACTCCAGGATAATGAGACACTGGGAAAGGTTTCAATGATTGCATCATGACTGACTCAGAAACCTTGGCAGCCGTGGATTTTCTGTCGTTAGATGTGTTAAGATGATCTCCGCCTTGAGAGTCCAAATGCTGGAATCTTGGTCCTTTCCACAGATAATTCCAGCCGCAGCTCCAGGGTTTGGAGGAGATTCCATTGTACGTGCTTGCTGCTTGTGACTTAAAAGTTCCCTTGACTTCTCTCATTCTCTACAGCATCTCATTCTCTTCTTTAAGGATACTGACGCTGTTTGATGTGGGTTCTAAGGGTGGAACTTTGGTCCTAATGCTTGCGAGGTGTGAAACTAATGACTGGAAGGAAGCCCCGGCCCTCTCACACGAGTGCTTGTGGTCTATTTTGGTATCTTGGTCCCTGATACCAAGTGTCTTGACGGAAATGAATATGCTGTGATTAGTGACAGAAAGGGATGGCTCAGAGGTTAATCGTGCTGGCTGCTTTTCCAGATGACCAAGTTTCAGAGCCCACTCCCATGTCATAAAATTCACAATTACCTATAAATCCAACTTCTGGGGATCCAATACAATCTGTACATATGAGGCATACACACACACACACGCTCACACACTCTCATACCTGTAAATAAAAATAAAGAAATCTTTAAAAAAATAACTTTGAAAGTAACAAAAGACCCAGTATACCCCAATTTAAGCAGTGACAAGGAGATTTGGGTGGATGCCTTGTTTAGGAAAGAGGTTTCTTTGTTTTTTTCCCACTGGAAACAGGTTCTAACAATGAACAAAGAGACTTACTATACCCAAGTTTGTACCGATGAGAGCTAGAGTAAGATAGCATGTTCTGGAATTTCAAGTCTTATAAAAATTGTTTATGACCTTCTTGGAGGTAAACGTCCTTTATGGCATAGATGTTGGGTGCAATGAGCAAGTAGTGTCGGTTATTATCTTATCATAGCTCATATTTTATTTTATTTTTCATAAGAAAGGATCTTGTGTAGTCAGGCTGAGCACAGACTTTGTGTGTGACTCAGTGTGGCTGTGGCACCTGAGTGCTGAGTGGGACAGCCCTTAGCTCCAGTCCCTTTCCTTGCTCATGTAAGTCAGCCACTGAGTCCTGCTGCTTGGCTTTCCGGATCTTTCCCAGCTCCCTACCACCCTCCCTCTCTGCTTCATTCTGGTCGCTTTGGCTTTAGGACAAACACTAATGGGGTCTTGTCTGACACGCTGACCCCAACGGCCCCCCCGAACCCTCAAAACATCTCCTCCCACACTCCAGCCAATTCCTCTCAGCAGGATGATCTAAAATACAAGCCTTATCTTTTCATTCCATTTTGTGATTTTCCGCTGCTTAAAAATAAACTCCAAACTCTTCAGCACAACACGTCACGCTCTGAAACGTGCAAGCCCTGCTGACCTCTTGTCCCACTGTTCTTCTGACTGCAGGATGCGCCTCTCCCCCAGCCACGGCGTTCCCATAGGCTCCTCTCTCAGCCTACACTGTCATTTCTCCCTCCAGCCACTCAACCTCAACCGCCTGTTAATCCTTTCACCCATCCTTCGGTAAACTGCTGGGAAAACAGAGAGCTGCATCAGCATACATGCCCGCCCTTGAGATGGCAGCCCAGTGAAGTTCAGTGGAGGGAGAGGGAGAGGTTGAATCTGTATGTGCAATGTGTAACGTGCTGTCCTGAGGTTCTAGAGAAGGCAAAGAACATTATAGCTAGAGCCTGTGCATCCTAACATTGTTCTTGTGTGTGTATGTGTGTGTGCGCACGCATGTCTACCTGGGGGTTTTCTCTTTCTACCTTGTAGTTTTGGGCATCAAACTTGAGTCACCACCAGGCTGGGCAGCAAGCACCTTCATCTATGTACACTGAGTCATCTAATTGATCTTCGACCTCAATCTCTGAGCAGGGTCTTTCACTGAGCCCATTGCATTTCATCTGGGTAGGCTGGCTGTCTACCCGACTCTGGGGTCTGCTGCCTCTGTCTCACGAGTGCTGGGGTTACACACACAAATGCTCAGAGTCATGTGCCTACTTACATGGATACTGAGGTTCCAAGCTTGGGCCCTCATGTCTTTGCTGTAGGCTCTTTACTGACACTGTATCTTCATACCTCCCTCTTCCCCCGACCCCCTGAAACAGAATAGCATGTAGCCCAAGCTAACTTCAAGTTCACTATATAGCTGGGGATGCCCTTGAACTTTGGACCCTCACACCACGTTTATGCAAGGCTGGAGATGTAACTTGGGATTCCAAGAATGCTAAGCCAGCACTCTACCTAATGAGCTACATCTCCAGCTCCTGTTTTTCTTGGAAAATAAGTAATAAAAATAAAAATATTTTAAATGTGTGTATATATATATATATATATATATATCTTACAGAGTTGATTATTTTATTTTTGAACACTTATACTTAAGCGTATCACTAGCATGAACAGTTAAATGTGACAGCATCCATAATATTTACTTTATATTTACTTTATAATATTTACTTCCTTAATGATTTTTGCTGGACATACTCTTCAGCAACTACTAGTTTCATATAAACTACTAGTTTCATATAAAAGTTATTTTTGTCCGCCTTTTTTTTCTTATTTATTTATTTATTTATTTATTTATTTATTTATTTATTTATTTTGAGATAGGGTTTCTCTGTGTAGCCTTGGATGTCCTGGACTTGCTTTGTAGATAGGGCTGGCCTTGAGCTCACAGTGATCTGCCTGTTTCTGCTTTCCTGAGTGCTGGGATTAAAGGCATGCACCACCATGCCCAGCTTGTCTACCTTTTTAGCTGTGATTTATAACCTTTCCTCTGTGTATATGTGTGCTTGCTTTGGCTTCTTACTTGTCCGTCTGAGACGTCTCACTGTGTAGCCCAGGCTGGCCTCAGAGCCACCATGCCCCCAGCTGGCTTTGAACTTTTGCTCTTCCTGCCTCCACCTCCCAAATTCTGAGGTAACATGTATGTCCCACCACACCCAGCTTCTTGTTCTAACAAAATCTTATTCCCACGTGTACGGTGGATTTCTGTAATAATTCACTAAAGTCTGTTCTCTATCATGGCTTAGCATCTAAAGTCTTTAGTGGCAAACGAGAGTAGCACTTGCCTTACCGAATCACCCAATCTCCAGTGAATGTGCTAGACCACTATCTGCTATACATTAGAACTGTGGACTGCCACTTGCTGGGCCTAACATGGCCTTCCCCATCTCCAAATCAGAACAGCAGAACAACAGTCTTATTGCCAGAAGACTCAGCTCTGACAAGACCACATTACCTTTCTGACTTTATATGCCAATGTAGGGGAGAGCAGTCAGATCCTCATCCAAGCTTACAGGAACTCACTCACCCCTCACCCAGCTACAGCAGATGCTGCCTGTGGCCTTGGAGGGTGGGTGTGGTGCTAGGGGACAGTGGAAATCTAACTAAAGAGCTTCACCTCTGCACCTTCTGTGAGGTTGTCACACGTACTGATGTGAGACCTGCTGATGCAGCTGCCTAGGGACCACGACCCCATAACTCCTCACCTATTGAAATCAAGCCTGAGAAACTCAGTGGTTTGTCAAGCTGGGCTTGGATGGAATTGCTTCTTTGATCTGTTATCTGTGCCTGTTTGGGGCAAATAGACACTTCCCAGAAAAGAGTCACAAGTATTCGGTGACACAAAGCATTACATTGATGCTTATAATTCCCTTTGTTATTGATAATGGTTAAAAGTTTTGCATATGCAAAGTGTATGCCTTCCATCTGATTACAGTATGCAGTATGTACATGAGTTAACACTTTTCCCCCACACAAAGACAATTTCACTATGTTTGCTTCCATAACAAAAATTTCATTAAAAACAGTATTTTATAGACTAGCAAATACCATCTAATAGGAATTTTCCAGCTAAGGGTTTGGGGGAAAATCCCAAAGCAGCACTTGAGCTAGACTGGGGTGGAAGGTTTAAACCACATGGACTAGAGAAATTAAAAGCAGGTTGGTGAGGCAATTTCATAAAGGTGGGAAAGTTCAGAGCAAAATTGTTCAGTTGCTATAACTCAGGGATACCACAGCGTATACAAAAAGAATTTTGAGAGGTAAAATTGAAAAGCTTCCTTAGAGTCATGGCACGGAGGTCCTTGAATATGGAATGGTATGAAAGTTTGTTTTGTTAAAAAAAAATGATGGAGCTACTGGAGGTTATTTTAAAGAATAGAAATAATATAACCAAACCACCCTTCAAGATCGATGAGCTTGGCAACAATGCTTTAAGTGGCTTAGGGAGCGAGATTGGGAAGGGCTGTCTGTGGAGAGGCAGGCAGTGCAGGCAAAGCAAGGTAAAGGCCTGAGAATGGAAACCAGAGCAGCAGCGCTGGAAGCCCACAGAAGAAGCAGAGGGGAAAGAGCAAGGCCGGATCAACAGAATTCATTAGTTATTTGGCTCTGGAAGTCAAAGGAGGTGGGGGCAGCAAACCACTTGCTTGTATTTGAACGGCCTCTTTGGAGTGAATCCTTGAAGGTGAGGGATGAGCAGGGGTCGCACCCTACTCTAAGCTTAGGAGCGGAGATCAGGAAGGGGCAGGCTGGGAGGTGTTGGGAGGTAGCAGTAGCAGCCTTTGGAATGTGCCCAACACACTTCATAGTCCAGAACAAGTCATGAACTGAAAGTCTGCAGCACTGACCTGTCATGTGCACTCTGCAGGCTTTGCACCTTACTGCTTCTTGCCAGCTACTCGCTGCAGTGAAAACTCTGAGGCTGGCTGTGTCTGCAAAGTGCTTTCTTGGTCAGCTCCCACTCCTTGAAGCACCCTGGTCTCTGCTGAACCTCCTGTGGAGGGCTTCCAGCCAGCCTTCCTTCTTTACCTCTTCTGCCCACCGGAGGTCAGACCTGTGTCATAACCTAGGCTGCCTCCCAGCCTTCTCTAGACCCTCCCCTGTCTTTTAAGACATGATTGTTCCAGGCCACACACACAGTTGTTGACTGCTGTCTTGGTGTCCACTTTTCACAGTGCCTAGATCAACACGTGAGCAATCTGAAAACGAGGGGTCAATGCTGCCTGAGCCACTCTGTGCAGTCAGAATTAATGTTCAGCGTAAACCGTAAATCTGTCAACTTTGTTAAATTATTGAACTTGACCATAAACTAGAAAATTATGTTAGTAGGTTATATCTTAAAGTATATCTTAAAGTGAGCACATTATGCGTTAATAATTTTAGATGAAAAAGTTGGACTGGTTGTAAGAAATTCTCCTGGGAGGGTATAGTTAACCTCCAATAAACATCCCCAAGTTAACACGGGGGTGGCAACCCAGGATGCAGAGTCTCAGGTTACAAAGGCCATCTTTCAGAGTGTTTGGTATGCTGAACCACGTGGGCCCATTCATACTCAGCGCTCAGCAACCACTCTGTGAGCTACTTCTGAGCACATTACAGAGTCCAGTGTTTCAAAATCAATATCGATAATGTCTTTGTTTAGTTAATAAGCAAATAGACAAAACCAATACCCATGGAAATTCTAATACATTCAGCAACCACTGAAGCCCTTTTTGCTATTTGGTGACAAATTATCCCAGGTTTGTTACTCTATTTGAAAGAAAAGTTTATGTGCTCTAAAAGGATAAAGATTGGGGGCTGGGACATGGCTCAGTGGGTAAAGTGCTGGCTGCATATGCATGAGGACCCAGGTATGGGTTCCTGGCACCCTGTAGACAGGCCGGGTGCAGCAGTGCACATCTGGAGCCGGATCCCAGGGGCTTGCTGGATAGCCAGTCTAGTCAACACCCCAAGCTCTGGGTTCATCAAGAGACCATGTCTCAAAAACTAAGGTGCCAAGCAATAGAGGAAGACAGCAGTATTGAACTCTGATTTCCAGTACACACACACACACACACACACACACACACACACACAGAGAGGTTAGAATCATCAGAGTGAAATGATTTAATCAACATAATTATTAGGGTGTCACCTGAATCGTTGTACACTTATGGTTTCAAGTTTATTGACATTAGTTTTCTAGAAAACCAATGTAAAGTGAGATTACTGTTTCATTTGCTGAAGCTGCCATAGACTATCTCTTTAACGGTAAGAATTTAACGTTAAGGAAACAGTGCACGAAAAAGTCATTACTGAGTGGACCTGTTTCCCCACATCCCTAGGAATTGGTTGTTTTCTCTCTTGTGTTAGGCTGTGGTTTAGAAATCTAATGTGTTATTAGCCCTGCCTCCATGGAATGAATGCCTTTTGACTCAAGAGACCAACATTTTAGCAGAAACATCTGCAGATCTTCTGAATGGCAGCCAATAACATGGAGTTTCCTTCAGGGTGTGTGTGTGTGTCTGTGTGTGTGTAGGGGGATTCATGGGCTAGCAGCCCAGTCCAGAGCTGTACTGAGGGACAATGAGATCATTTCTGACATCTAGAAAAGAAGAACTGATCACATAAGGGAAAAGTTAGACATGGAAAAACTAACATGTCCCCATTGTTTTCCTGCAGTTGAAACAAATGGGAAGAAAGGACCAGAGCAGAAAGGTTGAAAAACGCATACATGCCTAATTAAGATAAAAGCATGAATTATTCTATGGAAAGGTTGGGTCTTTTCTGTGTAAACTTTCTATGTAAAAACAAAAAAGGCTGAACAATTCAATTTTGTACCACCTACGTCACAGTTTCTACCTACAGGATCATCAGTAAGCACATTTGAGTTTGCAGGTTAATGACCCTTGGACTCAGTACCTTCTCTCACTGGCTCAAATCAGCTTTTAACATGATGAGTTTCCCACGTGTGACATTTCCACTTTGTTCAGGTCTTTCAGGCTTTAAAAATTACTACTATTATTATTATTACTATTACTGTTTTTATTACTCCTTCAACTACTCAGCCAGGATTCCACCAGACCAGACCTTTCATTAAGCCATCTTCCACCTGCTCTTTATTCTAACTGCTGAACACTTGAGGATCCTTGGTGATGAAACACTTTTCATAGCTTGAGTTGCTATCCAGGTGCATTTCACGTACGCATCTGTGTTGGTTACTTTTCTCATTGCCATGACAAAAGCAAGAAAGGGTTTATTTTTGCCTCATCATTTAAGAGTACAGTCAGCCTCGATGGGGAAAAGCATGGAGGCAGGAACATGCGGCGTTAGGTCACATGGCATCAGCAGCCAGGAAGCAGAGAGAGAATGTTGGCGCTCAGCTGGCTTTCTTCCCTTCAAAGATCCTCTGCCCCTGTGTGTGTGTGGCAGGGGTGGGGTGGGGTGGGAAATGGGGGCCTATGGGCTATGAAGTGGGTGCTGTCAACCCAATTTAAATCCTCTGCCGGAGCACCAAGTGCTCTTCATCACTGCCTTTCTCCTTTTGACTCAGTCTTGGGCCCCAGCTCATGAAACACGCTTCCAGTCAAGTGTATTTTCCCAGTTAAGGGAACCCAGTGCAGAAATCCCCTCCTAGGAGAGCCCAAAGATCTGTCTACTAGATGCTTCTAGACCCTGCCATGTTAACAATCACTATTTCCCATCATGCCATTCATCTTCCTGTCCCTCTAACTCACACCTCTAATCACTCTGACGGGGCTTACTCATTTTAGACTGTTGTAAGTGCCTAAATCTAATTATTAATATAATCTCTTCTGTACCAAAACATTTTTAAAGAAATTTTTTTTGGTTTGGTTCTGGTTTTTTGAGACAGGGTTTCTCTGTGTAGCCTTGGCTGTCTTAGACTTGCTTTGTAGACCAGACTGGCCTTGAGCTCACAGAGATTTGCCTGCTCTGCCTCTTTGAGTGCTGGGATTAAAGGTGTGTGCCACCACCAGCTCGAAAAAAAATTTTTTTATATACTGTCTCACTTTGTAGCCCTGGCTGATCTGGAGCTTGCTGTGTAGACCAGGCTGGACTCAAACAGAGAAGGGTCTCTACATCCTGAGTGAATTAAAGGAGAATGCCACCTCATCTGTCTGTCTATATGGAAAGTTTGTCACTCAAGTATACTTGGAAACCACTAATATATAATAACATATATAATATAATAACATATATAATATAATATTATATACTATAATAAAATATAATATTAATATCATAATACTAAAATAATATAATATATAACAATATATTTTTATATATAACATATACACATTGTCTACATTATATATTATATAATTATATATTATATAATATAATATATTATATAATTATATATATAAAGTATGTGTGCTATATTTTATATTATGCATGTGTAAAATTAGCTTGTTTCCATCTTTACTCTACTACCACGTACTATTTAAACATCTGTTTGGGGTGGTTTATAGGGTCTTGGTATGTTTTTCAAGCTGATATTGCAGTCTTTTTACTTCCAAGTCCTGAGCAGTGAGGGTTACAAGTTTGCACCACTGTACCTAGTTCGTCTCTATTTTTAATTCTCAATTTAGAACAAAAATAGTCTTTAGACTCAAACACGGGCCTCTTTGAAGCACTCTTTTCCTTGGCACTTACAAGGACCTCAATCCCTGCCTGTTCTGCTACTTCTCAAGCAATTTCTTTTCTGTCAGCTTTCCTGGTTTCTCTTCTTTGCAGCCACCAAATTCGAGGGTTCCTCAAGGTTTTTTTCCTTATATAATCATCTCACTTTGGCAGATTTCTCTTGTAGCTTTCATTATCTTCTACATGAATGTGAAAGTTTTAGAACATGGCAAAAAAATTCTTTAACACTTTAACACTGTCAAAATACTGAAATTCAAATGCCTTCTTCACAAGAAATGCTTCCTCTCTTTGTGTTCACGGCTGCTGCTTTCTGGAATTACAGCCGTGCTCTGCATCCGCGGTTGGGTCATTGGATATGTCAGCTATCTATAGCCTCGTAGAACCCACGCTGTAATGCAGAGCTTTAAAACGGGGACAAACATTTGATTTTGCTCAGAAGTCTGCAACCTGGGCAGGCTTAGCTGACTGGCTTCACCGTGTTGCATCCCAGCTCAGCCGGGTAGTTCCTCTGGAGGTTGGGGTGGGGGTCCAGGTGAGTCTTCTTTCAGTGCCTTGCAGATTGCTGCTGGTTGTCAAGTGTGAGCTCAGCTGTGAGCTTTGCGAAGTCCCTCTGTGGACCTCTTGGCCATGGCCGCATCACAGCCCCTGTTCTAATGAGGAACATCCCAAACAATGCCTAAGCAGGTGCTTCCATGACCTTCTCTTCCTGAAAGCAGCAACAGGGCTGGGCTGGGCACCAGAGGAAAGGAGCGGAGTCTTCATCACTTAGATGGTGCTAAGGCTGGGGAAGGACCTATGGATGAGAGCTTCCTTATGGAATGTCTTTTCAAACTCACAATCCACTAGGAGTCCTAACACACCAAATCACTGTCTCTGGGTTAATTCTGGATCATCCCCATAATCCAAAGATGGCCCATATGCCTCTTCAGCTGCAGACAGCAACTGTCAGCCTCTGTCCCTGCCTGTGCAGCAGCAGTGGAAGAAGAGGATCTCATTTTTTACACTGTAAGAGCAAATGTGCTTTGTGTCTGTGTGTGTGTGTGTATGAGTGTGTATGCAGGTGAGTGTGTGTATGTGTGTGACTACATGTGCATGTGTGTGAGTGTGTGTATTGTGTGAGTGTGCATGTATGTCTGAGTGTATAAGTGTGTTGATGTCTGTTAGTGCATGTGAGTCTATGTGTGTATATCTGTGTATGTTTGTTAGTGTATGTGAGTGTGTGCATGTATGTATGTGTGAATATGTGTGTGTGTTAGTGTGTATGTGTGTGTGGGTGTGCACTCTTGCAGCAGCATCTTCACTGGCAGCCAAATCTCTGCCCCCAGTCAATCAGTTTGTCATTTTCCCTCCAACTTTTGAAGAAGGAAATAGAGTGTACAAATAAAAAGTTTCCAGCATGTCTTCTAAGGACAAATCATTCAAACAGTGTGATGGCTCAAACAGATTATTCGGTTTATCCTCTTTCCGCTGAGGTGGCCTGCTTTTAGAAGTTGGCACCAGCTTCCTGGAGTACAAACTGTGCATTTCCACTTATTTCTCTTAAAACACTAGTGTTTTTTTTTCTTAAAGTGGGAAGAGTAACCCTTGGCCCCAGGGAAACCAAACCCAGGGCCCTGAAAGTCACTCTATCCAAGGCCAGCTGCAGTGTGCCTGTGACGCCAGGGTGGCTGCAGAAAGCAGCCCAGCTATGGCCTCTGGAGCCAGTCCTTCTGGGCGGAAACCAGCACTCAGCATGTGCTACCCTCACAGTTCACGGCTACAAAATGTTATCACTTCATAAAATACTAAACTAAAGGAAAAAGTTAAATTGGTATTTTATTCCAAATACAATTTGTATTGTAGAAAGTCATCTACCTTGTTTTCCCAAAGAAACTCTCCTGGTCTAAAATGACCACGTTCCTCTTCCCATGGTAGCAGATCTTTTGTTGACTCTGTAGATGGATTTGCTGTTCTTAGCTTGATAGTCTATAGTTATACTCTATCCCTATGTATTTACTCTATGAGATCAATTTCAAATAATAAAAAAAATAGAGTTCTTTGAGCAGTAAGCCAGTATCTTTACTAGCGGCCTGTGTAGCTCTGAGTCCCCACATCGTTTTGGATGCTTTTATTGTATGCATGCATTTTAGGAATGATATGATGAGCTACAATTACATGGCGAGAGTTACTTGGTTAATACAAAACACAGTAAGCATAAATTGGAGAAAATAAGCCAACGATCTTTTCAATGTGCAATGTCCCAATAAAAGTGAGTTTCACACTTAGATGAACTTCATTCAAATACTAGCTTACCTGTTAACATTCTGATTTGGTAGAAGTAAATGAGGAAATTCCTTTATGTCCTGTGTATGGGGGTGGCTGGCACCAAACTGGCTTGCTGAATATGATCTTTGTAATTATTGCCACACTCAGCTCTCACCGCCTCAATGAAGCTCATTTCCCTCCACTTGCCAAACACCCCAAACAAAACCATTCACTTCACTTGGTACAGATTTAACATAACACAGCCCTCTTTTATATAATGCACTCTCCCACTCCTAAACTCTCAGGAAGTGTTTCTCAAATGGGTCACACTACACATCAGGACACAACTATGGTTCTGTCCCAAGGTCCCCTGTTGACCTGGTAAGGTGATGGCTTTTGAGAGCTTAGATCAGTGGTATACAGGGACCAGTGTGTCTAAGTGTCTCCTGCCTCATGTCCTTGGCCTTCTCTATCCCAGCTAAGCCTGGCCACCAATGGGGCTGGCTACAGACTTCTAGCCTTAAGTAGCAGCTGGAATCCTAACTGACACAAAGCTAGTGAGGGCTATACCTGGAAGAGAGTATCAAATACCCCTGGCACATTGGTTCTTCGTGGATCACCAGGGAACAGCCAAGACACTGCACCGGTGAGCAACACAAGCATTTCACACTTACCTTACAGAGATGATCCTCCATTTGCCTTGTTGCCAAATACACATCAAGGTCTGCTGAATGACCCAGCACCTTGAACTGATTTCCAAATGTTAGGCTTTTGGTGCAGGCGGCAGCCTGGCTGTCATAACACAAGAGTGTCTTGCTCTCTTTTCAGTTTGTAAAGTGGCTGCTACGTAAGCAGGAGGATCTGAGTTCAAAACACCAGCATACAACACGGGGCTCGGTCCTTGTCTAGAACCTCAGTATTGGAGCGGCACACACAGGCAGAACCAGGGCTTGCTGGTCAGCCTGGCTAGCCAAATGGGTGAGCTCCAGTTCACCCATTTGGTGAAACAGACAGGATACGAGAGACCCTGTCTCAAAATATAAGGAAGATGGAGGCCTAAGCACACTGAGCTGAGAGATAGGACTCTTACCAACGCATGCAGAAGGTATATGGAAACCTACTGCCTACGCCAATTAAAACAAAGAGTTTGCATAAACTCTCCTCTGACTTTAACAGGGGAGTATAGCACACTCGCACACATATGCATTCATGAAGACAAAATAATATTTATTTATTTATTTTCAAGACAGGGTTTCTCTGTGTAGCCCTGGCTGTCCTGGGCTCACTTTGTAGACCAGGCTGGCCTCACACTCTCAGGACTGCTCATAGGAGGACTGCATAACTAAAGATGACAAACTAACTTGCTGAGGCAGAAAAATTGGGGGTAAACAAGAACAGCACCAGCAGCTTCAGTTTTCCCAAGAAGGATGAGTGAGGGAGTATCTACATATCAGTGCCTTTGAGTTCACTGGTTGTTCTGTTAACAAAATACGGACCCTAGGAGACATTTTCTTTAGTGGTACAGCCACAAGTAAGGTGCCCATGCTCTGTAAACCGACACTCATCCACGCCCATGTAAGCAACTTGGTTGCTGGTTGGTTTTGTGAACCTGACACAGGCTAAGGTCATCTGGAAAGAAGAAACCTCAATTGAGAAAATGCCCTATTAGACTGGCCTGTCACCAACTTCTTTTAATGATTGATATGGAAGGGCCCGACTTATTTTGGTGCATTCCCTGGGCAGGAGGTCCTGAAATGCATAAGAAAGCAAATGGAACAAGCCACAAAGAGCAAGCCAGTAGCAGCATTTCTCTACAGCCTCTGCTTCAGTTCCTGCTGCTGCAGGTTCCTGCCCTGAGTTCCTGTCTTGGCTTCTCCCTGATTATCAATTGCAATGTGTAGGACAGATAAACTCTTTCCTCTTCAAGTTGCTTTTGGTTATGGTGTTTTATCACAATGAGAGAAAGCAAACTAAGAGACAACCCTAAGGATATTCATTGAGATGGGGACACACACACATACACAGCGTGATGGATGTAGAAGGAAACAGACAGGATACTATGGCTAAGTGGTTAAGAGCACTTTCCACAATCATGAGGGCCTAAATTCAGGTTCCAGAACCCACATAAAAAGTAGGCAGGTTCCCACAGACTCCTGTCACCACAACTCTGGAGTTGTGGGGGTAGAGGACAGTAGGGTCTCTGAAGCTTGATGGCTTCCAGCCCAGTTCATATCAGGTTCAAGAGACAGTCTCAAAGGGGTCAGCAGAGGGGATGAGGAGAACATTCAACTGCCTCTTCTGGGCTCTATTTGCATGCATAAGTACACAAACATGCATAGACACTTTCACCCAGACATAGATAGATAGATAGATAGATAGATAGATAGATAAAATTTTAAATATTTTAAAAATAGAAGTGAGACTATTTGGAAAGAGGATTAGCTGGAGTAGGGAAGCAAACAAGAAAGGAGGATACAGGGAGAGGGAGTATGATTGAAATACTGTATGCTCATGTGTGAAATTGTCATAGTAGAACCCATTATTATGCATTTAATTAATAGATGCTGATAAACCATTTAGAAAGTGAATTCTAAGCACAACATAAGAAAACAAACTTGTTTGTTTTGTGTTTTTGTTTCTTTGAGACAGGGTTTCTCTGTTTAGCCTTGGCTGTCCTGGAACATGCTCTGTAGACCAGCTGACTTCACATTCACAGAAATCCCCCTGTCTCTGCCTGAGAGTAAAGGCATGTGTCACTACTACAAGCTAAGAAAATAACTTTGATTTACAACAGCACTTTGTACTTTTTTTGTTTTTTGAGACAGGGTTTCCCTGTGTAACCTTGGCTGTCTGGCCTTGAACTCACGGAGATCCACCTGCCTCTGCCTCCCTTAGTGCTGGGATTATAGGTATGTACCACCGTGCCCAGATCAGCAGTTTGTTCTTAAATACAGGTTGACTTTTAATTTAAGATCAAAACATTTTTTTGCCTTTAAAATCATTCACAATAACAATAAAATTCTAAACCATACATTTTCCCCCAGGAAAAGTATGAGACTGGAAAAGGACTGTACTTACTAGTGTAAGCTCTTACAATGGGAGTTGCTTACTTAATCAGCAGAGGAGCCTGCACTTTAGTGTGAGGGTCTGGGGTAGCTCTCTAGGACAAAAACAAACAAACAAAGCAGAAATGGGAAACAAAAACACTTTCAGATTGGGGAAATTATGAAGGATTTTAGCTTTTGTTTGGGCTTTTGAGGTAATAAAAATTACTATGAATATGTGTTTTGTAGTTGGAAAATGATTTTAAAATTACTAGGGGCAGGAGGGCAGGCTCAGTGAGGCGAGGACCTGGTTTCAGTGCCCAGGGACCTCATAGGTTTGCAATTGTCTGTAACTCCAGTTACGGGGAGTCTGATGCTCTCTTCTGGCCTCTGCTGACACAGCACCTACAGCATGGTGCACACACACACACACACACACACACACACACAGGCAAAACACTCACTCATACACATATAATGCAAATAAGTAAATATTTTTTTAAAAGCCACTGTGTGCTTAGATATTCTTGTTTGGTCGGCAGTAACCACCCTTGGAATGTATAGCCAGCTGACAATCCTAACATTAGAAACACCTCTCACATTTTTAAAGTAAAGGTCCAATTGATGCCACAGGAAAACAGCTCTGAGTCTCCCAGCTCTGATTCATCCCTGGGTCTGGCTTATCACCAAGGGGAATGAAGTGCTAGGGGTCATCATCCAATCACAGTGAACTGAACTCGGAGAAGGAGAATGCTGAGGAGGAGTCAGACTTTGGGAAGAGAAAACAACTCTAGAGATCATTTGAGACGTCCTTGGTGCTTACGCTATGCTAGATGCGAAACCTGTGGAAAATGCCAATCCTGGTTTTATTTATCTACTTATTTTCAAGACAGGCTTTCTCTGTGTAATCCTTGATGTCCTGGAACTCACTATGTAGACCAGGCTGGCCTTGAACTCACACATCCATCTACCCCTGCCTCCAAAGTGCTGGGATTAAGGGCGTGCACCACTACGCCCAACCCTACCTGACAGTACTGACTTATAAAGTTTCTTCTAATAGCTGAAGAGATGACACAGCACCTAAGAGCACTCACTCCTCTTATAGAGAGCCTGAGTTTCATACCCAGCACCTATGTCAGATGGCTCTCAGTAGCCCCTAACGCCAGCTCTGGGGAATACAATGTCCTCTTCACCCACACTCCTGAATATGTTAACACTGATGCACATACACACAACTAAAACATTAGGCATGAAAGAACATTTTCCAAACAGTTGATTATCCTGTGACATCTTAGGAATATCCATTGGTAATATTCACAAATAAGTTATTTCAGCCAAAACTGGGAATCACTGTGACACAGATATGCTCATGAGCACATTGCTCAAATGCATGCCTTGCCCCCTACCATCTCCTGACATTGGGAAGCTGGGCCCAAATTGACCTGCACTTGACCCCTTAGGTTTCTGCCAATATGGAACTGTGCATAGGAGCAGGGTAACAGTGACCTTAGCCTTGAATTGCTCCAGAGAAGTAACCACATTGTGGTTGTCACCTGAAAGCCTCCAGGCCTAACTGGATAAAACTAGTTGCTATTAATAAGCAAGAGATATTTATGAAAGGTTCGCCTGAATTCTAATCATTCTTGTTATATTTTATTGCGCATTCAAACTCTTCTAAATGTAAACAATAAACTATAATTTGTTGGTTGAAAACTGAAACTATTTGTGTAAGTGACTCACAACCACCGCAAGGCTAGTCTTAGCAAATTACTGTGTAATAGATGTAGAACGACCGCCATCTAGTGGCTAAGGGAAAAACTCAATTTTGTTCACGTAAAATTGTATTCCTAGGTATTGATATTTCTTACTATGCCATTAAGTAACCAAACAATCCAGTAAATTCAGATGTAGCAACGCATCGTGCTTTAAAAAAATTTAAATAGTTTATATTTTTCTGTTTGAAACTGTGATATATGTTGGTGTGGAAGATGTCTAAACTATAGAATAAAAACAAAATAAAATTTATAGCCCTCTCACCTAGAGACTGACATGTAGCATTGTAACAAAGTCTGTCAGCCCTCTTCATATGAATTCACATTTTCACGTAATTGATAGACCAGAAAAACATTCTATTTAAAGTAATGTTTTAAAGTTTGAATGCTACATTATATGTTTTTTAAAAATACAATTAAAGAACTCTAAAGTCTGAATGAGTTTATTTAACCTGGATCATAATAAAATATGCTATGTGGGAGTAAGTTCTATTAACATTTATTCAGAAAATTACAAGTAACTTAATGATGTTGGGGAGTGGTTTTAGGACTTTACAGCTACAGGCAAGTAGCTAAGAGAACAACCCTTACTTAGGAGGCCGAGGCAGGAGGATTGCCATGAGTTCCAATGCCAGTCTAGGATATATAGTGAAGATCTGTCCAGCTGGGGCTACAAAGTGGGACCCTGTCTCAAACGTGACACAAGAGAGCAGAAGGAACACAGGCGTGCCAGCTAGCTACATTGCTCACACAACCGTGGGGACCTGGGATACTAGACCAACATCAGTAGATTGACAAGCCACCAAACTATAACATAATGATTCCACACCGGAGTACCGAGCGAAATAATAGCTGCCGAATCCCAGCGTACATCTGAACAGCTTCAAGAGGGCTGTGAGACGCCCTCTGGGTGTGTTGGTGTGTGTTTTTTGATTTTAGCGCATGGGGAGCAGGTGCAGGACTCTCTACGTTTCATGACAGCCTGTTCTAGACATTGAGTTCTAGGCCCAACAGTCCTGCATAGGGACATTCTGTCTCAAGGCTATTTACCAGTTACCAGTGCAAACCAATTAAACCAAGATTTAGGAAATGAGATGTCTTTAAGAGTTTCTTGTAAGCTACAGTTGCGACTCTTGGTGTGAACATCCCTGGGCTACAGAGAGATGAAATACCATTGAGAAGGATTTGGCATTAATCACACAGGGAATAATATGAGCTGCTGAAGCGTGTGTGTTGTAGCTACTTAATGACTGTGATTGACACAGGTTGGCAATTAATTGAACAAAAGGTATGGAAAGAAAAGAATCAAGGAATGTTCTCTAACCGTAACTTGATAGGATGATAGTGCATGAAGGCAGCTGGGTGAGCTAGCTACCCTGGTGGGCGGGAGGTGAGAATGTGTGTGGGAGGTGAGAATGTGAATTAGTTATTTTTCCTTTAGGTCTATGCCAGTGGTGCAAACAGGCTGGGTATATTTTCTCTTTGCCCGTTTGTAAATACCTGCAAGAGGTGTTATTGTAGGTAAACTGCCTCACTTCACCCTTCCACTCTCTGAGCCGAAGCAGGCAGGACTCTGCAAACTCTGTGTGTGTGTGTGCGCGCACGCTAGCTGCCAACCTTGTATGCTGTTCTTCTGAGGCTACCCACCTTGTTTTTATGGAATTCATCCATTAGTCTAGGCTGACAGATCTTGGAGCTTAGATTCTCTTCCCCCTTGGGCCCTGGGCTTCTTAGCACACCTGAGGCACCCAGCTATTTAGGGTGGGCTCTGGCGATCAAACTCCGGTCCTCCTGCTGCCTGAGCAATCTCCCTAGCCCTCCAAATTTCATCTTTCCCTCATCAGACTGTCCTGTTAGTCCTGTGGGAGGTAGTATGTGAAAGAGCTGCTTGGCCTCACTGACGTTCTTCTGAGTGACGTCCCGTGTACTTGTGTTCTACCCAAACTCCCCAAGGCCATGGTTCCTACCCTGCCTTGGCAGTCAGCCCCATCTTCGCGCAGCAGTCAACCCCAGTTTCCAGTTTTACTTCTCTCCCACAACTCATGCAGAAGCAGCCCTCCTGACATCCTTCACAAACACCACATCAACTATCTGGTCTGTTAGCGCTCCTCAAAGCTCTGGCTCCAGAGTGACTCCCAGTTTCTAACCCTTTTCTTCTTGTTTGGGGGAGCACACAGACCTTCTACCTAAGTTCCAATTCTTCCACTCAACTTCTGTGTGTGTGTGTCTAGTAGCACTAGTACTCATGTTACTCTTGTCTCAAATGCCTGCTGATGGAACCTAGAGGTCCACAGGTGATGGGAAGGGTCACTTCAGTACTATTTTGACTGAACTAGTCTCCAAGGAGTACTGCTCCATCTCTCAAAATAAACAAGGGCAAGTTAAGTAGCTACTTTTATTCAGATATAAAAAAAGAAAGAAAGAAAGAAAGAAAAAGAAAAGAAAAACCACTGCCAGTTAGTGTAAAGAGTCTGTGTCCTAGTTTGCTTTTTTGCTGCCTGCCCTAGAATACTAACCAATCAATTTAGGGCAGAAAGGATTACAGCCAACCCTCCAGGGAAGCCAAAGCAGGAAGCTGGAGGCAGGAACCACGGAAGAATACTGCTTACTGCTTGCTGCCCTTCCCAGCTACCTTTCCTATACGGCCCAGGCCCAACACTCTCACTGTTCACAATAGGCCATGCCTTCCCATCTCAGTCGCCAATACAGGAAATGCCCTGCAGACGTACAGGCCGATCTGCTGGAGACAATTCCTCAGTTATGTCAAGTTAACAAAAACTACCTATGATGGTCTGGAAGACGTGACTCCGTTTTCCCTGCCCTCCCTCTCCTGCTTCTTGCAGTGTTGAGGTTAAGACTCAGGGCTGTATGCCAGGCAAGTGTTCTACCACTGAGCTGCAAACACTGTCCCCCATCCTTACTCCTTTAGCACAAGAAAGCAGAGGCAGGGAAAGTTCACAGGCCTTAGTCTCTTCTGAGTGAAGCCCTTTGTTGGTTGGTCCCTTTACTCATCTTCTCATACCCTAACTTCCGGGGAGCATGTTGCTGTCTACCCTTCAGGCCCCTGCCAGTTTCCTCTGGCAAACTTCTTTACACATAGAGAAGAGCTAAATCATTGCACATGACTAAATGACAAAGCCTAAGAGTAACGACTGAGCTCTATCCTTTATTCTTGGTCCCTGGGTAGCCAGAGAAGTACTTGAGTTTGCCTAGGGAATCCCTGTTGGTTCTGGCTTTGTAGTTGCTGAGCACTTGCCTGGATGCTGGTCTCTTCTTTAGTAAGGGCTGCTTCTGTTTCCCACCTGATTTAAGGACCAAAATGTTTATATTAATGACTTTATTTCTCCTAAGCCATCCTTGAAAGGCATGAATAAGGTCCTCCTTTTCCCCCTAACACACCTATATTACATAAACCATCACTGTGGCTAGAAATCATGCCTGTGAATTATTCAGGGAAAGTAGTACAGGACTCATACAGATTCTTCCTGACAATGTATTATTTCCTCTCAGGAGTATGTGAGGAATGCTGGTGAAAAAATATCTTGTTTTATCCCAGTCTCTATTTCTTTCTTTCTTTTTTTAAAAAGTTTTATCTATTTTATGTATGAGTGCTTGATCTGCACGTACACCTGCATGCCAGAAGAGGGCATCAGATCACAGTATATAGATAGTTGTGAGCTTATCATGTGGTTGCTGGGAATTGAACTCAGGACTTCTGGAGAGCAGACCGTGCTCTTAACTGCTGAGCCATATCTCCAGCCCCCTCTGCCCAGTCTCTATTTCTATCTCTGTTACTTCCACTAAAAAAAAAAAAAAGGAAAGCTGATCTTTTCAACAGAAGTCAACCACTAAAATTGGAGGTGAAGGCAGGAGGATCAAGAGGAGGTTAAAGACCAACCTCAGTCACTCAAAAACTCATGTTTTTTGACTCAAAGTCTGAAGGATGTACCACAGTTGGTACAGCATTTGCCTGGCATGGTTGGAGCCCAAGGCACCTGCGATCTCTGCTCTTGGGAGGGCGAGGCAGCAGATCTGAAGTTCAAGGTCATCTTCATCATAGCACCTTTGAGTCCATCCCATGAGACCATGTCCAGAAATTTAAAAAATCTGGAAAGGGCTGGCAATATGGCTCAGTGGCTAAGGACACTTTCAACCAAGTCTTTGACCCAAGTGTTTCCTTTCCACAGGTTGAAGGAGAGAACTGAGTCCCTCAAGCTGTCCTCTGACCTCCAGACTTGTGCACAGGCACATACGTATACACTAAATAAATGCAAAATATTTTAAATCAAATGATAAGCCCCTGGAAATTTGGAAAGTGTTTATATGAGGTCTCTCACTCCACTTGACATGTAAGGTGAAATTCCCCAAAAGTAAAGCAACTGCTTTCCCTGCCACCATTATGGGTATTCATTTTCCTAGGTGGAATTATAAAGATATAACCAAAACAAGCTCACTGACACAGAGGAGAAAAGTGAGCACACCGCATGCTCTCCAGCATAAATGACCAACTGAATCAAGGGAATTGCTGTAATCTGAAGGTGAGTGGTATAAAATATGGCACACAGATTCAGAAGAAAAGACACCAGTAGGCATGATACTGTCATTACAGAACTCAAGAGGCTGAGGCAGGAGGGTCACTGTGAGTAGGTGGCCAGCCTGGATGACATCTTGTGTTCCAAGCCAGTTGCCAGCCTCGGCTACCGAGTGAGACAGTATGAAGTGCCATGCGCGTCACTACAGACAGTGAACTCCTCAGAAGCATTTCGTCTTTGGTGATCTGGAGTCAGATGAGGAACCAGGGGTTAGTGAATGGTCAGTGGATAGTTGTTTACTGATGAGATGGATCTCTACATGGCTAGCTGAGGCACACAGAAGACACAGTCAAGAAAGCACAACAGCAGCAGATTCCGTGTCTACTGGGGTGATTTTAATTGTATCTCACACATGTATCATAGTTTGCTATTTAAACTTTTTTTTTGAAAAATGTTTTCCTTTCTGATAGGGTCTCTTACTCTGTATCCCTGGCTGGCCTGAAATTCACTAGGTAGACCAGGCTGGCCTCAAAGTGATAGAGATCCATGGGCTTTTGTCTCCTAAGATTAGAGGTGTGAGCCACTACTCCCTGTGATTTATTTTTAATCATGTGCTTGTGTGTGTGCGTAAGCAGACTGGTGTGAGTGCAGGAAAAGGAATTCATGTCCTCGCAGGAGAATCCTCAACTATCCACAACACTCAATATTTGCTTATAGGCAGAATTCTAAGACAGTCCTGAAGAGTCTAAACGGCCTGTCTGATCTGTCTGTACCTTTTGAGTGGGAGTGGAGTGGGATGCCTCGGTGGGATAATCGCTATTTGGGTGAGATAGCATCATATGACAAGGCGATGAAGAAGCTATTCCTGTGATTTGACATAAGCTCTGTGTCCCAGGTCACAGAGGGATTTTTCTGCTGCCCACGAGTAGGAATCAGCCTGCTATGCTGTGAAAAGTTCGAACTTTTTTTTTTTGGCTTTTGTTTTTTGGAAACAGGGTTTCTCTGTGTAGCCTTGGCTCTCTTGGACTCCCTTTGTAGACCAGGCTATTCTCAAACTCATAAAGATCACCTGCCTCTGCCTCCCTGAGTGCTGGGATTACAGGAATGCTCTACCACCACCACACCTGGCTTTTTTCCTAAATGTAGCCATCACAGTAAAAATGTACAGAGGAGCTTATACTGCCATATAAGGTAACAGACAGAGGGAGAGAGAGGGGGGAGGAAGAGAAAGAGACAGAGAGATCTTATAGTCCCCCAATCTATTCCAAGGGCATGCCAGCAAGCATCCAAAGACTTACTAGGCCTGCCTCTTCATGTCTTCCACTTCCCCATACCATCACAGACTGAGCCTTCCATCACAACACACCTCAGGAAACACTAAAGCCATAAAGATAATTGCTATGCTCATCACCCTGATTTAATCATCAATCAAAATATCATTACATTACATAACTGTACGATGATTGTATATCAAGAAAAAAATTACAAAGTAAAATATACCAAATAAGCAATAACAGACTTATAAATCCTAAGCATATGATTAACAATAGTCATAATAAAATCTCAAGTTAATAACCATGATATGTGGAATACTTCCTATCTCATCTAGTGATGAAGGAGGCATCCAATTTCACTCATTTTCAAATGGCTAGACTATTTGTGGAATAGTTGATTTCTTTCCACATTGATCCACAGAGCATCTTTGTCATCAATAGATTTCTTCTTGTAGAGATGATTTATTATGGTCCCTTGTCCTTTTATCTGTCACTTCTAAAATGTCTATTATAATGCCAACATATGCTTGATATCTACTTTAAAAATAGTGTGTGCATGTATGCTGTGCTGAAGTCAATCTTAGGTACTGTTCCTCCAGAGCCAAGCACTGTTTGGAACTAGGCTGCTCCAAGGCTTTCTCAGGGGCCCCATGAAAGAAGAAAGGGAATACTAATTTTGTGTTTTTGCGTAACGTGAACCTTGGCAAGGTCCAGTCTGGGGCTAGAGTCTCCAAAGAGTTAAGGTTTCAATTTGTGAGAACCTGACTTTTTCCCCCTGAAGAGAGTGGAGTTCTGAGCCCCAGGTCAGTGTGTGCTTAGTCTGTGGCACATGTGAATAAGTCCATGTTCCCAGTTATCAGTGACATTCTCAGCTATACCCACACAGACTAGTTCACTCGTGCCACAGACCAAGCACACCCTGACCAGGGGCTCAGAACTCCGGTCTCCTCAGGGGGCAGAATTCAGGTACTCACCAGATTAGAACAAAGGAACACGAAGTTAATCACTGCCCGATTAACTTTCTCTATTCCATTTCTTCCCTGTAAACACTGTTTAAGATTCTGTACTTCTTAATAAACTTCCTTGGCACAAGGCATAACTTTATGCCAAAACTTCCTGACCCAAACTTTCCCGTCTTCTTCATTTCTGATTCCCTGTCAGTGAAGAACAACCTGTTTGTTTTTGTTTTTGTTTGTTTTCGAGACATAGTCTTTCACTGGTGCTTGGAACTCACTGGTTATTTTGCTGGCTGACCAGAAAGCCCCAGGGATCAGTATCTTCTTCACCTTTTAGTGCTGGGTTATAAGCATCTACCATGCCATACCTTTTTTTTTTTTTTTTTTTTTTTTTAATGTGGGTGCTGGGGATCAAGCTCAGGCTCTCATTCTTGCATGGCTGTAGAGGAATTTTAATTCAGAACATGACTGTTCTGACAGCAGATCACATCCAAAGACCTGTTTTTTTGTGTGTGTGATCTGGCTAGAATACAGACACACCTTTAATCCCAGAGGACAGAGTCAAGCAGATCTCTGAGTTCAAGGACAGCCTGGTACAGAGCAAATTTCAGGTAAACAAAAACGTAGGTCCAGGCCTGGTGGTACACACCTTTAATCCCAGCACTCAGGAGACAGAGGCATGCAGATCTCTGTGTTCTAGTTAGTTCTCTTCTGGTAGTTCAGTATCAGTGAGTTCTGTGAGGCAGTGCAGTAGAGTTGAGTTCATGGCAGTTCAGTTCCTGGAGTTCAGAGGCAGTTTTTACTGGGAGAGTTTACAGAGACAGGTTGAAGAGAGAACAAGCTAGAGACAGGTGAAGACAGAATGAACTAGAAAATGAGAAGGAGCCAGAAGATTAGAACAGATTGCTAGAGAAGCCAATTTGAATCAGTCAACCTGGGGAAGAGTTTTGAGCCAGGCAGCTGAGCTGAACCTGCCAGCCAGAGTTCAGAAAGAGCTAGAGTGTGAGCTTATTCAGCATTAAGTCTCAGAGGCTGAAAACATTCTATGCCTAGATAAGATTTCACAGAGACTAGAAGCTTCCAGGACTAGGAGTAGGTTAGAAGGCAATAAACTTCAGAGACAATTACATCAGGGAAATAAACATTTTTTTTTTTTGGAAATAAACATTTAATACATGGCAAGAACTTTACCTCAGGACATTGAGGTCTCTCTCCAGCTGCACTAATAGTCATTAAAGCCAACACAAGAGCCCCAGTTATCAGTTACATTCTTAGCTATATCCACTGAGCACTAAATGAACATATTTCCAAACCTGCTGTGCTCTTTTAATTTCCTCATGTCTTTAATTTTCCTCAGTCAGCAATTCAGCAATCCATTCTACTAGTAAATAACCATTTGCTGACCATACATAAAACACCAGTCACTCATCTGTCACCAGGGTACATATGTAGAAGGCATGCTGTAGTCCAAGACTTGCCGCACATGCCATTCAGACACCTAGCTCAGTCAGATATTGATGGTTTATTGAATGCACACCCAAGACTGACCATGATCAGGGCCACAGAAAGGACTTGGGAGCCTAACTGTGACTGAGTTGTCCTCAGAGTGAGATTTTAAAGGGGGGGGGGGGAAACCACAATCAAGTAGGAAGAATCAATTCTATTTCAGGCATATTGTGCCTAGGTAGCCTAGGTGCCTAGGTAGACAAAGCATTTCAGCTTACCTTTAAGCTGATTGGATGGAATGGAAACTTGGGGAATTTCTAGTTCCCTCTTTAGGGGGGCCTTGGGGATTTTCCACTTCCTTACCATTCCCATGAGAAAGGAACATAGCAAGGTATTTAACTCAACCAGAACATAAATTTATCATTAATTCAAGCAGAACATATATCTATCATCTTGTTATTCTTCTATTCAAAGCAGCAAGCATTGAATCCAAGTGGCAAGTATTGAATTGTGAATAGGAAAGACAAAATGTTATGTTAGGCAGTGAGCCCTGGACATGTCTCAATGTTGGTGGGCCTCAACAGGCATAAATGTTTTATTAAGAGCTCGTTTCAGTCTGTGAGCTGTGGTGGTGGGGGAGGTGGGGTGTGAGAGCAAGAGTGGTAGTGTGTCTCTGGAGCACTGTCCCACAGGGTCAGGTGGCCCTTTGCACAGCACAGCTTCCTTCTAAGACCACAGGGCACTTCCCCAGTTACCACACCCATACACTGACAAAAAGCCTGCATGCTCTAAAGACCCTTACTTCCTTAAAATTACGCTTACATGGTGATTTTTGTTCCTTGACACACCTGTTTGTAGCCTCATCTAGAGATCAATGGAAGAAATAAGCAGAAAAAAAGGAGAGCTGATCCTCCATGATTTGGGAGGGGAAATGGGTCATCTCATCCACGAGAATGCTACCCACCTAAGTATTTATAAAATGTCCTTAAAATACACAACACTGAAACCTGGGGACTACTCCCCGTTTCTTCCTTCAGAGCATCCCACTCTTTGGTGTATACGCTTTGCTTTGCCAAACAAATTGCTTCAACTCTGCTATCTCTTGATTCAATTCTCTATTTCGAAAAGGTAAGATCCAAGAGATCCCCTCCCCCCAAACAGTGTTGTTTATTCAAACTAGTGAAAAAATAAGAAAAAAAATATATATTAACAGCTGAGGTATACATGAATACAGAGTGAAGAATGGGCTGGCTAGAGGGCACAGCGAGAACAGGCCTTAGCCGCCAACCCTGACAACAGAGTTCGATTCCCAGTTCCTCACGTTGTTCTCTGACCTCCACACATGAAGGTGTGGGTTGCGCTGAACACAGCTTCAGGCCTCCTGGAGGCTCGCGGATGTGAGCGGGAACACCTTTTGGACCCTGCGCACCCAGAAGGAACAGCAAGGCTGGTTTCGGATTGGCTCAGCAGCACCCTACCGTGGAGCCGCCCTTGCAGCCCGCAACACTGGGAAGGACCTGGACCCAAGCCGCGTGACGTCAACTGTACGAGCCGCACGGGCTCTGGCCGCGCGCCTGCGCACTCCGCTCCTCGCCGCTTCTCTAGGGGAGAACGCCTTCCTGCCCGTCGTCACTTCCGGCTGACGCGGGCGCGTCGGCGTGTCGTCACTTCCTGCCGCTACCGGTGTGGACGGTAGGTGGTGGCGGGCCGGCTATCCGGCGCTCCCCTCCCCTCCTCCCTCCCTCCCTGTCCCTCCCTTGGCGGCCGAGCGTCACGGGGAGTCCCGACGCGGCGTCAGCGTGAGTGCGGGGGCCTGAAGCAGCCCGAGGCGCCGCGGCTGCGAAGAACGACGACCGCGACCCTCGGTCCCCGCTCCGCGTCACCGCGCTCGCCGCCGCCGCCATGGCCATGAGGCAGACGCCGCTCACTTGCTCGGGCCACACGCGGCCCGTGGTGGATTTGGCCTTCAGCGGCATCACGCCCTACGGCTACTTTCTGATCAGCGCTTGCAAAGGTGAGCCGAGCCCGCGACGGCCGCGGCCTCCGGGTGCCGAGGGTGGGTGGATCGTAGCAGCCAGTTAAAGCGAGGGTGCGCTGCTGGAGCAGAGTTGTCCGCTCGCCACTGGCACCAGGCTTCATGTGCCTCCCTCCCCACCGTTTATGTGCTTCTACACACAGAACTACACCGTGCTTCCCAAGGATTTACAGGAAGGAGAAATTAGGCCAGGCCGAGAGGAGTGCCTTTTATGTCTTCTCACTCTTCTCGTTGCATCATCCTTTGTGGTGTGAGACCCATTTTTCAGAGGAAAATGTACTTTAGGTTGATTTGGTCCAAAGGAAGAACCGCCTGTCTAGATCTTTTTTGACACATGGTAGTGGCATCCAGCCTTATGACTTTTTAAAAAAGTTTTTATTCATCTGTGCTGTCCATGTGCATGATTGTATGTGTGTGAGGTTAGAAGATAGGGCGTCAGATTCCCTAGAGCTGGAGTTTTAGGCAGCGGTCGGCTTCCATGTATGTGCTGGGAACCGGAGTCAGGTCCTCTGGAAGACCATCTCCTAGCCCTTTACAGTTGTTTTGTAATCCAAGTTTGCAAAGATGAGGGAGGCCTCTGATCCGGTCCCAGAACCCCTTATGCTTCCCAGGAAGAGTGAAATTCCTTAGTGCTTTCGGAGAGTAAGTGGGTCAGAACAACAACTTTCCAGATTCCTTCTCAGTATTTGAAATTGTTGCGGACTTCTAACTCACATGTGTCTTAATATATTTTTTAGATGGCAAACCTATGCTCCGCCAGGGAGATACAGGAGACTGGATTGGAACGTTTTTGGGTCATAAAGGTGCTGTTTGGGGTGCGACACTGAATAAGGACGCCACCAAAGCTGCTACAGCGGCTGCGGACTTCACAGCGTGAGTGTGACAGAAAGGGCTGCCTTTATTTCTCTGAACTGTGTGGTGACATTGTCAGAATCTTCAGTCAGTTAGGCATAAAGATCTGACTCAGCTGGTGCCATAGAGAATATGTGGTGTTTGATCTCACCAAGGTTCTGTCCTGGTTCTCTGGACATTTCCTGTCTTCACTGAGTCCCCAAACTTGAGATGTTTAAATGTCTTACCCTCTGATTGAAACCAGGAATTTTGGTGACTATTATTATTATGCAGCTTGGATAACAGATGGTGGTGATGTCCTTTTCAGATATTTCTCTAAATTTACTGCTGTATAGTGATGTCCTCAGATACATTTTCACTCAATTTTCACTAATTGTCTCTCGATACATTTAAAACTGGGTCGCAGACTTTTTATTTCCTTTAGTTTTAAAGATTGGTGTCTGAAAGATTCTTAATTTTCCTTGCGTCTTTTATCAATTTTTGATGCTACTAGTAGTCTCTTGTGTTTTTCACAGCCTAGGTTCAGGCTCACCTTAGCTCCGAATTGCTGGGGACCTTTTTCATCTTTGTTATATTTATATTTGTATTGCTGTCGTGTGTCTTCTTAAATCAAGTCATGCCACTTCTTGTCTGAGGAGTTGGTCTTTACAATGTCACATCATCACCTTAGTGTATAAGATCATAGTCAGAGCTGTTAAAATATTTAAGTGTGGGGGCTGGAGAGATGGCTCAGAGGTTAAGAGTATTGGTTGTTCTTCCAAAGGTCCTGAGTTCAATTCCAAGCAACCACATGGGGCTCATAGCCATCTCTTATGAGATCTAGTACCCTCTTCTGGCAAGCAGGCAGAATACTTAGTAAATAATAATAAATGGTCCTTAAAAATATTCAAGTGTTCTTTGTCTGGTTGGTCTGGGGATGAAGTCCTGTCTTTTTGCTCAGATAATGTTTCTCTGGGTGATCTGCAGCCTTCAAACCACTGTGGTAATGGATAAGTAAGTCAGCTCATTCCAGTTAACTTTCTCTTTTGGTACAGTGTGAGGTGAACTAAACTATTGCCATGATGCACTTTACTTTGTTTTTTTACTTTGGGTTTTGCATATATTATCAAACTGACTTAAAATGATTCTCGTTGCTCTTTTGAGGTATGTGTCTCAAAAGGGCATATTTTATACAATTTTGATGTCCAGTTACTGATCTGTGTTTGTCGTTACGTCTCTGTTTTAAAACTAAAGAAGTCAACTTTATTTACCATATGTGTGCAGGCATGTGCACACCATGGTGGGTGTATGGAGGATGTCAGAAGACAGATTTGGGGTATGGGTTCTGGGATCTGATTCAGGTTGTCAGGCTTGTGCTTTTGCCTACCAAGCCGTCTTGCTGGCCCAAAGACAGTGTTAAGAGTTGCTGTATGTGATGGTAGAACAGAGCCTGGAGAGTGAAAATGGTCTGACTGATTTCTTGTTTAAAAGAATTTATTACTTAGGGGCAATTGTAAATGTATTGCCACCTTTGATTTAAGCAAATTAAAAATGAATGGTTGCTGGATGTGGTGGTACACACCTCTTTAATCCCAGCGCTTGGGAGGTGAGGTGCAGGATCTTAAGTTAGAGACCAGTCTGGGGACTTATCAGCTCCAAACCAGGACTTGGCAGAGAAATCCTCCAAAAAGAAAAAAGACAGAAAGAAGTATGGTTAATTATTGAAGATAGAAAATCAAGTAGAGATTAGCATTTGAAATAAGGATGCAAAGAACTTTGAGCACACAGATGTGAACAGGGCTGTGGGAGCTGAAGAAAATGCATGGCTTATCTGTGCGGAATGGGTCGTAGTTATAATCTTGGGTGGCTAGAATCAGAAAAAAAGTAAAGGTAGGTTGGGGCAGAGGGTTAGCTTAGAATAGAAGAGGCTGTACTGGCTATAACTCTTATGTCATGTGTAAAATTAGATATTGTATCACAGTCCCTATTTCTTAGGTTGTAAATCTTACTATACTGTTCATGCAGAATGCTTTGCGTGCCTGGCTCTTGTAGTTTTGCTTACTCCTTAAGACCTCTGGCTCTGTTTGGAATCTCTGTACTTTTGCATCCTAGGTTGTGTGTGCACATTCATGGCCTTATGTACTTGGGGTGGAGTGATGATTGCTTGCTTTTATTTTATTTCTTCTTTTGTCTGTGTTTTAAGAAAGGTCTCACTGTGTAGTTAAGGCTGACCTAAGCTCAGAATCCTCCTGCCTCTGTACCATAAAGTGAATATAGGGATTATATCTACCAACACCTACCCTCCCACCACTTTGATTTATATTTTATCCTATCTGTATCAAGGTCTAACATTGTAAAATTTTAAAGTAGTTAAATTCAGAGAAGCTCTTTATATTTTGCTCTGACATGTGACTAGATAAAAAGATGACTTGGTATATTAAATACTGTGCAGGCTTGGTTAAAAAATACTTGTAAGCTAAAAATTAGGCTGGATTAATTTGTGAATCTTGCATTAATTATTAATGTCAAAGAAAATTAAGAGTTAAAAAAGTCCTATGGAAAAATTGTTTTTTTTCTTTAGGCTTTTGATAAATTAAATATCCTAATAATGAGATACTTAGGAGATATATAATACACTTATATAGATATTATGCATGTAATTATTTTGTGTTGATCTAAATTACCATTATATTTAACCTTGTATTAATGTTATGTAATATTTGTTTATGTTCACATTTAGCAAAGTGTGGGATGCTGTCTCAGGAGATGAATTGATGACCCTGGCTCATAAGCACATTGTCAAGACTGTGGATTTCACACAGGTGTGAGAAAATGGAATTTTGTCTAGGGATGTAGTTCAGTGTGGTACATTGCTTGCATAGCACAAAATGAGGCATGCGTTTATTTGAGAGCAGAGAAGTATTACTGGGTGCAGAATGGCAATTCCTGAGGTACAGTGCAGTGTAGGCGTAAGTTGTGTAATTCGAATGCAGATTTCTGTATGCCATATCTGGTTGCAATCTTTTTTCTGAGAATTTCCTGTCTCAGTGTTATGTAAACACGGCTTCCTAATTGTCCTCTGACATGCCAATAAAGCAGCTTACCGTAGGGTTGAGAATAGAGAGAATAGAGAGCAGGGTAGAGAATAGGGCTGGACTTCCTGCCCGCCAGGGGAGGGAAGTTAGAGGTGGAGGAAGGGGGTGGAGCCATGAGCAGAGGAGAGGAGCTGGAACAGGAAAGACACAAAGTGCAAGTATCTCTGGGATTTTGGCAAAGAGGAAGCCAGATTAGTTTATAGAGTTAAGAATAGAGTAATAGCGCCTCTGTTGTATTGTAAAGCTTATAAGCAAAAAATATATAGTCTCAATTATTTGGGTGATAGCTGGGTTAAGAGAGAAATTAAGAAACATACAATTTTATAAAAATAAATTTTACAGTGTAGTATAGTTGAGGGAAATTTGAGCTTGGCAATTCTAAGTTCACAGTGTCCTCCAAGAAGTACTTGGCTACAGTTGTGTCTTTATTGATAGTTATATCTAATTAACTTTTAAAGTGATTAATCTACTAAAATTTTTTTGTTTGTTTTTAGGATAGCAATTACTTGTTAACTGGGGGACAGGATAAATTGCTGCGCATATATGACTTGAACAAACCTGAAGCAGGTAAGCACAACATAAAAGTCACTTTGTGGTTTCACTTTTCCTTTAAATAACTGGCTAAACACCTATAAAAATGTGCAAGATAATCACCAGAAAGAAGCATCTATTATCTGTTCTCCTTCATTGTTAAAATCTTAACTTTTCTCAAAATATATCCTGTCAGGCTTTTTTTTTTTTCTATGTACATTTCATTTTAATATTGGCTTATTTTATTGTATAACTCATAGCCTTCTGGCAGTATAAAATATGATTGTGGTGTTGGTTTTTTATTTCATGGTACAGTTCTGTAGAGATAATAGAGCAGTGTTGCTAGATTCAGGGTAGCCATTATACACTACACATTTTTCTCTCTACCTATTTTATGGTAGCCTTACACTAAAACACCAAAGTGTTGTTGCACTTGTCTGACACAGTAAAGGTAGTTGTGGGTTTGGCTGGATTTTTTTCATCCTCACCTTTCCTAAATCTGTTTTTTGAAGGTTGCTTTTCCATTGGCTCAACAGTAGAAGTGATAGCAATTAATGGACCTTTGACTATGTCAGACGGTGTTAAGCACCTCAGGTGCATGTTTTTACCTAACCCTCTTAAACTTCTAATGCTCCATTTTGAAGTTGAAGAAAAGATGTTTCATTCATTTATGCTCCTTTAAAATTTCCTTTTCTCCATCCACCCTCTTCTTTCCTGGTACGTGTGTGCATTTGTGCTTTTGTTTCTCCGCTAGTAGTTACTGCCAACAGTGACTTGGACCAAGAGTTAGCTCAGTATACCCTTGATCCTGGGCCGTATTTTTTTATTTTTATTTTTTTGAGACAGGGTTTCTCTGTGTAGCCATGAGTATACTGGACTCACTTTGTAAACCAGGCTGGCCTTGAACTCACAGAGATACATCTGCCTCTGCCTCCCTGAGTGCTGGGATCACAGGCATGAGCCATCATGCCTGGCTTCTGGGCCACGTTCTTATCCATTAGTAGTATGTTGTGTTTTATAGCCAGTGTAGTAAAATACACTTGAGGTGTGTCTCACCGTCCCATAGCAAGGTTCTTTCGGTCTGAGGTTCGTTGTCATGGAAATAGATTAGTGTTCCAATATAGAAAACCTGAGCCTATCTGCTAGACATCAAGTTTGAAATGGGTTTGGAAAGTTGTTGTATATTGCTTAGTTTAGAAAGCCAGATATTGATTATTCATTTTAAATTGTTCTGTTTAAAGAACCTAAAGAAATCAGTGGTCATACTTCGGGTATTAAGAAGGCCCTGTGGTGCAGTGAGGATAAGCAGATCCTTTCAGCTGACGATAAGACTGTTCGGTAAGCTAACTTTGGAAAGTCTTTACCTTGGGTTTGGTAAATGCTTTGAGCGGTCATATAGGAGAATGCGTGTAACTTACAATTGAAGTCAGTATAGGGTGCATTGACTTGACGCTGTCTTATTATTGTTATCACATGGCGGAGAGTTCAGTCATTAACGCTGCTGATGTGCAGCTGCTCCAAGTGCAGTTATGGACCACTTGCCTGAGGGGACTCATTAAGCCCTCAAACCTTCGTGTGTTAACTGAGGTGTTTTTCTGTGACGTAGAACAAAGCAACTGCTGAGTTTAGTTATGCTAGCACTAGGTGTGTTATAACATAGTTCTGGTAAGTTGTTAGGAAGATAGGTTGATTTCAACAACAATCTAACAAAGGTTTTCACATTTCATAGGAACTCACAATTCTTTTATAATTTATAATGGAAATTGCTTTATTAAAATTGTGATATTTTTCTTGTGGATAAAATTGAAGCTTTTTATGGTTACCGAATAAGTATTAATTATCCATTTATTCATTCATCTGTTTATTTGCAGGCTTTGGGATCATGCTACAATGACTGAAGTGAAAGCTCTAAATTTTAATATGTCTGTTAGCAGCATGGAATATATCCCTGAGGGAGAGGTCCTGGTTATTACTTACGGGCGATCTATTGCTTTTCATAGTGCAGTAAGGTATGTCTGAGGAATTCCTTCATTTATTTTGGGGGGGGGTAGTGGGAAAGTAGCTTATTTTAAAAGTAAGGGCTGGAGAGCTGGCTCAGCTGTTGATTAATAATGGCTGTGCCTCTTGTGGAGGAGTTCAGTTCCCAACACTGTCAGCCTTGGTGTCTGTGGACTCTCCACAGGCATCCACACATAAATGTGTGCACATATATTAAAAAATCATCTTCTAAAAAATTTGGAAGGTTTGTACCAGAAAGTTGCATGATTCTCATAAAGGCAGATTGCTACCTGTGCTGTGTAACACACAGGGAAGGGTTCCCACACCTCCTAACAACTGTCTCTTAGGGTTGCACACTTTAATCTGGAATTAGCTAAATTCCAGCTACCTACGATATTTATTGGGAAATTTTATATTCTGTCTTTACTAAAGGAACCATTGGCATGATGCTATATATTCCTTACTATGTAGAAATCACTGTGATGCTGTTTTGTTTTTTTGTGTTTTGTTTTTCTATTTTCTAACTAAAGTTTTAGGGCCCTGGGGATAGAGCTCAGTGAGAGCGCTTGTCTAGCATGGATTAAAAACACAGCTTTGAATACCTAGACCTGAAGAATGAGGGAAGTGGTGTAAGCCTAATCATTTCTTTTTCTGGTGTGTGTGCACTTGGGTTTTTTTTCTTCAATGCAAGACAACGATGCATATGATTTTTTTTTTTTTTTTAGTTGAAAATGTTCTTCATTAAAACACCTGTAAAATTTTTGTTTTTGGAGACAGGGTTTCTGTGTAGCCTTGGCTCTCGTGGACTTACCTTGTAGACCAGGCTGGCCTTGAACTCACAGTGATACACCTGCCTTTGCCTCCTTGAGTGCTGGGATTATAGGTGTGGTTACCAGTTACTGTTTGAGCACCATAGCTGATGTGGTGCTTTTTTGTTCTCAGTACTGGAATCCTGTAAAGACAGTGTTGAGTTCAACTTTAGAACTGAGTGTACAGCCTTGGCTCCTCAAGGGCTTCTGTAAAGATTAAACCACTTTACCCTCTGACAGTAGTCTTGGATATGGTGTTGAAGAATACTTCCAGAATTCAGTTTGACTGAATAGGAGACAGGAAAAGTATCATGGAAGTTGTGAAAATGTAAGGGAGCGCCTATAAACATGGTAAAACTAATAATGCCCAGAAATAGCAGACTGTACAACTGTACCTGCTCATTTTTGGACTATGCATTCCTGCTATAGACTGTTGCCTCAAAGTTGGCCTGTTGAATATTTGAAACAGTAAGTGCTTGTTCATAATGCTAGACATGTCACAGCTAACTTTAGGGTTTTGTTTGTTTTGTTTTTTGAGACAGGGTTTCTCTGTAGCTTTAGCCGTCCTGGATCTCTCTGTAGACCAAGCTGGCCTCGAATTCAGACTGCCTGTCTCTGCCTCCTTAGTTCAGAGTAGTATTAAAGTCATACTCCACTATGCCTGGCTATTTATATGTGGCATGTGTTGATTGATGTTCTATGTTGAAATAATTTTCAAGATTGAACTGAAAAGGGCTGGTAAGGAAACTAACTATAGGTCTTTTTTTTTAATTTTAGGGGAAGCAGTTGTGCATTTGTTTTATTTATATTTATTATTTAGTACTCACTTTGTATCCTAGCTGTAGCCTCCTCTCTTGTCTGCTCCTAGTTCCATCCTCTCTCGCTCTTCCTCCTTTATGGCCCCCACAGTCCCCTACACCACTTTGGAAATCAATCTGGTGCTTTCTTAGAAAATTAGGATCCAGTTGTAAGTACTGCTTTCAGTATAGCTAATCTGTTTTATTGCTGCGAAGTTTATGGCCAAGGCAACTTACCCAAGGAAGCATTTAAGTGGAGGCTTTTGGGGCTTGGCTTATATTTTCAGAGTATAAGTCCTTGGGCATCATGGCAGGAGGCAGGCAGGCATGGCTCTAAAGCAGTAACTGAGAGCTTATGTGTCTACAAGCTGAAGATGTCAGGTGTGCCATGGGCTCTTGAAACCTCAGAGCCCACCCCCAGTGATACACCCCTTCAGTGGTCCTAATCCTTCCCAAAATAGTCCACTAACTGGGACCCAAGCATTCAAATATGAGCTAGCCTACAGGCTTCATTCTCATTGGAACCACCACAGGGCCTTTACTCCCTAGTTACAAATAGCTGTTCATAACAGTTTCATGTGTTGTGGGCCTGAAACCTGAACCTTCAACAATTGAGAAAAACATTTAACTTTCCTTTGTATAGCAGTAGTTGCTACTGTGAAGCTGTAGAGCTCCCTTTATGACTTTATTTACTTTTTTCAATGTTGAGCTGGGGCCTTCATGTGCTAGGCCAGTGCCTGTGTCCCCAGCCTTTGGGTTTTTTGAAGCAGAGTTTCAAGGCTCCCTTCATTATGTATCTGGGTTCTTTTTCCTTAGCTTCCTGAATGCTGGTATGCAGGTGTACCCCATTGTGCCTGGCCTATATGAACTTCTTTATATTTACTAAAATGATGCATGTTTGTAAAAAAATTATG
Organism: Pachyuromys duprasi; assembly: GCA_028658305.1. Classification (NCBI taxonomy): domain Eukaryota; kingdom Metazoa; phylum Chordata; class Mammalia; order Rodentia; family Muridae; genus Pachyuromys; species Pachyuromys duprasi. Next base: position 10,406,187 of record CM053761.1, on the reverse strand, counting down.
AGTGAAAAAATTTTTTTTCTTTTCAGGAATTCTTTTTTTCTTTTAATCATTATTATTTATTACACTTTATTCACTTTGTATTCCTGCTCCCTTGCTCCTTTGTACCCCTTCCCTTGTCTCCTCCCAATCCCACTCTTCCTCACTCTTCTTCCCCTATACCCCTCCCGCAGTCCACTGATAGGAGAGGTCCGCCTCTCCTTCCCTCTGACCCTAGCCTATCAGGTCTCATCAGGACTGGCTGCATCATCTTCCTCTGTGGCCTGGAAGACTACTCCCCCCTCAGGGTGAGGTGATCAGCGAGCCTGCCACTGAGTTCATGCCAGAGACAAGACCTCCTCCCCTTGCTAAGAACCCCACTTGGAGACTGAGTCTATGGTCTACATCTGAGCAGGGCTTTTAGGTCCTTTCCATGCATGGTCCTTGGTTGGGGTATCAATCTCTGCAGGGTCTCCAGGGCCAAGGTTTTTGGCTCTGTTGGCTCTCCTTGTGGAGCTCCTGTCCCTTCCAGGTCTTTCTGTCATTCCCCTTCTTTCATAAGATTCCCTGCCTTCTGCCCAAAGTTTGGCTATGAGTCTCAGCCTCTGCTTTGATACCTCTTATCAGTGGAGTCTTTCAGAGGCCCTCTGTAGTATCCTCCTGTCCGGTCCCCTATCTTCTCCTGCTTCTGATGTCTATCACGTTTGTCTTTCTGAATGAGGATTGAACATCTTCCTTGTTCAGCTTCTTTAGGCATATATATTTTAGCATGTTTATCCTATATTATATGTTTAATAACCACATATGAGTATGTACCATGTGTGTCTTTCTGCCCTAGGTTAACTCACTCAAGATGATCTTTTTAGGTCCCACCATTTGACCCTAAATTTCATGATTTCCTTGTTTTTAAGAGGGAAACAAACAAACAACCCCCCCAAACAAAACAAAACAAAACACCCTAATCTAGCATTGTCACTGCTCCAGAGGTGGTGGGACCTGGGAGGATGGAGTTGATAAATGAGGTGGACTAAAGTCTCATGTAACAGCCAACTTTAATCAGAGCATCAGACAATTTATATACTCTGAAAGTAAACAAAGGTCACAGGAGTAAAGTTCTCTGAGTTCAAATTGCATATGGTCAAAAGGATAGTCTGTACATTTAACTGAGTAACAGCAGCAAGCAATAACAAGTAATCTGAAGTAAACTTATTCTTACCCTGTGCACCTGGGAGGAGCACAAAATCACACTCTGAGTTTTGAGGAAACTGAAGTTATGAGGCTTTTTGTCTTGTTTTCTTGGAGTCTTCTCACAGGACTCCATTTCTGGACTGTGTTCCAGCATAGCATGGTGTTCCTACCTGTAGACCTGACCCCAGTGAGTGCCTGAAGCAGGGAGGATGTTGACTTGAAGGCCTTTCTGAACTCCATACTGGTCCTGACTCAAAAAAAACAAAGGTCCCTAATACGGTGTATCAGTCAAGACACTGAGTCAAGGAGCTGTCTGCTGCTTAGAACGTGGAGGCCCCACTGCCCAGTGTCTTCCTGAGATGAAGTCCATGTGGATATAACAATGTATTCACCTTTTTTGCTTGTTTTTTCTTTTTTTAAGTCCATTTATTTAACTACTGTGCCTTGGGATTTAGGATTTAGGAATAATTTTAATGTGGATAGTTACTTATACATTATTAAAGTTTTTATAGACATTTATGTTTTTGTGGTTTTTCTTTACAGTTTGGAGCCAATTAAATCCTTTGAAGCTCCTGCAACCATCAATTCTGCATCTCTTCATCCCGAGAAGGAGTTTCTTGTTGCAGGTGGAGAAGACTTTAAACTGTATAAGTATGATTACAATAGTGGAGAAGAATTAGGTGAGCCTCTTTCCTTCCCTTAACTCAGCAGTCAGCTTGTGGAATGCCATCCTGTGGAGGGGTGTATGTCAAATGACCCTTTCACAGCACTTGCTGAATACTATTGGAAAACACAGATATTTACATCACAATTCATAACAGTAGCAAAATTATAGTTACGAAGTAGCAACAAAAATAATTTTATGGTTGGAGGCCACCATATGAGGAACTGTATTAAAAGGTCGCAACATGAAGGTTGAGCACCACTGCCTTAAATAATTTGCTATCAGAGCATTAAGTTCTAGTAAGGAGTATTTTAGGTATTAATCTATGGTGTGTTGAAAGTAAGTGTTCCAGGCTAACTAAAACTTGAAACTCATGCATTCAAAAACAAAAGTATTTTTTAAAAAAATTTTTCAATCTATTTTGGATAGAAATACAGACCCACAGGCAAAATAGACTGAACTCAGTTTTCTTTGAACTGAGTTTTATTTTTATGCTGATGTTCTTTCCTGTAGTGCAGTGATTCTTCAGACTTTATTGGGAGGGAATACCTGTATTTCAAGTCAAATAGGAAACATGCAAGAATATTTGTTCTATGGAGAGAGCAGGTACTAAATCTCATTTACCTAGCCTCCTTTCTCTGACTGCGGAATCCTCAAGAATCTTGAGAGGATACTGGGGATTATTGGTTTTTATTATGATTATAGTTACCATATATCATATGTTATTGCCTTCATCTATTTGATATTTTCATTAAAATTAATAAAGAAAATCAAATATTCAGCATATTTATATAAAATGTTATAAAATGTTATATATTGATATGTATTATTATTAGTTTCTTTTTCTTGAGTCTTTCTATTTCCAGAATAGTTATTTCATAATAGTTCTTAAGAAATAGTGGTTGATATATAATTTGTAACAAATACATCCAGATTTTATTGTGTGTGTAATAGTATGCTAGATAGTTCACGGAACAAGACTTGTAGTACCTACTTTTATGCTTATTTTATGTTTATTTACCAAGTCCAGATGTTTTGCTTTTATTTGAAAATGTCTCTTTCTGTCTATAAATTGGCACCTTTTTTCCTTAACTATATCTAACTATTCTGTTTTTCCATCCAAAGAACTAACCTAACTAGATTTATAAAGAATAGGAAGCAGCTTTGTTTTGTTTCTTGGGGCAAACTGGTGTGTACTGGGGTTGCTTAAGTCGGTTTTAGCTTGATTCAGTCACATGTTCCATTCTTCTCAACCCGAGAGAGCTTTGGGTAGGCTTGGGGGAGGGGGCTCAGCATCTAAAACCCAGCCTGTGGTAAGGGGAGGAGGGAATGAACAGATGTTGAATTTTGGACCTGGCCATTCTCATCTCAGTCTCTGTTCACGTAATGTTTTTGTTTTTGTTGTGTTGGGGGTGAGGGTTGAATCTAGGAGCTTTGTGTATGATAGGTAAGTATTCCACCCAAATCTCAAGTCTCCCTAGTCTTAGATGCTTTTATTCTCTTGACTAGTCAGATAGCGGAAACTCCAGAATAAGTTGATGAGGCATTATTAGATTATATATGGGAGATATTCTTAAGGAAGAGTTCTACTGAAGTATAAAATGTTGGCGTTAGTTTTCTTTAGAAACTTTTATTTACATCATAACTTTTTCTCCCTTCTCCATCCCAGTCCCTTCTAGTACCCCAATACCAGGCAGGAGAGAGAAAGGTGGGGGAGGGGCTGCAGTGCCTTCTTAGGTATTTCCCGCTGGTTAGGGTCGGTGGTTTCCTTGAAGCCAGTCCAGTCCTCATTTCAGGAGATCTTCAACTTTTTCTCACAATAGCAACTAGGAGCAGCAAAGGGGAAGCAGGAGCCTCATTGTTCATTTTCCTGCTCCACTCTCTGGGCTCTGGCATTTATTCTCTCTCCAGAGTCCTCAGATTCAAACTATCTACAGCTGGCAAAGAGCTCCTCTCAGATCCCGCATGAGGCAAATAGTCTGCGGCTGTGGACCATCTGAATCAGTCCCACACCCCCCATCTGGGACCAAAACAAAAACATGTTTGTATCCACAATAAGAAAACCTTCGTGAGCTATACAAATTTTTTTTGCAATTCATAGTCTAATTCACTTCATCATTTTTATTTGGATTATTACTATGTCATTGTGTCTGTTTACAAACGTTGATTATATCAGGAAGCAGAGCAGAGGGAATTCTGGCACTCTACTTTCTATTATATATATATATTAATTTATTTATTGTTTTATTAATTAGTTTATTCACTCTGTATTCCAGCCCCCGCCCAGTCCTCTCCCAATTTCACCCTCCCTGCCTCTTCTCCCATGCCCCTCCCCCAGTCCACTGATAGGGGAAGTCCTCCTCTCCTTCTATCAGGTCTCATCAGGACTGGCTGCATTGTCTTCCTCTGTGGCCTGGTAAGGTTGCACCGCCCTCAGGGGGAGGTGGATTGAGCCTGTATCTCAGCTTTGTGATATAATTAGGAAACCTAGATAGCCAGCCTGGCTAGGGAATTATGAGGTAGAGTATGTAAAAGAGCTCCATCTGGTGGCTTTCTCTAGACATGGAAGAAATTGTTCCTCCAAAAGCAGGTGGTGGGTTCAGGACATAGAAACTGTGATGCAGTTGACAGACTTCAGTTCTAGTCTCTGTAGAATTTAGTCTTTATTGACAGCTTCTCAGTTCTCAGTGGGATGTGAAACCTCATTTTTTCTTTTGAAAGTCAGAACACGGTCAAAAGAATGGTGTATAGTGAATAATACCTGAGGGAACTGAGAGGCTCCAGAAAAAAAGGCAGAGGGCCTTTTACCTCAAGTGCATTTTGTTTCCTGGATTGTTCTTGGGTGCAATTTTGTGCTTCCTGCTAAACATTTACATTCAACTTATAAAACATGTTTATTCTTGTTAGTTGTTGGAACATAGATCTACAGCCTCAATTGTTGAAAGCATTTGCTGAATGCTGTTCAGAGTGTACCCTGAACCTGGATATGGCTTTCTGCTTTGCTTTATAAACTGTACCAGGCAATTGTGTTTAAATTGGTTTGTCCTGAGAAGATTCTGGGAAAGGGCTCTTCTGTTAATCTTTAGTATCTGTTTATGCCATTTATTTATGTGTTTCTGATTAAGGTTTTCTGAACTCAACTTTCCTTAGATCATTGCTTTGTTACATGTGTGTATAAAAGTACATGGAAGGTAAAAAGGTGTCTACAGCATTAGCCTTTAGTGGCCCAATTCTTTGAGGTCCTTAGCTCTCGTGTCCAGCAGACGAGGTCTGCATCTGCAAGTCTGCCTCTGACATACTGGACAGGAAAGGGCTAATCCTAAGCAAGCAGAGGCTGTCTCCCCAGCAGTGTGCACAGTCTTTTAGTAAATCAATCCTTACCCTAATATCAGCTTTACATTTATTTAAATCTGATAGCCCTGTTCTTCCTTTTTTCAGAATCCTACAAAGGTCACTTTGGTCCCATTCACTGTGTGAGATTTAGTCCTGATGGTGAACTCTATGCTAGTGGTTCTGAAGATGGGACATTGAGATTGTGGCAAACTGTGGTAGGAAAAACCTATGGCCTATGGAAATGTGTGCTTCCTGGTAAGGATGTTCAGTCAAAGTTTATCAAGTTATAATGCATAGATTTTGTATTATTTATTAATTCTGTTTTACTGTATCTATTTCTGTTAGATTTTGAATTATGTGATAGGGTCAAAGCAAATTGAAGCTATGATTCTAATTGAGCAATGTTCTTTATGTGATGAATTGAATGAACTGAATTAAACTAGTGAGATGGTCTAGTGGTCACACACAAAACTAAAAATAAAACTGGTTAGAAGGCAGTATGAAGAAGTTAGAAGAATTTGTATTATTAATTGATCCATACCACTGAAACAACAAACAAACCACGTACTTATTACTAATCCCAGAGTGGCTGCAGTGCTAAAAGTGACTTTGAGGTGTCTGTTAGAATCATAACAACTTCTAAAATAGGAATTGTCTTGTGTGAGCTCATGGGACCCTGCTGTGCTTTGTAGTCAGTCGTTACTGCTTTTCTCTTCGCAGAAGAAGACAGTGGTGAACTGGCAAAGCCAAAGATCGGTTTTCCAGAAGCAGCAGAGGAGGAGCTGGGTAAATACTTTTCTAAGAGTTAATTAACTTTTCTAAGAGTCCTGGGGATGTAAAAGTGTATTAGGCGTTTTAGTCAGTAGGAAAAGTAACTTATTAAATGTAAACACATTTGAAGTAAATTATATGAAACTTAAACACAAGTGTGTAAGCATTAGCTACAGAGTTCCTGGCCTTGTGTGCACGACTAACGGAATTACTCTCATAAACTCAGGAGACATATATTTTCAACAATTCCTTAGGCTTCCTGCCAAAGTGACGTTTAAACTTGAGGCCTAGGGACCAGCAGGGGGGGCTGGTGAGTTTTGAGGATGCACTGTTGATGATACTGCATGCTCATCAGAAAACAAAAGAGAAGTAAGGCAACATTGAAGAATGTCACTGTCTAGCTTGAAGAAGAGTAAAGACAAAATGAGAGAGGTGCTAGATCATCCAGCATCTCGTTTGCTTTGGTACAACCTTGGAAGTTTTATAATCCAGGAGAATGAAAACCTTTGATCTTAAGTGGAGGAGTAGCTGTATGTTTAGGAAATGGCCTTGGCCTAAGGTGTGGAGAAAGAATAAATAAATTCTAGTTTAATAGCCATGGGATAGGCGATGAGAACAAGGAAGGTGGGCTTGCCAATCCTTACTGGGAGGATTTGCAAGACGCATAATGGTTAGATTGGAAGATAGGTCTTTGTTCATCTTGTGACTTGGGGTAGTAAGAAAAGGAGAGTTGACCACAAACTCTTAAAGTTAATCCCCCGCTTGATACAGTTAGAGCCTCCCCCTCCCCCACCCTCAAGCAGTGTTTAATGGTTATGGTTTTGAATTGCATGGCCTTAAATACTAAAATTTGATTACTAAAGGAATTCAACAAAGGATTCAACAAAGGCATGATTTTAGTTAAATGCCAGTTGGATAAGTTGGAGTCAGTCAAAGCTTATTCTAAAAGGAGAGGGAGGGGGCTTAAACCCGTGTGAAGACAGATGATTGAGCGCTGCTCAGGGTGCTTGGTGGCCTGAGGTAAGGAGCTTTCTGTTTCCTCATCCTCACCACAGCATACTTAAAATACCTTTCTTCTCATTTTTTCTGTATACAGAAATGTGGGTTTCCTTCTTCCCTGTGTTAAATTGACTATGATTTTGTCTTTTAATTGCAGAAGAAATTGCATCAGAGAATTCAGATTCCATCTATCCTTCAACTCCTGAAGTTAAGGCCTGAGCATCAAATGTGTGCTGCAGACACCATATATTTCATGGACTAAACAGCAGAGACAAGCATCAGCCTTCAGTTACTCTGCCTATGGCAAAGAGGGCACAAATATGGGGGAATATGAATTAGCTCCAGTGCACGAACAATAGTCGGTGTTGCCTGTGAGTGAAAGTAGCTGGGTGCATGAGGTGCAGGCAGGAGGATTATGCTCACGTAGTGCCATAACCCGCTGTTTTGAACGAACAAGCCAATGTACAATTTCCATCCTAAGCCTAAATTATGTTATGGAGAACAAAAATATATTGGCCTATTTTTCTGACTTCCCTTAAAGCAGAATGCCTTTTTTTCCTCTTTGCTTAGTTGTGAAGAAGAGGAAATACATGATAAAGTAACTGGTTTGATCTCTTTCATTGTACACTGACTGCTTCTGAACATCTAATGTTTTTTTAGTTATCTAAATAAAATGCCTCTAAAAATAATTGTTTCTTTGAGAAATTCTGATACATTTGAATATTAAAACTGTAAATACCCAGAAAGTTTTTCTACATTATACACAGCCAGCCATAGCAAAAGACAGTTTGGTTACAGAGTCTGAACTAAACATTTCCTAGTTTTGAAATTTAGTTATTTGCTAGGTATTCATTTATCTTCTTCCAGATGGATAGAATTGCTTTTTTCTTCTCTTTAAATATGCATGTTAGTTACTTAAAAAAGCAATTAGAGCAGAAAAATAATTTGAAATCTCAATTTTTCTGGAAACTACTACTGTATGTAGTAGAATATCTGCTTGTTTGTACAAACGGCCACATGATTTTATGAAACTGGGTTAATCATTAATTTGCAATATTTAAGACATATCAGACTTTTTATCACATCATTTAAGTTTGGGTCATTCAGAAAGCCATCAATCTTTTAGTAAATTGGTTGAGTAAATTTGTAGTTTATTTTACAATATGAAGAGAATGAGTAATTTGGAAATGTAGATAAACTGAGTGTTAATTTGTTTTCTTGTAATTTATCTTTTGAATACCTTTAACACTTGCCTTAGAAATAAAAAGCTCAGTTTTGCCTGGTTTGTGACAGCTCGAAGAAGGCACTGCAAGCAGTGCTGGCCTGGGTGAACCAGGGAAGCATGTCACAGGCAAAGTGCATCGATGAGCCTCTGGTGGTGGTGTTCCCGTGTCCATGTTAAACATCCCTGGTTCTCTGCTCTGTGGCAGTACTGTTATTGTATGAGATTAGACTGAGAGTCTGACCCTAATAAAATTGACATGCATCTTTTGGAATGGAAGTTGTTTGTTGTTTATGAAATTAATAAATTAAGGGCATTTCTTAGTTTTGTGCCATTTGTTTCCTATTGCTGCAGCAAGTTTGTAGCTTGAACCAACACGTTTATTAATCATAATGTCCTGAGGCCGAAACATGTCTCGCTTGAATAAAATCCAAGGTGCTGGCAAAGCTACATTTTGCCTGCAGTCACCAGGAGAAACTTAATCTGTCTTCCAGCTGCTAGAAGGCATTTGCAGCCTCTGATCTCTCACTTAAACTTTAGTTACTGATGGCACCTTAGGTTGAGGAGCTCAAATGAAAAGGTGTGGATGACCCAATGTCCATGTTCTGATTCCTGCATCTGTCTGTGTGCGTGGCCTGGGGACCTCTCCATGATCTGTTCTTTGCCTCCTTTCTTTTACCACCCTGACCAAGCTGTCCATATTCTTTCTTGGGTATGGTGGTGCCATCATGGCTGCTCCCCTCTGTTTTTACCTGGGTCTCATCCTTAACATCTGCACTGCAGGAAAGGGTTTTGCTTTAGAATTTGAGCCTTAAGGAGGTTGGGTTATTTGGTTTGGGCACTGGTAGGTAGTTCCTTGGCAGTGTGCCCAAATGTTCTAAAATACGAGTATTGAAGTGGGGCTAACTTGGTAGTGAAGGAGTGGGTCCTGCAGAGTCGGCTTAGTGAAAGGCCTGCTGTGCTACCCCAGCACCCACATACAAAGTCAGACATGCCTATACTCACGTAATAGCTACATGTTAAGCCATAGGATTGCTTCGTCATTGCATCTAAGGAAATTCAATGGGTTTTCATGTTGAGACATGAATATTTTCGCCATGCTTGCTGTTGGGAGTTCTAGGTGGTCTGTTGGATTCAGATAAGCTCCAGGTTTGTATTGTCTGCTTTTGTTTTTTGCAAGGTTGAGTGAAAGTAGCATAGTGGTATTATTAAGAATATGATCTAGACACACTCAAACTACTTAGAAGTAGCTGTGTGTGTACTAGATGGCAGAGCTGTGTAGGGGAATAAGCCAACTTCTATTTAGAGTAATTGTGTTTCTGACACTACCATCAATAGCGTCTGTTTATGATGTTCTCAGATATTTATAAGCCATACAACTTAGCAAGGCACGCTTATTTTGGTCACCCACTTTTGCAGTAAATAGACTATAATGTTCCTAGAACCTTGTAGTTATGCTAGACTTGAAATGTGAATGGGTTGAGCTCATTGGAGCCTCCTCTACCAGATTGCTGTTCAATTCTCAAATTGTGGGTCTCGGTATGCATCTCTGGCAGGACTTTGTTGACATGAAAATGCTTTTGTACACCCGAAAACACCTAGAGTAATTGACTCCTTCTAGACAAGCCTGTAGCTCAGACTTTTTCAGCCAGCAGAGATTATTCCACCTACGGATGAGGACAGATTCCATGGCTAGCAGCCCGTACTGAGCCTGGAGTAATCCAGAGAAGCCAGGCTGGAAAAAAAACAAAAACAAAAACACCACATCACAGAATCTCAGTTTTAGAGAGCCAAGAAGTTGTCGGGATCGCCTCTTACAGATAAGGAAGACGAGGTTCACAAAGGCCAGTAATGTCCTAGGTCACACATTCAACTATTCACAAAACTAAAAAGTCCCTTCAGGACCAGCGAGGTGGCCCAGCAATTAAGCTTGCCTGCTCTTCCATAAGACTCTGGTTTGGTCCCCAGCACTTGACTTTCTGTTACTCCTGCTGCAGAGGTCTTGTCCTGGCTTTTGCAGGTACCGTACAAGCCTATATACACAAAAATGAAAATACTGTTTTTCGATGAAAGAAACCAAGCCCTTTGGATGTGGAGCGCCCCCCACCCCCACCCCGGTACTCCCAGCAGTGGAGAGTCTGCGCAGGAGGATGACCCGTTTCTGGGCCTCGGATTTAACAAAGCAATCTGGGCCAGCCACAGTTACAGACTGAAAACCCTGTCTTACGAGAAACCAGATCTTCCGAGGCTCATGTCTTAGCTGCCCTTTCATTAAGGCCAGACTAGAAATCACAGACTGCTCTAGGGCCTGGATTGTGCTTTGGCAGTCATCTGAGGCTGCAGAGTTCCGCCCATGCAAGAAGGAATCCTGTCCTATCGCTCACGTGATCCTACTGCCAAAGTTCCTAAGACTCCTTCCGTTTAGCTCAATCGGCAATGTAAGCATTTTTAAGTGATCTGGGGACTTCTGGGAGCTGGAGCGTGCTCAAGTCACGTGCCTGGTCTGGAGGGACCAGGGAACAGTTGTGTGACGCCCTTCTTTGGCACCACGCCTCGCAGCTGGCTTGGAGAAAAAAGTGGAGGCGTGCAAACAAAAGGGGTGTGGTTACGGAGGGGTGTGGCCTAGGCTCTGCAGGGGCGTGGCCAGAGGCGGGCACTTGGCAGGAAGGAGGAAGGCAGAGTGGAGGGCGCTCTTGCGCAGGAGTTGGCGCTCAGCGTTTCCCGCAATGGCCGCGCACTGTCGGGGCACAGAGCTCGGTAAGGGCTGGCGGGTTGCGCTCCCCTTTGCCCGGTCGCGTGCTGGGGGCAGGGGAGGGGGCGACAGGGTGGTCGCCAGCGGCCGGAGACCTGACCTGAGGCAGACCCACGGAACGTCCCCGCTGCCCGGCTGTGTGCAGTCTTACCCTTTAAGCGGAAGCAAGGAAGTGTTAGCTAGTCCTTTCCCCCTTGTAGCTCTGTAGCTCTGTGGTCGCAAAAACCAAACCAAAACACACAGCAATAAAAACCTAGAGAAAGGTCTGACGGAATACTTGTGCCATATACTGCCCAATTCACATAGCCATCCCCAAAGTTGTCTGCGTTGGTGGAAGAGTTGTCATGCCCATTTGCTAAACGTGATTTTAGAGGCTTCCACGAAGTGCCCCTTTTAAAACCATTTTTCATCTTATTGATGCTAGTTCAGATATTTCTGGGAAGAAAAAAATTAAATCTGTAATTCAAACGTAGCAATAACGTGACTGAGCCAACTGCCAATGATTTAACTTTGTATGATAGTTGGCGTTGTATCCTGGACCACCTTAGTGTGTGATTTGGGGTAAATTACTCACTTTGTGCTTGCGTGTCATCATCTGTAAAATACTTATCAGGAAGGCACTTCTGTGTGAAGGATCCCGAGAGGGGGGTACTTTGTAGCCCTCTGCACTTAGTGTTGAGTAAGTGACGATAATAAAAAGTGCAGAAAGTTCTGTTTGTAGGGACTGATTTTGAGAATTTTGCTCTAAGTGATGCACATGCTTGCTTTTTCTCTTCAAAAGCTACTTGCTCTATGAATAAACAGTGTAGACTTTAAGAAATGTAAGCATGTTGCAGGCAGTTTCTGTGCCAGGTTCATTTCACTTCAGTCATTGCCCTCCAACAGAGGGTGGCTTACACTTCAGCAGTGACGAAGGGTACCCTGGGTTGGAAGATCCTTGAAGATGGGGATTAAGGGTTGAAGGTGAGGTGTGTCAGTGTCTGTGCGTATGAAGAGGATTTAGCATAATTTCCCCCAAACATTTCTTTTTAAAAGTTTTACATTTTCCTTTCAGGAAGTGCAATTGAACCATTTTTACTTTCTTAATGTGTATGTCCAAGTTGGGGGCTGTTGCACATTCCTATAACGGCAGCGTGAGGCGTTTGCCAGGCCAGCCTGGACTATATGGGAAGATCTTTTCTCAAAAAGCCATCAAAACACTACCTCTCATTTGTTGAAAAGTAACAGTTGTTATTTATACTAATGACGAATGTATGAAAAATATATGTGTACTCACATCCTCATTAAATGCTATATTTTTCTTACTATTCTTGTTAAAACCAGGTAGATTACAAGAACCCTTCCTTACCTGCTGAGGCATTAACCCTCAGGAATGACAGCTTTAATCTAAACTGCTGAAGTAAATGATGTGAGTTCTATACCTACTAGGGAAAATAGTTCTGTATTAATTTCAACATTGCTTTAATTGATGTTTTTGTGCATTTTGTGGATTGAAGACACCTTAATATTTTTAACGAACACTGTAACTTAAAAAATAATCTTTATAAAAACATTTTTATCACAAAAATTTTAAAGTGTAAGTATCACCAGAAAGAGTGTAGAAGTCATTAGACATTATTATTATTTACATTTTTTTTTCACTTTTAGTTTGATGTGAGTTTTGCCTGTACAGGCTGTGTACCATGTGCATGTGATGTCGGTTGGGGCCAGGAGAGGGCATCCAATCCCTTGTGACTGGTGTTTCAGATGGTCTGTGGCTGCCCTGGGGGACTTGAACTCAGGGTCTCTGGAAGAGCAACAAGTGCTCTTAACTGCTGAAACATCTCATCTTTAATCCAGATTTTAAGCAATTAAATTTATTTGTCTACTGTGTGTGTGTTGGTGTGAGGGGGTGTGCACATTCCACCACTTACCTCTGGAGGTCAGAGAGCAGCTTTCGGAGTTAGCTCACCTTCCAGCGTTTGCCACCTCGGATTCAAATTCAGGATGTCCAGCATTACAGTAAGAACGTTTACCCACGGAGCCATCTGGCTGGTCCTGAACTTGAAAGTTTCTTCCAGGATGGCACCTGGATGTGTGACAGACGTTCTCCAGATAGGGACTGTAAGATGGAGCTCCGTCTCCGTATGGGAGGTTCTGCAGGACGGTTGCATTGTTCATTCCTCTGGCTCTGTTAACATGTTCTAAGACTTTTCTGATGTTTCCTTAAAATGTAGGTGCCCAGAAACCATAGTTATTATTTAGTTCCCCAGGTAACCTAGGCGGATGGAAGGACTTCACATGTGGAATGAAGGAATACATCTTAAAACTACTTACTCTTTGGGGGAACTTGTCCATGCAGCTTAGCCCTGTGGTGGACAGGAGCTCTGAGTGCCATAGCTTCCTAGGTCTGAAAGTTAGTCAGAGGCAGTTTGATGACTCCCTTTTTAAAAGTTTTTGCACACTTATCAGGGTGGCTTTGACTTGGGATTTCTAGTGCTGTGATGAAACACCATGAACAAAAACAAGTTGGGGAGAAAAGGGCATGTTTCCCTTCCTGTTCATTATCGAAGGAAGTCAGGGCAGGAACTTTGATAGGACAGGAGGCAGGAGCCTTGGAGGAGCGCTGCTCACTGGCTTGCTCCTCGTGCCCTGCTCAGCCTGCTTTCTTATAGGACCCAGGAAGGCCAGCCCAGGCATGGCTCCACTCATCGATCACTACTTAAGAAAATGTCCCACAGGCCTGTCTACATCCTGATCTTTTTAGGTATCTTTTCCCCCCGAATTGTGGTTTCCTCCTCTCAGATAACACTAGCAATGCCAAGCTGATGTAAAGCACACCTTCCCTTTAAATTTGTGCAACGCTGGAGGCATCGGGAAAGTAAGGATTTTGTACAAGGGAACATTTTAGTAATGTCTGACTTGATGTCTCTATTTCTGTTAAGGGAAGAGTTTCAGACAGATCTTAGTTGTAAGGAAATGGGGACCATTCTGCAGATACTGTTACTAACAAGACATGGCTATAGCTACGGCTGGGATTGTTTGAAACAAAGACTGATCTTGGAATAGCACAAAGGAGCGCAAGCAGGAAGCCAGAGTAGTTCTTCAAGGCCGCACTTTCTGTAAGAAGGTACCCCAGAAACCAAACCTTGCCAGCAAGCACCCTGGGCAGAAAGTTCACTTGGCTTTTATTCTGCAAAAGTGACTGTGTCTTGTTCCTGTTTGCTGTGGTGCAACTTCATAATCTTTTGAGGTTGCCTTGTTATTATTTTGTTGTTATTGTTGTTTCTAAAGATTTTATTTACTTATTTAATGTGTATATATATATACACACATTATAGAGCATATATATATACACATTATAGAGCATATATATATATGCTCTCTATATATGCATATATATGCTCTATATGCATTTATACCTGCATGCCAGAAGAGGGCATCAGATCCCAGAATAGGTGGTTGTGAGCCACCATGTGGTTGCTGGGAACTGAACTCAGGACCTCTGGAAGAGCAGACAGTGCTCATAAACGGTGAACCAACTCTCCAGCCTACTGGTATTTGTTTTTATATGTATGGGTGTTTTACTTGAATATCTGTCTGCACACCATGCATATTCCTGGTACCCTTGAGAACTAAAAGAGGTCATCAGCTCCTGGAACTGAAGCTTCAGACACTTGTAAGCCACCATGCTGGGAATAGAGCTCAGGTCCTCTGCAAGAACAGCCAGTGCTCTCAACTACTGAGCCATACTATATACATACCAAATCTCTTTTAAATAGACTGTAAATTTGATATCTACTCAACTTCCATTCATCTTTTATCTTTGTACATTTATGAAGTTAGATATATCTAGATTTTTTTGGTGTTTCTGAGATGGTTAAAATATATTTATTTTAATTTATTTTATGTGTATGGATGTTTTGTCTGTATGTGCATTTATGTACCACATGAGTGCCTGGTGCCCTTGGATTACCTGTGTCTGCCATTACAGACTGTTATAAATTGACATCTGGGTGCTGGGACTTGAACTTAGGTCCTCTGGAAGAGCTTGGGCTCTTAACTGCTGAGCCATCTCTCCAGGCCCTGAAATTGCCGTATATATTCCAATTTGGCCTAGAACTTTTTGTAGTTGAGTCATAATCTTCCTACCTCCACCTCGCAAATGCTAGGGTTATAGGGTGCCTGGTTTAGACTGGTCAATAAATGAGTTGTGATAATAGGGTGTTCTGGGCTTCCTGAATCATTGTCTTTTCCTCTTGTTTTTATAGGAGCTTGTGTAAGATAAGGGACGTGGGAAGCACATTCCTCCCTTCCTGTGTCTGGACTCTGGGCTGTTATATGCATGGTGTTCTCTTTATCTGTTTGGGCTTCTATGCCTTACTCTGGACTTGAGGGTGTCCTGTCCAAATGTGGTGGTTCAAGTGCCCATCTTGTTTACCTTCTTTCCTATCTTTACCCTGGTGGTTTAGGACAGTTGTCTATGGAAGGAAGGGGAAAGGGGCAGAGTGTATTTTTAGAAAAATGTGTTCACATGCAAAGAGGTTTGGAGGGTTCTGTGCGGAATGCCTGGTGCTCTGCTGTGTTAACACCAGGAAAGGATCCCAAGGCCATCCTGCCTGTCCTTTCCTCTCTCAGAGCACAGGCATGTCAGCCAGTACAATGACAGTCACTCAGGGGTTGGGCTAGCATTTGGGAAGCCCTGGATTTAGTTCCAGTGATTTGATCCCAGTAACTGAAGGTGGAGCCAAGAGGATTAGTGATTTTGAGGCCAGCCAGGGGTATATGAGACCCTGTCTCAAAACTAAACTGAGCAAAACCAACAATGGAATTGTATTCAAGGGGGTATAGTAAAGAAGCTGCCGACATGGCTGCTCCATTCTTAGGGAGAAGGTTTTTATTGTGAATAGGAGAGGGGAGGTAATCAGAGGCAACTGGAAGAGTCTAGGACAGAGAGAAAAGAAAGAAAACTGGCCATTGCCAGGGCTGGGGAAGCAGGAGCGAGTAGTGGAGATAGTGAGAGAGCAAGAGCATGGGAGAGATCAAGAGGCACAGAGAACAGAGCCAGAGAATGGACGCAAGAGCGCAAGAGGTAGCAAGAGAGCTGGATTCTAGGAAGGATGAGTAGCCGTGGATAGAGAAGCCTGGGAGCTGGAGAGAGGTAAGGTAGAGGAGGAAGGCGTCAGGAGGGCTGGGATGCTTGTGTGGAATTTGAAGTGTAGAACAGGTACTTGTGATACTGAGGGCCCTGGAGGCCAGCATGGGCGTTGATAGATTGGGAGCCACACGTCCATAGGCCAGAGGTAAGGAGAAAAACTCCTTTTGGGGGACAGAAAACCTGTTTCACAAGTTCTTGAGGAATGCTGGCTTTTATCTAAATGTCAGCAATCCCACTGTGGTCCAGTCAGAGATCATTTCTGGATATTTGGACTGCTTGAGACCTAACAAAACTGGCTTCGGAAGCATGGAGGGACAAGAAGGAGGTGGCCTCCTCCAGTCCAGGAGGCATTCTGCCCAGTGCTGTTTCTCACGGGGAAGTTTGTGCACAGGGATTGAGCAAAAGCAGCCTAGAAGGTGTCTTTCTGCACAGGAACACAATATATAATCTTATTGTGCTTTAGTGGATACGACTAATATATTGAAAAAGATAGAAATGATCTAATTCTTATATGGGTCACACAGTGAATATATCTTTTTATATTTTAAGTGTGGTGACCTTTTATGAGTACTTTCATTCTGCTTTTGAAGTCTGCTACCTTTTGCTTATACGCATACATAGAAGGCTATCTTTTATCATTCTGATACTGATAAATAGAAAACTATAAAATAATAATCAGTTTGTTGTATAATTAAATAATTAAAAATCCTCTGTGGTACCTGCTACACTGAAGCACATTTTTTTTTTTATCGAAGTATCTAAGCCCTGTGGATTTTCATTATTAGGCTGCAAGACAAACTCCAAGCCCTCATTGAAAATGGGACGCCTCTGCCTGGAAAGAGAGACTACTAAATGAGACAGCGGGTGGGGCCCTTGAGGATGCGATTGAAACGCATCGCTGGAAACGGTTTAAGTGGAGAGTTCTGGCCCTTTTAAAACACTGTCTGTCGCTTGAGGATCGGGTCACCTTGAAATGTGTTCATCTTTGAATTAAAGGCATGAAAAGGCACTTTGAAAAATTTCAGTCGACTTTGGTGTGTGTTGTGAGTGTCTGTGGGTGTACCTCTCCTCCGCCCGCCTCACGGAAATAGTCGGTTCCCTGGAAACCAAAGTGGCCGCCAGAGGAGGATAAATGTTTAATCTCCGTGCCAGCAATTGTACATATTTTTTAAAATGCTGAGACTTTCACATCTCAACTCCTTGCTCTCTTTGTATACTCAGGCTTTCCTCCTCCAAAGAAATGCCAGTCAGAGAAGTAGCTGCTGGTAATTGCTCTCTAAAATGACTCTACTTGGCTGGTGCCAGGGTTGTTTTAGACTCTAGTTAATGATGCCGAGTTGTAGTCTTTTAAGGAAGGAAAAACACTGAAATTGTCTGATCAGAATGCCGATTCTGACAAGTGCCTCAGCCGAACACCTAGGGAACATAATTCTGTCCTTAGAGTTCAGAGTAGGGATGGGTTTGTGTATTTGAGTGTGCGGTTCATTCAAATGTCTACAGCCGGGTCGGGAAGTAGCTCGGTGACCAAAAGCCACATCAGCCTCAAAGCTTGACTTCAATTCCGGGAACCTACATAAAAACCTCACAGGCATGTATCTGTAATCCCAGAACTTCTACAGCAGGAGGCAGAGGCAGGGGAGTTGCCTAGAAACTCAAGAGACACCTGTCCTTAAGAACAGGGCAGAAGTACCTGTCTCAAGGCAGAAGGAGAGAACCAGCTGCCCTCTGGTCTTCACATATGAGCTGTGGTGCACACATGCCTACTCACAGTACACATATACACACAGGTCATCTGAAAACGAAAAGGTCTGCAGCTTAGTAGGCTTTCTTGTTATGATTTTTCAAAAATCCTTTTGAAAAGATTTTTTCATAAAATCTTGTTATGAGTTTTGAAATGGTTTGTATAGCTCAGGCCGTCCTGGAGCTTGCAACTCTTCTGCCTCAGCCTATGGCTTATAGGTCAGCCCATCACAGCTAACCTCAGAGACATTTATTTTTCTATGTATCAATGTATCTATTGTATGTAATTGTCCTGTCTGCATATACACCTGAAGGCCAGAAGAGGGTACCAGCTCTCATTATAGATGGTTGTGAGTCACCATGCGGTTGCTGGGAATTGAACTCAGGACCTGTAGAAGAGCAGACAGTGCTCTTAACCACTGTGCCATCTCTGCAGACCCAGCCTCAGAGACATTTTTAGAGAGTAGAATGCCAGTTGAATACAAGCAGTGCCCAGGGCAGAAGCAGTTGATTTGGTAATCAAGACATGTCTTCATTGACCAAGTGGCAAGTAGTATGTACAATATGAGATGATGGCACTCTATGCCGTTGCTCAAAATGGTGCTAACTCGAAGACTTCTGTGCTTCTAGAGCTTTGCATTAATATGATGGACCAATGGTAATTGAAAGGACGGGGATTAGACTTGTCTGTAAAGAAGTCTTACACCTGTGGGAACTCTTGTTTCTCTCTTGTTTATCTGCTCTTAAAACAGTAGATCTGTCATCCATTGAGGAATTTAATCAGTATAGAAAAGATTGGGGTGTCATTGACATACCTGTGTGTCCTGTGTCCTTGTTTCTAGCGCTTCTTCACCGAGTTATTACGCTCTCTTATGTCCTTCTTGCCTTCACTACTGTTCCCTTTCCACAGTTCCACTTTCAGAAGCCAAGTTGAAACCAGACATCTGTGAATGGTCATCAGAGAATCTCTGCCTGGCTGTGTATGCTTCCCCAGATGCACTGAAGTTTGTCTGTGAAGGAGAAAGATGGCCTTGACCTTGTGAACAGGGACCTTGGTGTCCTGGCTTGTCCTTTCCTAATTTGTAAGATGAATGTGGAATACTGTGGTGGCAGATGTTAATAATGGGAGAAGTTATGCTTGTGTGGGCATTTTTGTGCCTTCTGCTCTGCTAAAGCTACTCTAAAAATTATCCTTGAAACAAACAAGCAAACAAAAAACAATGCATAATCTCTGAGACGCTGAGAATTCTTCTGGTTGTATATTTTAGCCACATGACCCTTCATGGCTATTCTTGCAGCTACGGCTGCTGCTGTTCTTGGGATTGCTCTTTAGGCCTTCTTCTTCCTCATCTGGCTGGTGCCACGTCTCTGGTTTCAGTTTGCATGTCTCCTCTTCTTGTTGACTTAATGTGACGGACACAGTAAGTACTACGTTGCCCTTCTCTTGGGCTGTCTTAACACTGTCAGTGTCGGGTGTCTTCCCTTGCTCTCCATCTTATGTTTTGAGACAGGGTCTCAATGGATCTGGACCTCAGCATTTCATCCAGACTAGCTGGCCAGCGGGATCCAGTGAGCCTCTTGCCTTTGCCTTGATTAGGTTTCCTCGGCTCTAGACTGTATGTGTGCGACAGCACCCATGTCTTCTAGGTGGATGCTGAGAATCTGGAGTCAGGTCCTCAGGCTTGCAAAGTTGGCGCTTCACTCTCTGCCTGAGCCCTCTGAGCACAGAGCCCTTATTTTGCATTTATCCCTCTGCCTGACAGAGCATTGGTTACCATTTTAACGTTGGCTTCCATTAAAGATACAGTTGGATTCACTCCTCCCTCTCTGCTATCCCCAGGCATCTTATTCTAGGACACAGCATGGACTTTTGACCCACTCCAGGAAAAGCTTCATTTCATTGAACACCTTGCTTTTATTCAAATAGAACACATTGTGTGTATCTTTTCAGATTTGTTTGTTTTTAATTTGGTTTCTTTATAATGCGCTTCTTTTTCATGTAAGGCATATAATCTTTCCTTAAATTGTTTTCAGTGTCTTTGTTTGGGTTGGTTTGTGAATACAAATACAGGTGCCCAAAGAGACTAGAGGCATGGGAACCCAGTGGAGCTGGGGTCAGGCGGTTAGGAGCCTTCTCCTATGGGTGCTGGGAATAGGGCTGGTTCTCTAAACAGCAGCACATAGGCTTGACTGCTGAGCTATTGCTCCAGCCCCCCATAGTGATCGTACATAGAGACTTTTAGATAGAACTTGGGCTTGGGAATCTAGTGACCTGAGTTTCCGTTGTAGTTCTGGCAGGTACTTTGTGACCTTGAACATGTAATTGAGTCTCTGGGTATCACTGTCCTCGATCTGTAATTCCACCCTGGAAGACTGACTTAGGTCTCCCTCAACCTGGTTAGCGCTCACTGCCAATCAGTAATTCTGGCTGCTTCTGTATTTTCCTCTGGAATATCGGCTCTCATAATCTCCTCTCCAGGCATCCTTAGTCTTCACCAGTGCCTGACATACCCCTTCTCTTTGGTGCTGAATGTGTGTGTGGTAGGGAGGTTCACCTTCCTGGGTTCTGTTTGCTAGGTCTTTGTATCTCTAGTATCACTTAGAACAGTACCTTTCATGGTACTATGTTTGTATGCCCAGGGTCCCATGTGTCCCAGGTGAATCCCAAGCCCTGTGTGTAGCTGAAAATGGCCTTGAAGTTCAGACTGTCCTCCTTGCTTCCTGAGTGCTGGGGTTTTTATGTGCAGTGGCATGCCCAGTTTAGATGGTGTGTGTCAGACCTTGCTTCCCACGCACGCATCAGGAAAGCACCCCACCAGCCGAGTGTTAGCCCTCAGTCTGGCTGATGTATCCCGCCCATATATTCCCCTCTTCTGTGAGTCCCTGGGCACCACCCCTGCTCCAGCCACCTGCTCTCCACTGTCACACGAGCACTGGACTCTTCAGGCCATCATGGCCTCTGCTTTGACTTTGGGACATGATGCCACTGTTCGGAATGCCTGGGAACAGCTCTGCTAGTTGAACTATGCCTGGCCTTGGAAGTCAAACTTAAAATCCACTCTTTCTGTACTTTGTTCTTCTTCTTCTTTTGTCAGGGTGCAACCCAGGACTTCATGTATGTGAGGCAAACACTACCTAGCTAGCTATGTCCTTAGCCTTCATGCAGATTCAAGGCCAGAAAACAGAAAATTAATGTAAGATTCAACTGTTTTTATGTTTAGCTTCTGGGTATTGTGGGGAGCATTCTGTGGGCACACAAATGAAGACACGAGGGTCACTGCTGAATCTCTAGCCAGTAAGAAGAACAGTGTCATCTGAAGTCAGGAATGGCCCTTCATAGATGGGGAGGTTTGTTTTGGGGTGTGCCAGCCTCTTGTTAACCCTCAGTAACTGTGTGGGAGGGTAACAATGTACAGTTCTCACTAAAGTGTGAAAGGCTGACAGTCTAAAGAGCTACTTTTCCTTGAAGGAACCTTAAATAAAAGTCCACAAAAAAAAATGACACTTAAATAGTACAGCCTAACATATTTAACTAAAGGGAACATGTGGTGGACAGACCGTGCCTGGTCTCTCTGAAACTTGCCATTCTGACTGCCCACTCTTCTTTGCACACTCTTCTTTGCACATCTGTAAGGGCTTTGTCCACCTCAGCCTTCTGTTTCTGTGGCTGGTAGACTGGAGCAGGTTTGCCCATGAGTGTGGAACAAAACCCAGTTGGTCATGTGACTTCTACCCCACCTTGGGGTGCACCGAGTCAGTGGGGCTGGCAGCAGGGAGTGAACATTCTTTCAGTTACTCACAGTAAGCAAGGGAACTTGTGAGCGGGCACAACTTCCTTTTGGAGGGGGCAGTGCTTTAAGGCCTTTGATGATTGTCACAGAGCATCTGAAAGTGCTGCGGAAACCAGCCCGCCTTGTGAAAACCTGTGCCACAAAGAACTAAGGAGAGGTGGTAGGAGATCAGGTCCTTTGGGAAACAGTGCTTTGGACCCGTACCCAGCAAGGAGTGATTTGCACTCTCCTTCAGTCTGGGAACAGGCAGCCTTGACTGGCGCTGTGCTCAGTAATGCAGGGGCAGTGGAGGTGGGGGGCTGCTTGTTTGTTTGGGGAAATGATATCTATGTCCAGCCCTGTCTGTTTACAGTCAGGGTTTCAGTACTCATTATCTGCCTGCTGTTGGAAGGGTACACCTACAATCTGAGCTCCTTTTATCTGTGAGTGTGCTTATTGTGTATATGCATATATTTATATGTGTGTGTGTGTGAATGCAAAAATATGTGGTCTGCATGCATATATGGGTATGTGTCTATGCATCAGTGTATGTGTGCATATATGGGTGTGTATATACCTGTATGTGTGTCTTCATGTGTGTATATGTGTGTATGAGTATATATGTGTGTGTCTGTGCATGTGTATCTGTGTGTGTATATTTAAGCACAGATCAAAGTATGCAAGGAGAGCTTGTAACTATTAAGTTGGTATTTAGAGGGCATTCAGTTATTTCATGTGTTATTTTGTGTATTTTGTTTGTTTTTTTAATGATTTATTTATTTTTATTTTGTGTAAAATTGGTGTTCTGTCTGCTTGTGTATGTGTGTAGTGGTGTCAAATCCCCTGGAACTGGACACAGACAGTTGTGAGCTGTCATGTGGGTGCTAGGAATTGAACCCAGGTCCTCTGGAATAGCTGTCAGTGCTCTTAACCACTGAGCCAACTCTGCAGCCCCTCTTTTGGGTTTTTGAGACAGGGTTTCTCTGTATAGCTTTGGCTGTCCTGAAACTCTAGACCAGGCTGGCCACGAACTCACAAAGATCCACAATGCTCTGCCTTCTGAGAGCTGGGATTAAAGGTGTGTGCCACTGTGCCCAGCTATTGATTATCTTGTAAACCACAGGGTAGTGGATGACATAGACATACTATGTGCAGTAGCCGTACAACCTTTCCTTTTTCAGCTTGGCTTCAAAGGGTAATCTTGTACCCTAGTTTGAGAACTTGTTTGTGTATTTGTAGACTTCTCTGTTTAAACTTTTTGTTAATAAAATGCATACTTTGGGTGGTGACTTAATTAGCTATATCCCCTGCGCTTGTCTTGAAAAGAAATTGGGGGTGTGTCTCTGTATTTGTTTGTGTGTGTACATATGCTTATGTGTGTATGTGCGTGCTTGTGTGTGTATGCATGTGCTGGTGTTCGCGTGTATGTGTCTGTATTCTGATGTTCTTATGAGGAGGCCAGAGGTCGACAGCAGATGTCTTTCTAGATCCCTCTCCACATTATTTTTTTGTGACAGGATTGTGGCAGAGTTGCCTGGAGTGATGGGCCCGCAGGCCTTGGCTTCTTCCTGTCTCCTCCACCCGAGGACTAGGATTACTGGCACATGCCGCCAGGCCCAGCTTATTTTGTGGGTGCAGCCTGACAGCCAGGGATTTAAATCCCGGTTCTCTTCTACCTACGATTCTTGAGTTTTTATATTTAAGACATGTGGTGAATGGAAGCTAGGGTAGAGTAGCTGTGAGGATTAGGTGATGTGGGAGTGGGTTGGCACAAGCTGCCCGATGGCAGTGAGCACAAGATCTTCCTCCTTTATCCTGATGCTGTGGTATTCTGACCTGTAGGTTCAGAAGTAGGTAACTGTGGGCAGGGATGCTTGCTGATAGGAACAGAACATGAGCTTGTGAGGGAGAGACCCTGTACAAGCCGGGGTACAGTGATCGTTCACATTTCTATCATGTGGAAATGTGACTAGTGGTGGGCATCGTGGGGTCCTGCCCTCGAGGATCTTACCCATCTCAGTTTTCTTTTCAATTGGCCATCTGTATGCCTTTTACATTGCTAAGAAAGATGCTGGGAAGAAACTACGTGAGGGAAGAGAAACGTTATTGCTGAAGTTCACCTCACAGCGGATAAAATAGGACAGCGTCCCTCTGTGGCCGCATGCTTGTAAACTGGAGCAGGAAGCAAGGGCAGGCATAGCCTTCGAAGGCCTTTCCCTAGCCACTGTCTTCCAGCAGCCCGGCTCCATCTCCTTCAAAATAGCTTTGGCAACTGGAGATAGAGCGCTCAGAACACAAGTTTGTGGAAGACATTTTAGATTCAAATCCCAAGGTGTCTTTGAAAATTAGTCAATTATCAAATTATAGCGTGTTTATTCAGTTAGATTCATTGTCACTATATTGTCACCTCTTAAGATAAATAACCAAGGTTTAGATAATATGTATGTTCTAGCTTCCATGCTCAGCCAGCTTTCTTTTACAGCCCAGAACCATCTGCCTAGGGAGTGGTGACACCCACAGTGGACTGCGCCCTCCTACATCCATTAGCACTCAAGACACTACCACAAACCAGTGAGATCTGGGCAATCCATGAACTGAGATTTCCTTCTAGGTGACTATAGGCTGTGTTAAGTTGATAGTTAAAGCTAAGTAGGACATGACTACTTGTAAACAGCAGTTTGGGAGAGATACCTAAATAGGTATGATTTCAAAATGCAAATATATGAATTTTAAATAATTTAAAAAATAATAGTGATTCTCAATAGATTATTTAAAAACTATTTGCTGGAAATATCAGGTGTCAAGGATAATATGAAGTCACAAGTTTAAGGAAATACAAGATAATACTCTCATAAGATCTTATTCATAATCTACCATATAAGATACTTCCATGGAGGTTAAACCTGAAAGTGATTTTTTCCTGGGAGAGGTTATGAATTACCTTAAATTCATGGTAAAGAATAATGGGGTTTTCCTGAAGTGAGATTTACATGGGATAATGTGTGGTCAGAGTGAGTCCTTAAGCACTGGCTGGTGGTGGCAGTGCATCTCATGAAGAATAGGTGTACCTATATGATCGTTCATTTCCACCAGCGTGCTCAGTCATTTCTAGACTTTATTATTATTGCTAACCCTTTTCTGGAGCATTTAAATAGGAGTTATGATATTTTCTCAGAGTTAATTTTGTGTAAGTCTGTTAAGAGCATGTAAATTAGCTTTCAGGACTCTTGTAGAGAGAGCGTCTTGGATGGTACACATTCCTGATAGTATCGTAACTTAGGAAGCTCCATCAAGTTTTGCTGTGGAGTCTTTTATCAAGAGGGAAGCGTTAAGGAGGTTTTCTCTGAAGCTCTGGGCTTCTAGAATAACCTATCAAATCTTTTCAAAGGGCTGCATGTTCAATCTTTACCTAAAACGGTGCCAGAGTTATCCAGCCACTTGAATTTCAAATTTCTCTGTGCTCTAATAATCCTTCCTTACTCTTTTTTTTTTTTATTTTGTATATGTTTTTTTAAAACAGTCTTTGTATATAGCCCTGGCCAGCAAGCAGGCTGGCATTGAACTCACAGATATCCAATTCCCCTTCTTCCCCAGTTCTGGGTAATTCTTTGTGGCCACTCACTGTATTTAAGACTTTGGGGAAGCTGCTATCATTAGTTTTTCTAGAGCACATTTGTGGGAGGATTATATAGTTAGGCTAGAGGTGTAGCTCTATGGTAGGGCACTTGCCTAGCGCACCAATCTGCAGTACCAAGGCAAAGCCACATTAGCAGCAAATCCAAATGTTTGTAAATCCAAATGTAGTTTAGTAATTCTGTTACTAACTACTGCTTCTTACCTGGTCAATGGAATAGCCACATATGAAAATAAGCAATATTTAAATTGGTCACTTATCTAGATGAAAGCGGGACTTCAGAGTTTTATGTAGTTATTATCTGCTAACGATGTATTCAATTCTTTAGGCTCCAACTTGACATAACAGGCAAGTTTTGAAGTAGCTACCTTGCTTTTTAGCAGATAAGTCATTCTCTAGTCGGTATTAGCCCTTTGCTTTGTGTGGCAAATGGTTGTAAAATGTGCAGATTACAGATAATCAATCTTCCTGAGAAATGGAAATTTACAATTACATTTTTCATTAAATACTCTTTTTGAGGCTGCTGGTAGGGGTGCATGTGTATTCAGTATTGAAAAACCTGGCCTGAAGTAACTCATTACAGACTTACAGAGTAGATGGACGGCAGCTGCATGGAATCTTTGCCAGCCTCGATTATACTTCGCGCTCCACTCTGTCAGTCAGCGTCCGTCTGCTTGACTCTTCAGTGGAGGCTTCGGACACCTTTGACTGGTATGATTGGGCTCAGGCCAGGGCATGAGTGATGAGTGCTTCTCCTCTGAAGGCCCTGATTATGTTTGAGGCAAGGGCTGTGGTGTCTTTTCAAACAGCCGTTAAATGCTGGTGCTGTTCCAGTTTATTGTTTGTTTACAGTCAAGGTCTCATGTATCTCAGGACCGGAGGATGACCTTAAAGTCTTGACCCTTCATGTCTGCTTTCACACTCTAAGTGCTGGGATGCCGGGCTTGCGCCACCACATCCAGTTTTATGTGGTTCTCAGATCAAACCCAGAGCTTCACGAATGTCAAACAATGTGAGATTCGTCTCTGCCCTGTCCTTCTCATTTGAGGTGCTCTGTTGACTGGTTCCTGTCTGTGTTCCTAGTTTGATCTTCCAGTCTCTGCTCTGCTATGAGCTATTGACTCCCTTCTCTTTCTGTTCCAGTGAAAAAGTTCTAATAAAAGCCATGGAACTAGCTGGGCAATGTTGGTTGAATGCATTGATTTTGCCCATGTAAGTTGTCCCATACTGTGCTTTTCCAGCTTTGCTCATGTCTGAAGCTTTTCTGAGTGTCTTTAGGGTGACTGTGCCCTTGATATGCCACTGTGTTTCTCCCACTTTTGCACAGCACCCGCACTCTGGACATGCTAAATTAGTGGTTTGTAGCCTCCCTAATGCTGTGACCCTTTAACACAGTTCCTCTTATCCTGGTGATCCCCAACCATAAAATTATTTTGTTGCCACTTCATAACTGTGATTTTTGACGGTTATGAATCGTAATGTAAATATCTGTGTTTTTTGATGGTCTTAGGCAAACTCTGTGAAGAGACATTTGACCCCCAACGGCGCCATGGCCTTCAGGTTGAGAACTTCGGTCCTCCGTGGAGAGGTGGTAGTATATGTGCTCAGGGGCGCTCAGGTGTGGCCCCATTCTCCTGAGGGGCTGTGGCTCTAGCTGTGTAAGCACTGCTCCTGCAGACTCTGGGTGGTCGCCGAAGGAGCAATACTAAGGACACTGGGAACAACTGGACCTGAACTGGTCAGTCCAGGAACTGTACAGAAAGTTATCAGAACAGGACAGGTTCTGTCAGTGCTTAGATCGCCCTCCTGCTAATAGCTGATGAATTGAGAAGGGCAATTTTCAGAAATGGACAGCGGGGAAATGGCTGGTGTGTCAGGGATGACGGGGGTAAAGGGAGGTGTGACAACCTTAGGCTCAGGATATGGTGCTGCAGGCAGAGCATGGTGTAGGACTGCAGTTACCTTGTGATATGGCCCGGGCTATCCTCTGCTGTGATGCTATCCTGAAAGTGTTAAAACCCGTTTAACTACGGTTGCGAGACACACCAGAGATGACAGATAAGACTGGCACAGAGGCAGAGCTCGGAGATCAAGGCGGACTTTATCTTGGTATCAGCTGTCTAAGTTGTAGTTGTTGGAGGAGACACAGATGTACCCCTCACCAGGTTTGAATTGATATCTGCAGGTGAGTGTGTGATTGATAGAAATTTGAGGTTAGCTGTAAACAGCAGTGGAAGCTGGATCCTTAGAAAAGTCTGTCTGGGCTGTGGTGGTGTGTGCCACCTGGTTGTGGGTGTTTGGGCTCCTAACATCTGGATTCTCGGGACCAGTTTACCAGGCAGAAGAGGAGCAGGTCTTCTAGTGAGTGCCCTTGAAACCCTCTCCCCAAGCCTACCCCTCACAAAGGTAAAGGTCTACCGATCAGACATGATCATGAAATACTTTACCAGTTTCAGTGATTGAAACAGCACTAGCTTGCTAAAATAGAAAAGGTACAAGCATTTATTGGTGAGCTGTTTCTGTGTGAAACACCTTCACGGTTGGGAGGGTGTGGCCAATTCCTGGGAGGATGCAAATTACACTTGAAAACAAACAATACAGAAATAATAGACAGCTGTGTGAGTACAACTAAGACAGGTGCTTGGGAATGGTGAACTGGTATCAAAATACGCAAGTGCACATCAGAAAGCAAGGCGCTTGGAAAGGTAGGACAGTTAGAAAGAATTAAAACAAAAGGGGAAGTTTAATGTTTTCGTTACTCCGCTTTTGGATGGTGCTGTGTCAGCTAAGGTTTCATGATTCCTTTTGTCTCCTAGGAACGGAGGTGAATTGACATCTTTCTTGTCACGCAGTGTTGTTATTTCACATCACGTGGGTTAGGGATTATGTGAAGGACCCCAAAGAAACAATAACGAAGTGCTGGTGAGATTAGAAAGTCTCTGTCCACTGAGACTCAACCCAGAAAAATAAAAAAATAAAATCAAAGAGACAAACATTTGAGAAAAAATTACAGACAGAGAGGCTGGAATGCTACCAAAGTGCTAGTCTGAGAAAAAAACAGTGCAGTTTTCTGTATCAGAAAGTGTGATGAGGAACATTGCTGCCTGCCAATTATGGTTTCATGTCTAATCTCCCCAAAGACACATGAACTTGAAACCCCTCTTGGCCTCCGAGGCAAAAGATTCTATGGTCCTGATGAGAGTGTTGTATTAGAGTCGTTTCTCCTGGCAAGGAGACGCTAAAGGGTACTTGAATGAAATATTAAAAGTTATGAAGGACATAACAAAGGCCAATCAGTCCTTCCTTTTCCCCAGACCCCATAATATGAGAACAAGGGTTATTTGACAAAATTAAAGAGTAGCAAATGAAGTGCTAATAAAACGAGATAGTCACTTATATAATTCATTGCCATGGGAGGTCACAGAGGCAAATTCTGTGGCTGGATTAAATATGGGGCCGGGTAATTTTATGACCATTAATGATATTTTTAGCAGCCGAAGCCGATGCCGGGAGAGGTAATTCCTGTTACATTCTCCAGTAGGTGTTTCTCGGGGACCTGTGGCCAGCACTATGAGCTGTGTGAGAGCCAGCCTCACGGGTTCTAACATTAGGTGGGAGGAGCAATGCATCCATCTGGGCTTCCATCATTTTCTCTTCTGGAGACCCAAAGTCATTTGTGACTTGGGGAGGATAGGACGAGACTGTGTCCGGGCTCAGAGAAGCCCTCATTTTCCTTGAATGTCACCCATCGTCACGTACTTAGCTTGAGATTGTAAAGACCTCTTGGAGGTACAAGACGGTTAACATTGTCAGTGCTACTCCAAGGGAAGAGGCTGGACTGTAAGTAGCTGGCAAAGTCACCTTGAAGAATAGTCCATAAGGAATGTGCTGCTTGCAAACCTTAGAAACGATTCCCAGAGAAGGAGACCTCTCCTCCGCTCCCTTCCATTTTCTTTTCCTTTTCTCTCTTTTGTTTTCTGAGACAGGTCTGAGGTAGCCCAGGCTAGCCTTGAATCTGCTATTTTGTCTGAGGATGACCTCCCACACGTTCTCCAAGTGTTAGAATTATAAGTGTGTTTTTGTGGCTAGTTTATATGGACTTCCTGTCTGCTAGCCAAAGACTTGACCAGCCAAGCTATGTCCTCAGTTCTTTTAGGTCTTAAATGGGTGGGAGTTCATTGTTCATACAAGGTAAGGAAGGACATTCTAGGTGGAAGGAACAAATAGGACACAAGGTCCAGAGACAAAACATAAAACACCAAATCAGGAAACTGCTGGTTGTTTAGGTATACTGAAGCCTGGTGTTCGAGGAAGGGAGAGGGAGATGCCTGTGAGAAAGCTGAGGGATTGATTGATGGACTCTGGGTTTCCTTGAGGTCTGCCCCAGCAGAACTTCAGAGAGTGTGAGGAGCGGAGAAGAGGGAGGAACTTGGAGGAAAGAGTGGCTGGCTTCGGCTTCTTGGCCATGAGCCTTAGGATTCTATACACCTGTTGGCTCAGTCTCCTTTATTGTCCATCTGACACAATGTTTACCATGAACTCAGTCACCTGTAGTAGTGGTCAATTGGTCAGGTTTTTCGTTTTGTTTTGCTTTTTAGCCTCCTCTGCGTTTGAGTGTAGCCACATTCTTTTAGGACTTAATGAGTTGAGCGCATTCTCCTCTCTGCAGTCCTGCTCCCCGGGACTTCACTCTATCTTTGGGTAGGAAGAAGGGGCAGGAGGCAGCCTGACCCTGGCGTCTGTTTTCTCTTGAGTTGGCTTCGCAAAGAAGCAAGACAAAGTGATATTTTAAGGAGTAGAACAGATGGATGTAAATGTTGAAAATCTGTTTTATTAAATGATTTCAGCTAACAAAATAATTTAAACAGAAATGAAAAACAAATAACCCATCCAAACATGGTTCCTACTTTAGTGCTCTTGAATAATAATACTCGTATAACTCATTCTTAGCAAAATTTAACTTTTTTACACCATTAATATCAATACTTGTAGGAACCCACAAATGGAAATGGGAAAGACGACCTAGTAATCATCCTGGTGGTCCCAGGTCTCATCTTTGTGATGAGCAAACTCTTTAGGATTATGTTATTACTGTGATGCTCAGTTGTGGTTGTTAGTGTGAGGGATGCCTACAGCACTGAGGAAGCACAGCTGTGGGCATATCCGGGAGGGCATCTACACAGGTACATAGATCAGGAAGGCTCTGAACTAATGAAGGCATGCGTGAACCCCTTGATGGACTCATAATTTATATGATGATGTTCATGAAAGGTGGTAAAAGATAGCACGTGGGTCTCCCTAGGGGAAGTAGATCACTGGCAGCATGACATCATTCCCTGATCCCATGCCTTCCCTTCCTGCGTGTGTGTTGGTGTGCACTTACCTATGTTTAGAAGTCAGGACATATCTCCAGAGTCTGTTCTTTTCTTCCACCATGTGTATCCAGGGATTGAGCTCGGGTTGTCAGGGTTGACAGCAAGCTCATCCTTACCCTCTGAGCCATCTTAACCCCTGTGGTCCTTTTCTGAGTTGTACTTTTTCTGCTTCCTGGTTGACCTTGAGGTGAACACTTTTTCTTTGTTACAAGATCCCACAGAACTGGTATTATTTCTAAACACACGGAGCCATGTGACCACGTGCCAAAATAAATTCTCCTTGCTTCACGTTGTTTCCAATAAGTATTTGGTCACAGAGACAATTTACCTGGCTGATGACACCATAACGTCTGCAGTCAGTAATTCATGGACACATGAGAGAGGTGCATGATTGGCACGTTTCTCTAATGATTACACCTTGCTCACGATTGTCTGTTAAGACTCTGCTTCAAAATCATGAGGTTCTGGGAGGAGGGTCTGGGTTGTAGAAATGAGCTGAGCTATAATAGGTAAGTTTATCTAGCTTACCTTGAGGGCACTTGATGCCAAGTCACGGGCATCAGACTCTGGATATGAGAGGGGGAGACTGACTTACACTTAACTAAGGACAAGAAGCAGTTCCACTTCTACTGAGGAATGCCATCCACGTTCTGTGGTAGAGATGCCTCTAAGTGCCCTGTCTTCTGGGGAGCTGGTTGACATCCCACCAAGGCCACCTGAAACAAAACAGACGACACAGGACAGGCTATCCTGAAGCAGCAGTACCAGGGGTATCTCTTACAGCTTTGGGTGGGATTCTCCCCTCCCCCCATTTTGAACACTTGCTACAATGTTGTTATTTCTAGCACATTTTGAGAAATTCTCTTTTGATGGGCTGTATCACATCAGCATCTAGCAGATATTAATCTTGTCAGTGGGTGAGTAGTGCTCAAAGATGCCTTTAAGTATTCACTAATTCACTTCAGTATTTATTAATCATTTTCTCTCCTGGACTAGACATTCACAAATAAGTCTTCTCTGTCAGAGGTGAGGCGTGTATGCCAAGGGAGGAGGGCACACCCACTCCTGTGCCTATGTGTGTAATTAATCAATACAGCTTCTTGTCATTTCAGATGCACATGGTTTTGCCTGAAGTGTGCCTTGTGATGACTGGGCTTGCTACAGGGTCATGTATTTGCTATTTGTGAGAAAGAAGCATGATTTTAAACATATATTTGTTGTTATTTTGTATATTCATATAATGTGCAGGCTCGTGCGTGCCGCTGTATATGAAGTTCAAGGGACAGCTTTACAGAGTTAGTTCTCTCCTACCTTCCTGTCAGTCCTAGGGTTGACCTCAGGATATCAGGCTCATGCAGCAAATGCTTTACTGACTGGCGTGTTGTTTCCAAGGTGTATATTTTCCAAAAGAATATTGATAATAAATGAAGATATGATAGTGAAGCTCTTAAAACTTACAAGTGTCGCTCTTTCCTTTCTAGATCTTAGCTGGATCTCCAAAGTTCAGGTGAATCACGCAGCCGTTCTGAGGCGGGCTCAGCAGATCCAGACCCGCCGAAGTGTGAAGAAGGAATGGCAGGTATGGACCCTCATGAGCATTCTGTCCCCACACCTCTCAATGCACGCCTCTTCCCTCAAGGCCACAGTATTGAATTTCACTCAAGATGCATCTGCACTTAAAGGATTGCAGCTGTCTGTGGCTTATTTTAATAATTCATATATGATGATGATGGGTTGGATAAAGATAACACATTTATCCAAACAAGTTAAGAATCTTATCACTCTTGAGTGGCCAAACCGCAAATGAATTTGGGGCCATCTTTATTCATGAGTGAATTAAATGGCACATTTCCTCAACACATTTATTCAGTTTCTTAGACGTGCTTTCTTTGGCTGTCTTCTATTTTAATTTTTAGGCCATAAACATCAACATCTGGTGTGTCCACTGTTTAGGCCTGAGGTGGGAGAAACCACCTTACTATTGCGTTTCATAAATCACTTTTCAAAATTCCAAAAGTAATGTCTGGCGGCGTACTTCAGTCGGCATTTTCTTCAGTGCGTGGCCGTCAGAGACGTGCTGTGCAGGCCCCAAAAGACCTCCGGGTTCATTTCACAAGAGAGGCAGAACACCGTGATGGAGGCCTTTCAAATGACATTTCCCATCTGTCCATCCTGGTTGAAAAAACAAAGGGTAATTTTTTTAGAGTCAGTTAGGAAATACGAGGGTTGTTTTAATAAAGGAATAGGACAGAAGAAAAACAAGGGACTTAGAGGTTTTAGAAACTGTTGTATTACCTTGGATTTCAGGAAAGAAGGTAAAACGAAGGTAGCTCTCAAGTCACCACATTTGTGGAAAAGTCAGAAACGGCTGGAGTTGGTGGAGGCTTCAGTTTGGAGTTTCTGAGGCAAAAAAAAAATAGGTTGACTCTCTCCTTTTGTTTTATTCTGAATAATGTTCATCTTGATTGCCATTCTTTTAAAAATAATTTAAAATATACAGTGTGTTTGTGTGTGTGTGTATGTGGTGCACTCACTACAACCTGAAACACATGTGGAAGTAGACGACAGCACGTAGGAGATGGTTCTCTCCTTCCCCCATGTGGCTCTGGAGATAGAACTCAGGTCTTCAGGCTTGGCAGCAAGCGCTTTTCCTTGCTGAGCCGTCCCTCTGATCTTTGCTTGTCACTTTTGACTTCCGATTATACCTGGTATCAGAAAACCCCTTACAGCAGCGTTGACCATGGCTGTTAACACTCACTTTTGTCCTATGCTTTTCTACTCTCTAACTTTAAGGTGCATTTTATGTTTGACTCCCCTTGTTTCTCCTTCTGGTCTAGGCTGCGTGGCTCCTGAAAGCTGTTACGTTCATAGACCTTACCACACTCTCTGGGGATGACACGTTTTCCAACGTTCAACGGCTCTGCTACAAAGCCAAATATCCAATCCGGGCGGACCTCTTAAAAGCTTTAAATATGCATGACCAAGGTGAGACTGTTCACTGTACCTGTTTGCTTGGCTGGAGCCTCGGAGGCCGGATCCTTCCCATCCCTGTCTCCCCCTACCCCTGCTGACGTGCTGTGGCAATCAGGTCCCCAGTAGGCCCCTGCTTCTGTGTAGAGCACTGAGATTCCCTTCGGAAACATAAGAGATTCCAAGCCTTGTCTTCATGTCAAATTTCGAGTCTATGAGTTGAAGTTGCTGGTTGACAGTTCCCTCAGTTCTTCAGGTTGGGAACTTTTCTGGCCAGTGGCTCTGAAGTACAGGCTCTGATTCCCCACCACGAGGGAAGAACTTACTTAGTCATCACATCGCATACATGAAGTATAAGCAGTACATTTGAGAATAAAATGCAAATGGGAAGTGCTGTATATTAAGTCAAAACCTAAAACACAAAACACCTCCCAGAACTCTCTTAGTGTATGAGAGAAATAGATGCCGAAAGCCGTCCTGAGTTTTGAGCTTTCAAATTTCAAACATGGAGGAGACTGGGGGTTGCAGACTATGGGGTGGCGGGCTGTGGGGGTGGCGGGCTGTGGGGGTGGCGGGCTGGGGGGTGGCAGGGGAAGCAGGGAGTGGGGGAGTAGGGGGTGGTGGTGTCTATTTTCTAAGTAAGAGGTGTTGCAGAGGCCGCGCATGTTGTCTTTCCCTGAGCCAGTTTTGGTCAGTAGAGCTCTTCTGTGTGGATAGGCCTCTTGACTCTGCAGTACCCAGCTGCTGTGCATGAAGGGAAGGCTCAGAGCTAGCCCAGTGCAGGCATCACAGACAGCCTGGGGCCCAGAAGTAGCCCTAAGCAACTCCATGGCTTTCAAAAGTATTTACTATATTGCTTTCCAGTTTACATGAGAACGTTACCTCATTAGA
This sequence comes from Pachyuromys duprasi, assembly GCA_028658305.1. Lineage (NCBI taxonomy): Eukaryota > Metazoa > Chordata > Mammalia > Rodentia > Muridae > Pachyuromys > Pachyuromys duprasi. Next base: position 10,371,765 of record CM053761.1, on the reverse strand, counting down.
GCTGGAGTTGAGTACTAAAGGCCCTGGCTTCCAGCCCCAGCACTAAAACCAAAACGCAAACATCCACCTTTTCCCATTTGCTACGACCATGTGGGGAAAGTATTTCTCCCTCTCATTTGCTGCCTGCCGGGGTTGTCCTAAAAATAATAATTAAAGGTGTAGTGTGTGAGCTGAACCCCATGTAAAGTAGGCTGCTGTGCTCTCTCCTGCCTAGGCATCACCACGGCTGCCGTCTGTGTTTATCCTGCGCGTGTATGCGATGCTGTGAAGGCGCTGAAGGCCGCAGGCTGCAGTATCCCCGTGGCATCGGGTAAGACTTTCGGTGGCTTTTACTCGTTAGTTTTCAACATGTCTGAAGTTCTTTAGCTCAGTCGGCAGGGAGTAAATTTATACTGTGATTGCCCTGATTTCGTGTATTTAGTTGTGTTGATCCACGATGTTAGTATATGTTAAATGCATGTAGCAAAGGAAGATATTAAAGTAGGCATGGTGTCTCATATGCTGTGGGTCTGGGGCCAGTCTGGGCACGTTGTGAGGTCTCAGAAACAGACAAAAAACTGTCACCCCAAACCTTGACATAGTGATTCCTAGAAGTGTAGAGCCATGTCTTTGTTCCTATAAGGAAATCATTCTTTTTGTGAGGATCATCAGATTTATAAAGTCGTGTGTCAGCTATGTCATGCACACAGACACACACACACACACACGTCTCTGCGTTATGTTGCATGCCTGTCGTCTATGGTGTCTGAGCAGCGAATGCTTTCCTCAGCCAAGGTTTGGGGACCACAGAGTGAGAACGTGTCCCAGCGGAGGTGGTCACTGCGTTGGACATTGAGGGACAAGGAGGAGCCGACAGGCTGCTAAGGCGGGGGATGCTCTTTAGACAGGAACTAGCATACACAGAGGCCCGGAAGCCCATCAGGAAGAGAAACGCTCACAGTGTGGACAGGGAGCTGTGGGAGTGGGATCCGGGCAGGCTGTAGATGGCTGATGGCATGGCCTCTGTTCTGATGACGGTGTTCGCTCTGTAAGGCTTTAAGCACAGCCTGATGTGATCAGCCTCACAATGGTGAGTTAGCTGATGTCAGAAAAAAACCAGAAAGGTATAAAGCGAGCCAGGGTGAGAACCAGAGCCTCTAAACCCCAGGAAGACCAACAGATAAAGGTGCCTCTTGCCAAGGCTGGCTACCTGAGGGGGATCCCTGAAGCCCACACAGCGAAAGGAGACTGCCAACTCTCCTAAGTTGTCCTCTGACCTCATGTGTGTGCACAAAACACACACAATGTGAGTAAATGAAAAATAAACAGACTCTAAAAAAGCCTCCTAAAGCATGTGTCTATTGATAGATGGGTGAATGGCCAGGTGGCGACAGATAGTATTATATTCTAGCTTTTAAAAAGGCTACAAGAATATCCTGGTGCCGTAAATAAACAGTCTGAGCCAGGCATGGTGGGGCATGCCTGTAATTCCAGCATTTAGGAGGCTGAGGCCTGAGGACTGCTGCTAGTTCAAGCCCTGTGTAAGCTACATGGAAAGACCATGTCTCAAAAAGAAAACAAAGAAGCAGTTTATAAAGATCAGCCACTTATTTTATTAAGAGAACATGATGTACTACATCCCTTTTTAAGATTAATGTTTTATACGTATATGTTTGTGCTTGCATGGGTTGTTCTGCAGCAGGTTCCCCTGAGTGCGCACAGAAGCCAGAAGGTGCCATTAGATGCTGCGAAACTGGATTTACAGATATTTGGGTGCTAGGAGCCGAAGTTGAGTGCTTTACAAGAGCAGCCCATGCTTTTAACCACTGAGCCATCTCTCCATGAACCATGTTTGTGTACAGCCTTTTGAGAGGATTCCCAACGTATTTGACGGCCATACCTTTGTAGACTTAGTTTCTTCACCATCTCAGTGCATTCAGCTTCCCACTTACGCAGCAGAGCAATGTGTTTGGCCTATGATAGCAGACCTGAGGAGTTACAACTGTCAACAGGTGTGCTCAGAATCAGGGATGGAATGAATGAAAAAGAATTTCTAGTTTTCAAACCTGTAGGTGTGTGTTCTTTTTCCTTCCCTGTATTCTTCGCCCTTTTCCTGCAGTCGGACTTTCCTACCTGCCAGGCTTCTCCTTGGTCTCAGCTGCCTGGCTGGTTGTTTTAAGAGACACTGGGAGGAACCTGGTTTGCAGTCTGGTTGCTCTAGATCCCTAAGTCTATTCATGAGTGAACGGGGGTGGGGGGGGTGGGGGGGGCAAATGAGTAAGTCAGGGAAGCCAGCTTGAAACAACCAGTCCATCATGTAAAACCCCACCAGTAATTTTGCTCCTGTCAGCTAACATATCCAGTTAGTTAATAGTTAATATTTAGTTAGTTAGCTACTAAGTGTGCTGTGCAAACACTCTACAGCAACTTAACTTCTGGTCTTCCGGAGAGTGCCACATCGCCATCCCTCTAAAATGAACGCGTATTCACATTCTGCCCCCCACCCCCGTCCTGTGTGCCAGGAACGATTAAAGTGCCCTCCATGCATTCATCTGTAAATGCCGTACTTATGAACTGACCAATTGAAATTTGTTTTTTGTTTTTCTTTCTCTCCCTCACTCTCTCTCTTGTTTTCTTCCTCTTTAAATCTGTCCCAGTGGCCACTGGCTTTCCAGCTGGACAGACTCATTTAAAGACGCGATTGGAAGAGGTCAGATTGGCAGTGGCAGACGGAGCTACTGAAATTGACGTGGTCATTAACAGGACCTTGGTACTGACTGGCCAGTGGACAGGTGGGTGCAGGTCCTTGCTCCCAGGGAGCCCCAGCCCTTCCTGGAGGGTCATGTGGGGATTAGGAAGGGAGGCAGCATGATTTAGGAATCAAGTTCCAGGTCAGGTCACAAGTCAAAGGTCAGAGAAAACCTGGCTAAGAGTGCTTCTCTTGATTCCTTTACATATCTAGGCCATTTTCTGTCTGCAAGAGCTTTTCACACCCCTTTGTGTGGTCATTCCATGCAGTTAAATCAGCTTAAAAATTATTAATTTGCTTCTGTTTTGAAAGAGTTACTACTATTCTGTACTGTTTTGTTATTCAGTACATAAATCACTCCCGGCAAGTCTTCCAAGCAAAGTTTATTCCAGTATGTTGGGGGAGGTCACTCCTTTCACATTAATCTCTGTGGACCTTGGTAATGTGCACTATTAATAAGTTTGTTAAGTATGTTTTTACCACCATAAATGTTATAATGTTTTTGCACACTCATCTGTAGGGTTAGTGTTTCACTGTCATGCCAGGCTGTAATAGAATCTGCCACTAACAAGATGCTGCTTTTACAATGAGGGATGAAACAATCAAATGGATGGAACCTATTCTTATATATTCTTATATTATCATATATATTATATATATCTGTGTATATAATATATATATATATATACATATATCTTGTATCCTAAGGATGAGGACATTAATAACTAAAATAAATATAGTACTCTTTGAACAATATTACCATAGCAAGTAATTTAACTAACATTTTAAATGAAACTAAATTAATGCCAGGACAATATATTGTTTCTTGATAGATGTCCATATCAAGTAAAACACATATTTTGATTAGGGAGGGTCAGTGGATCCCTGTTAGTTCATTTTTCATTTACTTGCGTATGTGTGGTGGGTCTTGTACATGCCAGGGCTTGGGTGTGGAGATCAGCAGACAGCTTTTTGGAGTTCATTCTCCCCATCTTCCATGTGTGTCCTGGGAATCCCATTCAGGTCAGCAGGCTTGGTTTGCAGCTTAGAGAGTTAGCTACTTTTCTTATCTCTCCCATTTCCTGCCCCCTTTCCTATCTATACTACCATTCTTGACAGTTCCAAATACCTCTTTTACTTGTGCCCCTTTTCATATTGCTGCCTCTGTGTGCTTTGGGCATTCTTAATCCTTCCTTAAAAGTTGTATTTTATATATATTCTTGTTCCTTTGTATTCTGCTTATCTGCCTTTGGTCACAGATTTAAGTTAAGATATCAGCATTATAGATAATATAATATTCATAATATTTTAAATAAATCTGGAAATATTTGTCTTTTATGGCTTTAATAAGCTGGTATAAACATAGATGTGCAGTTTATATTATAACCTTTGCTCTTGTCTCTCAAGTTTTACTAATTGAAAAATAAAATCCAATAGGAGGTAGGTTTTAATGTAATTGGCTATCCCTTAGCAGACTTGGGGATGGCTGTTTTTGAGATAATAATTTCCCCAAAGTAGGCATTTCCACAAAATATAATCACACGTTTTTGTCCTAGGCCATACTTTTCCATTAACTATTTTTTATGGTGTTAATAACCTCTTGACCCAAGCCAAATCGAAAAGGAACATTTAATGCTAGAAATTTATTTCTAAGTAGAAGCCAGCAGTGACTTAAGCCTTTCCCGCTCTGCAGTATTTTGTCTTAATTTTGATTCTCAGCTTGATGATATATTGTGTTATTTACTGTCCTGATTTTATGTTCGGTGTTTTCTGAATTACAAGTCTCCTATTAACTTTTTGGAATGTGCTGGTGGGAATACCCACCAAACTGTTCAGGTTCATGTCTTGGGCCTCTCCTCCATGCCCTGAGTTTTTGTGAGTTACCTTGCATATTAGTTGCTTTTTTTGTTTGCTTGTTTTTTTTTGAGACAAGGTTTCTCTCTGTAGCTTTGGTTGTCCTTGACTTGCATTGTAGACCAGGTTGGTCTGGAACTCACAGAGATCCACCTGCCTCTGTTACCGAGAGTGCTGGGATTAAAAGAGTGTGCCACCATTGGTTGCTTTTCTCATCGCTGCAACACAATACCTGACGAAAGCTTCTTAAGGAAGAAAGGGCTTGCCTTGGCCCACAGGCTGTGGCACACTCAATCCTGTCAGAGAAATCATGTCACAGTCTAAAGTGGAGATTCAGAGAGAGACGAGTGCAATGTTCAGTTTGCTTCAGTTCAGTGTGGGACCCCAGAGGAGAGCTGCTGCCAGCCACATTCAGAGTGGGTCTGTCTCCTCCAACCCATGCTAGAAGTTGTTACATGTTGTGATACACTGCTGAAATAGACCTAGCTGTGTAGAATGCCTCCTGACCACGCCTCCTGGCCCAGAAGCGTACAGGTCCACATTGTATGCTCTGGTGAACTCTGTGAGGAAACGAGATATGAGCTCCCTGTCTTAGTCAGTGTTCTATTGCTCTGAAGAGACACCGTGACCGTGGCCACTCTTGTAAGTGAAAGCATTTAATTGGGCTTGTTTAGTCTGTTGTTTTTTGTGGCAGGCAGACATGGTGCTGAAGAAGTAACTTGGAGTTCTACATATAGATTCACAGGCAGCAAGAAGAGGGAGACATGGGTCCTGGATTGGGCTTTTGAAACCTCAAAACACGCTTCTTCCAGCCAGGTCACAACTACTCTGATGAAGGCACACCTCCTAATCCTTTCAAACGGTGCCACTCCCTGCACATTCAAATATATGAGTCTACAGGGGCAATGCTAATTCAAACCACCACATTCCCATTCCCTTTGTTCCTTTTAAAAAAGTCTGTATCAGTGTTTTGCCTGCATCTATGTATACGTATTACATGTGTGCCTGATGCCCAGGGAGGGCAGAGAAGATGTAAGATCACCTGAAGCTAGAATTGCAGATGGCTATGAGCCACCATGTGGGCGCAGGGAATAGAACTCCGATCCTTTGCAAGAGTATCCAGTACTCTTAACCCCTGAGCCATCTCCTCAGCTCCATCTCTCAGCTCCCTTTGAGGGAGCATTTCCTGTCTCTGCATTGTCAGATGTCTGGCCCTCAGGTGGACCTTGTGGTTTCTGATGTCAGCAGCCGCCCTGCTGCTTCTCAGAAGCAAGAAGCACTGGATCAGAAACTCCTTGATTCCCCATATCACACCTGCCCTTCTTTGCTGCGTGGCTCCCCTCCCTTGGGCCCCGGTGTTTACTCTGTGCATTGGTCATCATTGTCCCTGCGTGTCTCCAGCCTCTTCCTTCTTGTCCATTCCCATGAGTGTGTCTGTTTAAAACCAGCGTGCCACTTCATCGATAGCTTCTCTCCTTTCTCTTGTCCTCGGCACCACTGGAATCCTTAGGCAACCCACGCCTCTCTGCGCGGCGACAGTGGCCTCCCATTTCCCAGGTGCTTCCTGGCGTTTGCTGTTCGGCCCAGTCAGTCTGTCCTGTCCTCCTGAATCGCGGCGTTGTTGTGACTGTGACTTCACCTCCCTGAGGCTCCATCACTTTCAGCATCTTCTTTTCTGGGTGTCAAGTTCCTTCATGTCCCCTGCCGTCCCGCCATCGTTCTGACCTGGAACGACTTCTCCTTTTGCTGTGCACAGCCCCATAGAGAGTCAAGTTCACTTACATTGTCTTCCACGTGTTGGCTTCCAGAGCTCTGAGCTCTAGATCCTTGTCTGTTTGGCCAATCTGTGTGTATAGACTTCTGTCCACACTGCTACTCAGCTGTGTTGCTCATTGTCATTTTCAGAGAACCAGAGAGGGGCTCAGAATCAGAGTCTCAGGAAATCAGGGACTCTAGAAAGAAATGCATCGAAGTAGTTACCTTTCCCTCTATTAACAATTTAATAAAGAAATCCTATTTAGATTAGGTACTTTCTTGATTACTCAGGATGGGGGTGGTGGTGGTTGTGTTATCTCGAGTATGGTGATGCATTCAGGAGCTACTAAAGTCCCTGAGGTGATTTGTCCTGTGCTGAGCAGAGCTGACTGCTGTGGTCTCTAGTCACATAGCACTGTTTGTTCGGTCTTACCCTAGTCCTTGTAGCCTGGTCCTTTTTGGTTAAGCCTTTTCCTGTTCAGCTCATTCACACTGCCCTGCCTTGATATTCCTTCACTGACTCCTACTCATGCAGGCATGTGTATTTCTGTTTGTCCCTCAACATAGAGTGAGCAGGGTAGTGTTAGCTCTCAGAATTACCTGACAAGTATTTCCCAAGTTCTCAATCCAACGCCCTTCCCCCACATCCCTGGGCAGGTTCTGACCTCGACACCCAAAGCTTTTGCCACAAGGGCCTCATCATCTGCACACCCCAAGAGCAGGCTTTGGTTATTGCATGCCACCTTCCTTAGTTGATTTACACAGGGGTGGTCTCATTTCTGCTACAGAGAGATACCTAATATATTTACTAGTGACCTGGAGAAGTTCTCAAATTTGGACCATGCTCAGAAGTCTAGTTCTGTGAGCCTAGGTCCAGAGCTGCTGTCACTGGCCTTGGGGATCGACTCTCCACGAGATCTCTGCAGTTGTAGGTGGTTCAGACACTGGGGTTTTTCCGGCACAGTGTGCTCAGTGAAGCAGTGTGGGATGTTGTCGGTCTCCTGTGACCACAGCCTCATCATCTCTACACTCTTCAGCTGTGCACCCTCCTTGCTTTCCAAGCTTAGTTTGTAGCATACGGACTTAACACTTTCTGGTTTCAGTGCAAGAAAATGAAATTCCAAGAGCAAAGCCAGTAAATATGTCTTTCGTTTTCTCCTATGAACTGGACACTAAATACCGGATACCTGGTCAATAATCTGCCTTTTGTTATTTACGTGTTTTTATTTTATTTTTTACAGAAGATGAATGGGGGAATCCCTGAAAAGAATTTATTCTTGTTTCCTTTTATAGAGCTGTTCATAATAATAGCTCATCAGAAAAGCTATTTCTAAATCTATAGATACTTTTGGGAGTGGAATTACATAATCCATAGTCTGTAGTTCCTCTGTCCCAGGTTGTTTATAACAGAGAGAGTCAGGAGACAGAAGAGTCCAATGCTTTTATGGTTTTGTTTTCTATGCTATGATTCTTCAACACTTCAATAGTATTGGCAAAAATGTGTGTGTTTTATTTCTTGTAGGTTATTTTACTGCTGGCTGATTTATTAAGCCCATCTCCATTTTACCGTTACAAGTTTAATTAATTGCTCTGGTGAATAAAACCATGTTCTTGAACATTTTGTGACTTCTTTGGTATGAAAGGTTGCTGTATAATTTTATACTAAGTGTTTTACTGTACATACAATTATCTTAAGCATTATTTTCAGAACATTCTTGTGCAGTGTTGAACATCTCTCTGGCACTCAAAAATAATTGCTTAGATATGTTCGCTAGCAATTATTTTCCAAACTGCCTCTGAATAGCAGGAAACAAAAAGAAATTGGCTTATGACTTTTAGGCAAGAATCATGGTGTCTGAAGACATAGTGTCTTAAGCAAGAGTTTTATATATGCAAGGTACACTAGTGTTGCTTTCTACAATTAAAGCTATGCTTTTCCAGAAAACGCTGCGGATTCCCAATTGCCGCAAGATTGACAATAGAAAAGAAAATGCTATCTAGTTCCTGGTGGCAGGACAGCATGGGGTGGAGCCAGGGTCAGTGTTGCAGAAATAGAGTGTGTCATCAAGCTGAAGGAAAAGTTCACCAGTGCTTAGGGAGTTAAGCTGGGCCAGCTGTTGCATGGTAGGGAGCCTGAAGACAGCAGTTATGCACAGTATCTCAAAAAGCTAAAAGGAAAAAAAACATTCCGTGTTTTCGCCGTAGAGAAATGACAAGTGTCTGAGGAGATAGATATGTCTGTGTTGACATAAATATCAAACAAAACATGCATACATTGAAATATCTCATGGTACCCCATTAACTGGTGTGGCTTTTGTATTTTTACTTATCAGTTTAAAAAATAGATGTAAGAAAGAAAAAACAACAACAAAGCAAAACAAAAACCACAATGCAATCTGACTCTTTCTGCTTCCTGTCCAGCCCTGGACCCAACTGTCGACACACACACACACAGGCCTCTGCTGGTGAGACTGAGTTCTGTGACTGCTGTCATGAGCGCTGCCCACACAGCTGCACCTGTTTCTCAGCCAGGAGTGATGGGCCGGAGGCTGGGCTCTGGCTTCCACTTCTCATCAGCATGATGAGGTGTAGGTGGGAGGGACCCCAGGGACAAGCTGGAGACACGTGTGAGTTGTGCGACGTTATTGATTAGGTACCCACAGTGTGATATATCCTCTGGTACAACCCCTTCAAAATCCTGAACGCCTCATTATAAGTCAAAACATTTATTATGGGCTTTTACGTGACATCACTCTGCCAGCCGCTTCTCTGGTGTATGTGTTTTGTTAAATTTTGCATTATCCTGACTAATTTGCAGTCGTGGTGTTTGAATTCCATTTTCATTTGTCAGTCATCTTTTATATTAGCCTTCCAAATTATTATTTTTCTGGTACGTGGCAAGAATTGTTCTTTCTTCTTTTCTCTTTAAATGAGGAATTCTCAGTTTTGTAATGTTTGAATTTTTAACAATGAACATATATTACTTGGAAGTATGTGAGCAGAAAAAAATAATAAAGACTCTAGGGAATAGCGTGATGAGGTATGCAAAGACCTGGCTGTCAGGACTTCGCTGAAGGGTTGTTTATCACGGCCAAAAACCTGGAACCTCAGGCTTCTAACGACAGGAAAATGATGAGTAAAATTTTACATCTGTATAATGCAAGATTGTATGGCCATTAAAAATTGTATCATAGGCATATATATATATATATATGTTTAAAGAAAGATGTAGCATAAAGGTAAGCAGGTTATGTTATAAAATATGTCCCATATGAAATTGTGTTTCAAAAACTTTCATCAGCATAAACTAGTTGATGGTCACAAAAACCCTCCCATAAGAAAAATACTCAGATTCTAAATAAGATATTAAAAATATCAAATACGTTGTTTTAAGTTTTAGTTTCGAGTAATTTTTTAAACCTATAGAAAATTGCAAAAATAGTGTACAGAACTTAAGTTTACTCATCACTCAGGTTCTCCTGTTATAAAATTCTGTTATCTTAAAAAAATCTATCATCTTTTTTGCCTTTTTTGTTTTCTTTTTTGCATATATGTATGTGTATGTGTATGTATAGATATGATACCTAAGTATAATTTTTATAAACTATTTGAGGCCAATTTATATACCTGCTGACTCATTACCCTTAACTACGTTACTGTGTCTCCTCAAGAACTGAAGGCAAAACCACACCACGTTGGAGCACTCCGTCACATCCAACATTAGATACCCAGGCTCTGCTCAGATTTTTCAGGGGCCCAGTGACCTTGTTGGGCCTGCATAAGTCATTATGTATCTCTTTTCTCTTCCTTATTGTGGAACAGCCCCCAGTTTTTTCTTGTGTTTGAAGAGCATAGCTTTGTTATTAATAACTTATGAGCTGTATTTCAGGGGCCGCAGATGTAGTTCAGTTGGTGAAGTGGTTGTCCGGTATGCACGAAGCCCTGGATTTGATCTCCAGTATCTTGTAAAACATGGTTGGTGCATGCCTGAAGTCCCTGCACGTGGGAGGTGAGGGCAGGAGGATTGGGAATTTGAGGTCACCCACAGCTCTATAACAAGTTGGAGGCCAGACTGGACTACATGAGACTGTATTTCAAACATACACATATGCCCCAAGATCAGACTCGCTTGGTGTTTTCTTATGATTTATGTATTTGGGAATAAATGCTGGAACTACTCTCCGTTCTTTGACTCTGCCCAGTTCTTGAGGATGTTAAGTATTCCTGGGCTAGGATAAGTTTTGCGAAGTCTTTATATCATAAAAATCAGGGGTTTTCTTTTTAATAAGTAGTTAATATAGATGACGAATAGAAATCGTTTCAGACTATGTTAACATCCCAGTTCTAATCTTTTATCCAGCATCTCACCATCCATTGATAACTCTTCAATTATTATTCCATCAGTTGTTGCCAATGGCAATTCTCAGTTATATCATTGTTTCTGCACTTATTATCTTGCCTGCTTCCTTCCTTTTCTGTCTCCTCTTTATCCTTCTCTTCTCTCCTTCCTTTTTGTAAGAACTCACAGATTTCTTTGGATTAAATTGCCAGTAATCTTCTACTATATTTTTTAACTCCCTTTGGATCCTTTTGCAGTTTTGAAAATATTTTTAATTGATATAGATAAGAGTGACCTTCAGCTATGACATTTTCAATACACATGCTTGTACTTTACTCATATTCATGCATAATACTTTTCTGTCCCCTCCGTTGGCCATTCCCTCCCTCCAGCCTCTCTTCTGCTCTCAGGATGTATGTATAACGGTATAGAGAAACCCATGTGTCGTTCTCCTCTGCAGTGTTCTCTCCTGTTCCTCTCCCCTCTCCTCTTATAGTCTTCCTCCTCTCATAGTCTTATTTCCATCTTTAGGTCACAATATTATTACTTTTGATACTCAGACTGTCTGATATTTGGCCAGTGGGAGCTACTTCAAACTGGCTCTTGTGTCCTTTCAAAGTTCCCATCATTCTTTAGAACTTACTTTCTTTGTTATGAAAGATGATTCAGGATTATCTTTGACTTTCTTTAAAGCCTTTACCCTGGAAACAGCTATTTTCCAAGGAACTTGGTTCCTTTTATTGAAGAAACTAAGATGTGGCTGCCAGATACACTCACCACTGTTCAGATGCTGCTGTTTCTATGAGGGCTCAGTGGGTAGATCTAGCAAATGCCTGAGTGTACACATAGACACAGCATTCATGCACACACATCTGTAGTTGTGTCTGTTTGTCTGCCTGCCTATTCCTATGTATGTGTATGTATGTATACATCTCTCTGTCTGTCTATCTACCTACCTACCAACGCACATATCTGACTGTCTTAGAGCCCTTGAAGTCAGTATGATCCAGTGCCTCACAGCTCTCCTTCCCATATTTATGTCCTTTTTTGTGTTACTGAGAAATCTTGTTCCTGTGGACTTCAGTATGGTCTTCTCTTTGGTCAGCACTCACATGATCATTTCCATTGTATATAGCATTTTTGAGACTCTTCGACTGTCTCTCTGGCCCAATACTGTTGACTATGTTCAACAAATCTTACTCCAGAGTCCTCAGCACCCATCGGTTAGACTGCCCATCACTTTCCATGGCAGACTAGGTCCCTCCTCATCCTTCAAGTCTGCTGTGACATACCAGTTCTCTGCCTGTCTCTGCTCTCAAGGCCCTGGGTCGTTGTGAATGCCTTGTCCCTCCGTCATCTCCACAGAGATGGGCCACAAGGCTGCTTCTGAGATGACTTCCCAAGTCAGTGGCCAGACCAGCATTCTCAGCTGTACTAGTTCAAGCCGTTAGAGTAAACTGGAGCTTAATCTTCATTTTCCATGTGCCTGTTACTAAAGGTGGATACGAGAGAAGCGTAATTAGTCGATTACCTTCATAATCATCTGAATCATTACTTTTACATCTATTCTCCGAACTTGAAAAATGGCTGTGAAATGAAGAAAAATAGAGCTTGGGGGAGTTCAGTAACTTTGCCAAGTGAAATTACTAATTAGCAGACACGGGTCCTGAAAAATCCTGATATAAACCTGCGGGCTTTGCAGTGCATGGTTCTGCCAGAGGGCCGGCAGAGGACTTCATAAGTTGTGTGTGTGTGTGGCACATGTGAGTGTGGGATGTGCATGCCTGTGTGTGTGTACATGTGAAGGCCAGAAGTCAACCTGAGGTATCACTCGTCGGATGCCACCCGCTTTGTTTATTGACACAGGGTCTCTTTTTGGCATTGGCTTGCTGATTGGTCTAGGCCAGCAGGGCACCAACTCCAGGAGCCCTCTGTACCAGTGTGGGGAAGCTTTTTGGCACATGTGTCCATACTTCTGGCTTATTTTTTATGTGTGTTCTGGAACTTGGTTACTCATGCTTTGGTGGTACTTTATTAACTGATTTATCTCTTTATCCCTCAAAAAATTTAATATATGGAAGGATACAAAAATAAGTATGTTATGTTTCTGAATGACCTTTAAACTTTTCACACCCTGGAGTGAAAGCCAGGATTTCAGTGCCCAACTCTAAAGTGAATAATTTAAACTAGATGTGAGCTAGCCTGTTCTTGGAGTCTAGGTTTTGAGTATTATATTGCTTTGTGAAATTCTTTGATGCGTTTCTGGAAATGCATTTCATTTGTAGTATGCACTTCTATGATGTGAGGTGTGTGTGTGTACATGTGTTTTGTGCTCTTTCTTAGACGTATTTGAGGAAGTATAATCTTTTACCTTTTTATTTTATGTATATGAATATTTTACTTGCATGTATGTCTGTGTCACATGTGAATTTTTGTGTCACACGCATGCCTGGTGCTCATGGAGTTCTGAAGAGAGCTCCTCCTCAGATCCTCTGGAACTGCAGTTGTGGATGGTTGTGAACCTCAAGTTTAAATCCTGGGCTCCACATGGTGGGAGAATCAGCTCCTGCATGTTGTTCTCTGACCTCCACATGCACCCATGCACAGGCACACGGTAGAAAACCTACTGTGTTTTTCAGAAGACTTATAAACAAATAGAAAAATTATATATAGTAAACCTCCCCCCAAACTGCTTTCTTAGTTCCCTTCCAAAGAGGTCGTGTTTTATGTTCTTTAAGGAATTCAGATTGGAGAGGGAAAGAGGGAGGGCTCTGGCAGGAAAGGGCTTGAGCACAAGGACATGAGTTTGAACCCTAGAGCTCACATAGTAAAGCAGGACATGCATGGTGCTACCCATTTGTAACCCCAGCTCCAGAGAGACAGACACATACAGATACCAGGATTCATTGGACAGTCTGGTGGTGACAAACCTTCATTCTTACCAGGCACCTTGAGTTACTTGCTTCAGTCTATCTGTGTGTAAAACAGCTTCCCCTAAGACATACCCACCAGCCACCTTGGTCCTCATGGTAGGATTTTCTGTTTAGGAAGTCAGGTGAACAGTATGATAGGGAGTAAAAGCTAAAATCCTGCCGTCGTGACAGAAGATTCTGAAGTAGGTTTTCTGAAAAATTGAACACATATTGGGTTTGTTTACTAACATTTCTGTTTTTTTTACTAGTATTTTATTTTTTGTTTTGTATTTATATTTTTTGTTTCTGTTTGCATTTTCTTTGCTTTCCTTGAACTGCTTTCCTCAAGTTTATTTTGTCCTGTGTATAAATGCACATATCTTTGTCTTTTTTGTCTAATCTACTTCCCAGGCTGTTTGCAGGCACTATCTGGAGCTCTAGAAGGCCTGACGCCATCTAGGGTTAGGGTTGGTTGAAAGCCCCATAATGCTTCTGTCTACCAGTGTTACCCAGCCAGGCACATTACTTCCTTGTGGGGATATGCACATGCCCTCTCTTCAGTAGTGGGCAGCATGGTCTTCCTGTGTCGTTACTGGTTAATTCCCAGAGATGATATGCTCTATATTCTAACAAGAGAAACTGTTACCTCTGAGTAAAGGAATTAGCAGGAACCATAGCATTTTTATTTCTTTGGCTTGAAAAGTGGTATAGTAACTAAGACCGATAAATTTGGTATGATTTCCCCCCTCAGGTCATAATCACATGGAAAAGGTAGAGATTATTTATAATTTGCATGTCCTTATAATGGTACTTAAGAAGCTTTATGACTTCCAACCCCAGAGCCTGGGCTTAGAAACAGTTTTATGGTGGCAAACCAGGCTTTCCTTGTAGCTGGATCTGAACTGTAACAGAATGCTCCAGGCGATGTTAAATTGGGGTGATGTTTAATAAGTGACAAATGTTTTATGTTTCCTGTATCTGAAGTGGGCTCTCCTGGCTCTAAAGAGTTTCCTGTCACCACTTGCCTGCTTTGTAACTGCCTCAGTGATTTTCTCCCGCAGCCCTCTACGATGAGATCAGTGAGTTTCGAAAGGCCTGTGGTGAGGTTCATCTCAAAACCATCTTAGCTACTGGAGAACTCGGTTCCCTCACCAACGTCTACAAAGCCAGTCTGGTAGCAATGATGGCAGGTAAGCTTTGCGTACACAGACATGGTTTCAGGAGAAAGGAGTAAAAGAAAGCACTTGGATGTTTTTGAATAGTGCTAACCCTTTGGAGGAGGGAAACTTTCATTTTTTTCCTTCCTTCCTTCCCTCCTTCCTTTGTTCCTTCTCTCTCTCCCCCCTTTTTTGTGTGTGTGTGTTTTTGTTTGTTTGTTTTTGTGGGAGATGTTTTGTGAATACATAAACAATGTGAAGCGGTCACAGACTTTGGGCTTTCTGTTTGTGGCGTTCTTTGCTGCACTCTCCTTATGCAGCAGTAGATGGCACTCTTGCTAGCAAATTGCCTCTGTATGAGCTGATATTCCTACACTGAGCAGGATTTCTCTGTGACTTTAGCGTTGAAGTTTTTCTCAGATCTCTCCGTGGGCTTTCTGAGGAGGCCTCTGCGTTTGTTCCTGCTAATATAAATAAGAATTAGCGTGTGTTTTTCAAACTCTCATAGAGGTTGACCCGCTTTGCATGTACAGCGGACATGTTCACTCAGGTTGGAGTTCTGCTGTACTCTCTCATCTCCACTACACCAGGGATTCTTCAGGGTCCTTCTCGTTGCCTGGTGCTTCTTTCCACTCTGCAGAGATGCCGCTGTCCTGGGCAAACCCTCCCTAGTGGGTTACTTCAGCTCAGTTCTCTGCTGCTGCTTTTGGTCACTCCCAGTCTCCTCACCTTTGTGCTGTTACAATGATCTGTTCAGTGATGATTCGGTTATGGCCTTCTTTAAAATCTTGTAGTCAGCTGCCTTCCTCTTCCAGATGGAATGCTACTTCCCTGGTTCTCTGTGACTTCTGCTGTCTCATTTTCCCTCCATCCCCTAGAATCAGACATACTGTGAGACTTGAAGCTCCCTGAAAGAGGTGGTATCCAGCTCCTTTGCATCTTCCTATGTGTTGAGGCCCCTGCCTGGAAGGCCGTCTGACAGAATAACTGTCTTCAGCATGTAGCCCCACGAATACCCAACAGCAGTGTTCTCCACCACTTGATTCACTCCCTCCCCCATGAGCCCCGTAACCTTTGACTGTGCCTTCGGTTAGAACCTTACTGACCTGGGAGTGAGAGCTGGGGTGAATATGTCTGGCTTCCCTGGTCAGGCCATTCACTGTGGTCACCCTTTAGGTGTTTGCACTCTTGCATGCCTTTTGAGTGCTCTGTCGGGCCTAGTAGATGGCTCCCTGGAACTCTGCTGAACATCCACCTGGAGGCACCTAGGATGCTAAGGCCTGGTCCCTGCCAGGCTGGAATAGAGTGCTTCGAACAGCCGCTTGCCACAGGGACTCACTGGGATGCTGGTGTTCATGGGTCCGCAGTAGCTGACGGCTCCCTAACTTGAAGAGGCTGTATAAAGGCCCTCAGTGCAGAAGCTGGACATGTTGTTCCTTTTTGTGCTCTTTGCCAAAGCAAAAGACTGTTAGTCCAGGCATCAAAGTAAGTGTTGCAGCCACCTGCCAAAAACCTCCATCAAACATGCCAGCAGCCCCCTGTGGTCCACCCCTTGGGGTGCTCCTGTTTCAGCAAGCATATGAGACCAATAACTTAGGGGGGGCACAGTTGAGCTGCCCCTGAGGTGTCTGTCACTCCAACTGTAACCATCACAAAGAAAGGTCACCCTCTGCACCTGTCGCTCACAGAGGGATGGTGGCGTTAGGCCGGCTCCACCCATGCTACCCCAGAGAAAGCGGGGTAGAAAACTGCTCCTGCCACCTTCTGTCCAGTTTGCCCTCTGCTGAGTTTATTTGCTTCATTTCATCATCTGACTGGTCTGCTGAGCGTATTGCTATGGGGTACATCCACAGATTCTCGTTTGCGTTCAGGTCATTCTTACGTGCTTATTTCAGTTAGTGTAGAAAATAATGGGGTTCCTGATGAACTTTTTAAACATACGTTACCACTGGACTCTGTTCTTTTCAACCTTCTCCATCACTCTGTTGTTCTTCCTACCCCACCGTCTGTCCCCTCCCACCCTCTGCTGTGTCTAGTGTGTGTGTGTGTTCTATATGTAAGAATCACTCTCTTCTTCCTTTGTCTTTTACTCCTCTTCACCTCACACACAGTATTACTTCCTCTTCTACTTTCACAGCAGAAGTGCATAACTCCACATGGGAGAGAAAACATGCGGCTGAATAAACTCACATTGTGCATATACACTGCTTTGTTTTATTTTATTTTATTTTATTTTTTTAGCATCTAGTCTAGCTCTATTCTTTGGCCGTTGTGAGTGAACATTAACATGATGGAGTCTTCATTTGTGTGACTTTGATGTCTTTGGGGGTATACCCAAGAGTGATAGCACTACATTGCACAGCAGTTCGGTTTGCAGTTTTCTGAGACTCTTCTCTTTAGTTTCCATCAGGGAGGGCCACACAAAGTTTTCTGTCATTTGTGTGTACTCCTGGGATTTGAAACTTAGTTCAAACTGGGCACATGGTGGACAAGTGCCCTGCCATTGAGTTATATAGCCCATTGTTGGCACACTAGTTTTATTACCTTCTTATTGTCACATCAGCCCTGGAGTTGATGAAGAAACTTGGCATTCACTGATGTTCTTAAGGTTGCAAAGCTCATGCATACCTGTAGTCAGTGTTTGAACTCTGATTCCCTGACTTTCTACTTGCAATGCTGCTATTTTTTAAACGTTTTTTATTATAATATATTATAATTTATTCCATTTGTATCCCGGCTGTGGCCCCCTCTTTTGTCTTCTCCCAATCTCACCCTCCCATCCTTTTCTCCCCTTATGCCTCTTCCCTAGTCCTCTGATAGAGGAGGTCCCTCTCCCCTTCTTTTTGACCCTAGCCTATCAGGTCTCATCAGGACTAGTTGTATTGTCTTCCTCTGTAGCCTGGCAAGGCTGCACCCACGAGGGGCAGGTGATCAGAGAGGCTATCACTGAGTTCATGTCAGAGACAGGCCCTGTTCCCCTTGGATCAGGGATTAAGGGACCCCACTTGGATACTAGGTCTGTAGGCTATATCTGAGCAAGGGTTTTAGGTCCTCTTCATGCATTGTCCTTGGTTGGGATATCAGTCTCTGCAGGGCTCCCAGGACCCAGTTTTTTGTTGTTTGTTTGTTTGTTTGTTTTTGGCTCTGTTGGCTCCTTTTGGGACTCCTGTCCCTTCCAGGTATTTCTATCTTCCTCTTTGTTCATAAAATTCCCTGCATTCTGCCCAAAGTTTGGTTATGAGTCTCAGTGTCTGCTTTGATACCTCAATCAGTAGAGTATTTCAGAGGCCCTCTGTGGTAAGCTCCTGTTCTGTCCCCTGTCTTCTCCTGTTTCCAATGTCTATTGCATTTGTCCTTCTGAACGAGGATTGAGCATCCTCCCTAGGGTCTTACTTGTTGTTTAGCTTCTTTATATGTACGATTTTAGTATGTTTGTCCTATAATATATGGCTAATATCCACTCACGAGTGAGTATATACCATGTGTGTCTTTCTGCTTTTGGGATACCTCACTCAGGATGATCTTTTCTTGTTCCCACCGTTTGCTTGCAAATTTCATGATTTCCTTGTTTTTAATAGCTGAGTAGTATTCCATTATGTAAATGTACCATAATTTCTGTATCCATTCTTCAACTGAGGGACATCTAGGTTGTTTCCAGCTTCTGGCTGTTATGAATAGAGCTGCTATGAGCATGGTTGAGCAAATGTCCTTGTTGTATAGTTGAGCATACTTTGGCTATATCCTAAGAGTGGTATTGCTGGATATTGAGGAAGCACTATTCCTAATTGTCTGAGAAAGTGCCAGATTGACTTTCAAAGTGGTTGTACAAGGTTACATTCCTACCAACAACGGAGGAGGGTTCCCCTTTCTCCACATCCTCTCCAGCATGTATTGTCGCTTGAATTTTTGATCTTAGCCATTCTGATGGGTGTAAGGTGAAATCTCAGGGTTGTTTTGATTTACATCTCCTGGTTGGCTAAGGATGTTGAACATTTCTTTAAGTATTTCTCTGCCATTCGATATTCTTCTATTGAGAATTCTCTGTTTAGCTCTGTACCCCATTTTTTAATTGGGTTACTTGGTTTGTTGGTGTTTAACTTCTTGAGTTCTTTATATATATACTGCATATTAGACTTCTGTCAGATATAGGGTTGGTGAAGATCCTTTCCCAATCTGTAGGCTGTCATTTTGTTCTGATGACAGTGTCCTTTGCTTTACAGAAGCTTTTCAGTTCCATGAGGTCCCATTTATTGATTGTTGATCTTAGAGCCTCTGCTGTTCTGTTCAGAAAGTTGTCTCCAGTGCCAATAAGGTCAAGACTCTTTTCCACTTTTTCTTTTAACAGGTTTAGTGTGTCTGGTTTTATGTTGAGGTCTTTGATCCACTTGGACTTTAGTTTTGTGCAGGGTGATAAATATCTGTTTGACATTGCAGCTATTTTTAAGATGTTGTATGAGCTGTCATGAAGGACACAGCCTTTACAACGTATAGTATTTGCAAGCATCTAGCCCATTTTCTGATTTGCACTTATCCTGCTGTTATATATAAATGAACTGAGGTATTTTCAAGCATTGTTAAAATGTACCTTTTTATATTTTTGTTACAGTACACAAAATAATCCCAAATAAAAATAATTTAATTTTTTGACTAAAAATAAAAAAATCAACCCTGAGATGAATTTACATTCAGTGGAGTGTGGGTGTGAATTATACAGCGTGAGAAGTTTAGACAGCGTGTATTCACCTGCAGTCAAGAAGTAGACCTTTGTCATCACCCAGGTAGATCGTGAGTCACTCTCTTACTGGTCTAGTGCTGTGAAGAGAAGTCATGACCAAGGTAATTTATAAAAGGAAGTGTTTCACTGGGGCTTGCTTACAGTTTCAGAGTGTGAGTCTATGACCACCTTGGTGGGGAACATGGCAGCCAGGCAGCCATGGAGCTGGAGCAGTAGTTGAGAGTTTACATTTTATCTGTAAGTTAGAGGGAGAGCTCAAGCCTGGGCCTGGCTTTGAAACCTCAAAGTCTCCCCTAACCCCAGTCACACACCTCCTCTGACAAGGCCACACCTCCCACTCCTTTGTAAACCATACATCAGCAAGGACCAAACACTCAGATTTGTGAACCTGTGTGGGCTTTCTCATTCAAAGCACCATAGACCTTTCACAGCCAGTTCCATGTGTTTCACCAGCTTCTCTAGCCATACAAGCACTGTTATGATTTGTTGATATCTGTTGGCTTTGCCACTTTGGAACATCAGGTGGTTTACAGTGTAGGCACCCTATTATCTGCTGCTCCCAGTATTAGTAACTGTGAGATTTTAAGTTTTCTTACAGGTGTTTCATTGCCACATAAATATGTTGAGCTACTAAAAGTATGTTTCTAAAATTGTTTATGAGCTTTTCCTAGTCTGATGTCTGTTTGATCTGTAGTTATAGCTCATTCTTCATTCTGATGGCTGTTCTATTTTTTTTTCACCGTTTTTTGTTCTTTCCTGATAGAGCCATGCAGAGGTTTTGCCAACTTTATTAAGTAGTCTTTTCAAAGACCTAACTTTTGACCTTGCTTTCTTTTTGTTAATTCTTAGGTATTTTCTAGTTTCCTTTCTAAGTTCGTTTGTCACTTTGAATAGTATTTAAAGTGTCATTTAGATTGAGATCTTTAGTGTCTAATATGTAGTGCTTTTTGGGTAACTGAACTTAAGTCCTCTGAAAGCAGTGTATATGTTTAACCACTAAACCATATATCTCCAGCCCCCAGTGCGATTTTGTCAAATATGGTTTCTGCCCCATACTATCTGTCATTTCTTCTAGGACCCGAAGTTTGTAAGTGTCAGACTGCATGATATTGTCTTAACTGCTCAAGTCCTAACTGTTCAATTTCCATCATTACCACCACCATCATCATCACCATCATCATTAGCACCACCACCATCATCATCACTGTTCTTAGTACTTTTGTTCTCTAAATAGGAAATTAGGAATTATGAAGCTATTCACATGGGTATTTATGTAGGTCCCTTATCCTTTATTTTGTATCTTAAGTTTGCTTCTAAACCTATCTAGTAAAATTTATGCCATTGTGCATTTTTGGGTTTGGAATTTTTGTTTGTTTGCTCTTTTTGGTTGTTTGTTTATTTTGAGATTATCATTTAAGTAATTATGACATTTCCTTCTTCTACTGAGTCCTTATCTTTAGACTCATTGAAACCAAGTTCTCCTGTATAGCATAGAACATATTTATAACATGTGATTTAAACAGCCTATTTGCTAAGTTGTGTATCTTGAGTTATCTCAGGTTCTGGTTTTCAGCTACCAACTTCCCAATGCCTGAACACATTTACGTCACTTCCTAGTTATTAATAACTGATTAGCCAGTCCAACAACATTCTGACATGTCTGGAATCCTCCAAAACTACCTTTGCCCATAACTTTAAAATTAAATTGTTACAAGTCTGTGACTTCCATTCACCATACTTTTATAGTTTTGATAGCCATTTAGATTATTGCAAAAACAATTCTTCTGGAGAAAGAGTGGAGAAACTGAACCGTGAGTGTGATGCTGTTTGTCACTGTGAATAAAACATTACCTAACCAAGGAATTTGCATTTGAGTCAGCTTTATAATGTAAATGGCCCCTTCCAACTTTTGGGCTAAAATTGAAGCTCCTAGCTACTAGTTGAGAGGCAGGACCCTTAAGAAGTTCTCACATCTGCCATTTCTACAGGCATGACCTGGCCTGGTGTGTTTGGTTCACTCATGTTTCCCCTCTCTGTCTCCTATGTGCTTGTGTACTTTTCTGCTTTGTTGTGAAGCAGTTCAGAGTTCTTCACCAAGACAATACTCTGGATGTCCCAGTCCGTGAGCCTGTGAGCCACGTTAACTTGTATTTAATATGTGCTGCTGTGTGCAGTATCTTGTGATAACTTTAGAAAGTAGATCGAGAATCAACTAAATGATTCATGTCCTACTTTTGTGTGAATCTTATTTAGTATTCCTTCAGAATATTCCCAGTGAAGGAGCACAATCAGAGAAAGTCTGGGCTCTTGTTCTTTCCCTGCTGAATTAATGTTGTGCAATTAAACTAATGTAATTATCAAACAATTGAACTAAGGTGTGAGAATACATTGTAAACGATAAGTCAGTAACCTTGCAAGTGATTGAAATCTCAGCAGGCCTTCTATACTATACTGTTAGTAAGAAAAGAGACACAATTTAATCTTTCTGCTAGACTGTTGCAGGCATTATTTTGAGTATTACTTTTCAAAAGCAGTTGACTGTAGCTCCAGGAGATACGTTATGTTCAGTTGTGCTTCTCTGTACCCATCCCAGAGCTTTTAGATTGGTCAGAAAATTTTAGATGTGAGCTCATTAGAAAAGAGAACTGTAAGAGGAAACTAGTTAAGAATTACTATTAGTTACAATCTGGTTAATTGTATTTTTGAAACAGCCCCTGCCCTGTGCCTGGCACTTCTCTTAAACTTCTGTACCCCAGGCGCTATAGTGGCCACATGAGCTCTTCAGAAACGCAGCCAAGTGAACCAACCTTCACAGTGCTGTAGATTATCAGGCAGCTTTGGCTCAGCCAGGCACCTGATAGAGATGTGAAAATGAATTTCTAAAAAGCAGGTAAGAGGAGCAGATTGTTTACACCTGCACCAGAACGCTTGCGCTCCCAGCATTCACTAGGGCCAGTGCAGGCTTGAAGCTGAGAGTTCAAGTTCAGGGTGCTTCTGGAGAGGGAAATTTGCATGGGTCTTTGATTGATTTAGTGGAAATCTGGTGAGAAAACACGAATACAGGAAGAGCTAGGGAGGAGAGGCCAGTTTGAGTGGGGAGGAGGAGAGCTGTATTCTGTTTTCGTCAGGCAGTTCATACACGATGACACGATAGGAAGCGAGGTACATGATAGGAGGAAGCGTACAGACGAGAAGCGGAAGCAGCCTGATGTAAGTATGCGAAGGGGCTTTATCCCAGAAGCCGATGCTCTAAGAAGGCGCGGGTGTAGAACTGCCTTTATCTTTGGGAACGGAGGGCTGTCTGCACACAGGCAACAGCTAACAAGCTTCTCCTCCAGGTTACTCCAGACCTTATCTTCAGGAATAATACAGGCGTGATGAATAAGTGTGGAGTGCCGACGCACCCGAGATACAATCGTAATGTCATCAGGTTTGAACTGCTGATGCTGATCTGTGCGGAAAGCATTCGCAAAAATACAGGGCCAGGGGAGAGTGCATCTTGAAGGAATGCGGAATGAGTTTTGAACTTGGCCAGAATTTTGCAAGGTAGAGGAAATGAAAGTGAGGGGGGGGGGCAGGAGCCAGGGATTAGATGATTCGAAATTCAGCCTAGTAAGATCAGAGCAATTCAGAACAGTGAGGTGAAGCAGAGGGCTAGGAAAATAATATAAGGGACGCCATCGGTGGTTAATAGCAAATGAACATCGAAAGCTTGAACGTGATTCAGGTAGTGGCACCAGAAGGTTTTCACAAGTCACACTGAGTACCCTGTCACGTGCTGCAGGTCTTCCTTGCTCAAGGAGTTTGCATCCAGATGGCATGTTCTGATTCCTGTGGTGTGCAAACCTGTTTTTTTTTTTCATTTCTTTTAAAAAAAAGATCTTGTTTTTCATAAGCAAAAACGTTTAATTTATGAAAAGATGATCTATTCATGGAAATTCACCACTGAAGAAAGCACACGAATATATAGGTGTTGGGTTAAAGGATCATTTGTGAAAGGCTTCAGGTTTGGGGGTCAAGGGAGACATTGAGGCATATTGCCCTTTGGGGTAAGAGATTTATTAGAACAGTTATTAATGGTGTAGACAGACGGCTGCTTTGCAGGAGCTCACAGGACAGTGTAGGCCCACATGGCAAGAGGCTGGGTTCCTTCTCACAGGTTTCATAGGAACCGTAGAGGTTCTGTGTAGATCATGTGATTGGTGAGTATCATGGTACGAGTGGTGTCTGAGACAGCTGTGAGGCTGAGGGCGACAAGAATCTGGAAAACAATCATTTCAGTTGTGTGCTCTAAGTGACTGCAGTTTTGGTAGTGCCCACAGTTCGGTTATAATGGAGTGACTTTCCACAATGGCCTGGCCCTGCCTAACGGCCTTTAGCTGTGACCCCGAGGTTGTATTGCTGAGACAGTTTTGAGGCACTGCAAGGCAGTGTTGTGTCATGGAAGTTTGTGAGAAGTCACAGGTGGATCTGGAGGGGAGGGAGAATGCAGACAACTTTCTGCTTTGGTTTTTTTGATCAAAGGAACTGCTGTGTGGCTCAGGGGAAACGCAGTGAGAGAGGTGCAGAAGCACTGAGGGGCATATGTGGTGGTCAGGGCTTTAAAGTGTAACTTTATTCACACTTTCTTAAACTAGGCCCCGAAGTTAAACCATTTACAGGGTGAAAACTAACTTGCTGTTCCATCCAGGGAGAAAATTTAAATGCGGCCCCAGACAGACAGACAGTTCAGTATGTTTGCCCCGCCCACTCTCCACCCCCACAGCAGACATTTCAGCATGCCTCTCTGCCCACTGCTGTCCTTTTTGGAGTGTGATTACCGGCTCCAGGAGGGAAGGAAGGGCACAGAGGCTTCCCTTGCTGGTGGGTGTACCGATCCAACCTCAGCCTCTGCAGTCACATGACCTGTGTCTTTTCCATGCCTGAGTCTCTTCTGTGGGCTTCAGCCAGACAACATACACCTTACTAGGATGGTTTCATCAGCTGACTATAAATGCAATCACCCCATTTCCAAATAAGCTCACTTTCTCAGGAATCTAAGGTTGCAACTTTGACATCTTCTGTTTGGACATAATTCAACCCATTGCAAAAGAAATAGGATTTCTTGATTCTGAGGAAAACGTGGAGTCAGACTAACAAAACTTGAATTCAGGGACAAAAGATTGATTTTTTCCCCCCTTTAAGCAATATATGTTATGTGGAATGGGGAAATCTAGTAAACATTAAATATTTTTATCTGCAAAAAGCATTTGGTAAGATTCTCAATGGGAGATTAATGGCTAAAATAAAGATTGAGGCATTAGGAGATAAATTTCCTTATGAGCAAGCGACAGAGACTTATGGGGGAAGGAAATACCTTCCAGATTGGAAAGGAGTGACATACAGCCCAAGCCAGGAATCAGTTTTGGGACCTGTGGGTTTTTCACTTTATTTTTATTGGACTTTGTAATAAAAATACAGGTCCTCAAACAGTCCAAGACAGAGTGAGTAATACTACGAGCATCAGTAATCAAAAGTTATTCTCGATCATAAACTAAATGACTGGAAATAAATACTGACACGAGACTGCAGCACGTGCCGTAATGTTATAAAGTGGAGCCGAGACTCTCCTGTGTTCTCCTTTCTTCTGCATGGATGAATATTTCTTTTTTTGATTTAAACAATATTTGAGGCTTTCTAGGTTTACTTCATAAGAACAAATAAATGAAGAAAGATGTATTTTTTTTTAAACGTGGAAAGTTATGTTAACTGAAGGAAAAACTGGCTGACACGAGCCAAAGGTTATATTGCCATTTCTAGAATAAAGAGGACCCTCTGTGTTAAATTGCTCAGCAAGCAACTCAGTGAAAAGATTTAGGTAGTGAGGGGTCCATTCTGGAAACCAACAGCTTAATTCTGTGGCCCTGGCCCTAATGGAAGTATATACAAAAAAAGTCATTGTTAGATTGATTGAAACTGCAAATCGGAGGGAGGGAACTACAGCATGGAACTCCTTTTCTTTTTAAATTTTAACATGGCTTTTGAAAAGTCCATAAACTTCATTGAACTCCTATGTAATTTTTGTCTTCCCAGGAGCTAGTTAGGCAAGTGGGAAATAGGTTCTTCAAGTTGGAATTGAGCCCACAATACTTTTTGTGTGCAAGTCACTAAAAAGATCTTTTTACGTCTCTATCAGTTTCCCCATTATATGCCAGTCAAAGAGACTAAAGGAATGTTTGTGAGTTAACTATGAGGGCCTGGGGATGTAGCTCAGTGACAGAGGGCCTGTCTGTCATGTACAAGGCTCTGGGTTAAATCCCTAGTCAAAATTAAATAGCTAGCTAGATAACTTACGTTGAAATGCTTAGAAAATGGTTAGGGTTGTAAACTATATGAAGAATGGGGGCTGGAGAGATGGCTCAGAGCTTAAGAGCTTGTTGCTCTGGCAGAGGACACTTGTTCTGTTGTCAGCATCCACAGGGCAGTGTACAACCATCTGTGATTGCAGTTCCAGGGGGTACGGTGCTCTTCTCTGACCTCCAAGGCCACCAGGCAGGTGCGTGGTTCATAGCCACATATCCACCCCTGCACATAAAATAAAAGTAAATCTCTAAAACGTAAAAATATTTGCCAAAACAATGGTGTTGGTTTTGTTTTTTGTTGTTGTTTGTTTTTGCTTTGCTATCCATCCATCCATCCATCCATCCATCCATCCATCCATCTATCTATCTATCTATCTATTTATTTATTTATTTATTTATTTATTTATTTATTTATTTATTTATTTATTTATTTATTTATTTATTTATTTGAGATAGGGTTTCTCTGTGTAGTCCTGGCTGTCCTGGAACTCACTCTGTAGACCAGGCTGTTCTTGAACTCAGAGATCCTCCTGCCTTTGCCTCCCTAGTGCTGGGATTAAAGGCATGGACCACCACTGCCTGGCTTGTTTGTTTTTAAAGAGTTCATTAACCTCAAACCTTACATTCTATAATGAGAAATCATAAAATACAAAAAACAAACAACATACACACACACACAAAACGGCCAAACTTAGGATAAACTAAAATCTATAACCAAGTAGAAGGTAAGATAACTACTAAGAGGACACACTCTAGACCAACACTCTTTAACAAGACTGTGTGTGGGTGTTTCTTGAAGGTCTTCATGATTAAACTGTTTGTAAATCCAGCTGCCAGAGATTCGGGTGTCCACTGGTCCTGGGTGGCCACGGGGGTGGGGTGTGTTAGTGCTTTCTCAGAAGTGGTTACAAAATGGCTCTAAGTGCTTCTGTTCAGGGAGCAGGACTTGAACCTCTGATGCAGAATTCAGAGAAGACAGGACAGGGGTGTTTCTTCAGAGCCCTGTAGTTCAACAGCCATTTAAAGAAGGTCTCAGGCTACCAAGACAGGACTCTTGGTAGCCAGCACAGAACAAATCCGTCATTCCACAAGCTGATTTTGTGTGTTGTCTCTCTGCTTGGCCGGCTGAACCTGTATTCCCTGAGAGGCGAGAGCCCACGGGGTCAACTGTTCTCTAGGCCAGTCCAAGGGCTCAGCCAGTGTCAGCCATTCTGCAGTGCAGTGTAGACTCTACACAACACAGGTGACACTGGTTTTTGTCTTGTTGCTGTTTGGTAAGGATGTGGTTTTGTACTTCTAATCTGTCACAATCATTTGCCGTCCTTCCCTACAGTGAAAGCAGACCATTGCTTCTCCTCCCGCCTTATGTGTGGCAGTGAGCTGAAGGGTTTGTGTGCGGTCCTGCCCACTTCCGAGCTGTGTGGACTGAGGAGGCTTACTCGGGAGAATGGAGTGACAGAAGGGACTTGGCAGCTTGTGTGTGAAAAGATACCCATCTCTTTATTAAGACTCACGATCAAGACTTTGGCAGAGGGCGAGAAGTAATAATAGATCTGGGGGAGGTTGGTGAGACTTGGGGAGAACAAGAGCTCCACAAAGACCAAACTGAGCAGGGCACAGGGGTCTTGTATGAGACGGTTTCTACAATCAAGGACCATGTGTGGATGTGGCCTGGAACCCCCGCTCAGATGGGGCCCATGATAGCTCAGTGTAGGACTGAAGACCCTAC
>CM053761.1:10266560-10344115 GCA_028658305.1 Pachyuromys duprasi | reverse complement strand
TGATGGCTGACTCTTTGACCCTCCCCCATACAAGCTGGGGAGTGACAGACTGGCTAGATCCCAGGGGAGGACATTGCAGCCAGCCCTGAGGAGACAGGATGAGCTGGGGTTGGATGGAAGGGGAGGAGGTCCTCCCCTGTTGGTGGACTTGGAGGGGGCGGGGAGGAGGGAGATGAGGGAGGGAGTGGAAGGGTGGGAGAGAATGGGGGAGGAGGCTATGCCTGGGATGCAAAGTACCTAACCTGTGATTGATATAAAAATAAATAAATTTAAAAAAAAGATACTCATCTCTTAGTTCAGTGTAGAAGTTAAAAGTAGAGTGTGTAGTTTGCTCTGTGGGAACAAAGGGGCCATGGGACATAGTTTCCACACGCCTCTTCCAGCTAACCCATTTTGAGGGAGTCAAAAGGACTCAAAAAGCTTTTGACTTATGAGGGTTGTTGTGGACAGATGTGAAGGGTGGAAAGTCATTGGATCTGTGCCGTAGAGACGTGGAGAGGCAGCCTGCCCCAGAGGCAGAGCTGTTCCTGTTTGTGAGGGGGAAGAAGTGGAGATGTGGCTAGAGAGTAGGAGGCCAGCTAGTGAGAATCTTAGATCTTAGAGCTAGCTGAGGAATGTGGGTGTCCTCAGATTGGAGGTCTAGAAAGCTTTTAGTCTGAGAATGAGCATTGGACTAAGGGAGTCATCCCCTTGTCCAGTTATTCCTTTAGTTATTGGGGTTTGCGGGATGTCTCCTGTGTGCCCAGCACCCAGAACAAAGAAACAGTCCCCTAACTCCAGGCTCTTCATAATGATGGGACAGTGATTGCAGTGTCATCATAGCAGTATGCTTGCTGTGAAGTGGGTTTTCACTGGAGAAGAAGAGCTTTGAGGAAACTGAGGCGACAGTGGGGCCGGACAGGAGATGAAGCCAAGAAAGTCCTGCAGAGCAGGCATGACTGTGGGCCATTGTCCTGATTTTGTTTCTGTCTTGATTTTTGATAAAATACATTAACAGTAAATAACTGAGGGAGGAAGGGTTTATTCAGCTTATAATTCCAGGTTGCAATCCATCACAGTCAAGAATAAATGTGTGCAGGCCCATGCATTTACAGTCTTATGCAGTATATAATCACCTGCCTAGGAATGGTGCCACCTACAGTGGGCTTGTTCTTCTCACATCACAAAGCAGTGCAGACATTCCCACCAAGGACATGCCCACCAGCCAACCTGATTTGTAAAGGTCCTTAAGATCTTCCTAGTTGGTTCTAGGTTATGTCAAGTTGACAGCTGGAAACCAACCATCACAGACATGTTAGAAGCAAAAGCAGTAGTAGCTGGAATAGCCATGTGCTGCATAGAGGAGCAAAGGCAAGATAACAGAGAGTGATTTCGCAGGGACAGGGGATTTGGGAGAAACCAGCTTGCTTGTAGTCTGAGAGCCAGGGCCTCTGCATCCCTGTGTAAGAGCCTGCACCACCCACTCTGGTTGGGTTTATCACAGAATGTGGTATAGACTGGCCATCTTTTTACTTTTCTATTTATGCAACGAGGGGAAAAATAATATTTTTGTTTTTTAAATCTAGAAAAGCCTCGAAGGTAACCAGGAAACCATTTTTTCCTGTTTAGAAAAAAAAACATTAACGATGCCCGGCACATAAATCCAAGTGAGGATGTGGGGTACGTGAGGATGTGGGGTTCTACTGCTTTAGTTGGTACTGGGAGAGGGAAAGGTGGATCACGCCTTTGCTTCAGTTCTCAGGATGATGTTTTCTTACTGGTGACCTAGGAATGAGTGTACTTGGTTGCTTTTTGTAAAAAATTTATCACCAAGTGGGGCATTAGAAAGTAAGTTTCTTATGCTTAGAAGCTGCTAAATTGGGCAGGGACAGCAGAGGAGGCTCCAGAGAGTCAACACAATGGGCGGGAATGTGGATGACGCTGCACTGAAGTGCAGGAAGCTGTTGGTAGAATGTTCACTGTCACCACACTGGTTTGATATTAGCATCCTAGTGAATAATTAAAACGTGCCTGTTTATTTTTTAATAAAAAGGAAAAGCATGTAAGTTTTCTCTGTATTTGCAGCAATACCTATCACTACATCCATCACGTGCCAAGGCCTTTTCATATCTTGTACATCAGATGACTAGAAAACGTTCTGCATTCGTATTCTGCAGTATTCAATATCATAATGCCTTTCCAAGCCATAAAATGAAAATCTTTAAAACTGCTTTCAGGTATTTCCAGTACAGCTGGCATTTCCTAAATTGAAAGGTTATTAAGTATATTTTTCTGCTGAAGTTATTTTTGAAGTTCATTTCTCATTTCATGTTCTTTGCCAACACCATACACCCAGGCACAGCTATTGCTTATTCTATTCCTGCCTTGATTCCAAACTCCAGACTCCCAGGATGTGATCCAGTTCCTCCCTATGATTAAATATAGTTTACCTCTAATCTTTGTTTGGTCCTTCAAGGCTAGAATGAAAAAGTTCCATGAATGTTTATTGTTGTTGGTTGGTTGTTTTGTTTTTTTATTATTTATTTGTTTATTTAATCCAAGACAAATGGCTCACAGAAAAGAGCAGCTTATACAGAGTTCAGAAAGGAATTTGTATTTACCAACACAAACATATGTGATGTCTTAGCCACATAGTTTGATTCTCTTAAAGGTGCTAGGTCCCTTTTTGAGGACCTAAGGCATGCAGGAGCCCAGGACCCCAGCCATCCCCAGCAATTTCTGAATGAACCGAGTCTGTGGTTAGCCTACTAGCAATAGGATTGCTCTGAGAAAGGATGAAAATTGCTCTGGGATGGATAGCATCAAAGAAAGAACTGGCTGAGGAGGCTGAGGCAGTGAGCTGAGAGGATCTTAAAGACCAAGTCCCATTCCCTGTTTCCCAGAGCCAGAAATGTCTTGTATGCTCCAGGAGAAGTGTTTGTTTTGGGTGATGTAACCTGGGTTGGCCTTGAACTCGCCTTAGTCTCCCAGAAGCTGGGATTTTAAAGCTCAGAATGTCCTAGCCTCAGCCTTGCAGGAGATAGTGGTGCCATGAGATGCAGATACAGACTGTGCTGACATTCCTGTGTCCTGAGAAAACTCCTCTTTGCTGAATGCTTACGGGGCCTCAGAGGCCTGGGTGTTAAGTTCTGAGGAGGAAAACTTGTTTTCTGGCTTGCCTGGCATTTATTGCCATCTTCAATCTGGAGAAATATATTTTTATTTCAGCCAACCATGCATTTATGAAGTTTGGAATACAATACCCATTTTTCGGTCAGAGAATTGCATCATTAAACTGTTCAAGTTAATAATTAAAGATAGGGAATTGCACTTGGTTTATCTGTGCTGCCAACTAGTAGTTTAATGCATGTAGATAACTGTGTCTGAGTCTAAAACCAAATATTCAAAGATACAAATAGAGAAAAGATTAAAAAAAAAAGTTCACATAACTCCCCCAGAGGCCTCACATAAGATGAAGGATACCACAGCAGAAACAAAATAAAACTGAATAAAATCATAGAACTCTTTACTGCTTCATGGCAACCTAGTTCCCACCAAATATGATTTCCTTCATCTAGTTTATGAACCCAAGGTCTCTTGCTTCCTGGCACCATTATTAGAAGATTACAAGCAAATACCATGGACTTCAATTTTTGTTAACACGTTAAAAATTGAACCCAGAAGCCAGCAAAGAGAAGCCTACCGCCAGTGTCTTCTGAACTAAGAAAGTAAAGGACTGTCCCCTTCCTAGGTTTTTATCAGTAACTTTAACTTTTGTAATCACACCTGTTTTCCTCTAAAACAAGAGGATGTCTACAAATAATTTCTTCATATAATGACAACAAATAACAGGGTATTGTCTTACTTTAGAAAATTGAGGTGAAGTATAGTCTAATATTTTTTGTAAGAATTAAATAAAACCCCACTGCAAATGAAGCCTGAGCTGCCTCTGGAGTTTGTAGAGTCAAGATTTGAACCATTATAAAGATCATCTGTGCCTCTGCCTCTCAGTGCAGGTGAGGGAACTTTTGGAATGCATGAATCTGTTCTAAGAATAGGAGCCTGTGGGTTATTAGCTAAAGAAGAAACAGAAGAGCTGAGAATTTGGTTTCTCGCCCTATGGAGCTCAAATTAAATTTGACTAAAAGTCAGATTCGAAGTTGAAGTCTCAAGTTCTGTTTCTTTTCATGCAGTCCACTTGAAATACATTTCCATCAACTTGTTGTAATAAAGCCAACAGCGTGTGTTTGGGGTGGCCTGGGGTTGAACCTTTGAAAGCCAAGCTAAAAGAGAAGAGATTCTCCTGAAGATTAGCACACTGCTCATGTGTTTGGGCACACCTTTCCTGACTACAGTGCTGTGTTCTCTTAAGCAGTGTTGCAGCACCCTCCTTTCTAAGGAACTTTGGGGGGACACTGAGTACCATACCCCACTGCCTGCAGAGTGCACCCCCTTCTATGAAAGAATGTGGTTTGTGGGGCCGGCGAGATGGCTCAGCAGGTAAAGGAGCTCACCGCCAAGGCTGATGACCTGAGTTCAGTCCCCAGCACCTACATGTTGGAAGGAAGGAACTGATCCTGAAGTTGTCCCCCGACCTTCACACGTCTGTTTAAGCCCATCACTCCAAACTCACATTAGGCTGACAGAGTTTCTCTCATCTTCATTATCAATACCAGACCCACGAGTAGAGTAAAAACTTACTGGATTCTGTCAGGCCCCACAGACAGAAGATTGTGCACCGTGGGAGGATAAATGTTTGTGCAGGCACGATGACAAGGAACTCGTAGCTCTAAAGAGTGCGATGTAGATGTAAGTGGGACAAGTTTAGACACTCTCCCCTGCAGTAACTGTGAGCATTGCTCCCTGTTCCTGTGGCTGATGTCTGAACTCCTGTGTGTCAGAGGCACATAATCGAAGCCTCTGAAGCTTCACCCCTGTTTGGAGGAGGCAACATGCTCAGCTAGTGTGCAATGGCATCCTTGCACACTATCTTGAAACTATCTTATTAATGCTTTTTAAAAAATTCCAAGCTGGGCAAGCATTGTGGCTCAGCTTGTAATGGTAGGATCTGGGAGGCCGATACAAGGAGGAGTTTGAGGCCAGTGTGGGCTATGATATTAGCTCCAGGCCGTCCTCTGTTAACTGTGGGAGACCTGCCTGACTCATAAAACAGAAATCCATTTAAGTGGAGACCCTAGGTTCCGACCCTTCCTTCTCCCCACCCTTCTCCTGCTGTGCTTGCTGTTAGGTGACAGCGTTCATCCACCAGGAGAGACTCAAGAGAACGTGTTTCTTCAGACTGACCACAGTCTTGACACCTGAGATAGTCTGGCAATGCTAGAAAAAGGAGAGAAGCTATTCAACCCAGGTTTGTTCAAGCATATCGATGGAAACTATGAGGAGCAGCTGCAGAGCCAGAGCTATACCTCGTCTCTAAACAAGCAGCCCTGGCTGTGTGGAAGCCACGATAGTCTCCTTCAGTCAGGAGCTGCTGCTGGCCTTGGTGGACCGGGGAACCTGTCGAGGTGCTCTGCTCGCGTCTCCTGCCTTCTCCTGTTCAGCTGTCCATGACTCCGCGTCCCTTACTCCTCCAGCCAGTGCCTGCGGCTTACTGATCCTAGCTGAGTACACAACACAGGAGATAATACTTGTTCACAAATACTGCTCACGGGCAGAAGAGGTCATGAAACATCCCCGGAGCTGGAGTGGTCACCTTCTACTGCTGTCCAGGGCCCCTAGGAATTCCTGCTTGCCTACTTTAGCCTTAAAATACAACTTCTCCCTGGGGTGCTTACAGAGCATCCTAGGAATATGGTCTAGTGGAGTGCCAGATTCACAGGACTGTGGTCATTGTTGTCTAGAGGTGTGTCAGGTTACTTATGAAGCAGTTCAACCAGTGCTTGCCTCATAGTGCTGAATGTTTATTAAAGAGAGCAGCTAAACAAAGTGCATTCTTATACATAAGTGCACAGCTGCGCCTATAGAATGAGCCAGGAAGTTGTGTCCATTATGGCTATTTTTTTCCCCCCAAGCTGAGATCCATGTGGAGGATCTCATGGTGACATTTTCATTCTACATTGTTGTTATTTCCTCCCATAATTCCTGTCTCCCTCTCTTTCTAGTTCCTTTTCCCAAGTCCGTGTGCTTTCATGTTTTCCATCACCCCCTTCCGGTAGACCTGTTCTGTTTTTAGGTCCTGAACACACACACACACACAAAGTTAAGTCTAGATCCTCTGTATGAAATAATTCATGGGTTATTGGTCCTTTCAAGTCCAGCTTACCTAGCTTACGTAATGATGGAAGCCCTCCCAGTATGAGTCACTTAGACTGTCCCTGCAAGTCGCTCTCTGATAAGATCATTGCTGAGGTCTCATCCTGCCCCTAGACTCCAGTGTGGGCGGCAGTGGGTTGGTGAGTGAGGGGTCACCAGCTCCCAAGCTTGAGGTGGCGCCATCTCCTTGCTCCTTCAGGGTCAGCGTCTCCTCACTCGGCTTTTGCAGACTTGAACTTACATTCTTCCTCCATTTTCTGCTGATGCAGAGCCTAATGTTCTCTCTTCCTCAGCAGTTCTGTCATCCTGGAGGATCTGTGCAGACGGGCTTGTGGAGAGGTTTGTTCTCAGCACTCCAGGAGTTCCTGTGGAGTCCTGCTGCCCGGTGGCTTTTCACAGGGAAGGGAGGAGAAGAGCCAGAGATTACAGGACAGAGGGCATTTCTGAAGTCCTCTGGTTTAGAAAGCAGAAAGCACTCTGGCTTTAAAAAGCCCAGATGTTGCATTAAAGAAGCCTCTGTTCACATCTCCTGACCAGAAAGCTCTGTTCAGCTGTGGCGTCCGTGGATGCTGGCCTTGTCATCCATCATGGCTGTTAAGGTACCTCAAGAATTTAGTGAGAGCAGGTGTGCAGTGTGCTTTGGTAACGCCTGGCTCTGGAGTTGCTCTCAGAAAGAGATCCCTGCGTGCTGTTCCTATGTGTACAACCCTTCCTGTTGCTATGTCTTGGTCACCATTGTCAGAGCTAGCTAGGCTCTGTGATACGTTGGTGAGTGACAGATCAGAATGGTAGACTACTAGGGGCAATTCTTATCTCAGAGCCTGGAGACCCCAGGGGTGTTCCAGACATAAAAACAAACCCTGGACCAAAGCAGTGCATAGAAACTTCTCAAGGCTTTTTGAAACCAAAGAACAAGTCAGTGGGCTTCCAGACATGGGGACAGTGCCGCTCTGCTGTGTGTCACTTTTTCCTTTATGGGATATCACTGCAAACCTTGCTTCCTATCTTGATAATGAACTTAGCAGTACAGTTCTTTTTTATTTAATTATTTTTATATTAATCACAGGTTATGTACTTTGTATCCCAGCTGTAGCCCCCTCCTTCACTCCCTCCCACTCTCCCCATCCCTCCCTCATGACTCCCTGCCCCTTTCCAAGTCCACCGATAGGGGAGGACCTCCTCCCCTTCCATCTGACCCTAGCTTATCAGGTCTCTTCAGGACTGGCTGCAGTGTCTTCTTCTCGGGTCTAGCAAGGCTGCTCCTCCCTCGGGGAGGGGGGGGTGTCGAAGAGCCAGCCATTGAGTTCATGACAGAAATAGTCCCTGTTCCCCTTGCTAGGGTACCCACTTGGATACTGAGCTGCCGTGGGCTATATCTGAGCAGGGGTTTTTGATTATATCCATACATGGTCCTTGGTTGGAGAAACATTCTCATAAAAGACCCCTGTGCCCTGATCTATTTGGTCTTTGTGCAGCTCTTGTCCTCTCCAAGTCTTACTAACTCCCCCTTCTTTCATATGATTCCCTGCACTCTGCCAAAAGTTTGGTTGTGAGTCTTAATGTCTGCTGAGCTAAACGGAGAAATCTCTGTAGAGGATTGTAGATTGGCAGAAAAACGCTTAAAGAAATATTCAGCACCCTTAGCCATCAGGGAGATGCAAATCAAAACGACCCTGAGATTTCACTTTATACCCATCAGAATGGCTAAGATCAAAAACTCAAGTGACAATACATGCTGGAGAGGTTGTGGAGAAAGGGGAACCCTCCTCCATTGCTGGTGGGAATGCAAACTTGTACAACCACTCTGGAAATCAATTTGGTGCTTTCTTAGACAATTAGGAATAGTGGTTCCTCAAGACCCAGCTATACCACTCTTAGGCATATATCCAAAAGATGCTCAAGTATACAACAAGGACATTTGCTCAACCATGTTCGTAGCAGCTTTATTCATAATAGCCAGAACCTGGAAACAACCTAGATGTCCCTCAGTTGAGGAATGGATACAGAAATTATGGTACTTTTACACAATGGAATACTACTCCGCAATTAAAAAAGAGGAAATCATGAAATTTGCAGGCAAATGGTGGGACCTGGAAACGATCATCCTGAGTGAGGTATCCCAAAAGCAGAAAGAAGCACATGGTATATACTCACTTATATAGACCTATAAGATAGGATAAACATACTGAAATCTATACATCTAAAGAAGATAAACAAGAAAGAGGACCTGGGGTAAGATGATCAATCAATCCTCACTTAGGTAGACAAATGGGATGGACAATGAATACAGGAGAAAACAAGCAACAGGACAGGAGCCTCTGAAAGACTCTACCTAGCAATGTATCAAAGTAGAGTTCTTTTTTACTCCCTGGGTTTTATTATTATATTTTTAAGTTATCTGTGTATGCCCTTTGGGTCTTGACATTAAATAACACCACTGGCTCCGAATACATGGGCTCCAACACATATCTTAGGGCAAGAGATAAAAGCCACCTTCAACAGCAGTCCTATAGGTAATATTCAAAATATTAAATACATATCAAAAATGAAAATGAAACTTAAAAGGGAGGTACTGTTGGATCCATGGGAGCTGAAGTTGCAGGAACATGATACGTATTCCTCTCCACTGAGCCATCTTTCCAGCCCTGTCTGCAGGAATTCTTGAATGATCAACCTCACAAACTGCCATAGTTTCCTGGCGACCTCTTCTGACAGAACCTGTCCATTAGATGAAGCTTTCAGGGCCCTTCCCCATCTTTCTTTACCTGTGTGCCCCTCTCTTCTTGGAGAACCACAATCTCTAGTGGTAGCTGAGTGCAAAGCAATACAAATAAGAAGGAAGCCCTGACCACTTGTAAAACAGAGACTTGAAAATGACTTGGGATCCGCATTGTCTTTGTGAGCAGCTGCTGAATGGTCCCCCCAGCTGATGGCCCCAGGGAGCTCTGTGCAGGAAAGGCTTTGCACCAAAAGCCTTCACAGGGCTCAGCCATCTCCAGATCTGCTAACAGGAGGCCAGTGAGTTCTCTAGGTGCCTTAGAACCGTCACCTGGAGATAGAGCTCCCTGCAGAAAAATGAACACAGTTTCCCTTGTGAAAGGCAGGCCACTGTGCAAAGTAACTCTCTAGACTCATCATCAATTGTTGGGGGAAAAAAGATTTATGATGACATTGAGGTATGATAATCTCAAATATGTACCGCATTGTTTTTAAAAGCTTTGTGTTTAAAATTCATAGCACTTTCTAATCCTGATAAAGTAGCCTAATTTTCCAGCCTTTGTTCAGTAAAATGTATTTCTAAATCCATTTTAAGCAGCTATTTCTTCAATTTGAGTAATTTTCTCTCGAGTTAATAGATTCCACACAAGCATACCTGACTTTTAATGTTAATATATACTATACATTCCAAACTTGCTCATGACAATAGGAAGCACAATCAAAATGAAATTCAGTTGTTTAAAGCAGACCCTCCTTGTTATTTAGTTAAAACGTGCTTTCATTTTCCTCCTCTTTGCCAAAGTATAGTGATGACCCAGTTGTTTTTCAGCTTGCATGGAGGTTTCTTCTCTCTCTCCCCCTTCACCACAAACGTGAGGGAAGACAAAGGATGTGCCAGATACGGTCTTGTCATTTTAAGATGTCTTCAAAATCATTTATCAATGGGGGACATCACGTGACCTAGTCATTCCTTAGAGCTAGAAGGGCTAGTTTGAGGGGCTGGCCAGAGACAAAGCACTTTGACTTGGATAAATTTCTATCTGTAATTTGGTGTATGTAGATCACTGCTTTTATTCTGTGGTTGTTTTAAACACTTTATTGTTTTTAAGGAATTATTTTCTATTGTTAATCATGTTAGTCTTTATCGGTGTTTATGTGTGAGTGTAGGTACCATCACAGCCAGGCAAAGGCATTCACACCCTTAGAGTTGGTGTTAACAGGCGATTGTGAGCGACAGATATGTGGGCTGAGAACAAAGCTGACATCCTCCAGAAGAGCAGTTTGAGTAACTACTGAACCATCTCTCCAGCGCCCAACACTTTGATATTTGATGCAGATTCTTACATCTTTCTAATAAAGCTATGGGTATTCAGTGTTTTTGTGTGTGTGTGTGTGACAATCATGGGTACTGATCTGATTACCATGACTCTCATTTTCTCTTCCCTGCAACACCATGGGCTCTTTGAAAACAAAACAAAACAGTAACAGGATAGAGACAGATAAATATTCTTTCTAACCTATGTGGTTAGTCCAAGGGAAAACATAATTTCTATAACTTGAGTCAGGACATCTGCTAATGGAGTGGAGTCCCACAAAGAAGCATATTGTGGGGCAAATGAGGTGGTTCAGTGGGTAGAACCTTACCTCACAATCCTGAATTCTGTCTGGGAACCCATGATGGAAAAGATTAAACCATCTCTCAAAGTTATGCAACAACCTCCACATTTGCTCTGGCATGTGCACACCTACACGCACTACACACACACACATGCACACAGGCTTCCATGCACATCCTAGGTATTTTAAGTTTTTATAAAAGAAGAAGAGGGCCTATAGAGATGACACAGCAGCTAAGAGCATGCACTGCACTTGTAGAGGATCAGAGTTCAAATCCCAGCACCCACGTTGGATAGCCTAAAACTGCCTGCAACTCCAGCTCTAGGGATCTTTGACACCTCTGGCCTCTGTGGGTCCCTGCACTCGTGTGTATAAACCCCTCCACATATAATTAAAAATTAAAACAAAACAATTTTTGGACCTCTTTAGGACACTGTCTCCCTCAGGAGTCTGATTTCCCATAATGGCCTGGTTACTTCTACGATAGCCTGCTTCTCCTCAGATTGTCCCGAGAGGTGAGACACTTAATTGTGACGAAATGTCCCAGCCAGCATTAGTTTCTTGTGGAAAAATGAGATGAGAAAGCCTCAAGGAAAGAAATGG
The DNA here is from genome assembly GCA_028658305.1 of Pachyuromys duprasi. Classification (NCBI taxonomy): domain Eukaryota; kingdom Metazoa; phylum Chordata; class Mammalia; order Rodentia; family Muridae; genus Pachyuromys; species Pachyuromys duprasi. Next base: position 10,332,925 of record CM053761.1, on the reverse strand, counting down.
CAACACCAAGTGTGGAAATGCATCTCAGAATTGTACTTGAGGCTGAGAACCTGATCCTGCCTGCTTCCTGGGAAGAATAGCTCTAGATTTCATGGTGTGGATACCCCTCTCATGGCACCATTGTGAGAAGGAACAAATGTGAGGATGCTTTGCACTGTAACTAGACGAGAAAATGAGGAATTTATTTTCACTTGTAAATGAATTAATTATATAATTAATATTATGTGTCCAAATACACTTCTTATTACACCAAAATTTTTTTCTTTGTCTTGACCGTTTCTAGAAGTTTCCATGCCATTGTTATTGGCAGCAGAACCGAGTTCTCAGACAGCATAGTTGGATGCTGTCAATGGGTCTTATTTTCCTAGGTCTAAACGTTTTCAACTTCTGACTCCCTTTTACCTGGAAAAAAATGTCACAAAATTCCAAATATCTAGGTCTATAAAATAGATAAATCAGACATTTATTGATTTTGTTTTATAAAACAGCTCTTGGTATACGTGTTTTATAATTTATTTAATGCAACGTTGCATTTGTATGTTAACTATATAGATATGCTTCTTTCATTTTTATGTAAAGAATCAGTTCTTGGCTGACTCATTTGACAATGTAGGACATAAGAGTATTCTAATGTTTTCTCAGAATTGACCAATGTACTTATTTTATAACATGAAATTCCAGAAGACTGTGTAGAGCCATTTCAGAAATGGTTGGAAACTCTGTCATAATCCCAAGCTTAAATTCACTGAACTTTTTTTAAATGACACCCAAGTCATCAACTAAAAGAGCTTTTAAAATAAAACACACTAATGCAATGTAATGTAAAGATATGGTAAGTTGACAATTACATGCTAGTAATGAAGGCAGAAAAATACGTAAAGTCTTTGTTTTCTGTTATTAAACCATGATATGTCTCTTTAAGAGTGAAAAACTTGATGCTCACAGCAAAAACACTGCAGTTTATAACGCCAGTGGCCTTCAGTCTGAGCCAAGGACTTCGTGGAAGTGTTTGTTGGCATTTTGTGGTACAACTGCATGCATGCGCACAAACCATGTTCAGACCTGTGGCTGCAGTAAAGTCATATGTTGCAGGGTGGGTACGTGCTGCTGGAAATGCCATAGATTGATTACACATCTTATTGTAATTAACCTTTGCTCTTGGAACATTCAGAAATCTTTTATTGCCACAAATTTTTGTTGACTCCTACATTCTGTTTGGTGCCTTTTTCATTTCCATATATGTGTGCGCATGTTTTTATATGTGAGTGAGTAGGCATACATATGTGAATATTGCATCTGAAGGCCAGGGGTTGATGTCTTGAGCCGTCCTCTTGGCTCTTCCATCTTAGTCACTGAGGCAGGGTCTGTCAGTCAGACCTAGAGCTCCTGTGTAGAGCTAGTGCAGCTAGCTAGCTTGCTCTGGGGACCCCAATCTCTGCCTTTAGGGTTAGACAAGCAGGTGGACTGACCACACACAAGGAAACATCTTTGGGGGTGCTGGAGGTCTGCACTCCGGTCCTCACGATTGTGTAGCAAGCACTCTGACCACCGTTGCAGCTCCCCACCCCTCTTAGCAATTTTAGACCAATGTGTAGAGGGTATTAGTGGAACACGTAGCAAGCTTTAGCCTACAGAAAGAGTCCATGCTTAGAAAACCCAGCAAAGCCTTAGACTGTTTAACACAGAGAGAAATTGCAATGTTTTTTTTTTTATAATTTCACTAATCAAATGAAAAGTCAAATAGTAATGATGAGACTTGATTTTTATCTTTCCAGTATTGTTACAGTTCTGAAATGTATTTTAAACAACCAAAATCTCTGTGAAAAGCTTCTGAATTAACTCCCAGTCTCATTTTAGAATGCAATCAACTTTAATGTCATTGAGAAATTTTCAGTCTGTTTTTTCTATTAAATCTTCAAAGCCCTGTACATTTTACACTTTCTCTCACACCTCAGTGTGAATGAACTCACTTCAACTGATCAGTAGCCCAAAATGTGGCCCTTTGGCTCTCAGAAAAGTACCAGGGACTCCCAGCCACCAGCCTTGAGCTGGCCTTGAAGAGCTCTTTGACCAAAGTTCTCTCTGGCCAGGGGGACATCCCCATGGTTGACATCTTCTTGACAGGCATTTCCCAGGAGTGACTATTGTCAATGTGTTGAAGTTTCTTTCCCTACAGGTAATGGTGTGGGTAGGTTGACTGCCCGACTCTGAAGGCTGATCTTTTGATCTTTGACTACCTGTATCAACCAGAAAAGTAATAGTACCTTGAGGCCTTGATAAACTGCATTTCAGTGGTTAGGGAGGAGCCTGGGTTATGGGTTTCATATTTGGGGCCAGTAGGAAACCACAGAGAATGTAAGACGAGACGCAGCTTTAAAACCGGAGATGTGATAATTGTATGTACCTTATCATTGTGTGTGCTTACCATTTGTCAGCTGGGTGCTATTCCCCATGTCTTCCTCCCTCCCTCCTTTCCTTCCCTTTTCCTTCAGCAAGTTCTCATACCACTAGCCTCAAGCCTGCAGTCCTCCTGCCTCAGCCTCCTGCATTCTGGGAACACAGGTCTTTGCAGCCACATTTGGCTTATCAGGTAGTTCTTCTTTGTCTCCTCTTCTCCCCCTGGGAACTAACCCTTTGTTTCCCATTTTTAAATTTCTATATAGTCCACATATGCAGCCATGTCCAGAAGTAGGGCGACTCGCTGCCTCTTGCGAAGTCTTTGTTCTTGTCACAGATCTCTCCAGACCTCTCTTTCTTCAACAGCTTCACACAAGAGGGGGTAAGGAGAGAGTGAGACCCTAGAGGGGGAACCTGAGCATTCCAGTCTGGAAACTCTATAGATTTTACAGATATTTTCTGGACAAGTAACAGCTTATGAAAGTAGAGATGTGTACAGTAAAGTCTGAGAGACATGGGGGTTCGACATTGTGATTCTTAGTTTAAAATGCCGAGCAAATCAAACTGGCTGCTTGAGTTAAAGTAAAGCTTTTCTTTTTCAAAGTTTGCAGAACAATAATGCCAGCAGAACTTAGCGCTATTTACAAGATCACGCGGATGGCATCTATTCTTAAAGTTACTTGCTTTGGTTACTCACTTGTTTCCAGTTTAGTCACAGTTCTGAAATTTATTTTAAACAAACAAAATATTTTAAATTAAAATAAAGTTTTGGGGTATAAAACTATCACTGCAGGCACCACTCCACAGTGGGCCTAGACATCGAGGTTTCATGTTAGCCAAAATGGCTGTGATGTCAGAGAGGGCCTCATATCCTGATGCTCGAGGGCCACCTCTCGAATGCTGGGGCTATGAGTGTGTGCTAGGTCTTACGGTGCTGGGGACCAACCAGACTAGGTAGTCAATCTACCAGCTGAGCCACAACCCCAGCCAGACTGTGTTCATATCAGTATTGCTTGAATGCTTTAATCTCTCACAACACTACCATCAGTTACCAGGAATGATGCAGTCAGGATCCCTACCCCACAGGCCATTTTGAATCATGCTGTCTTGCATTATTCCAAGTGACTACATCTTTATTTTATTTAGTGGAGACCAACTGCAGGGTGTGCAGTTACCATGAGCTAGGCATACTCTCAGTGTGTTGGAGACATTCCAACCCTGGCGTCGTGGTTGCTTTCCAGTCAGCCTTCTGTTTGATATGCCTTACTTCTTACCATGTTGCCGCAGTCATATGATGGATACAGCAAAAGCATCGGCACTGCTCTGTATTCGGAGAGACAGAGTGAGCTAGAGAGAAAGGACCTTCTCCACCTCCCCTTCTTCCCCCTTTCTTCCTCTCCTCCTTGTCTTCTTCTTTGTTATCTATCTATCTGTCTCTCTTTTTCTGCAAACAGTTCCCCTTTTCTCTCACGGAAGATATTAGATGGGTCATATGTCCATGTCTTTGTGGAACAACTGTTCTTAGATTGGAGATTAGCCTTTTTTTTTTTTTCGGCTTTCAACTTTCTTCTTTAGACCTTCTTCAACCATGAAATTGGATCTTTATATCTCACCCTAAATTATTTTTAAGGTCATATGGAACAAACGGGTCTAGTAGGTTTTAATCTGGTGCTTCATATTTTTATGCATTCTGTTTATTTTAAAAAGTATCTCATTGCAGATTGTAAGTGTAAATTAGTGTTAAAATCACCATAAAAAACGTTCTCGCCACCTTTAATGGGTAATTTCTCAGGGAGTAATAGAAAGCACAGGGCTAACAGCAGTGTGCTTAGGCGCTCTTATGCTAGGGTCCATGCCACGTCCACTTAGGGACAAGCTTTCTCTAGCAGCAGCTGAGTTTAAATCCTATTTTTCATTAGTAAAGCATACAACGTTAATAACAGCTTCCATTGTGTTGTCCTTTTGTGCATTGGAGCACATTTTCCATAGTCACCAAGGCTTTCAGATCTTACTAGAAACTGCCTGTATCATAAATAAGGTTTGTTCAGGAAATAAAAATGTATGTTTTCCCATTGTTAGTCATACTTTAAAAAATAATCACATCTGAAGCTTATTATGCAGCAATAGCCCTAAGATATTATTTTTGTAAATGTACTACTTTGGTCTTAATACTAGTTTTTAATCTCTTCTTGTTTCTATGAAGTCTGAATGAGATTTTGAAAATTGAATAATAATTTGATCCGTTAATCTTTTGAAGCTAGTAATTTTATTTTCCTCTCTTTGCAGTCTCTGAGGCTCGCAAATGAATAGGGCTTCATTACTGCAGTCTGCATTTAATAACCATTATCCATTATCTTGTAATTAAGACTCCCTGTAACGAATCATGAGGACAATGCAAAAATACATAGTACATTTCTTTAATGAACTGGAAAATGTTCGTCTTGTTCTATTTAGTAATGAGTTGCTGAATAGTCATTAAATCCACTGGAGAATAGAGTTAGATGGATTTTGAAGACTGTCTTGAGTTTGTGGTTAATCTATTAGAATTAAAATTTCATCTTCTATTTTTATCAACAGCTGATTAGAAGTCATTCTGTTTGACCAAATTGATTAGAAGACCATATACAAGGGCAGCTGTTGTTTAATGAAAGTTTTTAATGAAACTGTACCATGGAGACTTGTAATTACAGGCCTCAGAAAAGCTTTGAGTAGCCTTAGACCACAAAAAAAAAAAAAAATTGTGCTAAAGGTGCCAAATCAGGAAAATAAGAAATACAGTTTTGTGTGAAGCAGTGCATTTATTATTAATTTTAATTCCAACTACTCACAGTTGAGTGCTAGTCCATTTATTGGGCCACTTCTGACTTTCTCAGGCCTTTCCTCACCTAGTTTAATCATTCACTCATTTCATCAAATGTCTGGACCAGTTGTATGGATGGCTTATACTGATGGTGAGATGTGTTCTTTTAGAGGTTTGGGTCCTAAGTTGAGCATGCTGGAGGGCTGGCTGTGGGGTTCGCACGTGTTCTGAGATGGGGTTGGCTGTGGGGTTCATACATGTTCTGAGGTAGGATTGGCTGTGGCTGGATCCACACTCACTCCAAAGAGAGGTGATGGTGCTCTGGGCTTTTGCTGATTCTGAAGGCAGCATGTATTTCTCTGAGGTAATTTTGTTTTAGCAAAGGGCAGGAGAAGAGATATTAAAATGAGAAATGAAACAAAAGTGTGGTTCCCTAGTCTCAATGGAGAGTCCAGTGGCAAAGTGCTGAGGTAATGCATTTTCTAAAATATTCTGTGTAATCAGATCTTGATTTTTTGGGGGGGGGGGAATTTAATGGAAGCCAGTTCCTAAATGCCTGAACTATGTGCTGTGTGATTCCTTGCTGTTCTTCCTGACATCTGAAACTGACAGTAAAGGCAGCGTCTGCAAACCCTAGAGTCATGTGATCAGACCTCATAGCATCCCAAGGACAAAAGCCAGGTGTTTGCAGGTTCAAAACCATCTGTAGTGTTTTAGTGTGAGAAATGTTGATTGTAGCTTTGATGGAACCCAAGGTTTCACATATGCTGACTCCCCCCCAGGCCAGCAGCACCCCTAAGACACATGTTTCTCTCATGGACTCATGTCCCCCAGTAGCTTGCTCACGTGGAGGATGTGGCTTGTCCTCTGGGTTTGCTGTGTGTGTCTGATAACCCATATAACTCCTCATCTTTCGGTTTTGTCTGTAGCAAATCTCATGTCTCTTCCCTGCATTACTTTCATTGAAGGGATCAGTTTGAACTCTGCAGTTCTTTCCCACCATCACGTTTATTTGACATCTGTCTACAATATCTCTTACATGTACCGTATGTATTCTGATTTCTAGGACAGAAGGACTTCCAGATTCTGCTTTGCCATTTGACTGTGACAATAGGTGGATGGACGCTTCCCAAGCCAGGAGTGGCTAGGAAAGACAGAATATTCAAAAACTTGGGGAGAATTTCAGTAGTCATGACACTTCTGCAATTGTAATACCAGAGAGAGAGATAGACTTTAGAGAGGGAGCATACTGGCCACAAATGATCCAGAATTAAGGGCCACATATTAACAATCCAGAAAGTCAGGGGAATGCCAAGGAAGCCGGAAAAAGAAAGTTGTCCCTGGGTGTGGCTTATGCAAATAGTAGAGAGCCAAAGGCAAATGGGAAATCTTGGAAAAACTAAAGCCAGAGACAGAAAACCACATTACCTACCCAAGACAAAGGAAATGTTCCCAGCAGACTTCTCATCAGAAAGCGCGTCAGCAGCGAGAGGAGAGATGGCCCTAGCAGTGGAGCTCTGTAACAGTACTGTTTTCCCCCTCCACGGGTCTCCAACGGAATGCTGAGGGAGGTGGTGCTGGAAGACCACCCCACAGGAAGTGTTAAAAGAAGGCCTCTGGGGGCAAAGGCCACAAGCTCTGACCTTGACAGACAGAAGGAACAATTTAGGTACCCCTCATTAAAAGGCGAAGGAACTGGCAACACCCACATAATAGGGTACTGTTATTTGAAGATGGACTGAGATGAATTGGAAAAAATATTAAATATTCTGTGTCAGTCTCTAAATAGTGTGTGAGAGAAGTATAATTGCCATGATGAGAGGAGAGAAAATAGAATCGTGTAGAATGCTCAAGTAAGTCAGAGAAGACCCAAAGGAGGTGTGAAAATTAAACAAATGTAACACATGGAAGAGGTTTAAATGTGGTAGATATTAATCCAACAGAATCAATAATCACTTTAAATGTTAATGGTTTAAATATACCACTTAGAAGAGTCTTAAAAAACAAAACAACAACAACAACAACAAAAATCTCCACCAAACCCCTACTGAATGTTTATAAGAAATCCATAATAAACTCAAAAGTTAAAAAAGTTAAGGGTTGGAGAAAGACACACTTTGCGAGCTTGTAGAAGTAGTTGTATTAATTCCACACAAAGCGGACCATAGGAGCATCATGAAGGCTTAGGGTTTTGTTTTTGGCAAATGAACTTTTTTTTTTCCAACAAGGCGTAGAAGTCCTTAATAAGTCTATACTTAGGGTGCGATGGCTCCATGAGTAAGGGCGCTTGCCTCAATGCTGACCTGTGTCCAGTCCTGGGAACCTTCATGGTGGAAGGAGAGACTCAGTTCCCTCAAGTTCTCAGACTGTCACATGTGATCCCTATAGTCACACAGACACACACACGCACAATGTGTGTACACGCAACTATAAAATGAATAAATACATGCGTTTTTAAAAGTCTGTAAAAAAAAGTCTGTGTCTAGCAACAGAACATCAAAATATGACAGTTAAACTTTGACATGACTGAAGATGAGTTGCAGCAGGAGACTCAAAACCCTCTTTCTGTAAGTCATGACTTCAGCAGACAGAAGAGCACTGTGCCACTGCATGGCAGATGTGTGCATGCTTTTGATTGGCTTGCAGAGTCAGGTGTCTCCCGAGCCCTCATGTTATTCCCTAGGGTCGCTGTGGTTTTGAAGGCAAGGTTGTGCATTTGCTTTTATTTTTTCCACGTGTGCCTTCACAGCAGGTATGATGAAGGAGGGTCTAATTGAGTCTTCCGCACAGGGTAGCTGTGGAAGTGTCTTTTCAAACCAACACCTTAAGGGAAGTTTTAGGTTGTTTTTTTCCCTCATGTTCTGTCCCACATTTTTTCAATAGACTTGGAGAGACTCAAATTAGTTTTAAGTATTGTTCCATAGATTCCCTGGACAGGAGCTGTGAACTTGCACCTAAGTACAGCTGAGAGTCTTGTGTGTATTTGTCAAAGTCTGGTTCAGTTGGTGTGTGGTGGGGACAGAAACTATGGATTTCTTTCATTCAAAAATGCAATTCATTTAAACTGAAAAAAATTGAACAGAAGGTGACCATGTGATGTTTCAGTATATTTATTCCTTGGGTAATATTCAAATCTGTGTGAATATATGTATTCAGCCATTTGTTATTTCTCTGTGTTGAAAGCATTCAGAGCTCATACTCCAGTTTTTACCACCGTGTGTATGTGAAGCAGGACTCTAGGACGTTCTTCTCTAGCTCTATCTGGTGGTCCCATGCTGTGCATGGATGGGGTGGGTTGTGAGCTCTGCTGGGTGCTCACTTGAAGGAAGGCTTCTCTGTTCTGGCTGCCTGTGAGGTCCCAGATAAGTGGGAGACTTCTAACAGACAAGTTAAGGTAGACTGCTTTAGCTGAAATCACACACACACACACACTCACTCACTCACTCACTCACTCATGCACATGTACAATTCCAGAGAGAGACTCTGTGTCATGTGACTTTAAAGTAACTTTTCTGTGCCTCCTCACCCTCTTTGAAGATAGTTCTCCTGTCAGTACTTGGTGACCGTGGTGAGGCTGGACCACCAATGAGGCACGTAGGTGCCAGCGCATGCACTGCTAATGTTTGTCTCGTGCTGCTCTTGGAAATTACAATGAACAGGTTTAAGATTCAGGAGAAGGAAGTTGTTGAAAACATCTGCAAACTATGAAAGGGTACGGTATCTTTCATCAAATCCTCATCTGGCTTGGGAGGCCTACTGCTTCATCAATGCAACAGAAGTCAGCCCGTGACAGTTCTGGGGCTACCACAACTGTGCTGTGTGCTTTCCACAGAGAGAGAACTGGGGGAAACGAGTAGACACTCCACCACAGTTGTGTGGGAAAGTCTCAAGATACATGGTAGCGAGCACAGGGCATAAAATTGTTTTTATTCATCTCAGTTATGCATTAAACAAACCAACTTGATTTTAATTGGCTGTGAAAATGGAGGCAGAAGCACCGGAGTCTACGAGAATCCAGTGAGTGGCAAATTTAATTTATCTGGTGGCGAAGAAAGACAAAATTCTTGTTTGGTTTTTTTTTTTTTCATTTTTATTTCATGCCCGTGTGTGGGGAAAGAGTAGTAAGTACACAGCACCCTTCTAATAACCACCTTCCAGCCCCCAGCCCCCATCAACCATCCGTTCTTCCCTTTCCTACATTGCTGCCTTTGTGTTCTGTTCTGTGAGCCACGGATTTTAACCAGGGCCATGCAGCTTTAGGTTTAGAACTGTCCTCAGAGTCTGGTGGGCTCAGCCTTGGGTAGTCAGCCAAAGACAATGACTGCTCCAGCCCCCAGAATCCACCAGCAGCAAGAAGTTCAGCAGGGAGGGCTAGAACCCCATCGTGACAGGCTCAGTCTTAGTTTTATTCAGGCCTGGTACTGGCAACTGCTGCCGCCTAGAGACACCGCATTGCTGCGGCCGGGCTGTGCCCAGAAGACAGCAAGTGGCAGCTCTTCTCCCTGCCTCCGGATCTTCCATATAAACAGAGTTCTTTTAAAGGTAGCTTTTCATTTTAGTTTTTCTTTTTTTCACATAATTACCAAAAATAAAGTGTTTTGCTGGGTGTAGGGGGCAGTGTGGGAGATCACACACAACCGATTTCTTTCACTGACTTAAGTATAAGAAGTAAGTTTTTAATTAACCTGGGAGCTTTTCTTGCTTTTGTTTTAGGATCAGACTTTATTAAGACCTCTACTGGAAAAGAAACGGTAAATGCCACCTTCCCGGTAGCCATCGTGATGCTGCGGGCCATTAGAGATTTCTTCTGGAAAACTGGAAACAAGGTACGTGTTTGCCAGCAAATCTTCCTTCAAAGTGAAGAGAGTGCTATTTATAATCCTCCTCACAGCAGGCATGATAACCATCTCCTTATGCAGAAGGTGTGAATGAGTTGCCTTTATTAAGATAAATGTTTAATTTACCTTTCATTACAAAAGAACACCTCAGCAGGAGGAACAGAGTGAGTGTGAGTGTGGGAACATGTGTGTGTGATCAGGATGTAAACCCACTCTGTGTCCTTTTATTAACTGAAGACAATTTTATCACGGACAAGAGAGTCTTAAATGGGTTCTTTAAGGAACTAATTGTGCTGCGACACAGAGGTTTTTCTGGCAAGGCGTTGGCCAGCCAAAACAGGTTAATGTAGAAATTTAACTTCCTCACGGAATGGAAAGAATTGCGGAGTAACATTTATTGAATGATAAGCGGTGGTGGCGATATGAAGAGTAGGCAGTATAATGGGAAATAATCTTCTCCTGTCATTATTGAAGGACACACATAAATTGGTTTTTCTGTTGGGAAACCCCCGGTCCAGAAAAACTTATTACTTTTAATAATATGAGGTGAAGAGAAAATTCTCGAGGAGATGAACTTATTAAACAGAATAATGAAATGCCGTGCAACAGCAGGGGAAAGCTAGCTTTCCGTCCTTTAGCTCTTGAATTAAATATCCACTTTTTTTGCGTTTTATGGAAGGTGGACGTGCTGTTTGGAAAAGTGTCGAGCTCAGGAGGGTATATGCTAGCTTTTGTCAGCTTTTCGGAGAATAACACAGAATTTTTGGAAACATGCAAAGTTAAAAGGGAAATGCGCGTGAGTTGTTTCTTAAAAACTGAATTTGGAATTTTTTTTTTTACTTCAAGTTGCTTGTCTACTCACAAATTATCTCAGGACTTTTTTTTTTTTGCATAGCGGGAAATGTGTGTATGTGTGTGTGTGATATAATGAGACTTCTCTTTATGAAGCGCAGCTTTTAAAAATCAGTAACTAGATTTCTGCCGTCTAGAACCTCCCTCAAGAAGGCCTTTAATGTGTTGTCTGGTGGGTGGCATGTCTTTATGACTTTATAAATGACTGTAGTAGATTTATTTTGGAATTAGAGACGTATATGCAATGTACTCCTTGCGAGAGGAAATAATCTCCGAGTATTTTCTCGAAAAAAAGTCACACAGTTAAGTACAGATAGGAAAATGACCTGTCATCACCTTCAGATGACCCTGATGAATGCTGCTTGATGGACTTTTTGCATTGATACAATTCTGCCAACTTAAAGAACGTCTTGTGATTGTTTTGTTTTCAAAGTAAAGCTATATAATGAGAGGGTTGTCTTCTCCCTTCAGTTGTAACTGCCTCCACTACTTAGGCTCATGGAACTCATTCCTAGGTCGCTTAACAACGCCATTCTGCTGGGTCACAGAAGGTTTCTGATAAAGTATTGCCTGAGAACATCAAAATCAGGTACTCAACCTGCCATGCACGGGGACTCCCAGCTCCCAGCCTTGGCGGCTGTGGGTCTGGCAGATTTCCTTGGCATCCATGTTGCATGACCTCCATTGTTAGGAATAAAAAAGTGTGGGGACTAAAGGAATAGTTCCTGAGTGGGCGATCACAGGCCACGTTAACCTGTGTTAATTCTCAGGTGTAAACATGAGCATGTACTTTCTGGTATTGCCTTCAGACAACAAAGAACAGGCGTCAGAGAACATGGTGGGCCCTCAGTGGGCCAGGCTGGACCTTGGAGGGGCATTTTGCTCATTTTCACATTCTTTCTTTCCCCACCTTAACAGCCAATGCCCCACTTAGTCTTAAGCAAAAGCCAATTGCAAGATATATCCTGTTTACTTCATTACATTGATTTCCAGCGAAGAGAACCTGTGCGTGTCTTTGTATGCACTCACAAAGCAAGCCTGGCCTCCAAGTTGCTGACATTAAGCACAGAAGGCCCTGGACTAGATCCCCCTTCATTGATGTAAGCCGTGTCATGTTTCCTACAGTACAAAAGCCCACCTCCCCAGACTGTGCTTGGTGCCACCCTGAGAAGCTGCACTTTAATATTTCATAACCAATTTCATTACAGATTTATGTTTTCTCTGTCCTCTCCCTTAAACAATATTAACTTATACAAGAACTTCTTTTTTGGAAACATGACTGAATGAAGTTGCTGATGCTAAAATATTTTTATAAAAAAAGTCTTTATGGGGGGCTGGAAGAGATGGCTCAGAGGTTAAGAGCACTGACTGCTCTTCCAAAGGGCCTGAGTTGGACTCCCAGCAGCCACATGGCGGCTCACAACCAACAATAATGAGGTCTGGTGCCATCTTCTGGCCTGCAGGTGTACATGCAGACAGACCACTGCATACATAATAAATACATATATCTTTAAAAAAAGTCTTTATGAACACTGCCCAACTTGCAGAAAGGCTTCTCTGATCAACATATATGCTACCGCTGGCTCATTGACTTCGTTTTGTTTGTTTGTTTGTTTGTATGCCATTCCTCAACAATGGCTATGCCATGTGTGTTTGTGGCAGGGGGAACACCTAGGAGATCATTCATGACCCTACTTGTGGCGGTGGTCACATTTACAGTGAGGCTTCCCTCTTGCTTGCAGGACCTTTTGTTCAGTGGCTGCTTTCTCTAGTCTGTGTGCACTGGCTCCTGCTGGTGTGATTTATCTGAAAAAAAAACAACACCTTTTTAAGATAAAGGTAGCTTGTGTGTGTAGATTTGTCTTCTCTTTTGGATGTTTTTAGGATAAGCAAATCCAGGGGACCATGACTACGCATGGAACCCGCTCTTCTCTTCCTGATATCAGACATCATGTAGAAACAACAGATATTGACTGATTTGGGCTGTGTCTTGAAGGATTTATCTGTGTGTATGTGTATGTGCATGCCTGTTTGTGTGTACCATGTGTGTGTGTATGTGTGTGTGCCAGTAAAGGGCACCAGAACCCCTCAACATGAGTGCTGAGAACTGAACTTCATTCCTCTAGAAAAGCATGGGTTCAGGATGGCTCTCAGCCTCTCGGCCATGAATTGCGCTGGTTTATAGACTGAAAGGCAAGGCAACATTTTCTTCCCATGCATGCACTAATGGCCTACCTGCCTTATAGGACTCTGTGCCTATAGCCTCAGAAGAAATCTGCAATTTAGTTGAGTAAAGCAGCCATCAGTTCTCCTTGCTGATGGCTACCAGTGTGATAGGTTGACCTTGTGGCCACAGGGATCCTGTCTTGAGTTCATATGATCTTTGCAGCTCTAGATCAAGACTCACTGGAAGCAGTGGAGACTGGATGGACACCTGGGGTCTATTTTCTTATCTCCTGATGCTTTCCTTGGCTTCTCCAGCTGTGCAGCTTTGGTCTAGAAGTGTGAAGGTTTATGGAGTGACATGTGCCCTCATTTTTGTCCCAGTGGCCCAGTTCCCATTTATGCTGGAAAAATTGTGAAGTGTCAGGTGATGCTGCTGAGATAGGTCTCTTTGCTGAAGTGAAAGAGACTAAGAAGAAAAATGTACTCTCACTGACCCTTTTGAAATCACTCGGTGACAGTGGCTACTCTTCTCCCGTTCAGGTTGGCTTTAAGCCTGCCGGAGGCATCCGCACCGCAAAGGAGTCCCTCGCGTGGCTCTCTCTGGTGAAGGAGGAGCTGGGGGACGAGTGGCTGACCCCCAAGCTCTTCCGGATTGGGGCCAGCTCTCTGCTTTCAGACATCGAGAGGCAGGTGAGTCTGACTGTCCCTAGAAGGGCCGTGTCAGCACCAAGTCTCTACCCGCCTGCAGCATGCCCGCACCTGCAATACGGATCAGGTGCCAATTCTGCTGAAGGGTGCAGTAACTCAGTGCCGAGTGAACTTATTATTGTACAATAGTATAATTACGACTTAATGTGTATGGTTGCTTAATTATTAATTAATGAAACTGGTTTTCCTCACAGATTTACCATCATGTGACCGGACGATATGCAGCTTATCATGATCTCCCAATGTCTTAGGTCAGCAGCCAGCCCGGAAAAGCATCTTGCAACACATTTTTCCAAAAAAAAAAAAGTATTTTAGCATAATTGCTAATGTTTAAGAATAGGTAACTGACTTTTTCCTCATTAAAATCTCCACTGAAATTAACTCAAAAGAATAAAGGAAACAAACCAACTGAATCTATAATGTGGATCTCAGATCAGGTGAGGCTGAAGTGGTCTTAATTGCTAGGAGGTGTACATTTATTAAGTGAAGATTTTCTCTGAAAAGCTCAGAATAAAATGTTTCTAACGGCCTGTACTGCAGCAAATTCTGAGGGGAAAATGATGCAAATCTGCCTGAGACATGAGATTCTAGGGAAAGCAAGAGGGCTCGGCAGGGAGGAGAGCTTGCTGGCAAAGCTGACCCCGGCTCAGTTCTCAGTCCTGCACAGCTGAAGAGCCGACTCCAGAGTCGTCCTCTGATGTCCACACGCGTGCCCCCCATCTCTGATACACACAAACAAACAAATAAATAAAATATACTAAAAATTAAAGTGTGTGCTACGGCGAAAGGACACTGAGCTTCCCCGTGCTGGTTTTGATTGCAGAACCTGCCGAGGCTGTTCACCTGACTTCCGGCCCCGGGCAGACCACGTTCATGAGTTGTTTTGCTACTGAGATTCTGAGGTTTTTACAAGAAAATGTTAATATCCCCGAGTCTTTAAATACAAAAGTCTCTGTGTTTTGTTTACTTTTGGCGGGTTGGGGACCATTTCTGGACTGGAGCTTAGAAATCCTGGGAGCAGGCAAAGGTGGTGGGGCACACCTTTAATCCAGCACTCAGGAGGCAGAGGCAAGTGAATCTCTGTGAGCTCAAGCACAGCCTGGTCTACACAGAGAAATTCTGTCTCAGAACAAACAAGCAAGCAAACTTTTAGCTAGGCACATGCTTTTGATCCCTTGATTCCAGCACTGGAGAGACAGAGGCAGGCAGATCTTGTGAGTTTGCGGGCAGCCTGGACTACAGAGTGAGTTCCAGGATAGGCTGCTGCCCTGTCTCAAAGTAATAATAATGAGAAGAAGGAGGAGGAGGAGGAGGAGAAGAAGAAGAAGAAAAAGAACAGCAGCAGCAGCAGCCAGGAGCACCATCCTGCCTGGCAGGCTTGGTGGTCAGTGTTGTTTTTAATTTCTTTACACTATTTAAATAAGAAAACAAAGGAAGAAGAGGAGCAGGAGGGGGAGGGGAAAGAGAAAAGCTGGGCTGTAGTGGCACCTGCTTGTGAAGCACTGGCCTCTTACAGTGAGGTACAGGCTCCTGTCTAGGCAGGCTGCATCTGAGGAATGGCACTAGGCTGGCCTCTGCTTTCCACACACACTCTTCATTTACCTGCACAGACACATGTGCGTGTGCATATACACAAATAAGCCCGAGCTTGGAGAAGTAGGCACAGGATGGGGTCCGCATGCCCATGTGGCCTGTGAGAGAGGCCTTGGACTTGATAACCCAGGACAACAAAAATAGTGAGTAATCAGCAAGCCAGGTGGGAGGCGGGCTGCTGAGTCTGCAGTCACTTCTGTGAGTCACCTCCATGCAGACAGGGACCCATGAACAAAGCTGTGTCATGTGATTGAGGTCATGCTCTGTGGCTCCGTCCTTCCTCCAGCTTCTTTGCTTGTTGACCCCTCTACCATGTTTTGGAACCTGAGCCCTGGAAATGGTGCTTTTGCATCAAGAATCAATCTTTCCTTCCCTTCCTCTCTTTCTCCCTCCCTCCCCCTTTCTTCTTTCCTTTCACCTTCTCTGATACCTCTCCTGTTAATTACAAGCAGAAGCGGCGGCCTGGGTCAGTCTTGTTCATCGTTTCATGCACCAGTTTCTAGCCTCTATCTAACCTTGGGATGTTGGTCTGGTCTGTGTGCATCCTCTGACCTGTGTCTGCTTCTATGAAGTGAAGGGGTGAGGGCAGGTGACATAATGGTGCATTCAGACCCAAGATCACATCACCCCAAAGATAATTAGAACAAATCCAAGAAAATGTTTTATGGCTAGAAAGAGAAAACACTTTGTACCAATCTAAATTAGAATTTGCCTCTCGGGAGTCAATTAAGCAATTCCCTCAAAGCACCTCACTAACTGTAAAGGAAACAACTAAAGCAAGAGCAGAAAAAGAAACCCTGCTTTCTCCAGCGCTGTAACAGAATGCTGACTCCTGGCTGGTGCCTTAGCCGGAGTGCGGTGTCCGGCTTCATAATGCAGGGCTGGCCAGCGCCGTGGCCAGCTTCCTTCGGAGAAGAAGCATTACGAAAAATAATTATACCTATCACCTTTGAAGCTTCATTTCAGTTTTCTGTTTTCCTCCCATTAAACCCAGCTGGTCATTTCAGTTGATCAGGTGAACAGGCATCATTATCTTCCTTTTTAATTTATGTGAGGCAGCCCCTGAAATTGACCTCTGTGGACAATCACAGATGCATGCAGGAAATTAAGACTGGTGAGTCTGTCAAACCTATTAAAAGCCGATGAGTGTGACCTGAGCTAAAGGTGAATAATGTTATATTTTGAGGGACAGTTTGTTCTAAGGACTTTGGGGTTCTTCATGAGGCATGCCTGGCCCGTCTTACCTGACTCTTTATCTACATGTTACACAGGTGACTTTAATGGGGACATCCCAGCTGATGGAGATTGCTATTAGACACAAAGAAGAGGTCATCTCTAAGAGGACCATGCTTTAAGGAGATCTGTGGACGTCAGAGTACTGGGGAGAGATGCTTTACACAATCAGATTCTGTGTGAAAAAACCAGTTGGTGCGGGCAACCTTCCTCTCCCACTAAAAATGGTTGCAATTAAACACAATAGGCCTAAAGTTTACTCTTAAGACAATCAGATGAAATGGGACTTGAAGAGACTTTAGAGAACAGTCTTGTTGAAACCTGTCATTCTGGGGAAAGACGCAAGAGTAGAAAAATCACTTCCTCAAAGTTACATTCAAGCCAGAGTTGAAGCTGGGTGCATGGGCACATGCCCTTAGTATCTTTAAGGCAGATCTCAGTGAGTTGGGGGCCATCTTTGATCCACAGGAGAGTTCCAGGCCAACTGGGCTACAGAGTGAGACACTGTCTCAAAAAGAAGAGTCAGAGCCAGAGGCCAGAATCCACACTGGCTCATCCTGAAGTATTTGACAGGACATTACTAGGTTTTTAAATCTGAAATGTTCTTGCCTGTTGATTGACCCCATCATTCCAAATCTCAAAATTGTGGTTGGACGGTGAGTTTGGTCAGATTTAGTGCTTTTGAGGCTGCCTGTGTAGCCATTCAATAATGTGAGAGTGAGGTGCAGTTTATCTGTTGGTTATAATGTCACAACGTTGATGACCTATAGCTCTGCATTTTTTAACAGATTATCTTTGTTTTAGGAAAAATATTTGGATTCTAATTTGTGTATGCACAGAGAGAAAATGACATGTGTAATCACAGAGTAGTTTTATAATTACTAATTCTTTGCTTCATTCTGGATCATTTCAACACTAATGAGAAATGCACATGAAATAGCTTGCGTGGAAAACAGAAAGAGAGCTTTGCAAAAACCATCAGTGATATCTAGAAGTGTGTCCATGTGGTAAGGAGTTCCAGTCGAGGTCCTGAATGAGCCAGCACTTTCCTATGTCATTCGTAGACAACTTACAGAAGCCAAATCAGCTCTCTGGAAAAAATCAAAGTACAGTGGGAAGCTGATATCCAGACAGATGGGTTTTGTTTGTTTTCTGTTTCTGACTCAACACAAGCAGGTCCAAAATTCAGAGATACAAAGAAGGAAAATTCTGACTAGATCTTTGCCTTCAGACACACTGAGCTATTAGGTCTATTTTGTCAGTGGAACGAGCATACCACAGTAAATCAATTTCATGTGCTCTCCTGATCACACTCAGGAGTCCAGTCTCCCAAAGGAAAATATGTATTATCACCTCCACAGGGTGATCTTTTCCAGAAATGACCACAGATAACATCTGGCAGATACATAAAATAGGTAGTAAAAATAATCGTTTTTAATTGCTTAAAACCTGCCCAGGAGAGAGAGTAGAGAAATGCCCATCTGGTCAGTTCTTATTTAATAGGGCAAATGAGGATCAACTGCTTAATGCAACAAATGTGAAATATGGTGACCTTACAATGAACTGAAACTTTTTAAAAACAAAAAGCACTAAGATCAAAGAGGAAGTCTATAAAAAGACAGGTCCAAAATTTTTAAGATGAGTCTTGGTGCTGAAAAAAATGGATTACCAGTGAAGAGCTCTTCTTGTTCTTGCAGAGGACCCAGGCTTGATTTTCAGCACCCTTATGGTGCTGACGACCACCTGTAACTGCAGTTTCAGGGTATCTGGTGTCCTCGTCTGGCTTCCCTGGGCACCAGCTGCACATGTGCACAGATGAACATTAAGCAAAATACCCTTACGCCTTAAATTTAAAACAAACAACACGAGCCAAAAACATTATTTTTATGGTGTTGATTTCTCTGGAGAGAATTTAGGAAATGTTTTCAATTCATTTGAGCAATAACATTGTACTTTACCCCATGACTGACAGGGACGAGGAAGGGTTTGGAAAACTGACAGTACGTAAGGGAACTAGATATGCAGCCCAGGTGGTGGCATGCAGTCCTGCATACCCCAGGAATGGTGGCACCTACCTGTAATCCTAGTACTTCCAGAAGCAGAGGCAAGAGGACCAAAGTGAAGATAATCCTTAGTTACCTTCGGGCTTTGATGTCAGCCTGGACTCTATGAGACTCTGTCTCAGAACAAAGAAAAACCTGGGAATTTTTTTTTTAAACCCAAGGAAACCCAAGTTTCCTTCATACCTGATGATCCCAGGAAACATCTGTATTCCATCTGGACCAGAGAAGTAAAGTTTGATGAGTTCCGAGCCAGAGCTCCTTCATTTCTGGACCGTGCCATCAAGAAGGTGTTCTTTGCTGTTCTGACACCTGAGAAGATTGTCCTTTGTTCGGGGTGTCTTATCCTTCAAAGAGAGTGGTTGTCAAATGCTAGCATCAGAAATACTGGCCTTTCACAAATAGGGTTGGGAGGCTGCCCACCTAAAGAGCCCTCAGGTTAAGACCGGCAGCTGAGAGCTTACCTCCGGGTGGTGGACTGTGGTCCTGGAACCACACTTGAGAAGCACTGGCCCAGCAAGGCTTGTTCTCAACTCCAGGGTCCCAAAGTAGTGAGTGCATCCTTAAGCCAGTCAAACAGTCAGACCTACAGGCTGAAGGGCTTTACCATGAAACCCCAGGAGTAGCGTGTGTTAGAGTTCTTCATAGCCAAGAGTAGGAGTGGGAACAATGGTAATGACACTATCCCTTAATCCCTTCACAGTGGGCAATGAACTTGATTCCACTTCGGGCTTTCAAAGCAAGCATTGGAGCCTAGAATAAACACTTTAGACATGTTTAGAATCATTATCCTTGAAATCTCTAAAGGATTCCAGCAAACCAGCGTAGTGAGATGCAGCTGCACTTCATTTTACTGATTTGAAACGCTTCAGCTTTTGATGATCCAAGTGTAGTCAGGTGCTTAACGCTGAGCCTTGTTTTGACAGACACTATTCTTTACCTTACATTTGGGATAGATAATGCACTCCAGGGAGAGGCACACTCCACAGATAGTTGGCTCTTCGCTCGAAGGTTTTGTGTTAAGAACCCCTAGGAATAATGGAAATATTAGGTGCTAAGTGTGTTTGAGAGTTTAACATTTGTCTTTTGCTTTTTAAGTGTGTGCTCTATCAGCACTGTGCATAGCCATACACGGGTCCCAGTTCTAAACAACAGAATTCTGCCCTAGCAGAAAGGGTGCTTAAAGTTTGCTGAGCACTGTACAGAAGCTAAGTACAGTGTTCAAACCACTCCTTAAAACTGTAGTGTTGTGCCTTCTTTGGCAGCACGTATACTACAATGGGAATGCTACAGAGAAGATGAACATGGCCCCTGCGAAAGGATGACATGCAAATTCATGAAGCATTCCAGAGTTTTGGAAAAACAAAAAAACAGACTAGCTAAAACAATCTTATACAATAAAAAGACTTCTGGAGATAGCTCTATCCCTGACTTTAAGCTGTGCTATAGAGCAATAGTGATAAAAACTGCACGATACTGGCAGAGAACAGACTGGTGGATCAAGGGAAGTGAGTCTAAGACCCAGAAATAAACCCACACACTTATGGACACCTGATTTAGACAAAGAAGCCAAAACCATACAATTGAAAAAAGATAGCATCTTCAACAAATGGTGCTGGTCTAACTGGATGTCCACATGTAGAAAATGCAAATAGATCCATATTTATCACCATGCACAAAACTGAATCCAAGTGGATCAAAGACCTCAACATAAAACCAGAAACAATAAATTTACAGAAGAAAAAGTGTGAATCAGCCTTAAACTCACTGACATAGGGGAAAACTTCCTGAACAGAACACCAACAGCTCAGGCTCTAAGATCAACAATTAACAAATGGGACCTCATGAAACTGAAAAGCTTCTATAAGGCACAGGACAACTGTCAACAGAACAAAATGGCAGTCTACAGATGGGGAACAGATCTTCACCAATCCTACCTCAAATAAATTAAACACCAACAACCCAAATATCCAATTAAAAAATGGGATACAGAGCTAAACAGGATTTTCAACAGAGGAGTCTCTAATGGCTGAGAGGCAGTTAAAGAAATGCTCAATGTCCTTAGGTCATCAGGGAAATGCAAATCAAAATGACTGAGATTCCCTCTTACACTGGTCAGAAAGACTAAGATCAAAAACTCAAGTGACGGTACATGCTCATAAGGATGTGGTGGGAATGAAAACTTGTACAAGCACTTTGGAAATCAATCTGGTGCTTTCTTAGAAAACTAGGAGTAGCTCTACTTCAAGACCCAGCCATACCACTCCTGGGTATATACCCAAAGATGCTCCACCATTCAACAGGACATTTGCTCAACTATGTTCATAGCAGCTTTATTCATAATAGCCAGAATCCCGAAACAACCCAGATGTCCCTCAACTAAAGAATGAATAAAGAAATTGTGGTACATTTACACAATGGAATACTGCTTAGCAATAATAAACAAGGAAATCATGAAATCTGCAGGCAAATGGGTCAAACTGGAAAAGACAATCCTGAGTGAAATAACCCAGACCTAGAAAGAAACACATGATATTTATCACTTATAAGTGGAGATTAGCCATATAGTACAGGATAACCATGCTACAGTCCACAGACTGAAGTAGCAGGGAAGGCCCAAAGGAGTATGTTTGAATTTCACTCAGAAGGGGAAGTAGTTGAAGAAACAGAACAGGATAGGAGAGGGAGTGCCTAGGGAAACAAGGGTGGGAGCAGATATGGGAAGAGTGCGCGGAGGCAGGAGGACAGAGGTCTTGCTGAGAGAAGAATGCTCTGGGCGGGCATTTCTGAGAGAAGCTGGAGACCTAGGGCCGAGGGCAGGCTCTAGGGAGGATATGGGGTGACTGTAACTCAAACCCCTAGTAGCAGGGGTCATGGAGACTGAAGAGGCCACCCTCCAACCAGATAGGACTCCTAGTGGAGGAGGTAGAACACCAATCCACCCACAAAAACTTTGACCCAAAATTTACCCAGCCTACAGTATGTTCAGGGATAAAGACAGAGTAGAGATGGAGGGAACGACTGTCCAAACAATGCCTGGCCCAACTGAGAGCCACTCTATGTGAGAGAGCCAACCCCCAACACTAAGAAGGACACTCTGTTAAGCTTGTAGACGGGAGCCTAGCATAGCTGTCTTCTGAGAGGCTCCACACAGCAAAGTATCAAAAAGAATGCTGACACTCACAGCCAAAGATTGGGCAGGTGCAGGGAACCTTGTGGAGGAGTTTGGGGAAGGATAAAAGGACCCAGAGGGAACCTTACATGATTAGGAGCCAACTAAGCAGGGCCTAGGGGGGCCTGTGGAAACTGAAGCACCAACCAAGGACCATGCATGGAATGGATTTAGGTCTCCTACATATATAGACATGGATAGAGATATCCCATAGACAACTTGGCCTTCTTGTGGGCTCCCTTGGATGGGAAGCGGGAGCTGTTTCTGGCATGGACTCTGTTGCATGCTTTTTGATCACTTCCTCCTGGTGGGGCTGTCTTGCTAGGCTACTGTGGAAGGCGATGTGCTCAGTCCTAAGGCAACTTGAAGTGCTGGTGTAGGTTAGTGGGGGGCTATCTTGGGTGGGGAGGGGGAAGAGAGAGGAAGGGAGGATGGGACCAGGAGGAGAGGAGGATAGGGACTAAGATTTTGATGGAAAATGGATAATTAAATAAATAAAATTAAAAGTTAAAATGAAACAAAACTAGTGTTTGCCTTGCGCTCTTGTCCCCAGAACTTTTGCCATGGTTGCCAAAGGCAACTTCCTCAGACTCTTCTGTTGGGTACCAAGTTTCTGGGTAATCAGTCCAACTATTTTGGATTGAATCTCCTGCCTGTATCCTGGCAACCCAGGAGCGTGGGTAGGCACATCCTGGCTGCCTTCTTGAGGATGAAATAGTATTTCTAATGGTGGTTAATCAACCACAGTGTAGCGAGCACAGGGGTGCAGCCAAAGGCTGGCGCTTCTGGTAGTAAAGGACCAAGTGCTGAGTGATGGCCGTGGTGCTCACTGAAGCTGAGCTCTCAGAGCTGCCCCACATCTCTTGACCCCATGCAGGAAGTTCAGAGAAGTCTTCTGGAACCTTTTTAGAGGGGACTTTTACCAGTGAAGTTTATGGGGTTTTGTTTGTCTGTTTTTGTTGTTTTTAACACAATTATCTGACCAAAACTAACAGTTGGCTTCTGCCCAAAAGTAACAGGTTTTTTTCCCCCTTGCAATGCCTTCCCTCTCTGGACTGTTGGTGATTCTTTAAGTTTTACATTAAGTTCATTAGACTTTGAAGTGAGCTTAAGCTAAATGTCATAATTTCTTCACATCAATAATGTTATCATTACCTGTTCTACAGGTGATGTTAAGTCAGCACAACCAGCCATTACCCTATTTTCTTTGCCTCCCAACCTTTGCTATCCTATTTCTGCACTATTATACCTTAAAAGAAACATCTAATGGTGATGTGGAGAAGTGTGTGTGTACATGTCTGCATGCATGTTCCTGAGTGCCATGATACAGATGCGGAGGCCAGAGGCCAGCTTTTAGGAGCAGGCTCTCTACCCCAAGGATTCTGGGGTTTGAACTCAGGTCATCAGGCTTCAACAGCAAGCATTTTCACTTGCTGGGCCATCTCACTGACCCCTTGTTTGAGCTTCCACTGTTTTTGTGGCAATGATTCCCGTAATCATTTGTACTGTGTCCTAATGTTCAGTGGAGTTAGCAATATTTATGCTCCATATCTTATTGTACTCTGATATTCAAGATTTTCTTAAGAGCTTACTCACCACATTCCATCAGAGTTTGCAAGTTCAAACACTTTCCTTTAGTAACGTTCAGCGGCGTCCGGTGCCCAGCTCCAACAGTTTTTGTGACAACTTCCTGGCATTCCTCTGACACCTTCCAGTTTTCAGAACTGCTATGGAGAAGCAACATCCAGACCCAAACTTGGTGTCTTGGCAAGCAGCAAATTTTCCCCTTCATTCTCAGTAAAACCTGTTTCAGGGTTGGAGGTTTTGTGTCATTTTTGGCTGGGGTTCACTGATCTGTATTTTGGAAAAATCACTTTGAAGTATATACTTAACCACTTGCCTATTTTACTATTTTTAACCTTTTTTTTTTTAAAGGAATGCTGAATGTGGTGGATATTTAAGTCTTTAAACAAATGTATCTATGTGTGTGTGATTTGTTTGGGTCCCCATGGAGGCCAGAAGAGGGTGTCAGATCCCCCAGGACTGAAATTGCTGCTGCTGGGAAGCCACCCAATGCGGGTGCTGAACTTGCATCCTCTGTAGGAGCAGTACAGTCTCTCAACCAGTAAGCCAGGCTCTCCAGCCCATTCAGGTCTCTCTTCTCTCTCCCCACTATTATTTGCTCCAGTTTTCTTGGTGATTTTGGGGTACTGTTTAATATGCTCTTCCCGCTCCTCTCATTCTTGCTTCCTGTGCTTTGTAACAGCCTGCTTGCTCTTGGCTCTGTGCTTGTTCCCCAGGATCTGCCAGATTCCATTTCATTTCCTGGCATGTAGGGTAGCATTCCTTGACCCTTGTGCACTTGCTGTGAGTTCTTGCTCTGTAGGCAAGGCAGCTTTATTTGGTTTTTTGTTTTGAAGGTCAGGTCAATATATTTGATTCATAATTTTATCTTCTGTATGAAGGGGTCTTTTCTGATGAGTGTTATTTTCTCCCCTCTTTCTTTCTTATCTGATTTTCTTGTAGTGGCTTTGCATAGATGCCCTTGTTTTTCTAGACCAGCTGCAGATTAGAAGTTTGTATGTGGAATGCATCTCATTCTAGTGGGAACTCTTATGTATAGACACTCCTTATGACACAATTATGTGGTTTTGTGCATTCCTTGTACCTTAGCTGTCCTAGGTGCCAGAGAGCAGCCCGCGACTACTTTCCAAATACCAGCCCATCCTCGGTAACCGGCTGCTTCCTGCATGTGCAACATGCCCAATGATTTCCTAGTAGTTTAACCTCTCTCCTGGAGTAGGAAACTTTGCAGCCAGCCCTGCAGACCTATCCAGAGCAGATCCGGCTCATCTTCACAATGCATGCCACCTACGTTGAAGTGATGCCTTTTTGGCCAAGGGGTTGGATGTTGCATGCTACATTTAAATAGGAAGAAGGCTATTGTGTTAAATGAGTAAGATCCCTGTGCTCTTGGGAAAAGTGGAAGCAACAGCAACCCCAAAGCCCGGCTAAGAAGTGGGGATAGGAGCTGCTGAGCCTGAGGCATCTGTTTATTCAGTATCTCACCCTCAGATAAAGCTTATCTCTCCCACGGAAATGTGTGTGTGTGGGGGAATAATAAATAAAGCTGAGCCCAGTTTTATTCTTATTTAAGTGCATGGCATGCAGAGAAGCAATTTGATATATTTCAGGTACTCTCCTGACCACTGTAATGCGCACACACATACAAAATGGAAAATCAGATGGGTAAAAGTATGGTGTGAACAGTAATAATCCCTTCTATATATATATTTGTATGTGTGTATTGGAGGGGGAGACAGGAGGTAATACAGGACTGATTGCGGAGTTGATTTTCTCCTTCCACTGTGGGTCCTGGGATCAAACTCTGGGTATCTGGTTTGTCCAGCATATCTCTGGCATTTCCTGGCCCAAGAACCTAATCTCCCTCTCCTTCCCTTTCCCTCCCTCCCTTCTTCCCTCCCTCCCTCTCGATCTCCTCTCTCAATCTCTGTGCATGTGTGTGTGCGTGAGTGCATGTGTGTGTTTTGTTTACAGGTGTATTGTACAGGTGAAAGGCTGAATACTTTGAATATGTTTACTTTGAATATCTTTCTCACCCAGTCTTACCATGATTTATTGACTTATTTATTTAAGTCTCTGTTTTCACTAAACCCGGAGCTCTGGTGCAGTTTGGGGGGTCCTAAACCCCAGGAATCTTCCCACCCCAGGCTCAACCAGTGCTAGGATTACAGGCTTACACTGCTCTGCTTGGCTTTTTAAATTATTATTATTATTATTATTATTTTTAATCAAAAACCAACCGAACAACAACAAAACCAACCAGGCCTTCTGGGCCTTGGACTCAAGTCTTCATGTTTGCTCTCTGCCAGTTTGCCAGCCTTGTCATCTCACCAGCACACAAATCTCATTTCTTTGTATCTGTGCACAGGCGCCTTCTCAGGTCCTACCCACTGGGCCTCCTTTAAGCTCATCTGTCAGCTAAATAGTATCAGAAAGGAAGGTTCAAGATCAAAAGTCATTCTCTCTCTCTGTGTCTCCCTTCCTCCCTTCCTCCCTTTCACCCTTTCCCTTTTCCTCCCTCACCCCCTGGTTTTTTGAGATAGGGTTTCTCCAGTAGCTTTGTCTGTCCTGGGCGACCTCACAGAGCTCCGCCTGCCTCTGCCTCCCTGAGGGCTGGGATCACAGGCGTGGCCGCTCTTGTCATTCTTGTAATAAAATGGTTCGCTTGTGGCTCGGTTCTCTTCCTGATCCCTCTGCTTCAGCAGGCAGGTTATGAGGCCACAGGAAGCAGGATAGGCAGCATCTGTCTCGAAGGGGTAGCCTCCCTCAGCCTGAAGGACTGAT
Source organism: Pachyuromys duprasi (assembly GCA_028658305.1). Taxonomy (NCBI): domain Eukaryota; kingdom Metazoa; phylum Chordata; class Mammalia; order Rodentia; family Muridae; genus Pachyuromys; species Pachyuromys duprasi. Next base: position 10,306,738 of record CM053761.1, on the reverse strand, counting down.
ATGTAAACCAGAAGGCCACAACTCTAGGATTCTGGAGCCCAGTGGAGAGAAACCCCATCAGTCAGGGCTCACTGTGCATCTACATGCTTAGGCACATGCTTAGGGTGGGCATAGCTATGTAGGAGTTCAGGCTTGAAACTGGGCAGTGCCAGGAGGAACCAAGCAACACAGGGCTGGGCAAGCCAGTGGTCTGGGTGCTTTGAGTATTCACTCTTCCTTCATGGGACAGCACATTAGACCTGGGCCTGTGGAGGGCCTGGCTCCAAGAAGCTCCTCTATTAATTTGCATGCTTTATTGTCCTTTCAGTGTGGGGACTCAGGAGTTTGCCATATTTTCAATCTAAAGAGAAGATGAAGAAATGGTCCACTTTACCAGTGCCCCCTGCCCCCCCCCCCACACACACAACCTTTTCTGATCTTGCTAGGTGAATTGGAAATGTATAGAAACTTTGTTTGGAAAACATTTTTATTAATTAAAGTTATTCATTCAAATAAACCAATAGAGCACCTTTCTTTCTCTCTCTCTGAATGTTGATTCTTTGCTTTGAGTGACAGCAGAAGTAATTGTATGCTTGAAATCTTTGAAATATGTTTTAATGCTTTTGGAATGACTTAAGAGCTAATGTACAAAATTCACCCCATTCCATGGTTACAACTTAGTTTTACTTTCCAGGCTGAGGGAACTTCTAACTATGTTAATAGGTTCCACCTTTTAAACTGTAGTCCATATCTACAGCATCTGACACACCTGTAGCCAGGTTTTGGCAAGGACAGGATATTACAGTTGTGTAAATGCTTGATTCAAGGTTTAAAAAAGTGGAAATGACTATTTGGATATACTAGAATCTTGGTCTTCACTTGGTAAGTTAAATAATACATGCTTGATGTTCATACTACAAATTCATTTTTTATTTTTATGCCTTTCCAGTTGAGCATGGTGGCTCATGCTCTTAATCCTAGAGTTTAGTAAGCTGAGGCAGGAGGGTTACAATTTTGAGGCAAAGGGCTACTTGTCTCAAAAGGAAGGAGTGAAGAGCTATCTATCAAGTTTGAAAAACTTTGCTTAGCTGAGACAGTACTTAACAGGTTTGGATGTGGTCCGTAAAGTTCATACCCAGCAGCACTATCTAGCTCATTCTGAGTGCCTAGTAAATGCATATTTCAGGTTTACCATGGCCCATATTTTGCTCGGTAACAACTGATAATTTCTTGTACATGTAATGTACAGTGAGTGTTCTTCCCTGGGGTTCCCCTGTGTGAGTTATTTGATACTGCAGCAAACCTGTGAGGTCCGTGGAGTACGGTGCTCACTTCAGAGATGAGTTGGTGGACAGAGAAATGTCCTCAGGCTGTTGGCCCAGCTGGGGTTTGAGGCCAGTTGCAGCGAGAGTGGTGTCTATACCTTCACCTCTTGTCACAGACTATGAGCCACCCACTGGGCTAAGTGGGCATGTATGGTACTTCCAAGACTTTCAGAAGGCATTGGCCAATCCAACTGGTGAGAATGTGCTCAATGGCCTGGCATGAAGATGGAGAAAAAATAGTTCATGGCAGGTCTGTAATGAGCGATGGAGGAACAAGTGATGGAGGGACAAAACAGTGTGCTCCTTTGGGCTGAACATTGCATGAGGTTTTATTCTCTCACTGCTTTTAGGACTTAGAATGTGGCCAGTGTTATCTCCACATCCTTCCACGATGAGCCATGATACTGCAGGCTTCTACTGCTAGAGATAGAAAGGTAAAACAGAAACAAAATTGTGACTCTACTAATAGAATAACTAAGAAGATGAAAATGGATCATTGGGGTAGGGAAATAATTCTCAGTGGCGTGACAGGAAACAAGAGTTGTTTAGAATGGCTCCAGGGCCAAGATGAAAGCTAGGAGATTAGATTGCAAGGGGTGGAGGGAAGTTTGGTGGTCTGAATAAAAATGCCCCCTCCCTGTAGGTTCATAGGGAGTGGCACTATTAGGACATGTGGCCTTGTTGGAATAGATGGGACTTTGTTGAAGGAAGTATGTCATGAGGGGCCAGGCCTTGGGGTTCAAAAGTGCTCAAGCCAGGTCTAGTGGACATTCATTTCCTGCTGCCTGCCAACTGGGATGTAGAACTCGCAGCTAACTCTCTCGCACCATGTCTGCCTGCATGTTTCCCACCAAGATAATGGGCTAAACTTCTGGACCTGTAAGCCAGCCCCAATGAAATGTTTTCCTTTATAAGAGCTGCTGTGGTCATGGTGTCTCTTCACAGCAATAAAACAGATATGAGTAAATAAAACAAATAAGACAGATATGAGTAAATTATTCCAGTGAAAGACCAGTATTTGTGTGTATGATGTTTCCAAATTTGTTGAAGGAAAAGTTAGAAAGAAAATCGTGGATCCTGTCATGAAAACCTTCTGAAGGCAGACCCAGTGGCTCACCCATGTTTGTGTTCTTGGTGTCTTGAATGCTATGGCCTTAATAGCGCTTGAATGTGTTTGATGTAAAAGGCGGCACAAGACAGAATAAGAAGCTTGGAGATGATGCTTGAGCATGATGGAAGCTTCCTCAGGACCGAGTGTGGGCTGTGCTGTGTGTGTGGTTGGGGTGTTAGGTAGCTCCACTCCCAGACCCTTTCCTATGAAGGGAAGCCACTACCTTACCACTGCTAGATTCTCTCCTTCCTTCCCCTCCAGGGAAGGCACCCTCCAGGGAAGGTGCCATGGCTTAGCTTCTTTTGGATTGTGATGTTTGTGTAATGGCTCTTCCCTCTTATGACTCAGTAGATCCTTACTTCACTATCAAAATGTAGTAAGGAGATAGTGGATTCCCTCAGGGAGGCTCATATAGTGCTGACAGGACCGGGGTAGTGGATCTGTAGATTTCCTATAAGGAGAATGTTGGAAAGCCCATGCACCCTAGAGGAAGCAACAATTCAAAACTCAGTGCTGTTTACAAGAAAGGTGATAGATGGCTCTCTCCTCCTTTTCTTCTTCTTCTTCTTCTCTACCTCCCCCTTCTTTCTCCTCCTCTTCTTCCTCAATCCCCCACCCAACTTCAGTTGTCTCAGTTTTATTCAGAGTTTTGAGAAGCTCATTTTGAGTTAACCTTCAAGTCCCAATAGAGTGTGCTGGGACAGGCCTTGTTGGAAGAGAAAATAGTACCTGAAAAACACATGGAAGTAAAAATTTTGTGCATTTGAGCAGGGGTGGGATTCTGCATGATTTTAAGAAGGAATATCTCAGGACAAATGAGGCATGTCATATGTAAGGTTGCCTCACCAAAAGCATACATGACATGCTTAAGAATCAGACTTCATTTTTGGGACCTGGTGATTCTCAAAGGTCCAGATGTCATTCCAGTACCCAATAACCTGTGAGGGTGTTCATGACTCAATTTATTTTCCTTTATTTGCTCATGAATGTGCATGGAGTTTCCCAGTAGGTGCATGATGTAACAGGTTGAATGAAGAAGATGCAAGAAGATACAAATGCTGTATAAAATGTCTGTTAAAAAAACCAACAGAATGTGAAGAGATTTGCCAAAATTTAGTGTCATGTGCACCAGTATTATTTGTATAGTTTTCTTTCAAAAATTATGTAACATGAACTAGATTTATTATTAATAAACTAAGTAGCAAATTTAACTCTCTTTATAAGTGCATGTCATAACTTACAGCACATTAACTGTGAATAAATAACAATGTGTTAAGAGTCTCAAGAAGCTGGCTTCCATAGAGAAGGGAGAATCTTGGGGGATTGCAGAGAGTCAGCACACTTCATATTTGATACCTAATTCTTTAAAAATTACAAAAAAGTAGCCATTCTAAAGAACTTTAAGTAGTCTATTCCTTTACCATTTTACCCTAAAACCTGGTGTGTGGGTTTTTGTTGATTCCTGACATCCCCTCAAGGTAGCTTTCCTATTGTCCTAATGCAAATGACTTGTCTATTTTGGAAGGAATTAACTTTGTTAACGAATACAGCCTCCTTGTCCACCGCCAAGGAGGCTTCTTTTCTACCTGTACTGCACACTTGTCTCACTGCTTTGTTTTGCTTTTTGTTCTCAAGTTTCACTATAAACAAATGCAGTGGCCAATAACGATGCCACAGCCTGACTGCTGTACTACCTTGACATTTTCTTCACCAAATTAGTCCACTACATTTAAAGACATGTTTATTTATATTTTATGTGTATGAGTGTTTTCAGGGGTTTATATGCACCTTGTGTGTGCAGTGCCTGTAGACACCAAAAGACAGCATCAGAGTCCACAGACCTGGAGTTGTAAGCCACCATGTGGGTGTTGGGAACGAAACCCAGGCTCTCTGCAAGCACAGCAACTACTCTCAACCACTGAAACATCTCCCCAGTCATAATTCACTACTTTGAGCTGGACTCAATTTTTCAAGACATGGGCAAAGTGTAGGCAGAGTTTTGGCTAGACTCCAATAAGAACGGTCTCTAGTCCTATCCCAATAGAGACTTTACCCCCATCTGAAGCCTCCATGTCTCTATCAGCGTTCTGGTGCTCTGAACTTCCAGAAGAAGTTTCCACCATGTCTACAGCATTCTTGGGTTTCTCTAGCTTGTATCTCTGCCCACGTGACCAACTCAAAATTGGACTCCAACTCTAAAAACTTGCAGAAATGCCCCTCCTCCAGGTAGTTTCAACAAATAGGTGGCAAACATCAAAAATGTGAATTTGTGGTTCAAGCCAAAACAGTAAGAATATGTGTGTGCTGATATAATGATTCTATCCATGCGTGCATCTATCACATTGGCCTTTCTGGTTACAGAGAACAGAAACTAAACTCATGTCAAATTCGGAGTATTTACTGCACATTGAGAAAAGAAGGGGAATTACAGCTGTGCATTCAGGTGTCATAGCATCGGAGTCAGGGTTCTCTCATGGTCTTATTTCTATTTCCTGCTACTCCCTACTATATCGCCCTCCAATGGGTAACTGTTTCCTCTGTCTCCTGTATTTGCTGTCCATTTTCTGTCCTTCTGCAGCATCCATAGCTGTCTTTACCCATGCATTTTCCAGGACTTGTTTTTTTGTCTTGTGTTACTTTTACATCTTTCTAATTCAACCGTGCGCGCGCGCGTGTGTGTGTGTGTGTGTGTGTGTGTGTGTGAGTGCGCGTGCGCACTCACACGCATGCTCATGGAGCCAAGAAAAGGGTGTTGAGTTTCCTGCTCTATTACTCTGCCTCTTCTTCCCTTAGAGGCAGGATCTGTGATTGCACTGCAGCTAGGTTGGTGTCCTACAAACTTCAGTGCCCTACAAACCTCATAATAGCGACGTCACAGGGGCCTGTGCACCCACACTTAGTTGTTTATGTGCTGGTCCTCAGGATTGCACAGAACAAGCTGTTACACGTCAGGCATCTCTCTAGCCCCTAATTCAAATTCTCAAGGAAAAATCTGATCACCACATAAAGTAGGTGTCTGTTTTCTGTATGAACTACACCATCCTAGTGGCTGTGCAACATCTGAATGGCTGTCTTGGTTAGATATTTCTCCAAGACTTTGCATTCATTATTCAAAAAAGTGTATATGGTATAGAAAATATCTGCCTCCATCTGATGAATCACTTGGAGCCACTTTGCTGAGCAGGGAGGTGAGGATGTACTACCTTGGAAGAACAGTGCAGGCACACCATTCTGAGCCTCAGCCCGTTCAGTTAAATTCTTACTTCTGTCCTTAATAGTAGAGAGAACTCCAGAAGACCATTTTCCAGCACAACAGTAGATGCACCAGTTATCTTTAGGTCGAGTGATCACAAACACACTTAGAGCTTTTCCTTTTGCAGTTTATTATTTATGATTTCTTTTACTCGAGATTTCATCTGTGAGATGTATCTGTGGTGCTGCATGTCAAAAACTTGCTCTTGTTTATTGTTGGGCAGTACAATATAATAAAAGCTCATCCATTTATACATTGGTCTGTAATTGGAAGTTTGAATTATTTCCAGTATTAAGCTTTGATGAATAAAAACAGGAATGCTACTATATATGCCTTGTAAAAATTATTGCATTTACGTGTGTGTGCACACCTGCATGCGTGCACACGTTCCTGTGGAGATTCAAGGACTACTTGAGGCGTCAGTTCTTTTCTTTTATCATGTAGGTACTGTGGATTGAACCCAAGTCGTTGGGTTTGGTGACAAGTGCCTGCTGAGCCATCCCTCGGGCTCTAAAAGCCGGTATTTAATATTTATGATCATTTTCCTTGAGTCAACATTTTAAAATGGCATCTTGGAATCATTATGTTTATCTTAGGAAGAACTCCCATACTGATTTCCAAATAGTTGTACTTTTCAAAGTCCTACCAACAATGTATATATGGGGGCGTATGGTTGCTCTCATCATCACCAAGCTTTGGTGATGTCAGTCTTTTTAATTTTGTCTATTTCATGGTGTATAGTTATCTCATTGCAGCCAAATTTGCCCTTCCTTCCTTCCTTCCTTCCTTCCTTCCTTCCTTCCTTCCTTCCTTCCTTCCTTCCTTCCTTCTTTTCTTCCTTTTCTGTTTCTTGCTAATCCTGTTGGGCAACTTGCCTTAGTCACTTAACTCTGCCCACAGTAAAATGGCGATGCTATTACTTAAAACCAAGCACCACAATGTAAAGTACCCACTTCAGACAATTCACACACCGAGTTTCCTTTACCCCCGTCGGCTGGAAGCACAATAACAGACAGACTTTTACCACAGGACACTACGTTACTGTCTCTTCTGTGCTTTTCTTCTTCTTCTTCTTTTTCCATTCTTTAGCACTAACTGCTCTCTAGATAGAATCCTCCTGATAAATTATATGATAGTACAAAGTAGAGCCATTTGGATTCTTAATGCTTTGTCCTTAGAGCATGTCTTCAGAAGTGCCTAAAACCTTTGAAGTTAATATTCACAACAATTTTGTGAAGTGGGTAGGAAGCTGTGAGAGAAGAAACTGAAATTCCAGAAAGCAGAAAGACTTATCCCAAATCTCAAAGTAGAACATCGAAATTCAGTCTGTCACTTGAATCACAGTAATTGCCCCAGACCATCTGTAACTGAGCAAAGTGACTTACCTCTCATAGGGTGATAAAGGTTTCAAATAAAGTCAGCTTGCTTCATAGGCTGATATAAAGTTAATATAGATCTCCGCCCCATCTTTCAGAATGGGAAAGCTATGAGCCCAGACGTGGAAAATCCCTGTGGATGTGTGCACTGATGGCTGTAAAGAAACACAGAGTCATTCTGCCCCGCAGAGAAAGATGTGTGAGAATTCAGTAATGTAGAAAGAGCAAATTTCAAAGAACAATGCACAAAATCTATCCTCTCCTGCACACATAAATATTTTCAAATAAGAAAACCCTGGGTTTTGAGAAGAAAAAAACAACAAAGGGAGAAATAAGACCCTTAAGAGCAAAGAAAGAAAACACCAGTGTTCCAGGCTGCACTCTGAATTGAACACAGTGCATATTTAAAGAGTTGCTCTCTACAGTGATACGTCTGATGCTCAGCAAATGTGTCAGAGTCCGCACACCCAAATAGGCAATTTCTCTTCCCAAGACGGCATCTTGGGATGCGGTGCATCTACTTCAATGTCACTTTGTGACTAATAAAAACTATTTGGGGAGAGTGGCTATTTTGAGTGTCCTCACAGATTTAAGCACACACTTTCCAAGGTCTTCACCATTCTGTCCCTCCCCATCCCCGTGATAAATATGGCCTCAATTATTTTCTTGCCATTTATTGCTTAAGTGTCTTAGTCTCTTCTTACTCTAAGTCTTTGGATCCTTTGGGTTATTTTAAACTTTTTTTTAAATTTATTTTTCACTTGTATTCATGCGTATATATGTGAATCTGCTATGTATGTGTAGGTGCCCAAGGAGGCCAGAAGAGGGCATGGGTCCACACACTCCCCAGACTGGGAGTGACATGTGGTTGCGAGCTTCCAGACATGGGTATTGGGAGCCCAACACAGAACACATGAGGAACCAAAGCTGCTCAGTGGAGCCTTCTCCCAGTGCCCCTCCAGTTTTTCCTTTTGTTTCATATTGATTCCTCATATGTGTGCACATTTATGGAGAAAAGTGTGACAATCCAATTCATTAATACAGTTTATAATGACTGGATACAGCTATTTACATTTCTACCCTTAAATATTTGTTATTGGATGGCAGAATCTTCAATGTTCTTCATTAGTTCTTTATAAAACGCACAATAAATTGCTGTAAACTAAAGTTACCCTTCTGTGTTACAGAACATTGGCGTCTGGATTTAAACAAATGCAACTAGCTAAGGGTTGGGAGATCGGTCATTAGTTAAAGCGCTTACAGAGGGCAAGGTTCTGAGTTTAGGTCCCTGGAGCCCATGCAAAGAATGACCACAGTAGCTTGGGCCTTTAGTACAAGTGTTAAGGCTAAGAGAGAACAGAGTCCTGAGGCTTGCTCCCAGCTATTCTAGCTCAATTGGTGAGACCCGGCTTCACTGAGAGAATAATAAAATCTCAAAATAAAGAATAATAAAGTCTCAAAAATAAGGTGGACAGCAATTGAGGATGGCATCTGATGTCAGCCTGTGGTCCACATGTATGCCTGCCCAATCCCCACTCCCCAGACACACACACACACACACACACTTAGTTAGCCAGATTCAGAAGTGCACATCTATATCCCAGCACTTGGAAGTTGGAGGCAGGAGGATTCGCAGGTCAAGGCTATCCTTGGCTACATAGAGAGTTTGATTTTAGCTTGGGCTATGTGAACTTCTGACTCAACCAAATCAAAAGCACCACAACTACCACCACCACCAATAATAATAATGTAGCAAAATTTTCATTTTAAATCTTTTGTAAGAAGTCACTTATGACTTATGCTTGCTGTATCTTCAACAACTTTCAAGTCGTTACATCAGGAAAGAACAGGTAATGCTTGATAAACAAAAAGAATAATGACACTTTTGCTCACTTCTGAGATCCTTTTCCTACCGCTGGGTTCCCTGTCCAGCCTCAGTATGATCATATGTGCCTGATCTTATTGTAGCTTGTTATGCTGTGTTTGGTTGAAGCCTGCTCCTTTTTGAGGGAAAGAAGAGGATGGTTGGATGTGGGGGAGAGGACAAGTGCCATAAGCTGGGGAGGGTAGGAAGGAAAACTGTGGTCAAGATGTAATATGTGAGAATTTTAAAAATTGAGAAAATAATGTATTATTATTGGTATTAGAAATCTTGTCAGTTATTAATTTATTTTTAAGTTGCCTTTTACTTGAATTAAAATAGAATAAATTTGTGTTTCCCAAGAATGGGGAAACAGGTTCTTGCAATGATAAGAGCAGAGAAACTGACTGTTATGGCTGTCACTCAGAGATTCCCTACCTGTAGAACCTTTGCACAGTATGCACAGGTTGGCTTAAATCAGAACCACAGCGCACCCTTTTCAAGGTTTCCCATGACAGATTCACCAGAAGGATTGATATAAGGACATAAAGAAACCCACGTACTTTAATGAAACTGCTCAGGGTTAGTGCCAGGATTTACAGAGATACATAAGAGACACTTGTAGTTCCACGCTGTTGGGAAGACAGGAAGATTGGAATGGAAGGGGAGGCCAGGGCAGCCCTGACGAAGGGTCTGGAGGTCCATGAGGCTCTGCTTTTCTCCCCATCAATAAGGCTGGAACATAACCACCCAGTAGGCAGAGGAGAAAGTAAAGAGGGGAAGTTACATCGTCCTTTTTCTCTCCTTCATGCACTTAGCCCAGGGTTTCCCATACGCAGGGAGAAAATGGAAAAGGCTGTCATAGCTCCATCCTGGAATCCTGCAAAGGAAGCCAATTTTAAAAGCCACATGAAGGATTCATGACTCAGGGACTTTGGTGAATCCTTTTATTAGCCTAGCCCATCATCACCTCTTTCCCACTGTTATGCTGACAGCATTTTTCAGCTCTTTTCTGGATTTTTTTTTTTATTTTGGTCAAAGTGGGCTGTGTAATGAAGAGACAGGGAGACAGGAACTGAAGGAATGGCCTGGTTGACTCCTGACTACACCTGTACATTAGCAGCAATGTCTTAGATTGTTTCTGACAACCCTATGTTCTCAAGGCGCTTTATTTTTCTTTCAGATGGTTTTTGTGAGTGTGCAAATCAGCATGGAAGGGAAAATAACATGCTAGCCTACAAAAGTTCTACAAAAGTTACTTGAAAGCTGGGAGGTAGCTCTGGGGATTTTGGCTTGGCCGTCAAAGTCAGTAAGTGCTGAAGGCCTTTTCAAGCCAGCATTTATTTCATGGCCACAAACTTATGATTGTGAAACTCCAAAGAAGCTGATCAAGTGTTACCTGCTCTCCTTAATCTCACCGAGCTGGCAGTGATGAACTTAGCCACCCAGAACTCTGTATGACTTCATGACTTCAGCACACACACCCTTCCCCAATAAAGCACTTAGTAATTCAGACACACATCTGCATCGAGCTACCTCACACCCCTCCTTAAACAAAGGCTGATGGTCACTCTGACTCATAGTGTCCTCTGGTGATGCCCCCTTTTTTGTGTGGTCAAATACTAACTTATCTTGGAATGAGGGGCCATGGGCTGATCAAGACAAAACTGATTTTAAGTGCCTGACAAGTAAGGTGAACTATATTCTCAAAATGAAAATTTAAGAAAAAAAACTAGTTACCATGTTATGCCTCTGCATAACTGAGCACTCGTGTGATCCAAACCAATGCCTCATGGGAAAGGACAGGAGCAATTGACAGAGCCTAACCCACACCTGCCCATCAAAGTAGAAAACTGCCCTTAGCCTACTCATAGTAATGAGCTTTTTGACTCTCTAAACTCACCAACGAAAGCCTGGCTGTAGCCCACATGCTCTGATTACATCCCATTCAGGACCCACCGATAACTCGCAGCACTTCTATTCTGTACTTCTGCCTTGTTTCTGAGTAAAATCCTTTGCTACTCTGCTTTCTGTGTGTGCTTCCTTAGTTCTTTGAAGAAACTGCCATGCATGTAAGAGACCTGGTCCACACAGAGATAACTGGCAACACAACAACAGAAACACCAAAGTAAGAGTTGCCAAACTTTGGCAACTGGCTACCAGTGCAGTGGTTCTCAACACTCGGGTCCTGACCCCTTTGGGATCACACATCAGATATCCTGCATATCAGATATCGGATATTTACATTATGATTCATAACTGTAACAAAATTAAAGTCGTGAAGCAGCAATGAAATATTTTTATGTTTGGGGGGTCACAAAAACATGAGACAGTATTAAGATGTCATGGGATGAGGACGATTGAGAAGTACTGTCTAGTGACATAGACACTGTGTGGCTCATCAACTCATTGACTGCCAAAGACCTAGGATGCCTGTGTCGTGATGATCTGAGGCTCTGTGTAGTTTATCGAAGTCTCAAGATCACACCACTGGAAGAAGTATCCTGAGGATATTGTCACTGGTGAAAAATCAACACACCCACAGGACATGGGAGCAGAGAATTTAAAAGTCAGTGGTGGCAGGCACTAGAGAAACAAGTCATCAGTTAAGTGCAGTTGTTGTTCTGATAAGGGACCTGGGTCTGGTTCCCAGCACTTACAGACTTTTTCTAAGTGAATGGTAGCACAGGATTCCCACATGTGCAGTTTGACTCCAGAGCACAAACTTCCTGCTTCTGCAGAAATAACTTTAGCTTTCTTACACTCTCAGAAGTGTTTGTGTGTGTTCACACGTGTATACACCAACATACCTGTCATACCTGTGTTGAGCCCAGCAGATATTTTGCAGGAGTCATTTTTTTCATTTTACCATGTGGGTTTTGGGAATCAAGTTTAGCTTTCTCTCACTCTTACTGACATATTGGCGGTAGCCAATGTTTCCAAAACACTGCACAAAACTAACTCTGACTTTTTTTTTTTTAAATTTAACTTCATGTTCTACTCACAGTTTCTACCTTCGGATTCCTGATAGCTAAGGAGGGTGAAGAAGAGAAGTCCTTGTGTGAAATGCTTCCCACAGCCTCATGGACTTAGAAACTTAGTCCCCTACTAGTGGTATGTTTTGAAAGGTGTCTGAACTTCCAGGAGACTGAGCCTCATTGGAGGAAGTCTGTTACTGAGACACACCCTTGAGAGATAACAGCCTTGCCCTCTTCCTGCTTCCAGACTGCAGACACAATGGGACCACCTGTCACAAGTTTGCTGTTTGCCAATCTCCATGATGGTCATTGTCCTCAAAATATGAGCTGAAATAAACCCTTTCCTCCCTTAAGTTGCTTCCTGCCAGGTATTTGGTCCCTTCAATCAGAGAAGTAAGGAAAGCACACACTTACTAGTAACTAATGTGATATGTTTTCTTAGTACTTGCTTTGCAGTTATTGGCCTCTCAGTGGAATTAGATGTTAATAAATAGCACATGACTATGCTCTGTTAAAGGACTGTTGAGCTGTTGAGTTGAAGTGCACACACACACACACACATATACACACTCACGCACATGCGCACACACATGCATGGGTCCTTTTTACTCAATGCAGGCTCCATTTAGGTTGTCAGCCTGACTGAGTTCTTGAATTGACGAAAAGCTAGTTTAGTAACTCACGCTCTAGGTGTTCTATGAGAGCAGCTCAGAGATTAACTGAAGCGAACTCAGCCCAAATACGAACTGCCTCATCTGATAGAAGGAGGAGCAAAAGGGGGAGGGAGCCAGTCCATGTGTGCACTCTCCTGACCTCTCCCCCCATGAGGGGGACCACTTTGTTCTTCCATGCCTTCCTTCCATGATCTACTTGCCTTCCCACCAAGGAGCTGGCAGAGATTGGGCTGAAACCTTTACCCTTACATTGTTTGCTCAGACATTTTACCATGGTGATGAAAAACCAACTCGCACACAAACTGCAAGTTTAAAGAGAATTGTAAAAAGCCAACAGGAGTAAAGCGTTCAGTCAAGTGTGAGACCCTCTAGCCACATGGGAGTCAGTCCCTCATTCTTCAGTTCTCACAGGAAAGGCTGATTGGGGTCAGACAAAGCCATCGAGTTTAAATAAAGGGAAATTAAAAGTGTGTGGATTTGACCACTGGCCTGTTTTTCTGAACTCAGAATTCACCCTCCTTACAGCTCAATACAGTGATAAATTAGCCATATATAGGCTTTGGTTATTTCAGTTATTTAAAAGTAACTGCCAGGAGCTGGAGGTACTGCCCAGGACTTGAGAAAAGCAGCTGCTCCCACAGAGGATCCAGGTCTGATTCCCAGCACCCATTTGATGGGTCATGACTATCTGTAGTTCTAGACCTCAGGACTCCACTTCTAACCTCTAAATTCAGGTATCAGATAGGGATATAGCACATAGACATACATGTTTGTGTTTGGGGGTCACAAAAACATGAGACACTGTATTAAAGTGTCACGGGATGAGGACAGTGGAGAAGTACTGTCTAGTGATATAGACATTGTGTGGTTCGTCAACTCATTGACTGCCAAAGACCTAGGATGCCTGTGCCGTGATGATCTGAGGCTCTGTGTAGTTTATTGAAATGCTCAGACCCATAATGTAATAAATCTAAAACATAAAAAAAAATCCAAAACTATCAATCTGCAGGTTACAGGAAGTCAAAGTTCTCTCCTATAGTTATTCTCCCGTACCAAACTTGACTAAAGTACCTTTCATTATATGGGTTGAAATTTTTATAAGTACTGTCTTATCCAAAACATTGCTTCATTTGCTTATTGCCCCATCTTAGAAGGGCCTTAGAAATCACTCACTTTGTAGGTATGCTATTCAGACTTTCATCACTGTGGCCAAGAGCAGGAACGAAACAATCTGAAGGAGGAAGGATTCATTTTGATTCAGTTTCAGATTTCTAAGTCATCAGTCTTGGGTGCCACTACGTTTGGGTCCAGTAGGAGGCAGAGCATTGTCACAGCAAGAAAAGATGAAGAGGCCACTCACCTCATGGGAGCCAGGAATGGGGGTAAAAAGTCAGCCAGCCAGACACACAGACAGACATGCACACATAGACACACACACAGAGACACAGACAGAAACAAAGAGTGAGACAGAGAAACAGATACACACACACAGAGAGAGAGAGAGAGAGAAAAGAAGAAGAAGAAGAAGAAGAAGAAGAAGAAGAAGAAGAAGAAGAGAGAGACAAATAGGCACACACACAGACAAAGAGAAAGAGAGAGAGAGAGCCCTAATAATCCCTCTTCTATTCTGACTGGGTCACGTGGGATAGTGGTGCCCACTTTAGAGCAGATCTACCTTATTCAATCATCTCTAGAAGATCCTCAGACAAACCTAGCAGTATCTTCTACAAGGCTTGAAGGCACTCCCCAAGCCAATCAAGTTGGTGACCAAGATTAACTGCCACATTGGTGAGGTAATTGAAGCCCGGAGGTAGGAAGTGACTTATCCAGGTCCACTTTCCTCTGAGTGGTAAGACCAAGGTGAGAGTTCTTCCTTTTGTGGGTGCTATGGTGTGAAAGCTTTCTCCAGAACACACATTTATAGTGAATCAACAGTGTGACAGTATTGAGACCCAGGGCTTCTGCGAGGCCTTACCCTCATGAATAGGTGAGTGACCTAATGAAAGTGTCACAGGGAAATGTTTGCTTCCTTTAGCCTTTCTACTGTCTGTTACCTGGGATTGCAGTGGCAAACCCCTCCCCCCTCAGATATGGAAGCCATCAATGATTTGATCATGGACTTCCCAGCCTCCAAGATGGTGAGAAATAAAATTCATTGTTTATCCATGACCCAGTCTCTGAAATATTGTCACAGCAGCTTATCTTGTTCCATTTTGTGACGCTGTGGCAGAATGCCAGACATAGGGTAGTTTGCAAAGAAAAGCCGTTGGCTTGTTCAAGATGAGGTGGCCCCACCTCCTTGGCTTCTGGTCATGGCCTCTCTTTAAAGCACAACATGGTAGAGGTGCAGCAAGAGAAGCAGCTGTGTGCAGAAGAGACTGACCTAGACTTGGTTTGCCACAGCGATGGCCTTGGAGTCATAGTGCATGGATTCTTAAACTTCTTCCTTTCTCAACCCTTCATGCAAGTAATTCCCATACAACACCAGGCACATGGACATATGCAATGGGTATGTAAACCATGGGTTTATGGATAATAAACCATAAAGAAAATGATGAGTGTATTTTTTGTAAGCCACCACGTGGGTATTTGGCAGTGAATTTGGGTCCTCTGCAAGAATACGAAGTGCTCTTAACTGCTGAGTCATTTCTCCAGCCTCCTCCTGCCCCAAACCCTTTTGAAATGAGTTTGATGAAACCGGAAGCAGCAATTCAAACAGCAATTTTTGAAATCAAACATGATAGCACAATGCAATCTAAATATATGCTAATTTGATACTTACATGCTGAGGAATGACAGTAGGAAAATATTAGAAGTCTTTGTTTTCTGTAATTAAATCATTATGTTTTCATGAGAGCAGAGAACTATCTATGCACAATAAAAATGTGCCTCTTGAGGCTGAACTACAGCATGTCAGGCAGCATTTGTTGGCACTGTGTGGTGGAGACATGACAGCATGCACGGTTTAGAGTGTGTGTACGTGGTCAGAACCAAAGCTCCAGAAGTTCCATGAGGTATACATAAGCACTGCCAGAAAGCTCAGTGTCATTACACATTTGACCTGGTGTTCACAAATGTTTCACTGTTGCCCAACTTTCCTTGACCCCCAATATTGAGTCAGGCAAGCCCACTGGGGTGGCAATCACAATTTAAAGCTGCCTTACAAAGAACTGTGTGGAATTAACTTCATGATAGCATCATTATCCTTTCTGAGGTTGATGCTCCTATGATCTCACCCCTCTCAGGAAGTTCTATCTTTCGGAGAACCTCAGCACCAACCCACTGAAGATCAAGGCTTTTCTCTACGAAGCCTAGGAGGACAAACTGCGTTTTAACCAGAGCACAGAACAAATGCACAGATGAACTAAATGGCAACGAGCCATTTCTCAAGACAGGGCTGAATTAAGTATAGTATTACTTACAGACAAATGAGAGAGAATGAAGAATACTGACTCATAAAGAAAACAGTTCAAGTCTCATCAAGACTGGCTACATCCTCTTCCTCTGTGGCCTGGCAAGGCTGCATCCCCCAGGGAGAGGTAAACATGAACCACTGAGTTCATGTCAGAGACAGCCCCTGCTCCCCTTACTAGGGTCAGATAGAAGGGGAGGAGGACCTCCCCTATCAGTGGACTAGGGAAGGAGCATAGGGGAAGAAGAGGGAGGGTGGGACTGGGAGGAGATGGAGGGGGCTACAGCCAGGATACGAAGTGAATAAATTGTAATAAATAAATAAGTTAATAAGTAAATAAATTAAAAATAAAATTTGTTTCCTAAAAAAGAAAATAGTTTTAAAAGTATGTATACATGCGGTGTGCACATGTATATATACATATGAAGACTCATCCTCCATTGCTGTCTGCTTTATTCATTAAGGCAAAGTCCCTCAGTCAAACCCAGCACTCACCAATATGGCTAGTCTCACTAGTCAGATTGCTTTGGGCATTCGCTGTCTTTGCCTTTCTCTGAAGCTGGAATTATAGGACAACCACCCTGCCTACCCAGCACTTGATGGATCCTGGGAATCTAGAGTTCTCATGTACTTTAAGCCTGGGAAAATGAAGTTTAAAAAAAGCTTTGATAAGGGTCTTGATGTAGTGGTAAGAGTTATGCAGTTTTTCCTTTTTGGGCATGTGTGTAAGTGCACAGAAACTATGATCATATGGAGATGAAACACCTTTCAGAAGCTGGTGCTCTCCTTTCAGTGTGCGGGGTCCCATGGACTGAGCCCAGGTCATCAGGGGTGGGACAAGCATTCCCACCTGCTGAGCCATCTCACTGTTCCTCTATATGGATGTAACTCTGCCATTCTAATTGGGAAAAAGATGAGCAACTTTTGTTTGAGTGTTAAAGGCTTCATATAGTAAAAGGGGTTTCGTATTTACTTTGATGACTGTTGTGTCGAAGAAGGGCTGGAGGGATGCTCAGTAGTTAAGAACACTAGCTGTTCTTGCAAAGGACATGGGTTCAATTCCCAGCACCCACATGGCAGCTCACAACTGTCTGGAACTACTGTTCCGAGGAATGTGACACCCTCACACTAATGCACATAAAACAAAAATTTAAAAACATGAAGTGCCCACAACTGAGTTTCCCTGTCCCCATGGGTGTCTTAGGTGACTGGGGACTCAGACCCCCCTCATCTTCAGAGAAGTCATGCCCTCTGATATGAAAGCTGAGTGAAGGCAAATCAGAAGCATGGCCATGTTGTAATATATATTTTCAATTTTATTTGTTTATTATTTATTACAATTTATTCACTTAGTATCCCAGCTGTAGCCCCTCCCTCATCTCCTCCCAGTCCCAACCTCCCTCTCTCTTCTCCCCCTATGCCTCTCCCCTAGTCCACTGACAGGGGAGGTCCTCTTCCCCTACTATCTGACCCTAGCCAATAAGGTCTCATTTTACTGGCTGCATCATCTTCCTCTGTGGCCTGGCAAGACTACATCGTCTCCCAACCCCAGTGTAGGTGATCAAAGAGCCAGCCATTGAATTCATGTCAGAGACAACCCCTGCTTCCCTTACTATAGAAACCACGTGGAGACTGAGCTGCCTATGGTCTACATCTGAGCAAGGGGTCTAGGTGCTCTCCATGCATGGTCCTTGGTTGATGTATCAATCTCTGCAGTACCCCCTGGGCCCAGACTTTTTGGCTCTGTAAGATGCTCACATTCAACAAAGACATTTGCTCAACTATATTCATAGCAGCTTTATTCATAAGAGCCAGAATCCCGAAACAACCTAGATTTCTCTCAACTGAGGACTGGATACAGAAATTGTGGTACCTTTACACAATAGAATACTGCTCAGCAATTAAAAACAAGGAAATCGTGAAATTTGCAGACATATGGATAGAACACTAA
This sequence comes from Pachyuromys duprasi, assembly GCA_028658305.1. NCBI lineage: Eukaryota > Metazoa > Chordata > Mammalia > Rodentia > Muridae > Pachyuromys > Pachyuromys duprasi. The sequence goes on along the minus strand of CM053761.1, from coordinate 10,288,818 downwards.
AAGGTCATCCTGAGTGAAGTAACCCAGAAACAGAAATATACACATGGTATATAGTCACTTATAAGTGGATATTAGCCATATCTATAGTCCTAAAGAAGATAAACAACAAGAAGGACTCTAGGGAAGATGCTTAATCATCATTTAGAAGGGCAAACAGGATAGATATCGTAAGCGGGTGAAGACAGGGAACAAGACAGGAGCCTTCCACAGGGGCCTCAGAAAGACTCTACACAACAGGGTATTGAAGCAGATGCTGAGACTCATAGCCAAACTTTGGGCAGAGTGCAGGGAATCTTATGGAAGAAGGGGGAGAGAGAAAGACCTGGAGGGGCCAGGAGCTCCACGTTGCAATCTTTACCACACAGAATGTCTGCTCTGATTCCATCCTGACCTCACCACTGTGATGTAGGGAAGAAACGTCATCAGGCACTCTGATCAATATAAAAAGATGTGCTAAAGATGCCAGGCCTTGGATAGCTCAATCTTCATATTCCAGTTCAGAGATTTCACTGGAAAGTCATGTGAAAGTATGAACAAATGGGTAGTTTGGCCGCAGCTAGTAGATGTGAAATCATTATTAATTTTTAGCCCCATAAAAACATTGATTCAGATGAACCTTTATAATATTGAAAGTGCATTGTATTTAGGAGTAATTAACATCCTTTAATTAGGAAGACTCGAAAGCACTTTCCTCCCTTGGCTCTGTGGGAGCTCGTGCAGCTGCATGCAATTTAATCACAAAGGAAACAGCTTGTGTTTTATGTTGAATCTGCCTTTAATGGATTAAAAATATTCTTTCATTTCCTATTTTATAATTAAAACATACATTTGAGTCACCAGTGTTACAAAACGTGATTATCCCAAATGCCATTAACCTTATGGAGTAAACCTTTCACCTAGATGAACACACACGCACATGCACACACACACAGGATGGAAGTATAGAAAGCTGATCTGTGTGTTCATATGCTCATGGAGATGTGTGTCTTAATACTGAGTTCGCTATTTTTATTCCTCTAGATTCCCAAAACAACTTTTACATTTTCACGTGCACTTAGACTCATTGATGCTCTTTGCTAACCCGAGAGGCGTGTAGGCAATTGCTGGGGATGAGAAGGCTGACATGTTCTGAATTTTGAATGACAAGTGACATGCTCTTGTCAGCTGACTGTAACTCAGGAACATATGGTGCTTCTGATGGTGGGTGTTATTTCAAAGTTTGCGAATCACACCATGAGAGAGTCCCTCTGGTGGGCTCCTGGAATACTTAGCAACTGTGAATCTGAAGTGACAGTATAGAGAAAGGACTAAAAAGAAAAAAAATATCCCTGTCCACCTTTTTGACAAGGAGAAGACAGTAGAAGCTGAGCGAGTGAATGCTTGGTTAATTCACACAGGTGGAGGGGTTGAGATGCCAGTCCGCTGAGAAAGGAGGCCTCATGTTTTTCTTTTAGAAAAACCAGGAAATGATCTAATTTCTTAAGTCAGCATGCAAATTATCAGATTTCAGGGAAAGAATAATAATAAAAAGAAATTCCAGGGGCTGACTAGAATTAGAATAATTGTCAACTATCCTACACAAAAGCTTGGAAATGGAGTAAATTAGGGCTATTTCAGGGCATAGAGAAAGTTGACAGAGTTACTTCATCCCTCAATTGAAAGATAACTTCAGATAATGAAGACCGCAAAGAACGTGTCAGCTGCTCCAACCTGGGCAGGTTACTTTAAACCACTTTGTTCTTCTCTTGCATGCTCTTTCAGTGGAGTGCTTCGCTTGTTCAATGATGTCCACATTAAAGCCTGTCCACCACGGCTCAGCGGCCAGTCTGCAATTCAGGGGAACGGACTCGCTGTCTGTTCCCAGTACAACAGTCCTGTCCACTGCCCTCTTCGGGGTACTGCCCAGAGCTCCTGCGTCTTCCTGCTCCTCAGAATCTGAGACCTCCAACGTTTCTTATGACAAATAAGACTGATTTATGCATGATGAGTACAGACTAGCTACACGTGACCTAAGATGACATTTTCCCCCTTAATTAAACATCCCATTTCATTTCACAATTGGGGAAACAGAGGCACAGGAAAATCCACCATCTTCCTGAAGGGCCCTTGGGAAACCATGGAACAATAGCTTTCTAATCCTGACACAGAACAGAAACTTGTTATCTTCCCTGCAAACCATCTGGTTTTGTCCACACTCCATACCTTGGCTGCAACATCACCCTTTATACTTTACCATGGACTCTTCGAGCCACATGTCCCTGGATCTAAGGGAGAGCACAAGTAGGCTGGGTTGGGCCAAATGTTTGCATTCTGCCAAGATTGCTGAACTCTTCTCAGGTCTGAAGTGACTCAGAGGCACCTGAGCAAGCAGAAGTTTGGCAGAGGGAGGAGGCACTGTAGACAGTAGCAGGCACCAGGGACCATGAGAATCTCAGAGACCAGGAAAGAGCCAGCTTTGGTGTGAACATTTTCCTCTCCAGTTCTTGGTGGTGGGAGACATAAACTGTGCTTGCGAGATTCTCAGGTAAGTCCCATGGGAGTTTGACTAAAACCCGTTTGAATTCTGCTTACCCACATGTGAGTGAATGCCTGGTACCTAAAATCAAGTGATTTTTGAGAAAACTGGTTTTGCTTTGAGGGGTGTCTGTCTTGTCTATGAGTCATTAGAAATGGACTGTTTTCCTTCAACATACAATTAATTTATTCAGAGAAACTGCATAAGAGAGACTCTCAGGTGTGTATATGATTGCTTTTGTTTGCTTCTATAAGAAATCGATTCAACAGGAAGTGACAGTTATGAGGAGTGCTCTATGCAAGTTTCTATTGCTGCTATGTCACTGGTAGTGAGGACATTACTGTGTTTTCGAGACACAAAACACTTAACATCTCTGAAAGCTGTTAACACAAACTATACTGATGAGCCAACCAGATTTTTCATATCTTCAGTAAGTCCAGTCCTATAAAAAGTTTTGGCACACATAAGAATGATACATATGATAACAAGGTGTTCATATAATAACAAGGTGTTTGTGAGTCTGGCTGCTGCCCAGAGGTCCTGGATAAGAGAATTGAACAGGCAGGAAATCACTCTCATGTATATGAGCTCACACCTTCATGCTGGTTGTGGAATATGTAGTCTGAGGCCATTGTCAGAGAAATCAACTGTTACATTATTGCGAGCTGTCTCGTGAAGCCGCTACCTGTATGAAGTAGTTTTTCATGGCAAAACAAACCAACAACGGTTGCATGCCAGGCACCCTTTACCATGTTTTCAGGACTCTGAGCAATCCCCCTAGGACCACAGTGTGCCTTTGTACAAATATGAAATAGGTATTCCTTCTGGATGCACGTAAAAAAAAAAAGCCGTTTGTATCTGTATGGACCCAGTGATCAGTCTATTGATTCCAAGCCACTGATCCACTCTCCATGACCCAGCTATTGAGGCTGGAACCCATGTACCTTGCCAAATGGCTCTAGCCTAAGCTTATCGATAGAGGGTGCTGCAGGAAGGCTGGAGGGAGAGAGTGTCTTTGCTTGAGTCGGCACTTGTGGAACCTCCCTTTTGGAGTCTTCCCCAGGCCATGCAGTTGGTGGTTTAAGACTGCCATGGTCTTGCTGTCCCTCAGCAAGCTTCTCTGACATTCAGTGCCCCAGGCCTGGTAGTCAGGATCCTTATTTAGGTGCTTTGCCTCCCATCCTGTAGGAAGCTGCACTTTTCTGTATCTGTTATTGCTATACCACACTCCTGTTTTCCATTGTAGTTGAATACCTTTAAAATGTAATATTCTTATTAATTCCTTGAGAATTGCATGCAATGTATTTTGGTCATGTTCATTCCATACTCTTCTCCCTAACTCTTTTCTGTTCTACCCTACCCCATCCCACTCAACTCCAAGTCCTTTTCATTGTTGCTATTTAAAATAACCCACTGGGTTCAATTTGTGCTGGCCATATTCTCCTGGGATTGAGCATTCATGGTTGATCTACCAGGGGTCACATCCCCACTGAAAAATGACTCTTCTTTGCCCCAAACTATCAACTGTCAATAGCCTCTCAATGAGGCGTGGGGCCTCAGGATCCCTTCCTCCATGCAAGCTGGAGTGTTACCTGGATTGACCTTGTACTGATCTTGTGCAGGCCACCACAATTGCTGTGACTTCACATGTCCACAGTATTGCCATTTCCAGAAGATACTCTTTTCTGTGTTCCTCTCTTGCCATTGCCCTCTCTTCTGTGATGTTGGTCTCAGCTATGGTTTCCATTGTTGTGATAAACTCAACAACCAAAAGCAACTTGTGAAGGAAAGGATTTATTTCACTTACACTTGCGGGTAACCCTCCATCGGTGAGGGAAGTCAGGGCAGAACTGAGCCGAGCAGAAACCTGAGGCAGGAACTGAAGCAGAGCCATGGAGGAGACTTGCTTATGGGCTTGTTCTCCATGGCTTGTTCAGACTGCTTTCTTATACCATCCAGGACCATCAGCCTTGGGTAGTACCACCCACAGTGAGCTGAGCTTTCTCATGCCAATCATCAATCAAGATTATACCCTATAGGCTAGCCTAAGGTTAATCATTTAAGTTTCCTTCTCTCTAGATGACTGTAGTTGGTGTCAAGTCAACATAAAAGTTATTTAGCACATGGACCCCTGAGCTCTGTGTATATAGCCCCTGAATGGGACTCAGTCATCATAGTGGATGAAAGACAGGTGGCCCTTTGATAAGATTAAAAATAAAGGTACTTTTTGCAAAGGGAGCTAAGGCCTTACTTTCCCAGAGCCAATGTTTTCATTAAGGCACTGAGCTTGCTGGAGAGAGCTTGGTTGACAGTGAACTGTAGGTAGCTTGCAGAGGTCAGTCTCTCTGGACCCCTGCAGCTCTATAAACTCAAAGGTGAATTTCTGTCTCACATCTCAAGATGATGTCCTCCTAGCAGGAGAGGACATGGCTGAGTAGCCAGCTGGAACTTGGTGCAGGTGATGGTGATGGTGCTTTCGTAATGACACCCCTATGGGCAGAAGGTCTCCTGCACTGACCCGTGCATGGGTTGTTGGTGATCTCAGAGACAGTCTTAGATAGAGCTAGAGCTAGTGAATCTAAGCAGATGGCCTTCCCAGAGCAGATGAGTGAAGGGAGAGCAAGGTAGGACTTACTAACTTCAGTCTCACAGTCCTATAATTACTATAGATTCATCTTTAAATCTGTATCACTTTACCCTGATTGAGCTGAATAGGGTGAAGAAACACTATCTCCAGTAGACCCTGTTTACACAGCACAAGCACTGATATTTTATAAAGGGCAGTGACTCTAGGAAAGAAGATTTTATCAGAGTTATTTTATAAGAAGCAACAGTAGCAATGTAAATAAAACAAAAAGTCTAAGCTCTTTTAGACACTTGACTCTCACAAGTATTTAAAGGGTCCACACTGGATACTTTGTGTGGATGGTTTTCTTCCCAGTGTTTCCCATGTATTTGCTCATGCAATTCTCGAAGAGGGGGATCGAGCAACTTCAGTGGCAGAGCTGGGATTTCAATCTCTTCTGGATCCCCTCAAAATTTTTTGTAACCCTTAGTTCTCTTATCTACCAACAGGGATAATACTTTTTACACCATAGGAGTGTTGCGTTGATACATAATTGAGATGGTTTCAGTGTCGCATATTGTAGACAATCTAAAATTTATTAAGGCTTTTTTTAAAAATTGAGAATTATTATAATTATATTTTATTTTTATGTGTTTGTCTGAATGTATGTGCATTCTGTACCTGTGGAGGATGGAAGAGAGTATCGCATTTCCTGGGGCCAGAGTTATAGATGCTTAGGAGTTGCTGTGTGGGTGCCAGGAGGGTGCTGGGAATTGAATCCTGGTTCTCTGGAAAAGCAGCTAGTGCTTTTAACCACAGAGCTATCACTCTAGCCCATCTTAAAAGTCTGCATATATGTTTTGCCATCAATCAAGGCCTTATTACATGGTAGTTATTATTTCTAATTTTTAAAGGTTTTAAATGTCACTTACCTGATAGGGATGTGGGTACACATGATAATCTGAAAGTAAAGGACAATAAAACTCTGTAACTAGGATTAATGAGCGAAGGAAAGGGTTGTATTGGCCACTATCAGAACCCGATAAGCAAAATGCTGTATGCGCTTTCTACCTGCTTTATAACAACTAGAGATATTAATAGATCCCTATCGAATAATCATCTTCGTCTTTAAATCCTCAATTTACTAAATAGAGCAAAGGGCTGCATCTACTGGTGAAGCTGCAATGAGCCTTTTGGCTCCTGGAGCCCTATACAATCTTCAAGCAAGAGGGGAAAAACTGCCACGTGAGACGAAAGAAGATGGCCCCATAGGTGATTTCTTTTTTCCATTTGCTTTTAAGAAAAGAGAGGGGAGAAGATAATACAGAGTAATGGCTGCACTATGGGGTTGTGGACTGAGCAAATACAATAATGTTCTACTCAGGCATAAAGCAATAACTCTGATTCCATCTTATTGTTCTAAAAGTCCATGAACATGAATATACAAATACTCTAAATGGAAGGCCTCTTTCTCAGGGTTACTTATTGCAAAGGCTTTATAAAAATATTTCTGTAAGAGTGGGGTCTTTTTATCGTCGTAAGCTGACTCAGATGCTGCCCTTTGCTCTTGGTTGGGGTGGAGGATGCCAAGAAACTTAGAAATATAGCTGTAACTCTAACACTCAGGCATTGTGGGTTGGTAACCAAGGCAACTCTTCCCATTCAGGCTTTCCTGTTGATTATCTATTGTAATGCCAATAATTGCAGCTGAGAGGAGGCTCTGTTTGTTGTGGGGACAATTAGCATGTGAAATAAAGTAACATATTTGATTAAATTGGGGAGCTCTAAAGTTTGACTGGATCTCTCAGAAGCTATAGCTTTGTAATCTGACTGACCTGTGGCTCTGCAGCCTGTGGAGGGAGAATTGTCCTCTTATATTATTTGAGGTCTTGGTGGTGGTTATTCTGGTTATGGTTGAAAACCTTCTGCTTCTTCTTAGATTGTATTGGGAAATAGCTAATACACAGTAACCTGAAAGACATCAATATTGAATTTTCATTGACATACTTATTCGTACTGCTTGTTTCTACACGTAACACTCCATTAAAAATATTTCCCCAATTACTGTCATAATTACTTTCCATTCTTATAAGACTGTATGTTAAGTCACTATTTCTTTAATTCAGATGTGACCAGAAAAGATGCAATCTTTAAACCATGTATCTTTGCCTTGCTTCAAGTGCACATTTATGAATGAAAATCGCCATTTGTATTATGATTATTAACTGAAAAACATCACCAGTGGACCTATGTCTGCCAAGAGAGTTTTCATGCATCTCTGTAAACCTTTTGTCCTGTAAACACAAATGCATTTTCCCTGAAACAATTATGTTTGCTTACTGACTCTCACTTATTATTTGTGAAACCTGTTCTGGTAAAATAGTGAGCAGCTTTCATTCCCTGGAGATCATTCTGCCTTGGTCTCCCATGTGCAGAGATTACAAGCATTCATGACACCACACCCAATGGAAATCATGTGTTTTTCAGCCCTCTGTCACACTGGAAGGCCTAAATGCTAGGAGAATAGCCTACAGTTTGTCAAACAACACCAATGAATAAGGAAGAAAAGGTCTTTTAAATTCAGTGATAGAAGCTAGTCCAAAGCCACATTCTCCAATCAGCTTTAATAGTCACAAAGCCGTTGGATTGATCTCCATCTGCCTATCTTTTCTATCTCTAAATTGGTTCTGAATTCAACTGGGACTGGGGGATGTTATTTATTGGCTGTTCCCAAACACCTAACATATGTTTTCCATATTGAATGTAGTTGATAAGTATTAACTGTTGACAAAGTCAGAATGTAAATTCTGAGCCTGTGCTTATCTTGTTCACTGCCATTTCTCTGCACATGAAAGTTGTTAAAAACGGAAAAAGAAAAAAAAATAAAAAAAGCTCAGATCACAAATGTTCCCACTCCCATTTCAGAATAAGGTATTTGGAACACTTCATATTTGGTTGTTTACATTAACACTATCTCCCAAAAAGGTGTAGTTTGAGATTTCACTTAGAAATTTCTGGAGAATGCCCCAATTATACACAGTGAGAGCTATGGACACTTTGCTGTTCTTAGGCTCATTTTCTGTGACAGACAGGAAATGACAAACTCTCCATAGTTGAGACTCTAAACCAAGTTCTGTTTGGACTCTTAGTCAAAGGTGTCCTAATGGGCATGAAGCATTTGAAGATGTAAAATATGGTTCAGAAAGCAGGCCTGCAGCACACCTAAGCCCGAGCAGGAAGCAGTTACATGGTAATGTCTCCCGAGCCATTGCTTCCAACTAAACACAAATAATGGAGTGTCTCATGACACTGGGCCCTGGCAAACACATTTTCAATTTGGAAGGGTGATCCTTGTTACCAGTGAGTGTGGACTTTCAGATATGTACTTTGATCCTCTTTAGAAAAGAGTCAGAACTGGGCAGAGATACTGCTACTTAAATAGAGGACTCCAACCAAGAATAAACAAAGAGAAAGTATGTAGTTCCCTACATTGGAAGAGGGAAGCCCCGAGGAATTCGCAGAGGAGAGGTCTAAAGATAACCATGGCATCTGTGGGAAAAACAGCAAGAATTTACCTCCAAGAGACCTCCAAGACCCCTAGTAAAAGCGAGCAAAGACGCGCTGGAGGAGAGTTGTCTTGGTTAGTATTTTCAGTGCTGTGAAGAAGCACTATGTCCAAGGCAACTTTTGAAAAGGAACACATTTAGCTGAGGCTGGTCTGCACTTTCAGCAGTTTAGTCCATTATCGTCATGGTGGGAAGCATGGCAGCTGGAAGGCATAAGGCTGGAGAAGCAGCTGAGACTTCTTTATCTCGCTCCTCAGACAGCAGGAGACCATGGGCCTGGGCATAGCTTAACCTCAAAGTGATCCACTTCCTCCAACAAGGCCACGTCCACTCCAGTAAGGCCACACCTCCTAATAGTGCCACTCCTATGAGCACTCACTCTCATGGGTCTATGGGGGCCATATCTATTTAAACCACTGCAAGAACACAGAGAACTGACACCGGAGGACGGCAGAGGTTAGTTTAGGGGCCAAAGAAGAAAGGGTGATGAGTTGGCCATTTGTATAAGTGGAATGAGTGTGTAGAGACAGCGGTCCCTGAAGAGCTTGCTGCACACACTTGAGGACATAAGCGTGGATCCTGTAAGTAAGCTGGGGAGAGTGGTACGTGCTTTCAGGGCCAGCACTGGGGACGCAGGGACGGTGGATTCCTGGAGCTAAACCCTAACCTGTGAGCCCCAGGCCAGCATTGTCTCAAAAACAAAAACAGAACACCAAAGCCGACAACCAATAACAAAAGAAACGAAACGGAGCCCAAACACACAAACACACACAAAAAAACCAAGGTAGATGGAGCTGGGAAAACACAGAAGGGCACCTAAGGTCATCCCTTATTCCCAACAAGCAAACGCATATGCACGCTCAAGAAGTGAACATGCACACAGAATCCCAGTCTTGTGTTTTCATCCCCAAGGAATTACTAGCTTGTGAATGAAAGGCGTCTCCTGCTGTCCTCCTTTCTCCTCTGGGAACCTCAGCGACATCTGAGCTGGTGGTATGATCTTTGCTTTAACCGTCTGATGCTAAGAATTATTTGTATTTTGGTTTTTTTCCCTCTCCATATATATTTATACATATATAAATATGTATGTATATATATGTATATTATATATATATAAATATAATTTTTATTTATGTCTAAAAATGTATGTCTACATGCAGGTGTGTGCACATGAGTGTAGGTGGTGTCAGAGGCCAGAAGGTGTCAAGTCTCCTGGATCTGGAGTTACAGGCTATTGAAAGACTCCCGCTTGAGCCTCTCTGGACGGGGAGACCCCGCTTCCCAAGGAACAGCGAGACCAGTCTTCGGATGCAAGCCACAAGAGGTTTATTTCGATACACGGGTACCCAGGGTGACAAAGCCTTTCGGAGGACTTGCACGCCTCTCGGTTGGGGTGACGGGTTTTTATAGGGCTCAGGAGCAAGAAGCACGGTTACAGAAGCGAGAAGCATAGTTACAGGGATCTGATTGGGCGGTTTGAACAAAAAGCCATAGTTAGGTCACGTACCCGGAACAGGGAAGGCAGATGTGAGCCGAGTCACGTACCCGGTTCTTATCTTGGGTACCAGGGTGCTTTTCTCAGGGACTTTCCGTGCCCAACTGCAGATATCCTGTTGTTGGACATCTGTCCTGCCTTGCTTCTGACCTTGCACTGTTCCAGTCTTGCAAAATAGTGTTGCCAGCATTATGCTAGGGTTTTATTCTTTCACTATATGAACATCTTGTGTAGGTTCTGGAAATCAAACCTGAGTCCTTTGTAAGAACACCACATGTTCTTATCCACTGAGATATCTCTGCAGCTATTTCTGATATATTATTGAGTCCTTTGAATGTACCTAGCATCATGTTAGAAGATGTGGAAAATATAAGAAGCAAGCAAATACACACACACACACTCTTTATAAGCAAGCACTTAGAATTTGCTTGAGGAGACAAAGCCTAAACCTATGTACAATGTAAAATGGCAATATAAAACACAAGTCGTGTGTCCAGGCCATTGATAACTGACAATCGATGATTTTACTTAGCATATCATGCTGTCAGTCTCTGCTGTATATAACTCAGCATTCTGAGTCTGTTCTTTCACATGGGGAAATTTCAGCCTAAGGTCACCATGTGAAAATTCATGCAATTCCAAAGTTGTTAGAGAAATGTAATACCTGCACCAAGAATGTGCCTAGAGATATAGAAGAGTACATAAGGCAAACACAGTGTTGGTGATGCTTTTGGAATTTGGTTCAACTGTGGCTTTCAAAAATCACCCCCAAATTCAATTGGGTGTGGATGAACATAAATATGAACAAAAGTTCTCAAATATGGATATTTTGATAAAGGCAGTGAATATATTTATAACAAAAGATGAAGTATAAGCACTCATACAGAAGACAAGACTAGGAAAAGAACAATACTGAATGCATTGTGGGTACAATTAGAAAACCATCACAAGTTGAAGTAGAGTGAGCAAAGAAATCACAGGACAGACCAGGAGGAACACAGGCAAGTCTGCTTCTGCCTCCTCAGTGAGAACATGTTGGAATACTATCCTCATGAAAATGAAGACACGGTGCGTGCACGTGGTTGTACCTGCCAGACTGACCTGTTAGATGTGAGCAGCACAGGTACCATCTAGGTATGTGCACGTGTGAGGGTTTCTCTTACACAAACCAGGAACTGAGGAAGTAATTATGATTTTCTCTGTCCTAGTTTGAGACACAAACCTTGGTTGACACACGTAAGGTCTTTTACCTTGAAGAGGGAGACGGTTTTAAAATTTGTCATCAGAATCAGACAGATGCTATCCAGGGAAGAAGAATATGTAGAATTCTCACATAATTGCCAACTTCAGGTTTACCCAGGAGACTCTAATTCTGAAGACAAATGGATCTGGAGGCCTAGAAATGAAGGAAACCTTGTCTGAAAACAACCATGGTTGCTGACAGAGTTGTCCTTGGCTAGCAGCCCAAATAGGAGGCTTGGCACTTAAAATATGCTAATGTTATGCAAAGAAAAATGACCAGCAACCTTGGGAAAGGAAAAAAAATGGAGATGGGGGAAAAGGAATAAGTTAAAATGGTCAAAAAGGCTAAAAAGTGAGATGCCCATGCAGTGACATTGGTTGTAGAAATATAGAAAGAGGTGGGCATAGTAATGAAGGCTGCTGAGGTGAGCATTCCGGAAGCCGTGGTAGGCCAGCAGCAGTGAGCTGGAGGCTACCCCGAGCTACACAGTGAGTGCCCAGCCAGCCATGACTACACAGGGAGACCTTTTGTCAACCTCAATCCCCAAAGAGAAGTTGAGACGGCTCAGGCAAATTTAATTATCTTCAAGAAGATACATAAAACGAGCTTGTTCATTAGAAAAAAGTAACATGTTAGAAACCAAAAATGACTGAAATTTTATATGGATGTGAAATGAATTTTAAACATAGAATAAAGGAGACATTGTTGGAGATAATATTTACTCAAAGAAAAGTAAAATAGACACATGAGAGATAACATTTACCCAAAGAAGCTGGCTATGTGTATACAAATGTGTGCGTATATAAATGTTATAAAAGGAATATATTCAGCATGATTTTTTCCCATTCAAAAATAATTGCCCCCCCCAAATAAAAGAAAGTTACAGCATGGGCACAACTTGTAAATTTCAAGTGCTTCAAAGGGCATGGCTCTACATGCATTTATGCTTGAGTTTATAGGAAGTGTCTGGAAATTCATGCAGAACACTAGAAGAAAGTTAGAAGACAAATGGTTCAAATTGAGGCCAACCAAGTTATCAATCAAAACACAAATGTACTTTACAGTACATTTAGTTCCAGGATAGTTCATAAAATAACCTGTTTGCTGGCTGACACAAAGCATATGAATTTAGAATGGATTTTAGTGATATTAAATAGATCTTTTGCAAAGCCAAAATTAACTCCAATGTGGTCCTCCTTTTGATTGCTCATCATTGTTTATTGAATTAAATGCACAGCTTGCAACTCAATTACTTTCTCCACAGCCTACGTCACTCAATCTACTGTTCCTGTTCCATTAGTTCATGGCTTATCTCTTCCTGGTTCCTCACTCACTTTTGCAGTGAACAGGGTAGTTTAAAGTGCCTTCCTAGTCACACTGAAATCATTTTGTGTTTTTTTACGTTATCCTAGAAGACCTCCCATGTGTCTCTTTGGAACTGAATTTTGACAACTCAGATGCCCATGGAGGCTGTGTAGATGATCAAGATAGGTGAGTCTGGGAAGGGACTGGACTAATGGAGATACCACTCATTACCTGGAGCCCAGCTTCTCTGTACTTCCATAGTGGACATGTGGTATGATGCTCCAGGATTCTAGATCTTTCTATTCTTTAGAAAAAGTCAGGAATCTAACTCCTATTAAATGTCCAAACTTTGAATACTGACAATTGATTGAAACTTCGTGGTGTGTGTGTGTGTGTGTGTGTGAGTACTCTTGTGGCCCCTGTGTGTATGTCCAGGCACATATATACATGCTGTTTCGGGTGACTTACCGCCATATTCATTTAGTCAGAGTCTCTTAATTGAACCCAGAATCCACCAACATAGCCAGTCTGGCTAGCCAGCTTGCTTACTTGAGAATACTTTGTCTTCCTTCACAAGCAGTAGAACACCCTACCCATCCAGCATTTACGTGGGTTCTGGGGATTGAACCTCTGGTCCTCATATTTACATGGGAAGTGTGTTAACTACTGAACAGATCTCAACTCCCTCTCTGAAGCTTTTTTTTGACTCCTTTGCTATGGTCCTGCTATTTGTATTCCCTACAGATCCATGTATTGAAATCCTAATCCTCGGAGGTTGGGCCTGTGAGAGGTGGTTGGTCACAGTCCTGACAAACAGGACTACTACCCCTACAATAGCACAGTGAGCTTTCTCGCCTCTTCTGCACGTGAAGCGACTTGAAGAGCACTGAGTATGAAGTAGACCCTCATCAGACACTGAACCTGCTGGCCTTGATCTTGGGGTTGGCAGAACTGTGAGAAATACACCTCTGTTGTTTTTAAGTTTGCCAGTCTATAGCATTTAATTATAGCAACATGAACCGACTTCTTCATCTTTCTTTCTCCAAGTGCTTTCTTTCTCTGAGTCTGTGAATTATCAAATCCTCCTTAAAAGTAAATTTTTCCTTTGTTTCGCTCTGTTAGAGAACAGCTTTGTTCTTAATGCTAAAATTTCTGCCGGTAGAGATCTTACAACAATGCCAAATTCCTGAGGCATTACTCAGGAAATTCTTGCCACCTGAATTGAATTGGAGGGGACCGATTACCAAAGCCTATGTCAGGGCTGTTCATGGAGATTTTCATTTCAGCTGAACACAACAGAGTTAATATTACAGGGATAAACTAACGGGGGGGGACCCACTTACACTATCTCCTAACAGATGGTGTGTCTGCACTTCCTAATGCAATACCCTGCCTGGGTAGCATTGTCATAATTAAGTAATAGTTATCTGCATAGTCCTCAGTGACTGAAGCATCCATGTAAGCCTTTAGTGCAGGCGAACCTGAGCCTCACCTGCTCCTGAAATCCACTCAGTGGCAGCTGTTTCTAGATCCTAAAGAGCTTCAGAAGGCTTTGTTGGCTTTAGTCTGGGAAGGCAGGAAGTTTACATCTGAGCTATGACCTGAGGACTGAGGACTCCGGAATTCTTTAGCTTCCCAGTTACTGATCCCTTGGCTTCATGTGGTTACTACCATGGGTGGTTCAACAGAAGGGGAGGAAGTACATGGAGTCCTCTGCATTAACACCCAGTTCTTGAGCTGCTTACACTGCATTATTTATGGGCCAGGAGAAGGTGTGATAGAGTTAAGTGCAGTCAGCCATTTGACCTTACCATCTCAAGTCTGGTTTTCCCATGCGTAAGATAAGAAAATGAGAATGGCTTGTAGAGTAATCCCCATTTCAGGATTAAGTGAAATAATAGACGTGAAAATCCTCTCTTAGATATGATGTTGTAGTGTTTACTCTCGCTCTCTGAATAGCGTCTGCACTTGCTTCCTTGATAGAATTTCTTGGGAACTCTCTGGAGTTAGCAAACCAGGACTGGATGAAATATGGCTCCCATCTTGTTTGTGTCTGCTTCACTCTATTGAGGCAGAGGCAAGGAGCTTCCACAGAGACCCTGCATCCTGCAAAGCCAAAGATATTTACTATCTGGCCCTTTGCAGAAATAATTATGCTGACTCCTGCGTAATTTTTCACTCTCGTGGAGTATGCAAACATTTAGCTTCAAGGCTGAACCTGAAGGCTGCCCCAACTAGACCATTTCAGGTTTTCTAGTTATTTTTCTTACGGTCACAGGGCATGAAGAAAAACACCTGTGGGATCCGGGACTGAGACAGTGATTGCTTCTAAGTCTTATCTACTGCAGCCAGAAGAAAACAGCTGGGGGGGGGGGGAGTAAAAAACTCTATAGAGAAGAGCAGAATTAAAAACGTCTAGGGATTTCCACTGTGCTTTTGGCACAGAGAAGGAAGGACGGGAGGCAGGAGAAAACATTTCCGGTTTAACGAAATTGAAAAGTGAACACAAATCATATTAGTGAGGGTGATAAAGTTTGAATGGGGTGCATCTCATTGCTGTTCCCGAACCAATGGATGGATATCGGTAAAGGTCTTACCAGTTCTTCAGTTCGTTTAATAAAAGCCATTAAAAAAAATCAAATGGATCACTGGGCAGAAATTTGACCAGAAACACCTCTCAAGTGATAATTAGCTTGCCAATTTTTCTCAGAGTTTTATGTTACCATAAATATTCATGACACATCTCCCATCAAACTCTGGGTTCTTCAGGAAACAGTTATCAGTTTAAGAAGAACATGAATCAGGCTGATAAAGCTAATTGGTTAGGGTTCTTTTTTTTCCTTCGTTTTAAATAAAGCTGTCGAAGGTTCCCAGGGTGATGAAGACCTTTGTTGTTATGACAACTGCTTATTCCTTTGCCTTTGAAGGAGCTGGCAATTCGATAGGCAGTACACGTCAGGAATAATTAAAACAAGTGCTGGGTGAGAGAGACAACCGCTTAGATGAATAAACCAGCATCACCATAAGCCGGTTCAGTGGTTTTCAGTTAGCTGTTTTCACGTCGAAATATGTTTAATCTGAGCTGGCCAATTTTCCCATCTTCTATGGTGGTTTTATACAGGGAGATCTTGTGTGTGTGTGTGTGTGTGTGTGATGACCCACCAAAGGGCTTATCCCTGAAGAAGACTGATCCTCATCTCTCAGCAGCCACTGATTCCCCTATCTTTGGTGGCATACTGATGGTGTTTTCCTTATGCAGGTTTTGTTTAGTCCACCATACTGTTGCGAGCTCATGTGTGCACACACCCTTTCTCTTTCATGGCTCTGTGCACCCCTCTCTGAACCCCTCTGTGAACTTCCTTGAGGGCTTTCATCTTAGAGATCAGGACTGTGGAAGGGAGTCGACATGTCTTCCACCAGAAGGTGGCTAACTGGGGATTCGAATTTCAGTCTTCTGATCCCAACTGATCTTTAAACGATGCTATTAATAGATAAGAAAACTGGTTTGAATCATGACTATGTCTGAGAGGATCTTGTATTGGAGATTGCTGCCACTGCCTTCTTAACTCTTCATCTTTCCCCGTTAAACAGCCTTGTTAGTCTAATGCATTTTATTGTCCGGCACCCGAAACAACATACTTGTACTTATGAGGATCTTGTGGATGGAACGAGGATTCTTTTCTTTTTAAAAATGATGCTGTCATGAACTGGATAGCTGGCTCTTTGACCCTCCCCATACACGACAGGGAGTAACAGCCTGGCTAGATCCCAGGGGAGGACATTGCAGCCAGCCCTGAGGAGACAAGATGAGCTGGGATTGGATGGAAGGGGAGGAGGTCCTCCCCAGTCGGTGGACTTGGAGGGGGCGGGGAGGAGATGAGGGAGGGATGGGGAGAGTGGGAGGGAATGAGGGAGGGGGCTATGCCTGGGCTGCAAAGTACCTAACCTGTGATTGATATAAAAATAAATAAATTACATTAAAAAAGAAGTTTGCATCAAAATAAAAAAATGATGTAGATTGGGATATAAAATACTAACATTTTTATACTTTTGGACTAATAGCATCTTTTTCAGTAATACATGTTCTTGTTGAGATATAAAACACTTGAAAGTCACCTTAATTATAAGCATCATCATTGTTTCCCTATTGACCCTCAAATTTTATTTTTCCCGTCTTTATTTTGTGTTAATAGATATGAAATTCTTAGAGTAGGCAGATACATACTTTTAATGAACGGTAACTCCCAAACCAGACTTGGCTACCTTTCTATTACTTCTCTGTGGGATTTTAAAGAATCTGTTCTGTTGACTACCTTAGTACACTTGAACGGAACAACCTGAAGTAGAAGCCACATTCTTGTAGCGTCACACAGTTAAGAAACCAAGTTTTCAGGGCTCTCATATCTAAGGATCACAAGCCTTTTATGAAGGATTTGCTTTCATGACCTAATCACAACTCCAAAGCACCGCCCCTGGATACACTGGAATTTTAGTGTGCGGATTTGAAATATAAGAGGACATTCGGAACAGCGCCGCCAATCCAATCCAGTGAAAAATACTCAGTTGAGTCAGGATTCAGCTCACCAGCAGAGGGCGCAATGCGCAGGGCTGGGGGCTCCAATTCCCAGGGCCACAAAGGAAAAAAGGAAAAGAAAGTGATCAGCGAAGGTCATCTTCCAAGGAAATGTTACCAAGCGTCTCCTCTCCCCGTGACTTTCCTCGTCTTCAGTTCTTCCTGAAGGGTGTTTTGGGTCACACCACTGATCTTGGAGATGGTCTCAGAGAATTGTGAAGTAGTTGTATGGTGGCTATTTCACTGTTGTGATGAACACGTGTTGACTGGTTCAGAGATTCTCCAATCTCTGACTATGTAGCAGTAAACCATAACCCACAGCGTAGAAGAAGTGCAGATGACGGTGGCACACCACAAGCAGCGCTGTAGGGGTGGGAAACACACAGCGTAGAAGCCTAAGGCACAAATCAGTTCAGACTGTGCAACAGCAAACAGAGGAAGGAGAAGTACGAGTGTGATCCTGAAACCTAGAGAGGGGACAACTTAAAGAGCGACAGTTAACTGAAAGGAACAGTTTGTGTGCCCCATAGACATAGAAACTTATTAAAATCACTTTTACATAATTAGAGAAAATTAAATATAAACCAAACACTAGATATTACAGAACTTATGTTAATTTTATTGATATAAATCCATACTATATATACTATTGGGTTTTCTAAAGATACACTTTTTTTTTCTTTTTGGTTCTGGCTGTTCTGGAACTCACTCTGTAGACCAGGCTGGCCTCAAACTCAAAGAAACCTGCCTGTTTCTGCCTGCCCCGCTGGGATCAAAAGCATGTCCCACCGCTGCCCTCTCCCTATCCTCCAAAGGAAAGGGTATCAACTGACAGGTAGAATGGAACCAGGTTAATTGGAAAAATGCATTCCTTTTAAATGGCATTTCTGTAAACCTTTTCTTTCGGGTTGAAGAGAGAATGGCTATTTTCCCTCACTTTTTACTGCTTGTCTCCCATCAGTGGTTGCAGGTTCACTGGCCAATGGCTTCTGATCCATCCATTTCCTGGGGGCATTCGTTGGATAAAAGTGGTTATGTTCTGTGGAGGTATAACTTGGGGTGAACTGATAATGATGACTCTAAATTGTATTATGACAACTTAGCAAACTAAAACACCATAGTGACCTGGCACTGGGTCCCTCTCTCCTCATCTGTTCATCTATTCATTGAGCAACACCCATTACACAGTGGCTGCGTCTAGAGCACCACACGAGAAGGCAAGCCCCTGCCCCTCCCCCAATACACACTGAGCTTTGGCTTAGTCTTTCCTTTTCCCTTTTTTCCTTTAAGCAAGGCTCTCACTAGGTTGCCAAGGATGACTTTGAAATTATTCCGTTGCCTGGGAAGGTTTTGAATTTTTCCTGCCCCCATCTCCTGAGCTTCTGGGTGACAAACCTGAACCACTACACCTGGCTCAGAATACTTCCTGTGTACATAACTGTCATGGGGGCAGGAGTTTAGCTCTCTGGTTCACTGAAGCATTCTTGGCACCTGGTACCCAAAACGTTGGCAGGTACTCAGGAAGTGTTTGCTTAAACACTGTGTTCTGACATTATGGAAAGAGCCCAGAGTAGTACAGAGTATAGGACAAATAGAGCTTGAGACCGAGACTTGCGTGGCAGGGATGGGAACTCCCCCCACCCCCCATTTCGATGTTTCCAGAGTTTCAGTTTACAATTTTGTTTTGTCAGCTCTTGTGTGAGGTAAGGCAATGCCAGTGACAACTTCAGAAAATTCTCAGATCGAAGGGCTCAGCATGTATTTTCATTTAAATAACATGCAGTGTTTTTGACTGATACTAGTTTAAATAGGCAGGGGATGCCAGCTCTCTGCCATATAGTTCTCTAAGACACCATGTCATGGAGGCTCTGGGGTGCTGCTGTGAAACACCCTGGCCTGAAGCACACACAACCATTGTGTCCCTTCCTTAACTCTTACCTTCGACACAGTAGGAACAGGTATAGCCTCAGAGGCACATGGCCTACGTGGCAATGGGCTCGCCAGGACCTTGTGCTTGGCTTAATGCTCTGTTGTTATTGGTTTGAGATTCTTACTAATCTTTTAAAGAAGCCTCAAACTTACACCAAGCCATGCAAACTGTGTAGCAGGGCTGGAGAGTGGGAAATGTAAACTTTAAGAGGGTGACTCATTGACTATCTGTGCTTCATCTCAGGTGCTCAGTCTCAACCCATGTACCAACTGTATTCAGTACATTGTATGTATGTACACATACATACGAACACACATACATATATATGTAACAATATAGAAGTGAAGTCATGGATCTGAGAGGGAGGGGAAACAGAGGGGACAGAGAGAAGACAGGGAAAATGATGTAAATATAGTGTACTCATGGAGAAAAGGTTTTTAAAACAGGGCAGCCCACCCACAACAACATTTCTACATTCTGAAAAAGGGTTGTGACTTTTCAGAGGAGTGCTAGCAATCTCTGAATTCAAGTTTGAAGCTTCCAACTTGAAATCAAAGAATCATTATGATATATTAAAATGTTGAGTATTTTTAAAAATCTTCAATAGTCAAGCAAAAAGAGTAAGAATACTGCAGAACTAAATACTTTTCTGAAACCAGAATACTATTAGCTTGGCTAGTAAAATTCACAGTGGGGACATATTTTAGTTGAAAGGACATTGTGCATGCAAGAGCCCATGTAAACATGAGAGTGATACATGTGACAACTGGGAATAGATGCCAATATCACCAGTATTATGGATTTATGAAGTAGTTATCAAATATAGACTATTCATGTGTTCTATTCTCACCAGGAACTCTGGATTCTAAAGCCATAACTCATAGCCCTTTGAAAGAAATCTGGAGACCAGACTGATAAGAATAAAAGGTTTGTTTATAGTTTTAGCCAGAACTGAGGTGAAGAATATTCTTAAACTTCCTTCGACTTCCTGTAGTCATGTTGCAACCTTAAGGAAGGATGAAATAGAAGCCAGAGGCATTCATGAGTAGATTTACCTGATAGGTTATTGGTCTTCTGCTGGCTCGAGAACTGTAGCCATCCTGGTGCCAAGACTTCAGGTCTTGATTATTTAGACTCCACTATTATACTATTCTTAAGAGTATGGATGGGGGTGAGATCCAAGATGGCTACCCCAGGAGAACACTGTGTCTGAGGAGCAGGACAGTAGTGTCAGCACAGTGATCAGGAGACTGAAATCTGGGACCTAAAACACCAGCCTTTGCGATTACCAGGTGAGCGGAATTACTACGGATTTGGTTAGGAAATCAAGTGGAAAAGTCTGAGGGACACCCAGCTATTCCCGGAAAAACTCCAGCAGGTGACTGGCTGTGCACAGCCCTGATCTGAATGTGCGCCACACTGGGCGCCTAAGCCGCCATTCCGGACTGGGTTACACAGTCTCCGGGTTAGACTGAGATCCCCCCCCCCCCCCCAGATACCATGCGCTGCATCAGGTGGGCCCAAACTCCTCAGCGTCAACAGCTGCCACTCCGGACTGGGTCACACAGTACCGGGGACAGACTGAGATTCATCCAGATACCAAGGGCTGCACCGGGTGGGCACACACCCCTAGGTACCCCCAGACATCACTCAGGACTGGGACACACAGTATCGGGTCCAGACTGAGGTGCCCCCAAATACCATCTCAGACTGTGGTGCACAGCCTCTGGCCCAGAAGAAGGCGCCAAGTCTCCAGTCCAGAGGAGAGCCCTTAGCAGCAAGCCCAGGTCTGAGCGTGGAGCCTCCAGACTAGAGCGGCACCCCCAGCTGACATCTCAAACCGGGACACTCAGCCTTTGGCACAGAGTGAGGAGCAAAGCCTCCAGACCAGAGGGGAGACCAGCCTGTGGTGTTCACAGCTTCTAGCACAGAGCACGAAGCAGGGCACACAGATCCCACAACAGAGTTCAACTGAGGCACAACACACACTATCAAACCACTGGAACTCCCTGATCTTCTTGAAGAATACTCCTGACACAAGAGATTGACAGTTCCAGTCTGAAGTTCAGCCTTAAAGCACAAACAGCTCCTTGATTTTATATATAAACAAATGGCCAAAGGTAGACATAAGAACTCACCCAACAAAAATCAGGACACCGTGGCCCCACCAGAAACACCCAAAAGCAATGGAGATTTTAATTCAGCAGAGACACAGGAAAATTATGTTAAAGCTATGATTATGCAGATATTAGAGGAACAAAAAGAGGGACAAAAAGAGGAAATGAACAAGGCCCTCAAAGAAATTCAGAAGAATTTAACTGCCCACATACAGGAACAATTAAAGATATACAGAGAGCAAACAACCAAAATAGGAGACACATTCAATCAGATGATGGAAATTATACAAAGCATGAAAACAAAATTAGAATCTATAAAGAAGACACAAACGGAGAAGAACCTGGAATTGGAGAACTTAGAGAAAAGATCAGGAACCACAAAGGTAAGCATCACCAACAGAATACAAGAGATGGAAGAGAGAATCTCGGGAGCTGAAGATACGCTGGGTGAAATGGATTCCTCACTCAAGGAAAAAATAAAATCGGAAAAGTCCCAAACACAAACATCTAAGAAATTAAGGATGCCATCAAAAGACGAAACCTAAGAATAATTGGAATAGATGAAATGGAAGACTCCAGGCTCTAA
Source organism: Pachyuromys duprasi (assembly GCA_028658305.1). NCBI lineage: Eukaryota > Metazoa > Chordata > Mammalia > Rodentia > Muridae > Pachyuromys > Pachyuromys duprasi. The sequence goes on along the minus strand of CM053761.1, from coordinate 10,266,922 downwards.
GGACCGGAAAATATTTTTAAGAAAATCATAGAATAAAACTTTCCCAACTTAAAAAAAGAATTGTCCATAAACATACAAGAAGCCTACAGAACACCAAATAGACTAGACCAGAAAAGAAAAAAACTCTCGTCACATCATAGTCAAAACACTAAACTTACAAAATAAAGAAAAAATATTAAAGGCAGCAAGGGAAAAGGGTCAAGTAACATATGAAGGTAGACCGATCAGAATCACACCAGACTTCTCATCAGAAACTATGAAAGCCAGAAGGGCCTGGGCAGAAGTCATGCAGTCTTTAAGGGAACACAGATGCCAACCAAGACTACTATACCCAGCAAAGCTTTCAATCAACATAGATGGAG
>CM053761.1:10245763-10266060 GCA_028658305.1 Pachyuromys duprasi | reverse complement strand
GAAACACATGGTATATACTCACTTATATAGACCTATAGGATAGGAAGGTCATGCTGAAATGTACACACCTGGGGAAGATATACAAGAAGGAGGACCCAGGTTGGTATGATCAATGCTCGTTTAGATGAACAAATGGGATGGACATTGAATGGAGGAGAAAACAAGCAACAGGACAGGAGCATACCAAAGAGGGCCTCTGAAAGAATCAATATAGCAATGTATCAAAGCAGATATTAAGACTCACAACCAAGCCTTCAGCAGAGGGTGGGAAATAACAATAAAAATAGGGGAAGTTAGTAAGACTTGGGGAGAACAAGAGCTCCACAAAGACCAAACTGAGCAGGGCACAGGTGTCTTATATGAGACAGTTTCTCCAACCAAGGACCATGTATGGATATGGCCTAGAACCCTTGCTTAGATGTGACCCATGGTAACTCGGTGTCGAACTGAAGACCCTAGTAAGGGAAACAGGGACTGTTTCAGTCCTGAACTCGATGGCTGGCTCTTTGACCCTCCCCCATACACACCAGGGAGTAACAGCCTGGCTAGATCCCAGGGGAGGACATTGCAGCCAGCCCTGAGGAGACAAGATGAACTGGGGTCAGATGGAAGGGGAGGAGATCCTCCCCTATGTAGGTGGACTTGGAGGGGGCGGGGAGGAGATGAGGGAGGGGTGGGGAGAGTGGGAGGGAATGAGGGCTATGCCTGGGATGCAAATTACCTAACCTGTGATTGATATAAAAATAAATAAATAACATTTTAAAAAAAGAGTATGGATGGTCAAATGTAGTTCTGTTTTTTCTCTTTTATTGAAAATAGATTCTTTTCTCATACAATATATCCTGATTATAGTTTACTATCCTACTGCTCCCCGCTTTCCCTCCCCTCCACATCCACTCCCTTTCTGTCTCTCATTGAAAAAGAACAGGCTTCCAAGAGATAATACACAAACATGAGAAAGTAAAATGTAATAGATGAATCAAAAACCATCATATTTAAGTTGGACATGATAATTCAATAGGAGAAAGAGTTCTAAGATCTGGCATAAGAGCCAGAGACCTGCTCATTCTACACTGAAGCAGTTCCTTACAAACACTAAGGGAATAGTTACAGACTCTATGCAGAGGACTGGAAGCAGACCCGGAGGGGGACCCTGTACATGCTGCTTTGGTGTCGACGCTTCTCTCTCAGCTCTGTGCCTTGCTTAGGTGGGTCAGAGAACCTTGTTTTCTTGGCATCCTCCCCTCTGGCTCTGACAATCTTTCTGCCTCCTCTTCCACAGAATTCCCTAAGCTCTGAGATGAAGGGATTTTTATAGAAACCTTCAACTTAGGCTCTCTGTTTCTGCCTAACATCTAGCTGTGGGTCTCCGCATCTGTTCCCATCTGACGATGCTGGATAAGGCATGGATCTCTGAGTATAGCAGAATATCATTAAGAATCATTTTATTGAATTTTCTTTTAAGACCAGTAGTGTTTGGCTTAACCCCAGATCTGTTTGCTATCTAGTCTCTGGTGCTTGGTGACCCAAGCAGCGTCAGGTATGGGTTCCTTCCCGTTGGAATGGGCCCTAGATCAAATCAGACCCCGGTTGGCTACGCACACGAGTTCTCTGCCACCATTGTCTTAGCCTATTTTTGCAGGCAGGATAGATTATCGGCCAAACATTTTGTGGCAGTATTGGTGTCGACGCTTCTCTCTCAGTAACCTTGCAGAGTACCTTTCTGCACCAGACTAGAACATAGGGGTAAAGGCTCCATGCAGGCACCGGCTTGATTTCTCCATGTTCAGTGAGTTGTGTGGGTGTTGTCCTCAGCATGAAGACCTTGATAACAGTTTGTAGAGATCAGCCTTTTGTCTTAGCAACAGCCTGGGTTTTTTGCGAGATTTCCGTGGGAACTCCTAGGTCAACAAGTCAATTGAATGCACCTTAGTCCCACCACTGGAAGTCTTACCTGGCTACAAGAGATGGCCAGATGAGACCCCATATATCCCATTACTAGGAGTCCTCATTAAGACCACCTTTATAGATTCCAGGAAGTTTCCACACCACACCACACGTGACCCCCAATTCCAGCAGTGTCTCTCTGCACTCTTTCCCTCCACCCCATCTCTTCCTTGACCTAACCTTGACCCCCTCCCTTCCCATAAAATCTATTCTATTTCTTCCTGGGGATTCTTCCCAGGAAGATCCCCCTTGACCCTCTTCTCTTTATCTAACTTCTCCAGGTCTACAGACTGTAGTTTTGATTTTGAGGAAAGGTTTTATTTTCTCAGCCTGGGCTCAGTTTCTTTGTATAGCTCAGGATGACTCCTAGTTTCTTATCTTCCTCCAGCCATCTCCTGAGTTCTAGGATTACAGTGTATGCCCCATGCTTGATTTATATGGTTTGTATTCTTCTGAAGAGCCATCCCAAAACTTTACTCATGCTGAACACACCTGCCTTACCAAGTAAGCTACACCTCCAGCACTGGTATAGTATTTCAGGAGACATACAGCTCTCTGTAGGCAGAGATAGGTGGGTGGTAGGAAGTTTAAAGACACCCAGGTCAGCATAGTAAGTTCTAAGCTAGATATGCTCACATGTAGAGATCTTATCTTAAAAGATAAAGACAAACAAAAATGAATGTGGTATGCCATATCTGTAATTGTACTTCTTAGTGACTTAGTCAGATACCCCCATCCACCATCTATCTATCTGATTGCCTGGCTATGTATCTATCATTAGCAAATCCTAGCAATAACATAAGTTATGGATGTTTTATGTTATATTTTACTTCATATTTCTACATTTTGAAAATGGGTTTATCTAGGCCGAGTGATACAAGCCTTGGAATTCCAGATACTTGAGAGCTGGGGCAAGAAAATCACAATTTCAAAGAATGTCTGAACAACAGGGCGAGTTCAAGTTCAGACAGGGAAACTTAGTCATATCCCATTTCAAGATAGAAAGTATAAAAGATGAAGGCTGAACAATGCGCTAATATATTAGTATAACAGTAAGCCAATAGGAGTCAATTTAATAATATTTCCTTTTAGCACAGCAATGCAGTATGTTCTCCTTTAGCCTTATGACCTTTCTAGACATGGGTCCTCGGATCTGATAACGGTGTCAGGTATTGGTCGCTCCTTGTGGAGTGGGGCTTCAATCTAACCAGAAACTAGTTGCCTACTCCCATGATTTGTGTGCCACTGCTGTACCAGTGGGCTTATCTTACTGGGCCTGTCATTATTGTAGCTTGCAAATTCCACAGATCTGTAAAAGTTGATGATTACTTTTCTTCTCTGGGGTACACATATCATCATGTATTGATATGAGAGCTAGCCTGTAGGGATGAAGTTTCCAGGTTAGAACCAACTTGATTTCTCCATGGTCTGTGACAATAAGTTCTTACTATCAAGCTCTTGAGGGTAAACAAGCAATGGTTATAACCTACAACCTCTAGATTTATGGGACCTCACTGGTAACCATTCCTGGCATTGAGATTTTCATGTTAGCCTTTGGTGTCTAGTAGAGACATAGACTATTAATGATTTACATTCTACCCATAAATTAGTGCATCCCTCAAATATCATCGGAGAAGCTTCTTTTTGCAGTAGATGGTGATTAACACAGAAGCCCACAACTGGACAAGGTACAGAGAAAAAGAGACTACAGAGTACTTGGCTCTAAATGGGACATCTATGTTATACTCATGCCCTGCAGGGCTCAGGGAACATTGCAGAAGAGCGGGCAGAGAGAGCGTAATGGCCAGAGGCAGGTGACTATGGAACGGTACTTTCTGAACACGACTGGGCAGTTGCACGCATGAACTCACTGTGATTTTGACAACACATGCAAGATCTTCACTCAAGCCAGACAAAATCCTAGCATGGAGAGGGAAATGTAGGTAAGATGTTTCACCTGCAGCTAAGGGGTTATAGCAACTGGCTCAAAAGCCCCTGGCAAATAATCCCGTGAAGTAAATGGCGAGAATAATATAAACTCCTTGCATACAGTTGATAGCAAACATTACACACATTTCTAAGTGATGTACTATGTTTGGGGGAGAGACATAAGAGGAGATATGCCAGCGAAGAGAACAAGGGGATCATACATTTGCCTCCTGCTAACCACACTTTGCTGCTGGGGATAATAGTAACAGCCTTCAATGATGCTGTTTGCCAGCCTTTAGAAATCAACAGAAACAGGTGTAGATGCCAGAGAAATGATGCATTATTATTTGGCAGGATGGGAACACTTCAATTTTTCATGCTAATGTCTTCACGGGAATAAAAGAAAATATATTTCAGCAGATTCTAGCAGAAAAAAGAGAGTGAAATAAAATTTATAGTGTCTACAGTGTAAAATGTCTTTGAATTGAGATGCAGTTTATGAAATAATGTCAGACTTCAAAAGCCAGTCTCTTACAACCTTGATCCTACCCTGCAATTCCTTCCTTTCTCCCCAGTGGAACAATGTGTTACATGAACACAGTGATATTTGGGGCGATCCCAGGGTGTTGAGGTAGAACATTATCTTAGCTATGTGTAATGAGGAGTCCTGTGGGCTGGAAAAATGGGAGACTGCTGTGCCTCCCAGCATTACTGTGAACACATTATTCTCTGTGGGTTGCTGGGGGCCACTGTGAGCTAGGAGGGAAGAAAAAAACGTGACTAAGCTGGTTGAGTATTACATAATTCTCAAAATACAACTGGCCCTCACTTTTCTTTAAATCCTTTTCAGTTCCTGCAAAGCTTTGAAAGTGATTTTAATGACTCAGTGCAGGAACTTTGGACAGAATTAGCATGTATGAAAGTTATTTTTCTCTTACTATTGTAGAAAGGACATAATAGTTTCTGAGAATAAGATATTTGGTTTATGGACATAATGAAACCTTGTTCCACAAGGACGGACAGTTTCAGGCCATGGGGTGCAGCCTCATCTTTATCCTTTAGGATGTGTGTGTGTGTGTGTGTGTGTGTGTGTGTGTGCATGCATGTATATTCCATGGCATGTATATGGAAGCCAGAAGGCCACTGGGGGAATCCATTTTTTCCTTCAGCCATGTATGTCTGGACGTCAAACAGGGGTCATCATTAGGCTTGGCAGCAATTGTCCTTGCCCTCTGAGCCTTCTACCAGCTCAAGTCCAGCAATCACTACGTTGCACAGGAATTCTGTCTCTGCAATGTACAATCCAAGCGAAATGGTTGCAAACACCGTCTGGTCAATCCTGAATCCTCTTTCATTTGTCTTAAAAAGCAACCACTATAATTCACAAACCTGTTGATTTCTTCAAGTGCAAATACTCCAGGAAGAACTGTCACACATGTCCCTAGGTAATTTCTGCTGTGTCACAAGTGAGCCTGGTCAGCATAAAATACTTGAGTGCCTTGGGAGACATAATAATGGAGGAATAGGAAAGTAGGAGGCAGAAAGCAAATAGGCTGGACATGTTGACATATGCACACCATAGACACAATCATATACCATATATGCACATAGCACTAGCATACTCACCATACACTCTGACACACAACATATACACACAACACACATACATACACATGCATACACACATATATAGACATGTCATACAAATACACACATATGCACAATCAATACATATATACCATATATATGGATGTCATATGTATATTATATATATGGATCCCATACACACAGAGACACATACACAAGTACATGTATATGCACAGTCTCTCACACACATACCACCATGTTTACACACATACACATACATATATATACACACACATAAATATATGGGCACATAAAAACCACACATACACATATGTACATACATACATGTATATGAACGTATATTCACATACTCACACATATACCATACATACATGAGTACAGACATACATATACACATACACACACACTTATAAGGACACATGCACATAGAATTTTGCCCTCATGCTATTATGAATGAATGTCATTATCTGTTCATTATTCAATTTCACAAAAATATAGTAGGTGCTGTTAAAAATACATCTGGTGGTTTGCTTTCAAAAGCGCTTCAAATCCAGCTACAAATAAATAAAAAACACTAAACCTACTGTTACCTGTTCTTCCCTCCCCGTCTAGAAGTTCAGAGTATAAATGACTGACAGCCAAGCCTGTCTGCAAGGTCACACTCTACAATGCTTTCAAATGAAGAGGACCTGAAACGTAGAGATGAACTCCTACGTAGGTTTGTTGATAAAACGACAAAGACAGAGGGAAAGACCTAATTAGATGAGGAGTAAGTTTGTGCCCTCTTGACTACTTACAGAGGAAAAAGTAGAAACAGCCACGCATTGGAGTTTGTAAGCCATTCCACACACCCGTCAGTGCGCCTGTGGCTCTCGGCGGGTGCCCACCTCTGCATGGGGGTCAGGACTGCTTCCCTTGCGCCACTTTGAATTGCTGGTGCAGTTAGGATGAAGTGACGATCATTGTTTCTTGTGGCAGACCTAAATAAGTGATTGATTTCTATCACCGCTGATAAAAAATGATGCCTGTGCTAAAAATTAAGGGGCGTCAACCAGATTACCAGTAGGGACCAAAGTGCAAAAGATAGAATAATATGGCATAGAAAAATCACAGAAGACTGTAGTTCTAAGTATGAAGTGTTGCATAGCAAGCATGGCACAGATTATTACAATTCAGAATTCTTACTGGAAAAAAGTAGCATTTTATAAATTATTAGAAGAGACTTCTAACATTTCTATATGGACAACTAAGAGCAAAGTTGTCACACATAAGCTATAGAGTGAGGACAAAGAAACACATTTAGAAATAAAATAGTAAATTTTGGAAAGAGTGAGTTTAAAGGCAATGTCTTGTGGCCGGCTGAACAGACAAGACTCATTCTTGGTCTGGGTGCAGATACTTTGGAATTACATCTCAGGCATAATGTTGGTCAATGATACTGTCCTAGGACATCAGATAGACTGAGGAAACTCTATTATGAAGTTAGAGTTAGTGGTGCAATGTAGAAAAAAGGAGATGGGAGATCAGGACCTTCAAAGATGAGGTAAAACCAGGCCACAGTGACTGGATAGATACACAAAGAACATTTCATGGAGCTGGAGGCATTGTCCATGGTGCCAAATGCTTTACAAGAGTTAGAGAAAATGATCTAGGTGTCAGATACCGGGGGACAATTTATCCAGATTCAGCAGTGAGATGAACGTGGAAGCCAGACTTCAGTGAGCTCAAGAGTAATGGCAAGAAAACGAACATGGGTATGAATTAACCTCATTCAAGGCAGCAGAACTGAGATATGTTTACTATCCTTACCTCCCAAATATGACTTCTGGTCAAGAAATTGCCACTGGTAACTAAATAAATCATTAAAGAAATGAAACAAAACTGTATATACAGACATTGTCATAACATTGTTTATGGTGATTAAAAATGAAGGCAGGCTTAATGTTCAAATATAAGGCATTAAGTAATTCATGATTAAGTTATATGATGAAAAAAATCAATGTTAAAATTATGGTGGAGGAAAGGTATGCCTGTGAAATGTTTCTCAAGATCTCTGTATTGAATATATAGTCGGGTTTTAATTTGTGGAAAAGTCATTAGAAAGGCCACGTCATGAAAACTAAGCTTGAGATGAAGAAAGGGCAGGGAGAAGTCAGACAAGCAATCAAGGGACGTTTGTCTTCTTTGAACATGCTTCTTTGTTCTAAGAAAGGTCTTAACAGCTGAGTTCTGGGCATGGTGTTGAGAAGGCTGAGGGAAGATGAAAGTCCATCTGACATTAGGAGAAACTCAGATCTAGAGGATGGGAAAGAAAAGAGAAAGCTGGACATAGGACATGTATGTAGGGAACACAAGATACTGGGTTAGAAAGACATCTGAACAAAGATACAGGATTGAGAAAAACATCCAACCAATATCTTACACTTACATGGAAGGAAAACCTCACTCTTCCTTATGTAGAATATAAGAAGGGCACAAAGGAGATTGTAGATGTAGAAGGGGGCTGAAGTTAGGTATAGGATTATTGGTATGGAATGGAAAAAAAACCCGTTAGCCTCATGGATACAGAATAATGATATGTGCCTTTTATTCTTTCATATTAATTCCACGGTATTTCCCAGGGATGGAAACAGTATTGTTAGGGTACTAATGAGAGGAATTTACTTGCATGGATATATGAGTGATGGAAGTCCTGCTTCTCCATCTTGTCTTTGTCCTTAGCATCTATTTATTGAATTCTTCTGATCAGGACCCCGAGGAGACTAGAAAAATGATAAGAGATGTGATCTTGCCTTATGGAACACACATCTGATGCAGGAGATGAATCACAGCCACTTGAAGAGCTAACTACATTTCAAGGTAATTTTGTCATAAGTGATGAAAGTGACATAAAGATTCAGAAAAAAGATTAATCACTTACAAGTGGAGCCATCAAGGAAGATTTCACATTATTTTCATACTGCCTTTGTGTACTTATTTATTGCTCCTTTCCAATAAGGCAAGACACTGTGGGATTCATCTTCAACCTTTTCACATTTTCTGGAACACGACAGTCACTTATTAGCCACCACTGAATAGATGCATTAATGAAGAAAATAATCAAACAAACTGAGTGGCATTTCACTAGATGGAAGGGATAAAAATTCTATCCAATAAGATTTTTGTGACAAACACATACATAAAAAGTAGTCTAAAAGAAAAGTAAACAGCATTTTTCTTGGTATTCCCACATGACTATCATATTTTTTCACTTATTTCAGTAACTCATTTCATTGTCACAGTAGCCCCTTTGACACAGTTACAAATATCCCTGTTTAAAAGACCAAGAACATAGAGTTTAAGTGCAACCAGGTGATTTTCTCATTTGTGCTGGGATTTGAAGTTCCGGGCTTCAGGCTGGCTGGAGGCAGTGAAGAGATGAGTTTCCAATGGTCTCTGTGAGGACATGGCGGCCTCCAGCTTGGCTCTAGCACATTACGGCTCTTCACTTTTACAGTAGCTCAGCACACAGCTCTGTCATTGGCTCAAACCACGTCTGGGACATCAAACTGCAAATCCTCATGGTAAAAGGCCCTCAATGCATGGCCCATGTTCCCGTGCCTCAGGTAGCTGCTACCATTCCCCGCTGTCTGTTTTCCAGGCTTCTTGGCCGCTTGCTCTTCGGACCTTCTTCCATGTTCTTTCTCATCCCTCCAATGTGCCTCTAGTCTTGGTGTCTAGTAATCTTTCCTCCATTCCTCTTCCATGTAGGTTCACCAATGATCTTGACAGCATGGAGACTTCATCATTTTCTCTTCTTCCCAAGTTGCACTGGTAATGGAGCTCTTTCTTCTCTCTCCAGAGGACATTTTTACTATTTCCACAATTTTAAATGGCATATATGGAAATAAAAGAAAAAAATTGGGCATTTATCCCCTTGGTCATGATTCTGAAATTTTGCATCATCTATAACCCTGTCCTATCCCATGGAATGAAGAAAAAAATGCTAAAGCTGTACAGGCATGTGTATTGAGTCACTCAGAGCGGGTGTATGTTTTTATTTTATCTGAATCTGAAATGCTCCCCTGGTATTGTGTTCTGCCCCTATTTATATTCTGCTACCTTGAGGCATCTATCTGTTGGCTGTTCAAAGAGAATAGTGAGGGAGCTTCTTCACGTTCAGCCAAGGGGCTGCCCGGAGTATCACTGCGCCTGCCTTGGCCTTCTCCACATGGCTTCCGAACTTCTGAGGCTGGGGCATGGGTTCCCAAGAGAGAATGGGGAATGGCTGGTGTCCCAAGAGAGGCCATTTCTCAGGAGCAGCATGAAACAGCACCTCTGATTTGCTCTGGGGATTAATTAGCATTCATCTAAAGGAAATTCTTTAGAATGTGTCTTCTCTGCAATAGAAAACCATTTCCAGATTTGGACCAATTTGCTGTTATTTAATGAGATTAACGGCAATCTCCTCGTGTATACCTTTTTATCTGTATAGAGCCAATGATCTCAAGCCAAATATCACCATCACCTCAGAGTCAGGCCTAGACTCTGGAGCCTTGGGACAGAGCGAGAGTAAGTGTGGCCATACTGTAAGCCAGACCTGAGGGGAGTTTCCTTGGTGGGGTTAGGATAGCAGTGAAGATTTTGGTTGGGGCTCAAACACAGTGTCACTTATGAAGTTCAAGGCTATTTATGGGTGTTCCCGATGACTTCATCCTGGATATGAGATCATAGAGAAATGGAAGGTTGTTCTAGGACCTCTCAGAAGGGCTTTGCTGATCCCTTCTCTCTAGCCAAAACACGGCTGGAAGAGGAGACATGATCACTCATATATCTGTCATCCCTGAAGAACAGTCTTCTTCCTTTCTCCAGGTCTCAGTGCCCCCTGTGTGACCCCAGTATATCCCGAGGGAGCCATAATGTGTGCTGTCCAGTCACCCCAACCTTAGATACTGGTCTGAATGGTTTTAATTCAATTTTGCTTTTTAAGGAAATCTTTTAAAAATTCTTCTGTTTATCAAAGAGAACACCTGTCAAAGAGGACCATATTAGAATGGGAAATCAAATTATATGTTAAAACTGCACTTTATGTGTTCACTAATACCATTGTTGAAACTGCAGAAATTTCCAAAATCTTTATGTATTGGCAATAACTAAAAGCCACAGGTAAACTGAGTAAATCACCCTTTCTGAAGAGCTCAAAATTTATGAACCAAACTCCTTTTGAGTTTGGGAAATGAGTGTGGGTGTAGGGTACAGGGGTGCATACCTATAATCCTAGCTCTTGGGAAATAGAGACAGAAGGATCAGTTTAAGGTTATTCTTGGCTCTGGCTCATTTTTCTCTATAGAATTTGCTTCCTAAAATGAGATAGTATAGCAACTAAAGATACCAGGAGCTGTTCCAGTTTCTAGAACATGTTCAGGAAAGGAAAGCAACAACCTCAAATATTTTGGTTACACATCTGTGTACATTTGTGGGTAGAAGTAAGGTATTCCATGTGAGTAAAGAAATATGTGTGTGTGTGTGTGTGTGTGTGTGTGTGTGTGTATAGCTGTTACCAGATTTCTTTCTTGAAAGCTGAAAACAATTTATGAGTGACAGTCTCATTTCCCCATAACACTAGAATATATGATTGAAGAAAAATTATTTAACTCCAGCTAAATAAAAGTCAGAAAATCTGAACGGACGTCTCCTGAATTCGCCGTGTTAGAAATGCAAATCAGAAGCTTTAATTAAGTTAACTAAGGCAAAGTTTTAATACCACGAATAAATCATATTGAGCCTCACGTCTTTCAGCTTATGCCACCTTAAGACTTAACACACTTATTGCGTCCTCCCACACCCCAGGGATCCTGCTAGGGGTGGAGACAGGGAGCTGTATGCAGTGTGGTCCCCTGCTAATAAATAATTATTAGTCGCATGGGGGATGCCAGCATGTAAGCCAATCAGGATAAAATAGCTAGAATTTCAGTTTCTCTCTGCGTAGCTGTTTAGTATGATGTTAGGATAGTAGAAAATATTTTCAGTGTCACAGTTTCATCTTGAGTATAAGCAATGCTTACTTAAACATGTGTTATATATTCGTTTGGCATTTTTACTGTAAAACTAAAAGCAGACAGTGTCAGCTGATGATCTAACAATGGGAGTAACTGTCGACCCACTGTTGACCCCCCTGGGTGGGAATGAAGACCGCCACCCAAATTAAGGTTAAGTAAGCAAGCTTTACTTACCATGCAGAGGATTGACTCTTCAACGCTGGGAGTCAGAGAGCGGTGCAGACTGATTTCCCAGGCCTTCTTATACAGGGAAAAACGTGCAAAGCAGGGCATTTCCAGAGGGATTTGGAAATGTAAGGACTTGGAAATATAGAAGCTAACAGCAGATAAAATTATTTGATGGAACATTTTGGCAGCACAACTCAAGATTCCTTGCCAGAACATCTCAGGTAGAGTTCAGGGTATGGTCAAAGCGTGAGACAAACTCTATAGGGTGTGGAGCATATCAAATTCCAGAAATAGGTTAAAGCATGGTCACACTTGGGATTTACAGCAATCAGAAATGAATTTATCATGACCTTGTAACAAAATTGTTTCTAATCTTAAGATGAGGTCAGGCTAGTCCATCAAAGGACTACCCATGTTTTGAATTAGACCTGGGTACAATTGTTCTGAAATCATCCCCCCCCCCCTCAAAATTCTTTCTCCAGGTCAACTACTCTCATAAAAAATTTACTACTTCTCAGTACCTTTTCATAGTTTCAAACACACACAGACACACACACACACGTACATACATAGGCAGTATCATTTTGATATTTGGCTCTTTTAAACTTTTAAATACTTGAAATTTTATTTATTTTATTTTAAAATAGAGTCTCATGTAGCTCAGACTGGGCTCAGATTCTCTGTATATTTAAGGATGACTTTGAACAACACATCCCTCTACTTTCAGCTCCCTAGTGCTGGGATTACAGGCATGTACAACTAGATCTGGTTTATTCAGGATCAAATCCAGGACCTAGTTCATGCCAGGCAAGCTTTCTGCAAACTGACAGAGTGGCATCCCAAGCCCTTACATGGGTAAGCAACCCCTACACTGTCCCCCTACATTGTTTTCTTTCTTTTCTTTCCCCCACACTTTAGTTCTTAAAGAATGGAAGGCCCTTATCAACAGAATAGAAGGCACTGATCAATAGTGGTCCAGATGGTTCATTTTAACACTTTCTTCTGTATTCCCCGTAGATCCAGCTGCATCCAGACACTGGACCACACCCCTGTTCCATCTTTTCCAGGAAGATTTCAATCCCTCTTCTATCTATTCAACTTTCTCTGTGGTTAATGTGTTGCTCTGAATCTGGGTAGCGGAGTCTCTCTAAGTTGTCCTGGAGAACTTTTAACTCAACTCTAGGACTGTTCTTTCCTTATTTTGATATATGCATTCACGCTTGAGGTCCAGGCTGGCTTCAAACTCCTCACCATGTGGCCAAGACTGACTTTTAACTTGGCAGCTCCTCATTCCTATTGTGTTTTTTTTTTTTTTTCAACAAAACATTAGCCTCCTGAGCACTAGGATTGTGAGTGTGGCTGACCCTTTGATATTGTGAATGCCTATCCTATATGGCATGAGAAAGACTTCCAGGCTCATTTTGTATATTTCTTACCTCAGAATGGAAATTTCTACTTCTCAAGAAATCCCTGGGTCTCTGAATGGGGAAGAATGCCCCAAATGTTTCATAACTGTCATTAGTATGCCAGAGATGCTCTTCTAAACGTCATTATAAATTCATAATAACAGTTTCAATTGAAATTTAGAAGTTTAAGATTTTCAAACATTATCTTATTACTTTATTTTATTACTGTGATTTATTATTTGTAGTGTTTGATGGAACCTGGATGGATCCTTGTGCAAAGTACAAGAGTGTTCCACCACTGAGGGACATCCCCAGTTCTTCACTTAAGGTTCATATTACATCTGTATTTCTTTTCCTAACTATTAAAAATCACATTATTTTTAGGACATGGCAGATGAAAGATTCAGAATATTGTATAATTATTTACTTAATTCTAGCATTACTTATTCAAGCAACACACATACCATCACTGGTAATATAATTACTGAAAATAATTTAAAAATTTTTTGCATACTCTCTCCCCATTCTCTCATTAATTTTTATTACTGTACTATACATTCCCTAAGCATATAGCCATTAATATTATGCTTTTCCATGTTAATGCTCATTTGATCTTAGTTCTGTAATAACTGCAGGTTTTATATATTTAGTCTCACTATTAGCCCTCCTGTCGATGTCTCTCTTGTGATTTTGCTTCTCTGAAGCGTGTTTCTACAATATTCCCCAGGAGGGACTCTTGGGAATAGTGCTTTTGGAGCTTTTTCGTGTTGTTAACTGTTTGTTTATATTCTTTATAAGTTGGTTCTGCTGCATAAAATTGCCTTCCTTATATTTCCTGGAGATATTTCTTTCTTTAGAGATGTTAATTAGTTTATTCCATTTGCATCAGGCATAAAGCACGGCATTGAAAAGTCTCATGGTAACCTCTATAAGTAGCTTGCCTTTTTTTTTTTTTCTTTAAACCCATTAGATGTTTAAAAAACCATTTCCCCACTTTAAAGTCCAGTAACTTTTGAGTAGACCCTTTCTTGGTGAGGTTCATTCTGAGTTGTTCTGAGACATGTGTTGTTGTTGGTATTAATTTTATTTTTCAGTGTATGATATTATTATTATTTTTTTTCATTTCAGGAGAGTGTTGTGTTTTACTGTTGTCAGCTCTATTTTAGTTTTTCCTCCCCTTGTCCTCTGGGTTCACATTTTCTCTGTCCACTTTGTCTCTATCACATTCACTCTACCTCTTCTATTTTCTTTGGAATTTTACAACAGTTCTCAGTCCGACTTTCCCTTAAGGTATCTTGTACTTTTGTGTTCTACCAGTTTCTTCTTTATTTCTGACTTGGCCTTTTCATGTATTTTTCCCCATATGTGTCATCTTATTTCTGAGACTTTCTTATTCTCTTTTATAATGTCTTTGCGTTCATTTTGAAATCAGTTGCAGTTTTGATTTTTCTCTTTCTCATATGCTTTTAACTATTGTAGTGAAGCCATTCTGTTTCTTTCTTTCTTTTTTTTTTACTTTGCAAATAAATTTTATTATGTTTTTCAGCATATTTACTTTACATCCCAAGGGTGCCCCTCCCTCCTCTCCTCCAGTCCCACACCCATTTTCCTCCTTCCCACTTCCCTTCTCTTTCCCCCCTCCTCCCACCCCCATATGAACCCTTCCCAGCACAGTAAGTCACATCAGGACTGAGCATATCTTCATCCCGTGAAGCCGGGCAAGGCGACACTGCCAGGGAGAACTGATCCAAAAGCAGGAAGTAGAGTCCATGTGAGAAACAGCACCTGCATTCCCTCATTGTACTCTCTAGGTGACCCACATGAAGACCAAGCTGCACATTGACCACACATGTGCAGGGGCCCTAGGTTAAGAGCATACATGTTCTTTGGTTGATGTCTCAGCCGCTGTAACTCACTGTGGGTCTGGGATAGTTATCTCTGTTGGTCTTCTTGTGGGGTTTCTGTCCCCTCCAGGTCTTTCTACTTTTCTCCCAGCACTTCCACAGGAACCCTGGAGCGCTGTCCCATGCTTGGCTGCAAGTCCCCACATCTGTCTGGATCCACTACTGGTTAGAGCCTCCCAGATGACAGTCAAGTTAGGCTCCTGTCTGCAAGCATAGCAGAGCATCATTAATAGTGTCAAGGGCTGGTTCTCTACTGTGAGGTAGGTCTCAGGTTGGGCCTATTATTGGTTGGACTTTCCCTCAATCTTTGTTCCCTCTTTATCCCTGCAGTTCTGTGGGCAGGGTAAATTTTGGATCAAAGGTTTTGTTGGTGGGTTGTTGTTCCCCTCCTTCTAGCCTGGCTAGGAGGTGGTCACTTCAGTCTTCATGTTTCCCCCTTTAGAAGTCTCAGCTAGAGTCACACCCATATCTTCCCAGGAGCCTACACTGTCACAGGCCTCCAGCTTGTCAAAGAGATGTCCCTCCCCAGTTTCCCTTCCTGTTCCCAGTCTTCTTACCTCCCACCCCATTCTCCAGACATCTGATCCCCACCCTTGTTTCCCTTCCCATTCCATCTCCTGCCCAATTCCCTCTCTTCATCCACTTCTCCTGTCTGTTCATTCTCCCTTTCTGCATGGCATTCTGGAACCCCCCCTTTGAGCCCTCCTTGGTACTTAGCTTTGTTGGGTCTGTGGATTGTAGTATGGTTATATTGTACCATAGGTCTAATATCCGCTTATAAGTGAGTACATACCATGTGCTTCTTTCTGTGTCTGTTTACCTCACTCAGGATGATCTTTTCTAGTTCCATCTATTTGCCTGAAAATTTCATGATGTCCTTGTTTTTAATAGCTGAGTAGTATTCCACTGTGTAAATTTACCACAATTTCTGTATCCATTCTTCAGTTGAAGAACATCTAGGTTGTTTCCAGTTTCTAGTTATTATGAATAAAGCTGCTATGAAGATAGTTGAGCAAATGTCCTTGTGTGGTGGAACATCTTTTGGATATATGCTCAGGAGTGGTAAAGCAGGTCTTGGGATAGAATTTTCTGAGAAGGCACAAGATTGATTTCCAGAGAGGTTGTACAAGTTTGCACTCCCACCAGGAAGAGAAGAGTGTTCCCCTTTTTCCACATCCTTGCCACTTGAGAATTTGATTTTAGTTAGCCATTCTGACTGGTGTAAGATGGAATCTTAGAGTCTTTTTGATTTGCATTTCTCTAATGGCTAAGGGCAGTGAGCATTTCTTTAAGTGCTTCTCAGCCATTTGAGATTCTTCTGTTGTGAATTCTCTGTACTCCAATTTTAAATTGGATTATTTGATTTCTTGGTGTTTAATTTTCTTAAGTTTTTGTATATTTTGGATATTAGCCCTCTGGCTGATGTAGGGTTGATGAGGATCTTTCCCTATCTGTAGGTTGCCATTTTGTTCTATTGACAGTGTCCTTTGACTTACAGAAGCTTTTCAGTTTCATAAGGTCTCATTTATTAATTGTTGATCTCAGGTTGTGCTGTTGGTGTTCTGTTTAGGAAGTTGTCTCCTGTGTTGATGTGTTTTAAACTTTTCCCCATTTTGTCTTCTAATATATGTAGAGTTTCTGGTTTTATGTCAAGATCCTTGATCCACTCGGACTTGAGTTTTGTGCAGGGTGATAAATATGGCTCTATTTTTTTGTTTGTTTTCTTTTAGTTTTTTACATACAGTTCGACCAGCACTATTTGTTGAAGATGCCATATTTTTCTATTATATGGTTTTGGCTTCTTTGTCAAAAAACAAGTATCTGTAGGTATGTAGGTTTATTTCTTGATCTTTGATTTAATTCCATCAGTCTACCAGTCTGTTTCTATGCCGGTACCATGCTGTTTCAATTATTGTTGCTCTATAGTACAGCTTGAGATCAGGGACGGAGATACCTCCAGAAGATTTTTTTATTGTACAGAATTGTTCTAGCTATTCTGGGTTTTTCGCTTTTCCATATGAATTTGAGAATTGTTCTTTCAAGGTCTTTAAAGAATCATGTTGGCATTTTGATGGTAATTGCATTGAATCTATAGATTTATTTTGGTAGGATGGCCATTTTTCACTATGTTAATCTTACCGATCCATGAGCATGGATCTTCTGATATGTTCAATTTCTTTTTTCAGAGACTTGAAGTTTTTTTCACACATGTTTTTCACTTACTTGGTTAGAGTCATACTAAGGTACTTTATGTTATTTGTGGCTATTGAGAGGTGTGTTGTTTTCCTAATTTCTTTCTCAACCTTTTTGTCTTTTGTATATAGGAGGGCTTTAGTTTTTTTTTTTTTTTAGTCAAATTTTGTATCCAGCCACTTTGCTGAAGGTATTTATTAGTTGTAGGAGTTTCCAGGTAGAATTTTTTGGCTCACTTATGTATACTATCATATTATTTGCTAACAGTGATATTTTGACTTCTTCCTTTCCGATTTGTATCCCCTTGATCTCCTCTAGTTGTCTTATTGCTCTAGCTAGTACTTCAAGTACTATCATGAAGCGATACAGAGAGAGTGGACAGCCTTGCCTTGTTCTTTATTTCAGTGGAATTGATTTAAGTTTCTCTCCATTTAGTTTAATGTTGGCTATAGGTTTTCTGTATATTGTCTTTACTATGTTTAGGTACGTGCCTTGTAAACCTCGTCACTCCAAGACTTTTAACATGAATGGGTGTTGGATTTTATTAAAAATTTTTTTGGCATCTAAGTAGATGATCATGTGGTTTTTATTCTTTCAATTTGTTTATATGTTGGATTATACTGATGGATTTCTATACATTGCACCACCCCTGCATGCCTGGAATGAAGCCTATTTGGTCATGGTGGATGATATCTTTGGTATGTTCTTGGATTAAGTTTGTCAGTACTTTATTGAGTATTTTTGCATTAATGTACATATAGGAAATTGGCTGAAATTCTCTTTCTTTGTTGGCCCTTTGTGTGGTTTAGGTATCAAGGTGACTGTGGCATCACAGAATGAGTTTGGTAATTTTCCTTCTGTTTCTGTTTTGTGAAATAGTTTGAAGAGTATTGGGATTAGCTCTTCTTTAAAAGTCTGATAGAATTCTTCCCTGAAACCATCTGGCCTTGGGCTCTTTTGGATGGGAGACTTTTGATGACTGCTTGTATTTTCTTAGGGGATAGTATTATTTAATTTGTTTAGCTGACCTTGATTTAACTTTAGTAAGTGGAATCTATCAAGAAAATTGTCCACTTCATTTAGATTTTCAAATTTTATGGCATATAGGCTTTTGAACTAAAACCTATTGATTCTTTTGATTTCTTCCGTGTCTGTTGCTTTGTCCCTCTTTTCATTTCTGATTTTGTTGATTTGCCTTTAATTAGTTTGGCTAAGGGTTTGTCTATCCTGTTGATTTTATCAAAGAACCGGCTCTTGGTTTCATTGATTTTTTTTGAATTGTTCTCTTTATTTCTAAATTATTGATTTCAGCCCTGAGTTTGATTATTTCTAGCCCTTTATTCTCCTTGGGTTAGTGAACTCAGGCACTGTGCTTCCCTTTATAGAGAACCTGTGAGCTCAGAGGTCTTGCTGGTCTCCTTAGGGACACCAGCTGAGCTTTGGAGCAGTGTCTGGGTTTGCTTCTGTGGGTCCTGAGCATCAGGATGTTGGAGCCATGCGCCAGGACTGTGAGTTTGGAGCTGCAAGCTGCTGGTACCTGGAAGGTGACCATGGCATGGTAAGAGTGGTTGTCCCGGGATGGAGCAGCAAGCTTCTGGTATAGGAAGTTATCCACAGATGGTACGATGGGACAGATGGTCTAGGGTGAGGTCATGCCACATGAGCCCAGGACCTTTTCCTGGGATTAACCCGGTGACCTGAACTTAAAACTTCGAGTTTCCCTGGTGACCTGAACTTAGACCTTCGAGTTTCCCCGTGGGCTCTCCTCTCACCTGAGAAACACAGACATTGGGGCTTTGGATCCACAGTAGGGTCTGTCAGTTGCTCTGCTTTCACAGTGGCGTTTTCCACTGCAGAAGAGCCTACATGAGCTTCAATAGCTGGAGAATTAATGGAAGCCATCAGGTTGTTGGGTTAGGAAGGCATGAAGGTGTTTACTTTCAGGTTCAGGTGCAGACAACATCCTTGGATGGGAACTGATGCAAGCTGATGTGCTATTGGATTAATTATTTTGGAATTAATATATTTCAAAGTCTTGGTATATTAGGTCTGGTACACAGATGAATGAGTAAGTGGACTAAAGGTAACCCAGCATAATTTTCTTTCAATCTGCAACATTCTGACTTTCCACATCCATAGAGTTTCTCAGATATTCACTCAGATATTCAATGAAGATGTAGCTTTTTTTAAAATGAAATTTAGGGTCACACATCTGAATGTATACATTATGACCTTGAACTAGGCATGTCCCCAAATGTGTCTGTCATCTTGGCTTTGTGAACTATGACTTGTTCACAAACAATCTGCAAAAGTTATGAGACTGCATTATTTTTTTAATAATTTTTCTCTATGCATGCATACAATGAAATACACTCATACTCACTGCCTGTTTTTCTTCTCCAAATCCTATTATACCCCTTCCACATGGTTTCTTCCCATTTTAATGTCTTTTCCCCACTTCGGAAATGCTGTCCAATTTGTGTTTCGCCTATGTACATGGGTGTAGAACCATCCAATAGAGCATGAGAAACCTTCCAGAGAACACATCGTCAAAACAAACAATCAATCAAACAAAATGGAAAAAAAAACCTTGAATAACTCTCCTTCTAGCATTTCTTAATTGCCAATACTCCCTCATTAGGTGGTGAGGCCTGGAAAGCACCTCCACCACCTCTATCCTATCATGGAATTTTAGCTGGCTTGATATTGCATAGGTCTTGTGTAGGTAGTGACAGGTCTGCGGGTTCTTGAGTGTGATAGCTATGTCAAGACAATAACATTTCACAGCGCTCCTCCACATCCTCCGGCTGTTGCAGTCTTTCTGCCTCCTTTTCTTCGGTGTTCCCTGAGCCCTGGCTTGAAGGGAGGTGATAAAGATGTCCCATTTAGCTAGGAATAAGAACTCAGAACTATACAACTTTAATAAATTGAATATATATATCAATATATTACTTAACTAGAACTAACATTTTTTTCTTTTTCTTTTTTTTTATTAATTTATTTATTTTTATATCAATCACAGGTTAGGTACTTTGCATCCCAGGCGTAGCCTCCTCCCTCATTCCCTCCCACCTTCCCACTCCCTCCCTCATCTCCCTCCTCCC
>CM053761.1:10171371-10245263 GCA_028658305.1 Pachyuromys duprasi | reverse complement strand
TGTGCTTTAAGGCTGTACTTCAGTCTGAAACTGTCAGTCTCTTGTGTCAGGAGTATTCTTCAAGAAGATCAGGGATTTCTGGTGGTTTGTTATTGTTTGTTGTTGTCTCAGTTGAACTCTTTTGTGGGCTCTGTGTGTCCGGCTTCATGCTCTGTGCTAGAAGCTGTGAGCACTGCAGACTGGTCACCCCTCTGGTCTGGAGGTCTTGCTCCTCAGTCTTTTGAGATGTCTTTGCGCTCAGCCCTGAGCTTGTTGCTATGGGCTCTCCCCTGGAATGGAGATTTGGCTCCCCCTTCTGGGCCAGGGGCTGTGCACCACGGTCTGAGATGATATTTGGGGCACACACAATGGGTTTAGGTTGGTGTGCCTCCGCTGAATGCAGGCCTGTCTGAAATGGTGTCTAAGGCCTTCTTTTTCTGTCCTGTGGACACACACAGGGACTGAGGTTTTGGGCCTCAGTGTGTGGTCTGGTCAAGATGGTCCCCGGACTTTGTCAGTCTGGGGTGGCTCCTGCGATCCATGCACGCCCACCGCACACCCGTGGGTTGAAGCAGAACTCAGGTCCCTCCCAGACTTGCCCGCGGACTGGCACAGGACTGAGGTTGTGCTGGTGGAAGCGTGTGGCTCGCGCCTGCAGAGTGCAAACTGGTCAAAACGGTCCCCGGCCTTTCTCAGACTGGGGTGGTTCTGGTGATCGGTTCGTGCCCGCCGCACACCCGTGGGTTGAAGCAGAACCCGGGTGCAGTGTGCGCTCGTAGGGTGCAGTTCGGTGAAAA
This sequence comes from Pachyuromys duprasi, assembly GCA_028658305.1. Lineage (NCBI taxonomy): Eukaryota > Metazoa > Chordata > Mammalia > Rodentia > Muridae > Pachyuromys > Pachyuromys duprasi. The sequence goes on along the minus strand of CM053761.1, from coordinate 10,244,487 downwards.
CGGTACCCAGTTCCTCTTCAGACTGCCCGCGAGACTGTGTGATCGAGTCTATAATGGCGGGTGCGGGCGCCCAGGGTGGCGGTTGCTCGTTCTGATCAGAGCTGTGCGCCGCGGGTCACCCGGAGGTTTTTCCGGGGAATAACTGGGTGTCCCTAGGGTTTTCCCACTTGATTTTCTCACCATGGGAGTTCTGCTCACCTGGCAATCACAGATGCTGGCGTTTTAGGTCCCAGAGTTCAGTCTCCTGGTTGCTGCGTTGTTTCTGCTGTCCTACTCCTCAGACACCAGAACTAACATTTTTAAATTTTTTTTCAAAATACTTAGTTAAATTTTAATACATTTAATACTGAAAATTCTGGAGTTCACTATCCATCGTGTTGCCAATGTAAAGAAATGCTATTCTGCTTCATGTATGTTATCAGTAGCCTAATGATTTCATCCAGTGGGTCAGGGGAAACATGGGATGGTGGGGGCATTTGGCAAGGGTGAGAATGTAGACATGCTACTGGGATTTACTAGACAGAAGCCAAGATGCTGCTAAAAACTCACAGGATACCTCCTTACATCTTGCAAACAATCTTCCTTTAGATATAAAGAGTTTAGAAATGTACAAACACAAATAAAAATGTAATGTTAATAAAGATTTAAAATATGCAGGTGGGCACCATAATGCATGCCTATAATCCCAGGACTGGGCAGGTGGAAGCAGAAGTATCAGGAATTCAGGGCCATCTTCCAACCCCTCATGAGTCTAGGACTGCTTGGCTCACACAGGAGCAGAAGCAACAGAAGTCAAAGTCTTCTCAGCTCCCATGTGCAATGGCTGCCTGTGCCACTTGTTGCTGAGTTCCTCCATAACCATGTATTTAAAGTGAAAAGGAAACATTTCCATTTTGGCAAACAATACCTTGGGATAGAGCAATCACCAGAGAGACAAGGGTTGACAAGTTAATTTGTCTTGTCTCTAAAGTGTCTCTGCCTTGGTATCTTCCTACTCTATTTCCATACCTGACCATCAAGGAGGGTGATTGTAGGAGCCTGGGGGTCTGGGGTCTGGAGTTGGGGGGGCCACAGTCCACTGGATGAAGCTGCTTTATGGCTAGGGGCAAGTGAAGAGGCAGAAGCATGTTTCAGAAGCTGACCTATGCAGATCTTGTCTGCTGGACCTGGGGTCTGAGGACCTGAAAGAATGGGTGGATTTTAGTCTAATGCTGTAGATAACCTTACTTCAGTGCCACTGTACTTTTATACACACATGTAACAAAGAAAGCAACGATCCAAGGAAGGTTACTTGAGTTCAGAAAAACATGTAAATAAATGCCACTAAGCACATTCTAAATAATAAGAGAGCAAGCCTTTTAAACAGGACAGACCAATTTAAACAAAACTGCCTGGCACATACTATAGGTTATATCAGGGTAGGTGGGAAAGCGAGGCAGAAGGTCATATACAGATTTGGGGTGCAGTGACCACATTGGGTTCTATAGCGATGTTCTGACATCCAACAAGAATAAACATGTCTTATAAATTGAATTTAAATGTTTGTCACTGAAGGCAAGAACCACATACAATAACAATACAGGGAACAAGATACACCTGAGGTGAAAGGCCCTCTGCCCTTTCCTGGAGCGTCTCTCAGTTTCCCAAGGCAATGCTCACTATAGGTCATTCTTTTGACTGTGTTCTGACAAGTGGTCAAGATGGATGTTTGGAGCTCAAATCATGCTGTGCAGTATCACTTATGAGACCTGAGGAAGAAACACAGCAATCTTCAGTCAATCTTCATGTGTTTGTGGAATATTTCAGGTCCCCGGTTAGTTTAGTTTCATTGTTGTTATAGTAATAAAATATATGGACAAAGGCAAGAGAGGGGAGAAAGGGTTTATTTTAGCATTCACTTCCAGTTCATAGTCTGTCATAGCAGGCAAGTCACTGCGGCGGTGGACGTGGCTCATCTCATCACATCCACAGCCAGCAGCGAAGAGATGCATGCATGCTTTCTTCTTAGCTTTGCTGTACAGACCAGGACCCAAACGCAGGGAATGGTGCTGCCCATAGTGGGTGGGTTTTCCCACATCAATTAACGTACTCTAGACAATTCCTCACAAACACACGCACAGGTCAACCTGATCTAAACAACCCTTCCCTGAGACTCCCTGCCCAGGAGATTCTAGACTGAGTCTAGACAATGGAAATCAGCTACCCTGCCAGCCCAGCTCATAGACTTCTTCTGCATGAGCAAAAAGATGTTTAAAATGTGCAACCTGAGAGGAGTCAGAGTTTTCACTTGAAGCCAGGACATATTTAGCTGGGCTCAAGAGAATATTAAAATTCTCTTTACATTTATCTCTGAACACTGTAATATAGTATAAGTAGTTCTGTGGGTCTGATTGACTGCAGTGGGGACAGCAGGTATGCCTGGAGCAAGATTATAGGTGAAACAGCTTGGCCTGGTGAGGCCTGGGGCTCAGGGGCCCGCTATTGCCTCTGTGTCATTCGACCCAGGGGAAGGCAAGTGAGGGAAACTTCTCACTCTGCAAGGCCTTATTTCCCTTCCCCACTCCAATTTCCCTGGTTCATTTTCTCTTAATTGGTCCTGATTGGACGTCATCATAAATCAGAATAATTTCTCTTTCATGCTCTTCAAATTTTAACTTACAAAAAAAAAGTCTTTAGCTGGAAATGTCCATAAAAAATGAATGTCAGTGGTTTCATCTTTAACAGGAAGAAAATGAAACTCAGACATTCTTGGAGTCACAGTCAAACTACCTCAGTATGATTGTGAATTGATTTATACAGGGCCTTTAAGAAACTTCATGTCCTTTTTGGAATATACTGAGCAGGAATCACTCTTGCACAAATCTAGAAATTATAGCCACCCGTGAAGTTAAATGCTATATCTGTCTTAGCCTGGGTCTGTACTAGGCTGATAATTTACTTCAAGACTCAAAAATGCAATTTGACTCTGCTAGCTAGTTCTCAAAATGACTTATTCAATACTGAGTATTTAGATAAAGGCTAAAGATTACTTTCCCTAGCCCTATCTGGTACCTTCTTTTCTTCTTTCTTTCCCTTATCCTTTCCTCTTTCTCTTCCTTCTCTCATTCCTTACTTATTTCTTAAGTTCATTTCCTTTATCCTTCTGTCTGTCTTCTCTTCCCTCATCCCCCCTCCATACCCTCTCTTTATTCCTCTTTCCCTCTTCTCCTCTCCCATCCTTAGCTCCTTTCCTCTTTCCCTCCCCTTTTCCCCATTTTTAGCTGTGCACTGAAGGTGTAGCCTTGTAATCACACACAGGAGATGTGTGGAGGAGACTACTTTCGTACAGCTAGAAGCTGTGCACATCTCCTTACTTGCAAGGTTGCAAATGGCATCAATCTACTTACTAGTGGTTTCTAGTTATTACTTTAATGAATTTAAAATCTACAATATTAAAGACACATATGCCTTGGTGTTTATGAATTTGCTAGAGAGCAAATCTAGATTATAAAGAGTGACCATAGTGCATATAAATCACTTCATTCTGAACAGCCACAGAAAGGGCTTTATCCAGCCTGTCAGCTTCTTTTAGTTTGCAGAGTGCATGTGAGGACATTTTAGTAAAATAGGTCTAAGAACTTAAATCAAAGAGTAACCTATTTATGTTCTGGAGCATTCTTTCTCCTTTCTTTGTAAGTGTTTGAGAATTGAGCCTAGAGCCTCATAAGTGCTGGTACTTTACCACTGAACTACATCCTCAGCTTTGAAAGTTTCTTTCAACTTTTATCTCGCTGTACTAAACTGTTCACATGGCCGGAAGGCCCTGATGAGTACTGAACTCACTTCCTCTCTTTCCTTAGAAGCCCCAAAGGCCCCTCCTAACACTGGCTGCTCATTCTGCCATTTTAGGATGCCTGCTGGGAGACTAGCATGTGCGATTTTACATTATGACATCACATCTTGATGTCATTCTGTAGGATGTAGACAGCATCTGCTTTAGCTGCTAAAATGATAAATACCAGTTTTTCTTTATTATTATTATTTTAAAATTTATTCATTTTGTATCCTGATTGTAGCCCCTTCTCTCATCTCCCTGTCTCATTCTCCCTCGCTCTTCCTTCCCTATCCCTCTCCCCTAGTCCACTGATAGGGGAGGTCCTTCTCACCTACTGTCTGACCCCAGCCTATCAGGTCCCATCAGGACTGCCTGGATTCTCTTCTGCTGTGGGCTGGCTCCGTTGCCTCACCAGGGAAAAGTAATCAAGGAGCTGGCAGCTGAGTTCATGTCAGATATTGGTTTTTTTTCTTTTGCTAGAGGATCTACAGCTTTCTATAGGCAACATCTGACCAGGGGGTCTAAGGTCCTCTCCATGCATGGTCCTTGGTTGATGCATCAGACTCTGCAGTTCAGTCCTGGGCCCAGCTTTTGTGTCTTTGTTGGTCTCCTTGTGGGGCTCCTATCCCTTCTGGGTCCTTCTATATCCCTTTTCTTCCAAAAGACTCCCTGCATTCTAAAGTTTGGCTGTGAGTCTCTGTACCTGCTTTGATCCCCTGCTGGGTGGAGTCTTTTAGAGGACATCTGTGGTAGGGTCCTGTCCTGTTCCCTCCCGTTTTCTGCTTCCAGAGTCTATTCTATTTGCCTTCTGAATAAGATTTAAGCATCCTTCCCAGGGTCCTCCTTGTTGTTTAGCTTTTTTAGGTCTGTAGATTTTAGTATGTTTATCCTATATTATGTGGCTAAATCCACTTATAAGTGAGTATGTACCTTTGGAAATCAATCTGGTGCTTTCTCAGAAAACTGGGAATGATACTACCTCATGACCCAGCTATACCACTCCTGGGCATATATATCTGAAAGATGCTTAACCATACAACAAGGATATTTGTACAACTATGTTCATAGCAGCTTTATTCATAATAGCCAGGATCTGGAAACAACCTGATGTCTCTCAACCTAATACAGAAACACAGTGGAATACTACTCAGCTATTAAAAACAAGGAAACCATGAAATTTGCAGGCAAATGCACAGAACTAGAAAAGATCATCCTGAGTGAGATATTCCAGAAGCAGAAAGGTAAACACCAGTTTTGATCACACAAAACATGGAAGTTTCACGCTGCACACGTCAGAAGTTGGAGGAGCCACAACATGGAGAATTATCAATGCCTGCATGGGGGAGGGCACAAAATGACCGAGAGATTCCCTCAAGGAGCATGCTCAGAGAGTGAAACGCTAGTTTCCCTCACTTCAGTTTTTGATTATACTTTATCTAGCATCGAACCACCCTTCTCACGGCAGGGATTACATCCACTTAGTGACAAGAAAATCAGGGCCTGTGTGTGCAGTGCTCAGATTTGGTGAGTTGCATCAAGGGAACACCTAGAAGAAGCTGGTTCTACTAGGTGCTTGGTCAGAGGCCTATATCTACCCTCTAGCCTACCACTACCTCTTTAGAGAGCTGGAATCATATTCTCCTCGAGATTGCCCTTCTTATTGAGATAAAGCAATGATGTTCATGGGATCAAATGCTGCCCGGCTCCTATGCCGTTAAACATCTGTGGAAAATGAAGGTAGAGACAGTTGGAAAGATGAATAAAGAAAGGGGCAGAAGAGACTGGAAGGAAAGAATGCCTTTATGAAAGATGCCTTTACGAAGCACCTACAGTAGCACTAGTTATGTTTTTTTCTGGAAAATGAATCCATTTAGCTGGTCCTTTTGTCATCTATCCCAACGATAATTAGGTATGTTAGATTTATTGTTTTCAGATTAAAAACTGATAACTTAAAATCACCTTCTATTTCTCCACCCAGAGAGCATCTTTGGATGGGAGAATGGAAATGCTCCCTGCCTTACTTAAGAGATAAGGCATTGTCTCACATTTCTAAATGGGCATCCCGGCTCTGACAAACCGCTCTGCTCCCCAGGAAACAACTCACAAGCTTTAGCTGCTGCAAGATTAGTGATAAGAGACAGATGAATAAAGACCAATTAACAGGCTAGATGTACCTTATCTAAGCAGACTGACAGGCAAACAAAAGCTTTTCTCAGGTGCCTGCCTAGAAAGTGCTTTATTGAGAGCACAGACACTGAAAATAAGTGCCTGTGTGGTAAAGAGCTGGTTGATCCAAGGCTGCCCTCACTCTCATTCCTAACAGGACTCATCAGGTTTCCTTTTTCTTTTTTCCTTCTTTTTTTGATTCGTGTTTGTGTGTGTTCTCTATATGGTGTGTGTGGGGAAGATGTTCCTGTACAAATACACATGGAGGCAAAGGTCCATGCTGTGTGTCTCTTCCAGTTGCTCTTTAGCTTTTTTATCTTATTATTTATTCATTTTTTTAATAGGCTCTCTCCTGGAACCTGGGAGCTCACCCACTGGCTAGTCTAGCTGACCACTGAGCATCCAGGATTTTCCTGTCTCTGCCTTCCAACACTGAAGGAGGATAAATTGTCAGCTTCTCAAAGGCTAAGTCAAGTTAGACAGATTTCTTTTTTCGGTTGCTGTTGTCGTTTATTGCTTTTCTTTAAATCTCTAATATATATACATATATATCTATATGATTTTTTGTAAGAATATTCATTTTCCTATGTGGTATGTATATAACATTTAAAAATAAATATAACAGAAAACTTTATGAAACAAACCTGCTCCCTCCTGGAGGGAGGGGAGACTTTGATGTCTGATTTTTAATTCACACTGCAATGTGGAAACTCCCCTGATAATTTATTGATTTTTGAGAGTGAGAGATCAACCAAAAGGGAAAATTCTAGAAGTACTGCCATAACCAACTTTGTATTTAGCTTATTCCTTTTGATAAAAGACTCTTACTTTGTGTATGATATTACATAGCAAATATCTTTGGAGCACACTTGGAAGAGTAACAGACTATACTCCACAGCAGCCTGCTAGCTTTGTGCTATTAAATTTCAACTGAAACATGGCCAGTGCTTCCATCTCTGTTTCTAAATTACAGGGTTTGGAATGTGAGGAAGTTGCATTTGGTGATATTCTTCTCTATTTAAACTAAGTTTTTCTTCTATAACATAAAAGCCATGTGCTCCTCTTCTGTCTTTGTGACTAATACCAATACTTGACTCATGACTTCTTTGTTCATTGCACACTCATGCATTTTTTTATCTATTATGTTTTCCCCATTTGACTGACATGTTTAGGAAAAGTCATTTAGTCGATCTGTTGAGTAGGAGGTCTTGGTTACTAACATGAGGAAGTGACTCACCTTATTTCTGGGCCAGTCAGCCAACTGGTAGAGCTGGATTTAGACAAATAGCCCCTTCCGCCCCTGACTGTAGGATGTCTGTCAGAGTGGGGTAAATGGCTTGCTTAAAGCTTTTCTCCTCGTGTGCTGCTTTCTTGGGTCTGTTCTTCGTAGAACTGTAGAATAAAGGGCATCACTTGAAACGCTGAAGATTCATTCCAACATTTTGCAGACAACCCAAGATGGCTGAATCCACTCCTGAGCTTTCTCCCATTCTCACCATGCTCCTTCTCTCCTCTTCATATGGCTGTCAGCAGTCTCAGCTGAAATCGGGGCTGTTAAGTGCTATGAGTTTAAGAAGACCTTTCCTGGCTACCTGGTCTGGGAAGAGTCCCTGCCCCTTTCCCATCATGGCATTTTCTTGATTTTCTTCCCAGAACTAATCGTACATACCACATTATTTATTTTCGGTAACATTTTGAAGTTCACGAAGGAAAGGCCTGTGCTGTGATCTGTACCACCATGTCCCTCGCATCCTAGGTGTCTAATGCTGTGTAGGTACTGGATCCAAGGCCTGAGGTGAGATCTTGAACCTTTAATTTTAGACTAACTTCACCTTTGAGGTCCAGCTGCATGCAATGTGCATATGCACTCCTGTGCACCACACTCATCTGACAAAAACAAACAAACAAACAAACAAACAATTATTTGCCTCAATATTTTATCTGTTGACTGCCATTGCTGACCGCCATTTCCCCATCACAAAGGTTTGAACTGTCAGTCCACATAAATTTTTGTAAATTTGTATCATGCAAAAGGGGTTAGTATGGTGTGGAGCCTAGAGATAGGATGGTCAGTGGTTTCCCTTTTCCCAAGGCAGTAATGTTCATTCTGAAAGTGCAAAGTCTATGGTAGGCTAAAGAGCTTTCAAGCAGCAGGTAGATGGCTGATGTAAGAATCTCATACTAATTATTTGGAGAATCTGGCTGCTGTAAGAAACTATGCTGAATCCTATTTTCAATTATGCAACTTAGGGTCATCTGCTGAGTTTTGGAAAACTATGATACCTTGAGCCTACCACTTAAGGCATTGATAGGAGCCCCCAGTGATGAGTTCCAGGCATGTGCACATTTTCTTGGTGGGTTAGGGGATGACATTCTGGGTACAGAGTCTACCGTGATAGCATAAAGATCATTGTCCCAAGCTTTTCTTTGGCAACTTAAAAGCCATTCATTCTGTTCTGTCTTCTTGACTAATGACAGTAGCTGATTTCTGTTTTCTATTTCTTCATTTTCATTTCTTTACTAGAGAATTTAGACCTCCCCAGTACACACGTAGAAAGCTGGATGTGGCTCCCACCTGAAGCCTCCTGCACGAGGAAGGGGAGAAGAGACAGGCGGATCCCAAGCTCACTGGCTACCTAGCATAGCTAAATTCAAGAGGTTCGGGTTCAGAGAAAGATCTTGTCTAAATAAATAAAGGTGACAATAAACTTGGGAGACACCTTATTTCTACCTCTGGCCTTCACATGTATGTGTATAAACGATGCACACACACACACACACACACACACACACACACACCACCCACTGCCACCATTGTATGTCAGAGATCAAAGTAGAAGGTGAACTTCCATGTTTGGCAGCAAAATTTGTGTTCAGTGTGTTGATTATGTCCTTTTGAAAACCAATAAGCTAATAACTACATCAATTGCAGGATACTTAATTTTGTAGATACATCAAGAAAGTTACTTTATACTACTGTCTGATTGCTTGGTCGTAATCAGTGTGGGGCATCTACACTGTGAGTCTCTGGGATGATGCATTTCCTGGAAGTGTGCCAAGCAGCCTTCTGTAGACTGATCATCTCCCTCTGCCCACTCACCATATGGATTCATGGTTTTTTCTGTTTTAAGTCAGGGTTCAGGGCTTTTTTCCTTCAGCAATTTTTTTCATAAGTGGCTTTCTCAATTATTATTTCACAAAGCCTCTGGCTTGTGAAATCCTTCCCAATTTACCTTTGTCAATCTCAGTGTTTAATACACATGTCACTAACAATCTTCACTCCCTTAATAGGAGTTCGGACAATTTTAATATGAGCTGCAAGGGCTGGAAGTCATGTGGACTCAATGATGAATGTCCAGTAAATATTTGTTGACTAGGTGAGCGGACGGGCCTGCTTTCTCCATGAAAACATATCCACAAGGGCAAGTAAAAATAAAAAAAAAAGATTTGGGGTGGGGGTTTCCCAGTTTGTTCCTGTGAAATAAAAATGAAAGAGTTTTCTTTTTCCTTGTGTCTGATTTCCTCTTGCAGGTTTCTCCACCAACTGGCTAGTGGCCAACTTTGTCAGGGCTGAAACATCAGAGAGCCAGAAGAGAGGATCTCAGCTGATAAATATTTGATTTACAAGGTAGTGAGAGGTTTAAAGAAATGGAAAGGAGTTTGCCTAATGGGAGTTGTGTTTAATATAGCAAGGAAGATCACCAACAACCAGGTCTGTTTTCCTTTGCAATGGCCGGTGGGTATCTAACTCTATCAGGCTTGTTGTGATACAGATTATGTTGGACTTGGCTGGCAATGAGGTGAAGCTGGGGAGGACTGCAATGCTCCTGATGCTACAGCACAAACACAGCTGAAGGGAATATCTTAGATTTTCTTTTCTTCTCTTCTATAAGCTGTGATAAATATTGTATGTCTCAGCAGCATAGGGAAAAACGATTGATCCTTTTTCAGTGATATAGACATGTGGCTGTATATGTTATATGCAGAATGAATGATGGAGAGAGAATGGGGAGGAGGGGGAAGGAGAGATGCAGGCAGCTATGTATAGCATTGCCAAAAGCGGTCTATCAAAGGGATGTCAGGAGCGGGAGAACATATGATGATTTTATCCCCCATTTAATCATTTGTTGTTTTTCTGTCATCAAAGTTTTGTTTCCTTACAAGTTTTGCTCCACACCCCCACCTCAAAGTGTTCCAATAAAATAGACACAATTAGGACACCCCCTAAACTTGACTGAAATAAATACTTAAGAAAACAGTGTGCTTCCTCTTGTGTAGACTGTAAGTCTCTTACAAAGGACACCGCTGTGGATACAGTGGGCTTTGAGAGCATCACACTTGAAATTGCTCCACCCTAACCTTAAGAATGATGCAGACCATTCTCAATGGGGCAATATGGCCACTAAAGGAAAAAAAAACTGGTTCTTCAGGAACAGCAAAAATTATTAGATAGTATTATGGTTTCTTACTCTCCACGGGGCTGTTGTACACAAATAGATAGATGGTATTGGTCTTTTTAGTTTGACCTCACTTCCCAACAGGCAAATTTACCTGTGGAAATATTGTTTTGGCTGCATGCATTATTCTGGAGGCTCCTTAACCAGTTAACTTTAGAAGGACTTTGTTTCAATGGAAACTCAGTTTTAAGGCTGAGATCTGGGGGCGGGAGAGGTGGTTCAGTGGTAAATAATACTTACCTAACTTGCAGAGAACCTGGGGTCCAGTTCCAGCATCCACCTGGTGGCTCACAACTGCCTGTAACTATAGTTCCAGGAGACCAAACATCCTCTTATATCCTCCAGAGAGTCCTGCATGCATGTGGTGCACATAAACTCAAGCAGGCACACACACATACACACAAATAAATTAATGCACAAACAAATTTTTAAATACTGTTAGCAATGGAGTGAGACTTGTGTACATATTCAAGATACACTCCTAATTCTTTGTGGATTATTTATTAGTTTTTCTAAATAAGAATTCTGGGAGAGAGTAAGAGCTGATGTGCGGGATATTCATTAAACTTTTAGGAAGCTGTGTTCTCTTCTGATTATAAATACCTTACTGTGGACCTACAGAAAGGCAGAAGATAACATATGTGACTCTTTATTCAGGCAATGGAGATAGGTTTATGAGTTCCCTGAGGATGGTTATCAGCTTTCTCCATACTATGGACATTATTCGGTACTTCATTATGAGGTGTCTTTTGGCTAGCTTAAATTTCTAGAAGTAAAATAGTTGGACGACCCCGCTGCCCCCCCCCCCCAAAAACCCAAACCAACCAACAAAAAAACCAACCAATTAACCAACCAAGCAAACAAACCAAAACCTCACGTCCTTTAAAATACCTTGATTAATTATTATTTATTTTTTAAAGAAAGGAACAGGCTGGCCTTGAACTTGTGATCTTCCTGCCTTTGCTTCTTGTATGTCTCGGTATATAGATGTGTGCCACTGTTCCTGGCTGATGTCTTGACTTTAACAATACTTTTGTTTATGCAGCCTTCAGCATTTTAAAAGCAGTTTGCCCTGTTAGCAGTACCACACACACATGGCTTTCTTACCATATTCTCAGTAGTATTGGGTGGTATTGTGGTAAAAGCCTTAGTTAAATGAATCTGAAAACAAACAAAGAGACTTCTTCTTAGAAACAATAGTGAATGTGACAGGGGCTGGGAAGATGTTTAGAGGTTAAAGCACGCTAGCTGTACAGACAAGAAGACCAGAATTCAGAGCCCCAGAACTCACGTAAGCGCTGGATAACTGGCTGTCTCACCCTAAAGTCCAGCCCTCTGAGCGTGGAGGCGTGAGATCAAGCCACCTAATGAGCTAGACTGTCTGTTCCGGTGAAGGAATGGGGGAAGATCCTTGATATCAATTGCAGATCTCTTTAAGAACACATGTGAACACATGTACACACACACAAACACGCACGTGTATATTCATCCACACACACCACATACTCAAACATATGAAGTCAAAGAAAATAAACGGTTTGAAGTAGCTCATGCTTTTAAACAAGTTTGTGTGATTTCAAATGATCTCATTGTTTTCACAGAAAACTTTGGGATTGGTAGAAGATTGAATTCCCCTCACAGGTCATTTTCAAAGTTTTAGACTTTCAGTTTAGATTTTTCTGTGTCAGAGATAAGACACAAAATAGAAATTTACTATGTAGAGAATATCTGTGACCAGGATGCCCTGAGCCCATCAGAGGATGGAAACTGTAACACAAACAATGATTGTTCAGTTCTGATGAAGCTAGGAGCTTAGAGGTGGTGGTCCTGTTGTAGAAGGAGTCTGATGCTGGGGTTGGCGGTTGTGAAACCGAAGGATAGACAGTGTCAAAGGAGAACAAGAATATGGATTTTCAGAACCTAGTCTGTCCATCACCAGATGCCTAAATCTCTTTATTCTGTGACCATCCTAAAGGATAGTGGGCCACTTCTCTTTCTTTTCTTTTCCTCTCCTCTCCTTTTCCCTTTTCTCCTTTCCTTTCCTTTCACTTTTCTTTTCTTTCCTTTCCTTTCCTTTCCTTTAATTCCTTTCCTTTCCTCTCTCCTCCACCGCTCTTCTTTTTTTGTCAAAAGACATTTTGAGCTGCTGTTGTTTTCTGTCCATGCTCTGAACTCATAAACCCAAAACACGGTAAGGTCTGTCAAAATTATGAGTGATGTTGAGGAATTGCATAGGTGTTAGGAGGATTTAGACCTTCCTCCATGAAGACTAAATTAGGTTATATTTCACTGATATTTCAAGTTCAAATTTTTTTATTAGTTAGGAGGCTGAATGTCTTTTTCGCAGAACTTTTAATTTTTTTCTAGCTCCACTATTCTTCTTCCGTTGCTACTGGCATTCACAACTTACATAAAAATATGTAGCAAAGCTAAATTGGAATGGGATGAAGGGTTTTCCTTTGCATCAAAAGCAAAGTAAGCTTGTGTGTGAGTATGGTATGTAAATACTTGTGTGTGGGTGTGCATGCCTATAGATGTAGAAATTAAGGAGGATATCATTCTCCTCTGTAACTTCTTTGTATATTCCTTTGAGGCAAGGTCTCTTATTGAACATGAAACTCAAGATTTTTGTTTGTTTGTTGTGTTTGTTTTCAGATAGGCTGGTAGCCAGGAAGCTCCAGCAAGCCTCCTGTCACTAATATCTTTGTACTTGTTTAAGGGGTGCTCAGGGACATAACAGCTTTTTATGTAGGTGCTAGGACCTGAATTCCTGTTGTTACGTTTGCACTGCAAATGTTGTTAACTACCAATCCTTCTCTCCAGCCCCAAAAGTTGGTCTATAATGGTGAACAGTATTCAACCAATAACAAAGTTCTAGATGGTCTTTGAAGACAAGACTAAAGAAGAGCTGTGTGAGTGAAGAACCCCAGCAGTTGCTTGTTGAATATGTAAGGGACATGTCTGCTTGATTTTGCTGAATGCTTTTTCTTCTTCTTTTTTAAAGATTTATTTATTTATTATTTATAGTGTTCTGTCTGCATGTGTGCCTGTGTACCAGCAGAGGGTACCACATCTCACTATAGATGGTTGTGAGCCACCATGTGGTTGCTCAGGACCTCTGGAAGAGCAGCCAGTGCTCTTACCCTCTGAGCCATCTCTCCAGCCCCTGATGAATGGTTCTTGCTGGGTAGGAATATTCCGCTTATATTCCAATGGCCACATACTATTCCTCCTCTATCAGTTCCCTCTATGTACGCATCAGGGTTCTCCAGCAACAGAACTGGTTGGATGTGTAGGTAGCAACACAGCAAGGTGCACACAGGCAGAGATGAATAAGTCAAAGATGGATAAGTGGTAGGCAGAGAGGAGATGATTAGCTAGGGGTTGACTCACACCATTGTCTGAAAGCTGAAGACACTGAGATGCTGGTCATACGTCCTGGTGTGAAAGCCTTGGTGTTACCAATGGGACACACCTCTGGCCATATCTGTGAGGGTATTTCCAAAGGTTGCATTGAAGAGAGAACACCTATCTTGAATATGAGGTAGAGTCAGGGATAGAAATGAAGAAAAAGCAGGGTGAGGACCAGTCTCTCTGTCACTGTCTAGCTCTATCTTTTTGTATTTCTGCTCTCTTTCTCACTTTCCTAACAATGGACTCAATGTGACTGTGCTTTCCTGCTACAATCTGAAACCAGGTGCCCAATTATACTGTCCCTTCCTTATATTGTCTTTATCAATTATCAATTATACTGTTCCTTCCTTGTATTGTCTTCATCAGGTGTCTGTCACAGCGATTATAACTAATACAACTAGAAAAGCTGTGATGGCGACCCTAGTCCCAGGCCAGCATTAACCTTCCTAATGCTGCAACTATTTAATATAGTTCCTCCTGTTGTAGTGACCCTCCAACCATAAAATCATTTTCGTTGCGACTTCACAACTATAAATTTGCTACTGGTATAAATCTCAAAGCCTAGAAATCAGGGGGGAATGCTAGTGTGAGTGGTGAGGTGCACAGGTCAGAGAAGCTATGGTTCCAATGTCCAACTGTGGAGAGAGTGTCCCAGTAGGTGGTCGGGGGGACTATTTCTATTTAGATCTCCCTGAATGCCAGATGACTGATGGTACCCACTCGTAGTGAGGGAAGATATCACCCTCTTTGTCCAGCACGTCATCTGCCTTCCCAGACATACCTGCCATTAGCACTTCACAGTTCCATGGGTATTCCTGAAGCCAGTCAAGCCAACATCTAAAGTTTGTAATCTCCCTCTGTTATCTCTTAACTCCAAATTGGCTACATGGGTGGGTGCATGGAATGGACAGTTCCTCCCTATTTTGACCTCTCCGATGCAGCTCTGTAAGGAATGCAAGTGGAAGAACTGCTGAAAACCCCCTTCAGCCATGGTGTGGGTGTGTGTCCAAAGGCATGCTTACATCTCAACCTGTAGTTCTTGTCCCTGTTGGGATTGAATGTCCCTTTCAGCAGGTGTCACCTAAGACCATTGGAAATCATAGATATTTACATCACAGTTCATAACAATAGCAAAATTACTATCATGAAGTAGCAACAAAATTATTGGTTGGGAGTCCCTGTAATGCGAGGCATTTGGAAGGTTGAAAAACGCTGCTCTAGGCAGTGTGTGCTGTGAAGATGGTGGAGATCACCCAGCACCCGGCACCAGACATCAGAGCTGTGTGCCAGCTCCCAAGTTGCACCCCTCCTTCCATGCTAATGAGTTCAGTTTTCAGTGAAGTGCACTTCACAAACAGAAAAAAAAGAAACTCAAAGGTGACTTTGTTTTGTTTCTGATTTGAACACTATCACAATATCCATAAGAAAGAAGCCAGCCTCTAAAGGGCTTATCATCATAATAGCAATATTTTTAAAGTGATAAACTTCAAAACCAGAAGAGGTTTTTGTTTGTTTTCCTTCTGGGATAGATAGTGTCCCGCAGGGTGTTCCTCTGGGAAATCCTTGTCACAGGATTAAAGGAGTGAGGCTTATGGAGGCAGGGCCTGCTCCCATCTCCTTCAGAAAAACAAACAACAGAAGTGTTACCCGCTGCAGGAGCTGGCCAGGGTGGAGACAGAAACATTCTGCTGTTCACTGACCCATCACAAAGACAAAGATTGCCATCCAAGAGGCTTATTTGATCAACATATTTCATTAGGATTCCGCCTAAATGGAAAGAGGCAGAAAAGAGGAATATTGAGATTCAAGCTTCCTTGGCCTCAGATCATTGATAAATTGGTTACGACAAGAATCCATCCCCCAACTGTAGTACAGGAGACTTGGGGAGAAGCTCATTGGATTTATTTAAATGGCCCGAGGCCTCAGGGTGCCAGTGCTTCTAGTTGTAGCTAGGACTTCCTCTAAGGAGCAGGATTTAGGCAAACCTGCTGAGTCGGATTCTCTCATACTCTCCAAGGAGATCCTGCTTTTGTTTCTTTGAAATTCTTTTTAAAAGATTATATTTGCTTCTTTATATGTGTTGGGTGACAGTACATGCGTCACAGTGTGTGTGAGGTCAGAGGACAACTTGTGGGAATTGGTTCTCTCCTTCTACCATGTGGCTTCCAAGTAGTTGAACTTAGGTCATTAGGCTTGATGACAAGAGTCTTTACCAGCTGAGCCATTTTGTCAGCTGTTTTAGTGTGAATGTAAGAGAGAGAAGAAAGAAATTCAAAGGTGACTTTGTTTCTGATTTATTTGAACATTATCACAATATCCCATGAAAACAAAAAGCCAGACTCTAGTGTGATGGATTTTACGACAGGTTTAATGCTGACAGGAGCAGCATAGCAGAGGCAGAACACAATGAAAGATATTTCTCAGACCTCCTTGGGCATTCCACATACACATACCTACACACAGAAACACAAATATGCATAAACACATGAGAAATCTATAAGAAAAGGATGTGCTCAGGATTAAAGGTAAATCTTGAACATCTGGTACAACCAGAAGTCAAGATGTAGGCAAAGAACATAGGAAGAGAGGGGCTGCAGCTTGAAAGCAGCCAACCAAGCCATCTTATCTCAATAAAGGGGCTGGTGGGGTGGAGAAGATGGTGAGAGGCAGGTAGAAGCAGAATACTGGGCTGCCCAGGACCAGTAGCCTGGACTGCCAGTGCTGGGAAATCTGCTGAGGACCCCGTGGGACTCACAAGGAGCTGGCAGAGGCTCCAGGCATGGGCGAGCTGATTTGATTGCTATTCTTTAGATCCATTCTAGGACCATTAGTGATCTTGCTTGGGAGAGCAAAGAGATCCCCAGTTGCTTCTAAGGAATTCATACTTCCCAGAAACACCTTAGAGAAGGCAGCTGTTCACTTATTTGACACTGCAAACCTCAGGCATTGTTCAATGTTTTCCCACCTTCTTCTCTAAGCCAGAAAAAGCAAAGTCCTGATTATAGTCATTTATCTGGTTAAGTAATGTGTTAAACACTATGTCCTTTTTTATTAAAATATATTTTCCTTTATTTTCAAACATTCTTTAATTTTTATTTTTTATATTAATTATAGGTTATTTGCTTTGTATCCCAGCCATAGCCCCCTACCTCATTCCTTCCCAATCCCACCCTTCCTCCCTCATCTCCTCCCTTCCCCTTTCTAAGTCCACTGATAGGGGAGGACCTCCTCCCTTTCCATCTGACCCTAGTTTATCAGTTATCTTCAGGACTGGCTGCAATGTCCTCTTCTGTGGCTTAGCAAGGTTGTTTCTCCCTCAGGGTGGGGGTGGGGGTCAAAGAGCCAGCCATTGAGTTCATGTCAGAAATAGTCCTTGTTCCCCTTAGTGGGGTACCCACTTGGATACTGAGCTACCATGGGCTACATCCGAGCAGGGGTTATAGCTTATATACATACATGGTCCTTGGTTGGAGAAACAGTCTTATAGAAGACCCCTGTGCCCTAATATATTTGGTCCTTGTGGAGCTCCTGTCCTCTCCTGGAGGACATAATAACTCCCCTTTTTTTTCATATGATTCCCTGCACTCTGTTGAAGGTTTGGTTATGAGTCTTAGCATCTGCTTTGATACATTGCTGGGTAGAGTGTTTCAGAGGCCCTCTGTGGTAGGCTCCTGTCCTGTTACTTGTTTTCTCCTACTGAAGATCATCCTGAGTGAGGTATCCCAAGAGCAGAAAGACACACACAGTATATACTCACTTATAAGTGGGTACTAGACCTATAAGATAGCATAAGCATACTAAAATCTGTACACCTAAAGAAGATAAACAAGAAAGAGGACCCGGGGTAAGATGATCAATCCTCACTAAGAAAGACAAATGGAATAGGCATTGAAATACTATCTCTTAATTACCTGGGGATCCTTACTTCCTCTTTCTTCATTGCAGCCTCCATCCCCATAGCCTTCCTCCAGCCTTCCTGTGAACCTCTGTCTCAAATACATGATAGTCAAATGGGAGAGTTTTAGGAATCAACTTGAAGCCACAAGGAAGGCAGCTCAGGTGAGAAGCATCCCCCATTGAAATTATGCTAGCTAGTGACACCTGACTGTGCCTGAGTTTGCATTCCAAGCACCCACGTGAAAAATGCTGAGAGCACATACCTGGGACCAGAGAGTTGGATGGGTAGACAGAAGTGCTAGTTGGTGCTAGTTGGCCTGTCACCATAGCCAAATTGGCAAGCTCTTGATTCAGTGAGAGGCTTTGTGTTTTGGTCCTCCTTCCAAGGGTCTAGCCCATGGGTGAGGACAGGGGGTGCAAGCAGAGGGGGTGAGAGGAACCAGAGTCACTACACACACACTAGGAGTCAGGTGAATGCAATCCCAGGGCAAGCAAATGCAGACTCAATTATTCCCGGAAGAGAGAGCACATCATATAGCTTTGCGTGGCCATTCAGGTTCCTCCACACCATCTCTGAGCCTGTCACTGGTTGTTAGTCTCTGGGCAGGCTCCCCAACATCAGGCTATGCACCCTCCACCGTATTGTCACCCCAGGCCCTGAGTTCCCATACCCCTTTGCCGGAATGCTTACAGCTTTGTCTTAAAACAAAATAGGAAAACGGAAGAGGAAGTTACGTTGTGCTCACCTCTGTTTTCCATACTCAGGTAAGTGCACAACCACATACCCATGTGTACACACACAGACATGTGTGCACTTTCATACATGATGCACACACAAAAACCCTCTTACAAAACCGAGAACAAGAAGACAATGAAATAATAGCTATCCCTTGCCCCCAAGGCTGTTATAAATGAGTCAGCAGTGAGTGAGAGACTTTGCTGAAGCCATTAGCTCAACGTTAGCTCTGTGGGGTGTGTGTACTTATCTGTGGATAACCTCAGGGCCATTGATGGGTGACCATGAGTATGCTCTTAGCTCTTTAACTGCTTTCTTATTACATTTCTTTTTATTGTAGTAAGCCATTCTGCACATAAAAGTTACCATTTAAACACACTCATCCAGATCTCCCAAGGGGAATCTGCCTCTTTTAAAATCTATTTATACCATATACAATGGAGAGCCAATTGCAACACCATCAAGGAGAGGAGGGCTTTCAAAGGATACCTGGGTAGTGAATGTGTGTGTGCGGCTGACTAAGATGTCACCCAAATGGAGGAAGAAGTGAAGGTTTGCTCATAAGCATCTGAACTGTAATGACATACTGAAAACATCGGTGATTTTAGGTGCCTCACCCAGGGGAAAGAGACTCCTGTTTATGGTAAGCAAGTAAGTGTAAATGCAGATATAAAATAAAGTGGGAAACAGGGAGACGAGGCTGCAGGAGAACAGCTGGAATTCGTGAGGCAGGAAGATGTGACAGAACTTTTGGGAACTAAATAAATAATTAAGAAGACAATGCAACCACTCCTGATGAGAGCTGATAGACTAGGATCAAAAGGAAGGAAAGGAAGACCTCCCCTATCAGTGGACTTGGGGAGGGGCATGTGTGGAGAAGGGGGAGGGAAGGCAGGGTTGGGAGGGGAGGAGGGAGGGGTTTATGGGGGGATACAAAGTGAATAAAGTGTAATTAATAAAAATTAAAATAATGAAAACAAACAACAAAGAGGAAACCCTGAAACAAAAATCTATGAAATTGGGGGCTGGAGACATGGTTCCATCAGGAAAGTGCATGCTAAACAAACATGGTGACTCCAGTTGGATCCCTAGCACCCTAATAATTCCACCAGTGAAGAGGTAAATTCCACAGCACTCTCCTTGAGCTCACTGGCCTGCCAGTCTATTAGGACTGGTGAGCTACAGGCTCAGTGAGAAACCCTGTCTCAAAACTCATATAAAGGAAAATAGAGAAAGACACCTGCCACTGACCTCTGGCATCCACACACATGACACTATGCCCACACATAGACATACATATAACATACACACATATATAGTATATTATATGTTCATGTAGTACATTCAAACACACACATTATTGTTGTAAATGCTTATTAATATTTACTATTGATATATCTTTTAGTAAATCTGGTGTTAATCCTAAACAGCTGTATAACCTAATCACCACCCAGAAACTAAGATTTACTTGGTTAACCTAGAACACAATGCTGGGCGATAGTTACTCCATCCTAAACTTCCAAGCCCTCATAGTTTCCTAACATTTAGATTCACCCATTATACTTGCTTTTTATGAAATCTTAGGTCCGGTTCATTCTCCATGTCGTTCCAAGACTTCTCCCCTCTCTCTTCCAGCTTCTCCTCTGCCTCCCACTCCTTCCTGTCCTCTGGCTCCTCCCCTCTCCCTCCTACTCCTTCCTCTCCATTGCTCAACATTGTGGCTGGTTGTTTTATTTTGGCATGTTTACACAAAGTTGAGACAGGTGATGCTTAGAATAAGTACTGAAACCAGACTGAACCGGACTGAAACCAGAGAGTGTGGGAGAGAAATCAGCATTTGAATGAACAAGGGTAAGGTGTATACATTCCAAAAGAACATTATACCAACACACTATGAAATTGGAAGCTTGTAGGTGAAGATGAATATAAAAGAGTCAAATTCAAGCATGGACTTATTACAAATTTTCTTACTTAACAGGGAATGCTTTCAGCTATATTATATTGTGTATGAAATTATATTATATTGTATTATATTATATATATGAAATATATACAATAGATGACAAGATTAGGTCACTGTATGGGACTAACGATTATAGAAGGATGGTGCTCTGGAGGTACATGTGTAAAAAGTCCCCAACCTTCTATATCCTGGCAATTTCTCCATACATTCTCCCATCCATCCATCCATCCATCCATCCATCCATCCATCCATCCATCCAACCATCTATCACCCATCCATATAATATGTAATTAAACATTTCTTTAACATTCTCAGGCAAGAACCCTTTCAAAGTTGTGAACAAATTTGTTCCTCTATGGTTGTTGTATTTGGAGTAAGGGAAGGAAGGAGCAAAAACACAGGTAAACCAGAAAATATAAGGCAGTAACATCTGCTATGAACAAATTTCAGCAGAATGGTAAAATAAAATATGTAGTTTTTAAAACATGAAATAAATTATTGAATGCCCTTTTCTTTCCTTCACTGTTCTAATACCTTTTATTTCTTTTTCACACATTTTTTACATTTATTAATTTGTGTTTGTGTGTGTGAGAGACAGAGAGAGAGAGAGAGAGAGAGAGAGAGAGAGATGGTAAACTTCAGCACATTTGTGGAGGTCAGAAGACAGTTTACAGGAGTGGGAATCTGTTTCCGCCTACCAAGTGGGTCCTGGGGATTGAACCCAGGTCATCAGGCTTGGCAAGCAAACACCTTTACCTACTGAGCCATCCTACCCATCCCCTTCACACATTTTTTTTTGTGAAGCCCATACTAAGTGCTGACCATATCTAGTTCTTACTTTCATACCCCTCAACCCACACACAAGACAAAAAGTGAAATATTTTGAATGCAATAAACTCAGTAAATCATTTAAAAGATTTAGCTGCTTGTATGCGATGAAGAATATGAGATTATCAAAAGAGCGGACACAAAAATATGAGGCATAATTAAGAGAGGAGCAGGTTAAAAATAGATGACAGTGAGTCTTATTGGCACAAATAATGAGTCCATCAACATGGCATTTGAATAGCAGGAGGCCATCATTCATCTTCTGTGTCTCATCTGCCTTGGGAAGTTGGAGAAAGCAGGGCATTTTGCCAAAATTAGAAGCAATTTGAATTGTACATATTAAGAATGTTGACCGAAACTTGTGCATGTCTATATTTTCCTTCTGATTGCTGGCAAGATAAAACTTTAAAGTTCAAAGAAAGTGGGAGTGAAGGGGCGGAGTGAAGGGTAAATATCATCATAATACATTGTACGAATTCTCGAAGAATTAATAAGATTATTTTAAACAAGAAAATGAGGGATGGAGAGAGAATAAAGATGAAACACCCAGTGAATTTGAGTTCATTGCAAAGAATCAGAGACAAGATGATCTGGGGTTGGATGGAAGGGGAGGAGGTCCTCCCCCATCGGTGGACTTGGAGGGGGCAGGGAGGAGATGAGGGAGGGATGGGGAGAGTGGGAGGGAATGAGGGAGGGGGCTACGCCTGAGATGCAAAGTACCTAACCTGTGATTGATATAAAAATAAATGAAAAAAAAAGAATCAGAGGCAAATGAATGTAAGAGGAAGGAAGACAAAGGGGGAAGCAGTGATTATCAAAGTACAACCTGGAAGCCGTTAAATTTGTTCACAGAGTTTAAGCATGCTGGGTGGATGGCTGACAAGCTTGGGGCAGGCTCCTCTGGTAGGGAACCGCCAGTGACAGAAGCCGAACACTTCCCTTCTTAATTCTCCTGGGAATAGCAATTTATCTTTCTCAAGCCAGGGTGGAAAGGGAGCACTGCGTGCCGACCGGTTGGGGGACCTTCCCGCTCACCTCCTAAGTGAATGCTGTGATAGGATTTAACTGACTTAGCGATGCAGTCTAGTGCTGGCTTTCCCAGTTCATTCTCATCCCTACACTGCTCACAAAGGCTATCCAGGGTTCTGGTGAAGAGGCTTTTGGGAAGTGTAGGTTTACCATAAAAGCCAAAGTGATCTGAAATCCCAGGAAGAAAGCTCCAGGTGTCTTAGAGTGGAAGTGACTTATCTATGAGACTTAGGTAAAGAGTTGTAACTAGTGGTGTCTTGCATTTCAACACTCTTGAATATGTTCCTTCCACCTAAGGCGTATAAATACACATTCATGAAGGAACCCACACAATTCCTTTATTTTTAGGAGACCACATTAAATATTTATGCCCCTCTGTCCTCTTAACCAATCATTTTCCCTAAGAAAATAAAAGTATGTATATAGTGTGATTAAAAATTTACCTTGTAACAAATAACTTCAATTAGCACCTTCCTCCCTCCCGTTCTCAGAGCTGGGCTGCATCGTGCAGTAACGATCACTTTTGAACCTCTCAGACTGGGAAGACACCGTATCAACGGTGGCAGGCCAGTCAAAACACAGTGTAGAGTTCATATCCATCAGAATGTCAAATGATCTCATTAGAGTCTCGGGTCTGTACGTGGGTGCATTTCAATGACTCTGCTCTTCCTGCATGCAAGTTTAGCAAAGATTAAGCCGTTTAGCAGCGACAGTTGGCTGAGGCAGCCAAGTAGGGGCTTAGATGAAATGTGTCAGTCATGTTTCAGCAACTCTGCCTCGACAGGAGGCCATTGGGAGGAACCGCTGTCACACAGCTACTGCCCACGTGGGTGGAATTCTTCCCACAGAGCATTCCTCATCTAAATTTTGTAAGTTCTTTGTGAGCCTTTTCCCCACTATGACTGTATTCACCATGAAAATTAATTCCCTGAACATCATAGCCTGAAATTATTATTTAACATAATGTAATTTTTTAAGAAACCTCCTTCGATGTTGGAAAATAATATATTGAAAAGATAGACTTTAGAATTTGCATAAATAAATAATGTATTGGGTCCCGGGAAGTGGCTCCGTGGATAAGAGGGCTTGCTGGACAAACTTGAGAACCTATGATTCAATACTTAGCAGCCCTACAAGGTGCACATGGCTGCGTGCACTTGCCCTGGTGTTAGGGGGCAGAGAGAGGGGGAGCCCATGCAAGCCTTAGGCAGCTTACCTGGCAGATATTTAGATAAGATTCTAATTCAATCAGAGGCTCTGTCCCAAGGCAGAGAGAGAGTGATCAGGAAAGACAGCTGATGTCTTGCGTTTACACTCATGGTTGCGCTTGCTTGCCACCATGTATACACTGCACACTCACGAATATACACCATACACAGAGACACACACAAAGAAACGGCATATAAGAATTACATAATTAAACAACGGCTCTTACATATTATCCTACTTCCATAATACTAAATTTCAAGCTTTACTGTTACTCTTTACGTCTCCAAAAATATTTTATTAAAAAAAAGCCTACTCACCTTTATTTAGCTTAATTTTGGGAGTAGAATATTGTTTTTGGTGTTCTCTCCCACTGAGGGGAGAAATCCAAATGTCTGTAGGTAGCACCTAGCATACACTATAAACATCTGCTTAGGGCAGCAGTACACGGAGCAGAAAACCTTGGCCTTCCAAGGGTCTGGATCCTAGGTTACTCCAGGAACTAGGCTGACCATTTCATACACAAGTTTCTAAGATCTGCTCTTTCTTTCTCAAGGAGGTTGATGGTCATCAGATCCTCACAAAATCTGGAGCCTCTGAGTGTGCGTGAACACAAACATTACCTGAAACAAGGAGCCGGTTTAACTCACAAGGAAGTGACCCTGAAAGCAATATTATCTGTTAGTTAAGCTGGGATGTTAAGCAGTTTTGAATTTTTATTTTTTTAAACTAAGGGAAACTCCTTTACCTGTGTTTGATGAAAAGCCACAAGTTCTATGAGTTTTGCTGTGGAAAGAACTCAAGAAACTCAGCCCACAGCTGTCTGAATAGAGAGGTCTCTCTCAGAGAGAACTGTGTTAAGTGTCAGCACCAGGGGTTGAAGGAGAATGTTCTCATTCTGAAGGATGCTCCCGAAGTGGCTGTGTTTTCCTCAACTCAATATTCATCTTGGGGTCTTACATGTTGATGCAAGACTTCATCGGGGGACATTTATGAAGATGCTTGTTAGGTGCTTTTATTAATATAAAGAAATAATACTTTAAAAGAAAAAAAAGTCATTTATTTTTATTTTCTGTGTATTTGTGAGTGCCCGCATGTAGGTATATGTTCACCATGTATATCTGGTGACAAGAGGCTGGGAGATGCCATTGGATCCCCTGGAACTGGAATTACAGATGGCTGAGTCATCCAATAGGAGTACTTGAGATCAAAGGCATTCAGGTCCTCTGTGTGAACAACAAATGCTCTCAACACTGAGCTATCTCTCCATACTTCTTTGGGGGTGATCACTCCCTTGCTTTGTTTTTAGGGAGAAGTTTGGCTTTAAAAACTGAGTTTTACTTTGAGATCTTGAAAAGTTTTAGTAAGCAAACTAATGACTAACATTGATCCAAGCAACAGGAAGACATGTCCGCAGATAACTGCGATGGAGAGAATTAAATGCTAGAGAAGGAAGCTTGCCAGCTTCCTGGATGGCTCCGCCCCTTCCATATGGGGGTTCTGGCAGCAGCAGGGAGGGGGTGGATTTGCTGAAGAGATGGCACTCAGGTCAGATTAAGGAATGAAAGAACTCTTCAAATAGGGACTTCAGTCTCCCTATTGATGGTTTGTTGAGTGTGAAGGAGACAATGTGAAATAGGATAAAATAAAAAGAACATTATTATGTAAGAACTTAGTGTGGCATTCTAATTGAAATTAAAGTTCCGCTTGAAATGGAATCAAGTTATAGCATTTTAAGATTATGCAGCACTTTGTGCTTTTCCAGGGTGATTCTTCATCATGTTAGCATTACCTTGAAAGGTGTTTTAAACTTTAATGTATTTATTCATATGTCACTTAAGCTCTGTGAGTGAATATTGTCCAGAGTTAGAAATTCAATGACACCCTAGACATCGCTCCTGTGTTCACAGAATATTCTCAATAGGCTCTGAAGATCTTTCTGGTAGGAGGCTCAACTCCCTTTGAGGGCAACAGTATCGATAACACAGATACTCAGCGTGGTCTGTTGAATGAATATTTGAACATATTTTAATAAGGTAATCATATAATATTATTTTAATAAGCAGACGTTTCTGTGTGAATGACCACTACCTAAAGTCAAAACTTCTGGCTTTAAGTCTTTGTACAGATGATTCTGGAATTCTTATGTCACCTTTTCCATCCTCAATTTCATTCTCTTGGGGGTCCATGAAATACAGTCATATAGGAATGTGAAGAGGGTATACATGAAATGTCTTTTCTCTCCTGAACTAAATATTGGAATGTGGCAGGTAAGAGCTTCAAAGTGGTTCAGCAGACCATGACCTTGCTACACACACACACACACACACACACACACACACACACACAGACACACACACACACAGACACACACACACAGACACACACAGACACACACACACACACACACACACACCTATTCAGTAGTTCTTAAGAACAGTTGACTCTTCTCAAAACTCCCTGGGAGCTTGTATGCCATCTGGGTCCATTTGTCCTTCTGGTAGTGACACTTGGCTATCTATGAGAGTGAGCATTTGAGTCTGGAAAAGCTTCTGCAGTGAGCGGTGTGTGGCTCAACTCTTGTTGCCGTCTTTGCTCTGAGAATAGCAAGTCTGAAATGGTCTGACAAGAACATGAGGTTTGTAGTCCATCACTTCTGGGTTAAAACCTGGTTCTAATGCTCTCTGTAAGTCTGGAAGACTGACAGAATTTCTCTGCTCATCTTATTTTTTTCTCATTTGAAAAGTAAACTGTTTTTCATATATATGTATATATACACACACATTTATCAAAGCACAGAGAACAATAAGAGAGATTAAAAAGGACTAAACATTTGGAAAGTATGTAATATTCAATGGATATATTTAGGAGTAATTTTCACAAGTTTATCTGTAGAGACAAGTCAAAGGAAGTACAAATCTTATTGGGAAAGTGATTTTACAGAACATAGTAAGTTGACCCTACAGTGTATACAGAGTTTTAAAGCTCAAAATAGACAAAATGCATTTAAAAATATAAAATTTACAGGACAAAAATGCATTGGGTATGTGTGTGTGGTGTGTGTGTGTGTGTGTGGTCTCACCAGTTCAATTTTGCGAGATTACTTGAAAATCAGAAAATGTTCAAATGCCAACTTTTTGAAACACAGATTTAGATATTGGGCTAATTAAAGAGATTGCTGGTAGTCTAGGATTGTGACATGAAACACAAGAATGATATTCAAGAAGAAAATCAAATAGAAACAAAGGAAGTTTGTGAATGTATACTGTGATAACACAGTGCCAGTTGCTTATAAAGGTTTTGAGAGAGAAAGAGAGAGAGAGGAAGAGACAGGGGGAGGGAGAGAGAGAGAGAGAGAGAGAGAGAGAGAGAGACAGAGACAGAGACAGAGACAGAGACAGAGACAGAGACAGAGAGGAAAGGGAAGGAAAGAAAAGGAAAGGAAAGGAAAAGAAAAAACCAAATAAGAAGCAATAAAACAAAAAGAATCAGATTGCTTTATCAGCAAGATCACCAGGTGCTTCAATGGGCATTAGTCAGTCTTAACAAGAGAAACACTTGCACTTGCTGGCTCTATAGTGTTTCCTGATGTACAACTGGGAAGAAATATTTACCATGGCCACTGGTGTCATACCCAGTTATTTGTTACTATTATCATTACTGTGACCAAGTATCTCACAGGGGTAACCTAAGGCAGGAAGGAGTTACTCTGATTATACTTCGACTGTTGTGCCTGGCAAGGAGGGCAGGATTAATGGTGACGGTGTCTTCTGCTGGCTGCAGGAGTATGCCATAGCTGCTAACATTCTGTCTACAGGTGTAAAGCAGAATATGAATTGTGACACTTATTTTGCTTTCTGCCTCTCGCATTTTGAGTCAGCATAGGATCCTATATCATGGGATGGAGCTGGCCATATTCAGAACCTCTGGGAACCCCCCCCCCCAAGAAAGTCCCAGAGGTGTGTCTTCTAGGTGATTCTAAATCCAATCAAATTGAGACTCAAGAGTAATTAATGACCCCATACCCTAAGCACATAGACATCAGGACGTGATATAGACATGAAGCCCTGGAGGGGTGGATGGAAGGGTTGGAGAATGTACCTCAGTGAGTGATCATGCTGAACCGTAAACGGCAACCCACGTGGAAAAGGAACCTATTTATGCCACTTCCTGGGTTTGGCATATTTATGATAGATGAATAGTGAAATTGTTTGAGTCTGGTCATGGATCTGTCTTATGTGTTTATTCAGTCAAAAGAGGAAGGGGTAATAGATTATACATGATACATAAGAGCCACATGGGATACTGGAATGGAAAGATATAAGTGGGGAGGGGCAGGCAGATGAGGACGAGCTGAGGGCGGGGAGAACATGCCACGAGGAAGCTTGTTATTTTGTAAACTAATTAAAACCAGAGCCTAGAGAGATGGTCCAGTGTTTGACTGCTTGAGGTCCAGGGACTAGAGTTCAATTCACAGAACCCATGTTTGGTGACTCACAAACTCCAGCTGCGCTACCTTCTTCTGACCCCCATGGGTACCAGTACACCTGTGGCACACACACACAAGCAAACATACACACACACACACACACACACACATATACCATATACATAGAAACACACAAACACACACACAAATACTGCATACAGTCAGAAACATAAGTAAAATTAGATATTTAAAACATCATAAAATAGTAGTTTTAATTATATACAATTTCTTTCTAAAATAATTCCATCGGTTCATCTAATTATTTGTTCCCTAGTTGGTGGAACTGCTTGGGAAGAATTAGAGTGTAACCTTTTTGAAGGAGGTGTGTTACTGGCGGTGGACTTTGAGATTTCAAAAGACATTACACTATTTCCATTTAGCTCTCTCTCTGCCTCCTGGTTGTGGGTCAAGATGTGAACTCTCATTTGTTCTTCTATCTGTACTCTAACCCTCTGAAATGGTAATAAGAATGAAATATTTCTGAGATACCTTGATCATGTTATTTTATTACAGTAATAGAGAATAATGAAGAGGACACAGGCTTCCAGGAATAACCAAGAAGCAATCTGCAATTGATACCTTCCTCAAAGAAACAATCAGTTTTCTCTAATAAAGTGTCACCACATATATTAACCACACTTCAGGATAGGCCCCATGACCAGGAGTATTTGGCCAACACAAAATGAACTCAGTGGTATCTTAGTTGAATTTTCTGTGTCATATTGTTTTGTCTGGGCATATATTGACTTGTTGGTACTTTGTTGGTATCAATTTTTTGTGCTTTGTGGGTATTTTTATATATTTCTTGCTTTTTTGTTTGTTTTTCAAAGAGAAAGATAAAGGTAGTAAAGTTGGGTGGGGGATCGAGGAGGAGTCAGAGGAGGGAAAAGCAATGATCAGAATATAATATATGAATTTTTTCAATTACAGAAAGTAACTAATACACAAGTCATTCAACCAACTAATCACAGTAAAAACTCAGGCTATACCTCATACCTTAGTCTGCAAAGAGGGCCTGTCTTTACAGGGAGGAGCTGAAGTTGTTGCCAGAGGATTCTGATGAGATTAGGGAAGAACATAAAGGCCACTTCAGATGAAAAATGAAAA
The DNA here is from genome assembly GCA_028658305.1 of Pachyuromys duprasi. NCBI lineage: Eukaryota > Metazoa > Chordata > Mammalia > Rodentia > Muridae > Pachyuromys > Pachyuromys duprasi. Next base: position 10,215,381 of record CM053761.1, on the reverse strand, counting down.
TGGGAGGAAAGAGAAAGATGGAAACTAGGAAGCTCTGTTAGGTGTGAGAAAAGTATTTCTCTCTGCAGTTGTAGAGGCTGAGGACAAACACATAATGTAGCAGTTCCGCCATGGGCTTTCGGCAGGAGTGGTGATATCACACCAATGTTCAGGTGTTTTCCCTCTTGCAGGAGTTCTTCTAAGGAAGGGAAGATCACCCATCACACAGGAGCCCATTATTCTTTCTGCAGTGAATGCCTTTAGATACTAATGATGAGAAACCACACTAACGTTTGGAGGGAAGATTCTAGATCTTGAATTCTACCTCAGACATGAAACAGCTTGCTGACTCAAATGATGCTTAAATTCCCAGGGTTCAACTCCCCCAGCTTCACAAGAGTATTTGTCTGAAGAGATTTGTGGAGAAAGCACCCAGAGATGATGCCTAAGGGTGAAGAAATTAGCAAGGGATCCATCCTTAGCTACGAATTATAATGCACCTTCCAGAAAGACTGAAGTAGAGATTTCTGTGAGAAGTGAGGGGATGGTCAAAATGATCCAAAACTTTGTCCACTTAGGTATCAGGAGGTTCAGAGTATTGGGGCATATCCTCCCTTCCACTCAGTTAGAGATCACACATTTGCCTTTGCTTGGATTTTGAACTAGTTTACTTCATCTAGCTATAATTTCAAATGAACTTTTCAGCCCAGTGAAATGGTTTGAAGGCCAGTTGATTTTACCTTCAGGTCCTTTATTCAGTCTTGAGTCATCTTTCATGTGAGTGTACTCAGAGAAAGATAGAGAACGATGTCCTGTGTCCTCAGTATCTTACCAAAGCACAGAGGATGTGCATAGTCGTATGATGGGAGAGTTCATCAGAACACATTGAATAACAGAAACAGACAAACAGATCTCTGACCAACCAGCAAACTATCAGTAGAAACCTACTGAGCCCTTACATGTGCTAAATGCTAAAAAAAAATTGTCACCAAAAGTCTAAATCTAATATATGTGTATATACATATGTAACTTTTATTTCAGTGTAGGGAAGTGCTTTCCCAAATTAATGCCCCTGAATTCTTAGCATATATTCAATGAACAGAATGATCAAATGTCACTGTGGCATGTATTTACATGTATACCATATATACTTCAGTCATATTCACCCACACATTTCTCACTCTTGCCTCTACTCCCTTCCCATTGGTGTAGCCCCCCTTTTCTCTTCCCAAATAGTTCATTTTCTTTCATGCTGGTGTGTGTGTGTGTGTGTGTGTGTTTATGTGTGTGTGTGTGTGTGTGTAGTAGCAGCAGCAGTAGTAGATTATTTGTCTTCCTGAGTCTGGCTAATTTTGCTTACTATGATGATTTCCAAGTTGCATATGTTTTCTGTCCTTATTTAGTTCTTATTTGTACACATTTAGATAGATATAGCACATTTTCTTCATCCACCCTTTTGTTGATGGAACTAATTCCAAAAGTGAGCTATTATGAAGAGTACCACATAAAAAATGGATGGGCAGGTAGCCCCGTAGCACGCTTGTGTAGCTTCTACTGAGTCTTGTGGTAGTTCTATTTTTAGGAGTTGTTACAGTGATTTCCACAATATCTGCAGCAACCTATATTTGCTTTGATAGTAAATAGTTCTGTTTTCTCTGTATCCTCACCAGCATTTGTTGTTTGTTTTCTAGCTAATAGCCATTCTGAGTGGAACAAGATGAAGTCTTAATTTTAGATTATAACACATTAGTGATTTTAAAATGTGTTTGACCCAGCCCACCAGTTCTCTGGACTTAGTTGTGGTCAGCTACACCTTGGCTGGGCAGATCTGCTTCTGTGGGAAGATTGGGTATTAGTGTGAGTTGTGGCTTGCTAAGACACCTCCATCTCACTTTTCATCTGGCTAACTTGGAACTGTTCCCATTGCAAAGTCAGGAGTTCAAGAGAACATGATGAATGTAGAATGTGGAATATAGAATGTGGAATGTAGAATGTGAGACACATGACATGGGCTGCAGGGTGTGGGACCTGGGATGTGGGAAAAGGGGTGCAGGATGTTGGGTGTAAAATGTAAAATGTGGAATGTAGAGTGAGAGATGTGGGCTGTAGAGCACAGAACATGGAATGTGGGTTGCGGGGCACAGAATGTGGAATGTAGGGCATGGAGTGTAAAATGTGGAATATGGAATGAGGGGTGTGGTTAGGTGGAACATGGGACATAGGATGTGGGATATGGAATGAGGCCTCCAGAGACTAGATTCAGAACTTGCGTGCTCTCTTTCCTTTCACCAAATTCCACTGTTCAAAACAAGCCTCAATTCATGAGGTGAATTTTATTTAGAGTCCACCTTTTCATAAGTTGACAACTCCACACCATGGGAGCACAGACAGGCCAGTGATTGTAACCACCAAGAGGCTCACTTTCCTGCGGGACCAGTCATTGGACGGATGACAAGCACTACTGTAGCACTAATGTAGGTAACCCTTCTCAAGAGTCAGATACACTTCAGGACACCACACAAAGAAACCTTATTTAGTGCATATGCTTCTTGCAAGCAATGGGAAGTGATTGACACACCTGACCTTTGTTTTGGTCTCTCTTTTTCTTAAGTGACATTATTAACAAATGTTCGAGACACTGTTAAATGCATAGAAAATATTTAAAACAGCAGATCATATCAATAATAAAATTGTAGCGGCCAGAGTAATCTAACTAAAGGAATCAGAGCAAATAGCCAGCAATGTGACTCTGCTAGAGATATGAAGATTAATTATCCAGTGGGAGAGCCTGAGACTCCTGTTTACAGACAAGGAGTTAAATTCTCACAGCAGCTCAAGAGAAGACTTTTGAATTAATGGCTAATTTCAAACAAAGCATTTAATGTCACTACTTGAAATGTTTCAGTAATAATTCACACGGTTTAATTCTAAGCCACTTATGATTAAATTTCAAATATGCTAAGGTATTATTAGACATTTATGGGAGAAATCATTTTTCCCCCTGCAAATTAAATGTTCCTCTTTGACAATTATTCAAGTTATGATGGGAATTCTTGTTTCCTTTTAATTATAGCCCAAACACTTATATGGATAATGCGGCAAGACGTTCACTATTTCATTCTGGACCTTTATTACTGAAATGCAAAATATCTCAATCTCTAGCCCTCGCCCCCTCCCCCTCGGTTTTCTTTTTAATCCCGTAAAAGCATCTGTCTTTGATTTCAAGTGGAATACCTGCTGTGCGGGATGCCATGCAAATCCAATTTGTGTGTAACAAAACCAAATGGGCTGAAATGAACTCTGCATTTTAAAGATGTTTTTGTTTAATCATCGCCATCACTCCTCTTTAATGAATGCATAATCAAGTTAAACTTCAGGCAAAAAATGCAAAGGCTGTGTTTCAGAGGGGGCTTGCAAACTCTTGTCTCGTCCCTCACTGCCCATCTTTCTTCTATCCCTGGCTTGGCAGACCAGGAAGAGGAAAGATCTTCAAATGTGTGGCATGGCAAACTAGTGAGAATCAGCAAAAGCAGCAACTGCTCTTTTTCACCCCCTTCTTGCTTGTAATAAAAAAGAACTAGTGTTTCTATCAGGAAGTGGGGTTTCTGGGTTCCTGGCCTTTCCTTCGCCTTTGCTTTTCCTCTCCCCCTTTTGCCTTTCACAGGAGACAGGTGGTGTAATATGGCTTTGAGGAAGGGAGGGTAGAGAGACCTATACCACAAGACATTTCTCTGCTACACACACCTAGCCTAAATGTTGATAATAATTTCTTAAAGAAACACGCGCACTCGCGCGCGCACACACACACACACACACACACACAAAACTCCTCCGTTCTTGCTTTTGGAAGAAGCAAATCTCCTACAAAGACCCAAAGTTTCCAGGTGACTCTTGAGTTTTGTGCAGTCATAATGCAGTTCGGATAGAACAATTAATCATGGGCAGGGAAAGAGACAAGGCAATGTTTTATAATGGTGGGCCCTAACCAGCCATCTAATTACTAATTTTCTGAACTAGAAAGCCAAGCACTAACATAGGGTCAGATGATGCATGAGTGGGAGGGCCAGGGCTGCAACAATGGCCTCTGATCCTCAGTCTGTTCAAAGCAACAGGAAAATAAAACATTTGCTAAAGAAATGCAGTAAAAAAAGAAACGCACACACACCAACTTTATCTGATAAACTGTCTACACAAGATTTGCATTCATGTTGGGTAGGTATTAACAGAACAGGTAAATGAGTGCAGATCAAATGTGATTTTCAAGCAAATATCTAAGAATTAATGACAATGCCTGAATGATGGGATTTCTTCTGCGAAGCTCACGTAGACAAATTTGTAACAGATAGGAATTAGGATTCAAATCAGTAAGAGTAAGTGACTGCTGAGTGCCCAGCTCCTGAATAGAACATCTTTATCATTCCTTTCAGGGCCTAAGGAACATTCCAGGAGAAGGAGCAGGAAGAGGATAGAGAGGAGGGGAAGTCTATTCATCTTCTGGATCTAACGTGGCTGTTTGAATGATGTGAACACACAGCAGCTGCCGGCAGAGGACCTGCACACATAGCCAAGACATGCAAGAAGCAGGGGGAAGAACAGGGAAGAAGACAGCAGAGGTGAGAGGGGGAGAAGACGGTGGGATGGGGGGTGGAATGTGGTCACAAAACGTACAGGAAGTTGTTAAAATAAGAATAATACAAGAGCGAAGGGGGCCCATGAGATGGCTTAGCGGTCTCTGCTGCCAAGTCCGACGGCCTGAGTTCTATCTTTGGGATCCACAGGGTGGATGGAGAAAATGAACTCCTGCAGATTATCTTCTGACTCATATAATGTGTTCCCCAGAAAATAAATGAATATAACGTCTTCTGCAAGAGCAAAGGTCAGAACCTGGGTAGATGTTCACTCTTCCCCCATCATCATTTACAGAGCACAGAAATGCTTTAAAACAAGACTAAATAACTGGATATAAATAGCTAAGGTTCTTGTGAAATGAGTTGGATTCACTTTACTCTTCACCGAGAGTCTCTGCGGTGGGACTCACTAAAGCTAGATGGCCAGCTTGAGCTTCTCTCGTTGTCCTAAAATCCCAGCACAGCAAGTTATTTTAACCTGCTCACATGTTTCCCACTCAGAGAACTGGCTCCCTCCTTTGCTCTTTAATTTCAGAAGTGCCTCAGTTTCCCTTTCGACTCTTGCCAGGTGTGGGACACAGCTGCTGTGGCTGTACCAGCTGTTAGGTGATGTGTGGAGTGGTTAGAGGGGCCCAGGGGGCCCACACGACAAGTCTATGAGATTTATGCAGTGAGGGCTATGGAAAGCGATAGGACAGCCTAGTGGAGAAAATATCAAAGAAGCGTGCACACTTTTCTGACTTGTTTGAGGGTGGTTGCCCCTGAGGGAATCAGCCCAGAGGGCAGACACGTCAACACTGCTTCCCAGAATCATGCTCTTGGAGGCCTCCCCATTCTCCGTCTGCTCAGCCAGTCCTTAGCAGCTTCGTGTCCCACACATACTGGTAAGAAGAATTATTTCATTTTTAGGGGTGTATTTATCTTTTATGTGTGTGTGTCTACATTTATGCATGTGCCTTGTATGTGTGGTTGATGCCAACAGAGGCCAGAAGGAGGACATTGGATCCCCCTTGGAACTGGAGTCACAGGCAGTTATAAGTCGCCAATTGGGTGCAAGATGCTGAACCCAGATCCTCTGGAAGAGCAGCCAGTACTCTTAACTGCTGGGCTACCTCTCTAGTCTGAGTAAGAAAAATTATGATCGTAATAAATAAACTTTGTTCTGTGAACCTTTAAACATAATTCTATCCTGGGCTAGATATTTTACCTCAGCATTACTGAGCAACTTTCACCAATACTACTTCAGGGGGATTTAAACACATGTGCCGTTTCTTTCCTGAATTGATTCCCAAAGTGTACTATGGTCAGTAGGACCTCTTGACCCTTCCAGCTTTTCTTTTTTTTTTCTATACCAACACAAGACATAGTCATATTAGTATTAGTATATCCTGCACACCTGAAGGCAGAGGCCATGTATATAAATAGAAGGAGTCAAACAGTCTATTACGTGCAGATTATTTTTGGAGAAAGTTCAATCACTTTAATACAGTGATCATTTAGAGCAGTGGGGAAAATCATATCCCAGGTCTTCAAAGATAAGATTATCTGGAAAAATACACTGGTTGGTTAGTAACATTCTACATGTAGGTATACTGGCTACCCAAAGGCCATAATGACAATATTTAACACAAATATCAGAAACAGAAACTCAGTGTATGTGTGAACATTACATATATGTGCTTGTGTACATGGAGAGCAAAGGCCAACTCCAGGTGTTAATCTTTAGGCACCTCCATCTTAAGGTTTTAATTTTATTATTATTTTTTCAAATAAAGTCTTCTCAATGGGTCATTCATTGGCCTGGAACTTTCCAAGCAGTCAAGACTGGCCCCCCAGCAAGCCCCAGGACACACCTGTATCTGCCTCCTCAGCCCTGGGACTGGAAGTGCATGCCACCATGCCTGACTCCTTTATGTCAATTCTGTGGATTGAACTCAGGTCTTCATGCTTACCAGGCATGTACTCTACCAACTGAGCTATTCTCTTAACCAAAAACCTCCTCAGACCTTTCAGTACCAGGCTCTACCCAAATCCTATCTTTCTACAGATAACTAAGTTGTTATCCACATACATGGCCACTGGATGTCTCCACTCTTCCTCAAATGCAGTGGTGCCATTTCTTAACTGGCAGGTAGAAAAACAGTACATTTTCCCAAGGACTGCTCAGCAAGATCCTGTAAGATTTCAGGGTGTGCCCAGCAGCCTTTGATGCCTCTCACCTAGAAGAATGGCTTAGAAACAAATGACTGAAGAGACTAAATTCAAGGTGTGTGTGGGGGGGCTGGGGAGCACTTGTTGGTCCTATCTATCAGCAGCACTGTGTATTCACTTTCATAATTTGTTCCAACACCTAGTTTTTCTAAAAAGTTCTAAAGCGAAGCAAGTACTGAGGGCACTGGAGGCAAACAAGTGCCAGCTGGGAAAGGTGAAAGCATGGGAGAACAGGATGCTGACACACTGGAAACTCTTAGACCTCATGGGATTACAAAATATGAGCACATGGCTTTCTTCAATGGGCTACATGGTCTGAATTTTGATTTGTTCATTCATTCTCAGTGGTGGGACCCAACCAGGCAGCACCTGGGCAATGACTGGCTGCCTATTTGAGCTATTGTTAACAGACTATAGTTAAGTCCCACTGCTTTGTGACTTTTGACAAATGAGCTGTGTCTCTAAAGCTCAGGCCCTTGTTGACAAGATGGGTTAATACCATTTCCCCCAGATTCATTGAGAAGCTTAAATGATGTTTTATACGGACCCAGTGGTTAGAGGAAAAAAAAGTTGGGTAAGGCTTTGGGAAGCAATGAAAAGTTGAAAAGGGATTTTAAATCTTCAAAAGATCTTTGGTCTAGTTAAAATGGAAAATGGAAGGATTTAGGACTACTTCCATTTTATTATCTACTCAGAGTTAATGAAAATTATTTAACTCTGTTAACTTCCTCTCGGTGAATGTCCGATATGGAGAATTACACTCAGTCTTGCCAAAGAGTAGCCCCAAAGACCAGAGAAGTGGTACTGTTTCTAAAAAGAAAGTAGGTGCTTGGTTAAATCTTGGGATTTATGGAGCTGGGAGGGAATGCAATGAAGTGAATTTCTCTCCTGGTGAGTAGCTGAAGCTCTGTACGATGCAGAAACAGGCAGCTTTGTGCCATCCATCACACTATAGTGTAGGAGTCAGATGGAGAGGACACTGCAGCTGAATTTATGCCAGGTGCTCTTTAGCAAGGGCAGGAAATACTCAGACGCTACAGAAAACCAAAGCTTTTTTCCTTCTCTGAACACAGCCCATGAGACTCCCAAAGAAGTCTGTTCCTCTAATTCCATTCCATCACCCCCAACTATTTTATATCTATTTAGGGAATGCAATAAAACTTGGTTGTAACTAAAAAGCAGGCCCTGCAAGCAGTGCCTGCAGCCCCTGTATAGGCTCCTGCTGAGATAACAGTACCAGAACTCATCTGCAGGGAGAGCCTTTGTGCTCACCCATAAGCACTAGCTACCGGGCTCCTCAGTACTGCTCAGTGGAGGAAGCTGGCTTGGCCTTTGGTTTATGCTCTGCACTAGCACCCACGTCTGTATCCACAGATTAGCATGAATGAATGAGTGAGCGATGAGTATCAGGAGTCTTGTCAGCATCCAGTCACCAACTCAGACACTTCTGATATGAATGAACGATGAGGAGGATTCCAAGGATCCCATGAGCTCTGGCTCGGTTGATTCCAAATGGCTGAGAAGTTTGATAGTTTGAAAATCATCCAGTGAGAATTCATGATCAGGGCTTTACACTTGTAAGTTGGTTTTAGACAGGTAATTGAAAGCTTTTATTGACCGTATTTTATCAAAAGAATCCACCTGCCATGTAACTGCACAATATTCTGCATGCAGCAAATCATGGGCCCTGCCGACTTTACGGCCACTGGAAAATGCAAATGTGGCTCACACATACATTGGGGTGTTATTCAGGTGTAAAGAGAGATGAATAATGATGATGCAGGAAAAGAGATGCAACCGGAAGTCATTATGTTACGCAGAACAAGCCAGATCTGGAAAGACAAGTACTGCAAGTGTTGCTTTCTCAGATGTGGACTCTGGCTTTAAGTGTGTTTGTGTGCGCGCGCTTGTGTATGCAAGGGAATAGAAATAAATACGGAAGAGTAATGGAGAGCATGTGACATGAGGACAAAAGTGGGCGCTATTTGGAAGGAGAAAGGGACCAATAAGAGTTGAGAAGACGAGTGGGATGGCAAGGTGAATAAAGTGAGAAGACAGTATGGCGGTGTATGTATACAGAATGTCATAATGGAACCTATTACTCTCTATGCTGCTTTAAACAAATAAGTAAGTGCAGAGACCGATACTCCACAAGGACCGTGCATGGAGATAACCTAGACTCCTTGCTCAGAGGAAGCCCATAAGTTGCTCAGTTTCCAAGTGGGTTTCCTAGTAAGGGATGCAGGGGCAGTGTCTGACATAAAGTCAGTGGCTGGCTCTTTCACCACCTCCCCCTGAGTGGCAGCAGCCTTGCCAAGCCACAGAGGAAGATGATCCAGCCAGTTCTGATGAGACTGGATAAGCTAGGGTCAGATAGAAGGGGAGGAGGACCTCCCCTTCAGGGTCTAAGGAAGCAGCTCAGGGGGAGAAGAGGGAGGATGGGTGAGAATAGGAGGAGACAAGGGAGGGGGCTACAGTGGGGATAAAAAATGAATAAATTCTAATAAATAAATAAAATTAAGTAAGTGTATAAACATTAAGAAAGACCATTGGACCTAAGAAGAAACCAATTCTATATTCCAACTGTGTACTTTTGTGTCATAAATGCCAATAGTGGGAGAACATTACCCATGGGGAATTAGGAACTTACGTGACTGAAGTTAGTGTCCCAGTTTTTGCCCCAAGTTTGCCTTCATCTGCCCACACTGTCCCATAGGTCAGTGTCATCCAGGTGTTTGCTGTTTGGGAGGTAGCTGAACAAACAAACAAAGGACACACATGGAAGAGCCCAACAATGTTGGCTCCTCTTTCTGACACTTGCATGACCTGCAAACTTAAAGCGTGTGACCAGTACGTGCCAATCCCTGACGTCTAAATCATGGTCCAAGTTTCGTGTCTCCTAGAACAGTCCAAGAAGTAGTTTAAAGGAGAGTCTTAAGCTTCATTTCTAGATGTTTGTATCTAGTGGTATCTTTGGTAGGACTCACGGATTCTTGTAGGGAAATAGACTTAGTTTTAGCTAACACATAGTAATTACATACATTTTGGGGCTACTGTGTGGCATTTCAGGACCTGTATAAAACATGAAATCAGGCTGCTGGCACAGCAACCACCTCAGACATTTGCCATTGTTCTTTGTGTTGGCAATGTTAATTATTTTTTAACAAGTGCTACTGATGAATCATGTTTAGATGTTTCGTGGACCAAACTCTGAGACACAACAGTAGGTGATTACATCCATGGTTCTGAGAGACATCAGCATCATCTTCGTCCTGGAGGAAGAGAAGTGGTGAGACAGGAAACAGTGTTGAGGAGAGTGGGGAGGAGGGAAGGCAGGTATGGTGGGGGGCAATGAGCGCTTGTTCAGTCATCTTGAGAAATCGTGCAAACTTTGTGCCTTCATCAGATGACTGTCACCTATGGTTTGCGTCGGACTGTGAACTCAGACATGCTTAGGAAGGTAGGGGGGCTGAGAGCATAGACTTCATTAGTTTTATTATTGGTTTTGTTTTTGTTTTTACTTTTTAACAGTATGAGGTGTTTTCCCTTTTTTCTGTAGTCATTTATATTATATTATATTATATTATATTATTATATTATTATATTATTTATTTATTTTGTGTACTCTGATCTGTCAGTGTGAAAGGTCACTATCAGTACTTTGACCTTTGGCTCATTACTCCAGGTCACTATCAGTGCTCTGAGCTGTCAGTACTAGAGGTCACTATTCGTACTCTGACTTTAAGCTCAGTGCTTTGCTTTCAAAGGCGGATTTCCAGATGCAGGGGCAGCATGATGGAATCACTCAGAACAGAAGGTGAGTGAGCTCTGTGAGCCTTTAATTCATGTCCACTCACTGTCACGCAGGCTCTGCTGCTACAAGATGTCTTCTGTCCACAGTTGGTTGTCCACTTTCCAGACAGTGTTCTGGACTTTATCTTGCTTCTTAGAAAAACAAAAACAAAAAGGAGTTAATGCTCAGACCTGGCATCCTTGAGCTTCAGAGTTTGAGAAGTAAATATTGACCTCTAAGTAGTTCCATGCCTAACTAAGCTAAAGCAAAATTCCCTACCAGATTCTCTAAAAATCCCCAGACACAAGCGGTTAAAAGAATCCTCAGTGTCTCCATGGCTTGTCTCAAACCCACTTGCTGTGAACCCCGAAGGAGCGGTGTTCACCCCAGGGTGGGGTCCTCACCTCTGTCAGGAACATTTGACAGTGTATTGAGGTAGTTTTGGTTTTCACAACCAGGTGGTGTGAATGACAACTACTGGATAGAGACCAGGGATGCTACCAAATCCCACAGGCCACAACCCTGCCACAGCAGGGAACGAGCCAGCCTGGATGCCTGTCCTGCTGCGGCCGAGACCCTGCCTGTGGAGAAAGCAGAGCCCTGGGAAGAACAGTGCAGCTGAGACTAGCTTCTCAGCGGTGGAAAGAAGCTTGACTTAATGTCCTCTCAGTGTCTTGCCTCATTCACATGTTCTCTACACAAAAATACATGTAGACACTGGAGGAATCTCTGGAGGCTCTAGGCACTCGGCGAGGACAAGGGTCAGAGCCAGGGACAGAAGGCATCTCCATTCTCAACTGTGTGTCTGATGACAGCTAGCCAGGGCTTCTTACCTTCTATGCCTTTTGTGTATGGAGGGGACTCACCCCCACACTTGCTTTGGGTCTTTGGGACTTTGTCTCTTAGAAGGGCCCCCCTTCCGTGTTGGGTCTTACATTTGACCTCCGATAGGTCAAGTATTCTGTCTCTGAGTCTGGGTGTTTCATTCAGAAGCAGCAAATTTAAACTTCTTTCTCTGTAGCATGGATTTTATCAAGGGAGACATTTCCCTACTTGGGCAATAAGTCCCCACAATAATTAGCACTAATTGCGATCCAGGTAGGGAGCTTAAGCAGAAAGGCTGACAACTAAATCACTCATGACGGTAACCTAGGGACTGGTCTCACAGGTCCCCATTTAGTCACCAGAATGAAGAAGAGGGCAGAATTAAGTGACATGAGTAAGTCAACTTTAAGAACGCCTTGCTATAAATAATTAGAAAACTACTTGAGCTGGATGGCCTCACACACATACATACACACACACACACACACACACACACACACACACATACCCCTCAGTGGGAATCTGATCTCTACGTAATTGCAGACAGAGACCATATGGCTAGCAGCACAATTATTCTTTAAATAATATATAGGTCTGTCTGGTAGCCCAGGGACAAGATCACATGTGCTCCAGTTGTGTCCTGGAGATGTCCTTGCGAGTGGTTCTCACCCGATTCTTCTTCAGTTTCTCCATTATTAAAGTGACCCAACTACTACTACTGTTCCCTTTTCCAGGAACAGCCATCCATGCTTCTAGAGCTCCAAACACAGAGGTGAAACCTTCATCAAAAAGAGCTGTGCAGTTTAAGCAGATGTGAGTTCATTAGCTTCCTGGAATTATATTCTAGTTTTGAGGGTGTGGTGTTTTGAGTGAGAAATGTCCTCCAGAAGCTCAAGTGTTTGAACACCTGGTCTCTGGTTGTGAGGCTTTTGGCGGAGGCTCTGGGGAATTGTGGTTCCAGGCATGACGCTGGGGGCAGGATTTGAGAGTCCGTAACTTTGCCTCACTTCCAATTCACTCTGTCTGCTTAATGCAGATGTGATCTCTTGGTTTCTTGCTTGGGCTACTGCCCCCATGCCTCCTCTGCACCAGGGACTCTCTCGCCCCACTTCTTCCCATGCCTCTTCTCCCCCCACTTCCCCTCATGCCTCCTCTGCACCAGGGACTCCCTCTCCCTACCTGTTTCCATGCCACCTCTGCTATTTCCAACTCCCTCTGGAATCACAAGCCAAAGCAAGCTTTCTTCTCTAAGTCACTCTTGGTCATGGGTTTTTATCACCACAACAAAAAGTAACTGTTACATGGGGTAAACAGGATGGGAAGGTGAGAGAAATAGATACTTGCTGCAGAGAATAAGATTTGCACAAAGAAGTCTTTGTCATATAGACCTAGGGAATAGATGCCAAGCAAATTTCATGGGCTTTTGACAGTTTCTCTCTAATCTTCTCTGTACGAGTATAGAATAACAAGTGGTATAGATTGTACGCAGGTAAATTTCCAACAATCCAGAAGAAACCAGAGATACTAAACCCATTCTAGTGGGTTTATCTTCACTTTGATAGTCTTTGGAACTTTCCATAAGACGAGAGATGAAAGAATTCTTTAGAGTGGCAGCTTTGGCATCCGGTAGCTGAACAGAGCTCTGCCTCTGTCACTAGGAAGGGGCAGAATGAGCTGACACTGAGCTTGCGTTTAGAGCCACTCCTATGGTGTCTCAGAGACTCTCAGTTCAAGCCCAAGCAATTTGTCCTGGGAGAAGTTTCTGGGAGAAACAGCATTTCTGTGATTTGTGACTCAGTAGCTACTTAGGTCTGAACAAGCCACAAGCTCTCGCTATCTTGGACAAACTCACTCTGATAATTAATCCACTGCCTGTAGGTATGGGTTTGAGCATAAGCTCATGCCATCACAGAAACCTCCCTGGGCAAAAGCAAGCCAGTGAAGTTGCCCTTTAGGAGAGCCCAGTTCTTGAAAGAGAGGGTACTAGGTACCCAAGCTTGCTCTAACAGCAAGTGTTATGGATGGAAGAATTTTGTATGAGCAGTGGTGCCCATTACATTTATTCCTATTCCTGTGAACACCTCCACAGGATCAGAGAGCACCTGGCTACACAGCTTTGGTGTTTGCATGGCAAATTAGAGCACACAATGAGAAGACAGGAAACAAAGGTGTGGTTTCAGTCAATTGAGAGATTCAGAATAAAGAATTCCAAAGGCTATAGCAGGTGTCTCAATGTCTGAGGAAGTCAAGATGCTGAGGGTCCCCTCATAAGAGTATGTGATTTGGGGTGCTCTAGAAAGCATGACTTCTATCATTTGTGACTGAATTATAGGTAGAGGTAGCCATTGGGCTCAGGGGGACCTCTTGAGCGGAGCCTTAGGGAGTGTGTGCTATGTGAGTGATGCCACAATGGTGCATTCCACATAGAATGGAAAAGATACCTCTGACTGAGCAAGACACCATCGCATGAGAGGTGGACTAGGGTGGAAGTCCCTTCAGCAGCAGCTCCTGGACGCAGTGGTAAGTGGCTCTCCCTCTTCCCAGTGCCCCTGCTCTGCCGCTGCCACCTCAACTTCAACCTCCTTCTTATAACCACTTCTGTGTGCAGTGCAGGACCTAGAAAACCAGACGGGGGAGATTTCACAGCAATTCTGAGCACAGCAGAGGGGAGTCAGTGATGGAACCGGTACTGCAGTGACTGAAGTCCATTCTCATATAAAAGACAGAAATGGAATGGAATTCAGCTATTAAAGACAAGGAAATCATGAAATTTTCAGCCAAGTAGATGGAACTAGAAAAGGTCATCCTAAGTGAGGTAACCCAGAACCAGAAAGACACACATGGTGTATATTCACTTATAAGCAGATATTAGCCATATAATTCAGGATGACCATACTAAAACCCACAGACCTAAAGAAGCTAAATAACAAAGAAGACCCCAGGGAGGATGTTTAATTCTCATTCTGAAGGGCAAATAGAATAGACAAGGAAGAGCAGGAACAGGACGAGAGCCTTCCATAAATACCCTCTGAAAGACTCCACCCGGCAGAGGCTGAGACTCATTAGCCAAACTTTGGTCAGAGCACAGAGAGTCTTATGGTTGCGGGATAAAAGGACCCAGAGGGGACAGGAGAGGACCTAGACTCCCTACTCAGATGTAGCCAAGGGCAGCTCAGTCTTCATATGGATCCCTGGGAAGGGGAGTGGGAGTTGTCTCTGACATGGACTCTGTTACCTGCTCTTGGATCACTTCTTCCTGGCTGGCTGGTTTGCCAGCCCACAGAGGAAGAGGATGCAGGCAGTCCTGATGAGTCTTGATAGGGTCAGATGATAGGGAAGGAGGGCTCCCTCTTTCTACGGCCTAGGGAAGAAGGATAGGGGGAAAGAGGGAGGAGAGTGGGATCACGAGGAGATGGGAGAGGGGGCTACAATCAGGCTATAAAGTGAATAAATTATAAAAAATAATAAAAGAAAAAATTAAAGAAAAAGAAATAGAAGTGATCTGAAGGAAGAATGGCTTGGCGGTAAATGCTGTATGGTAATAAGCAGAGAGCAAGGAAAAAATGCCCTCCCCCAAAATCCTAGTGGAGTACTTTGGAGGAAAATTATTGTATAGACTATAAGTTCCTGTAGAAGAGTTAGGGCAGTAGGTGAGCTCTACTTATTCAGTGGCCCTAATATGAACTGAAAAAAAAATCACCAACCTAAATCCTGTGACTTCCAGGCTCCCAAATGAAGAACTACTATTCAGTTACACTGCTTTGTCCTACTAGGATCTCTGAAATGGTCTAACAGCAGCTATTTGATTTTTATTCCCATTTACTCTATTTTTGGTAATAGCGTGTCAACATTTCCCTGGAGGACTCCTTTATTCCCAGATTTCTACTCATGTATAATGTTCCTAAGGAGCTGGCCAGCTTTGGAGGGATGGAGTCTCACACAGTCCCAGCTGATTAGAAAACTGCTTTGACCAGTGTTTGGTCCAGAAATGAGCACATGCCTTATTTTAATTGAGGGGATTCATGGCAACAATTGCGGAAACTTCTGCAAAGAAAGTTCCTCCTAGCTTGTTCTTCTCACTGTTTTTAAGCAGCCATTCATTGGTCATGAAGGAGGCGAGGGTGCTGAGCCTGATGTTGGTATAAGCCTCCCATAGCACTGCAGAGTGGGGTTGGTTTTGTACAGTTACACAAAGTCCTATAACACAAGGCTATACAGTTTTAGTATTTCTGCTGTGTAGGAAATCTTTATACATCTTTCTCTTTGGATTTGTGTTTTTCATGAGAATCCTACAGGAAAGTGGGGGCATATATTGTACAGGAGTACCTGTAATATGAATGTCTGCCAGTCCTCACCACTGTTTGCATATGACATTTATGTTGACCCACGGGCACAGAACTTCAGTGGGCCCTACAAAGTGTCCAAATGTGCACAACTTGAATGAAAAAGGACTCTGGCTGCATAAGTGGGTCCTGGCAGCACCGGTGTCAGGCTTTTCTTCTGAACAAGAACTTGCTTTGACTGCAGAAAGAATGTGATGATCTTCCAAGAAACAACAGCAACTCAGGGATTCTGTCTGTCATTGTGTTGCTCTCCTGTATTAGTCAACCATTGTCAACTCAAAATGATGCCACAGAAGGAAAGTGGGAGGATAGCCCACAGCTGCTGTTGCTTTTGGTTCCTCCTCATCAATAAACCTGGGTCGGAGTGTTGAGAGAATAGGCATGTCTCAAGAGTGATGGTAACATAGTCCAGGGAATGTTTTGTAGGGTTCCATTGTTTGGGTGGGAATGATACATACATATGTACACACATGAGGATGAGACATGAGATGTGAATTGCAGAATTTTTGTGTTTAATATTTAAGTTTTGTCCTCTGATGTTGGTCTTTAAATTGGCATTGAAGAGCCTGGCATGGTGGTGTGTGCCTGTAATCTCAGTACTTGAAAAGATAAGGTGTTCAAGACTGGCTGGCCTCAGCCACATACCAATTTTAAGATGAGTCTTGGGTACCCGACATCCTGTCTTGAAACAATGACACCACTACCACCTAACACACACACACATATACATGCACACACACACACACACACACACACACACACACACACACACACACACACACACCAATGAAAGAAAAACCTCTACTCCTAGCTGGCATTCTCTATTATAAATATTAGTGATAAAATTCATTTAGATAATTTAAAATTTTAACTTCTCTTTGTTTAGAAACACACACATATATACACACACACGAGTTTAACTTAAATAATAAAAAACTTATTTTGAAAGTACTGGAAAGGGGACTGCCCAAGGTCAAGGTCCTGGCATGGCTGATTTCCCCTGCAGACTCTTCACTTGGTGTGAAGATGGCTACCCTGTTCCTGTCTCTCATCCAGTTGTTCTGTTCTGTTCTGTGTGTGTCTTTGACAACTCTGTGTGTTCCCACGTATCTTTTTCTTCAGGGAGAAATTTGAATTTGGAGCCATTCACACCATCTTGTTTTTCCTTGTCTGTCTAAGGGGTCACAGTGCATGGGTGAGTGCCACTTACAAGAGAACCCAGGTAGCTGTGTCCCTGAAAAGCTCACCTCAGCATGGTATGTGTGTGTGTGTGTGTGTGTGTGTGTAGAGACTTACCCAAGTGACATCACTGGAGTTTCGACTTTCTTTAACAACTTCCAGGCATTTCCATTAATTGCTTACATCACTTCCAGGAGCAGCCTTGTGTGCCAAGAGAGGGCTTGGAAAAAAAAAAGTCACCTCATAACACCAGAATCATCATTTTGTGCTCAGTGTATCATGGTGCATTTAAAGTAAAATTCCAGTTTCATACCCACTAGTATTATGACACAGCAGCAATCCGTTCTAACAGCCAAAGCACCGACTAATGTAAAACAGGAGGGTAGCTTATATGGCATGGATGCATTGGAGGAAGGCGTGACCCCTGTGGAGGCAGATGGAATGGCAGAGAGTGTCAGCACACTGCTCAAGAAAGCAGCCAATTTAAGACTTAATTGATTATTTATTTATTTATTTATTTGATATTTCCATTTAAAAATTTTGGGCCATGGTTGACCACAAGTAACTAAAATCATAGAAAAATGATACAATGGATGAGGGAAGAATTCATACACATTTTTAGCAGGCATATGAGGCAGCCTGTATTAGTACTTTCCAGTGGCGCAAACCATAAATTCCATTTTTCCCTACACCATTAGCTCATAGATGGGGACAACTTCCTTCCCTAAATACACGTGGCTATGGAGTAACATGGCTGTGCTGTTAGCCCTCATTGTATTGTGCATCTACATTAACTGGGCTTAAATGTTTCATCTTTTAGAACTCACTGGGAACGACCAGTTCCCAGTGCCGTTTCTCAGTACTCCAGCATTCTGTCACTAATGGACAGAATATTTGCCATGCTCTTAAGTAAACTGAAAATAAAGGAAAAGAGCTGCTTAACCAGTGGATCCAGATGCTTGTAAAAAACTATTGCCACATGTCATCTCTGAGATGCAGAATGTATTACTGTTACTGGAGAGTCAGGTATCCACCCTTTCATTTTCACAAAGAATACAAGGGCTTGGGGGAGTCAGAAATAAACAACTCGGAGCCATAGGCACTAGAGCGCAAATGAATCTTTTTCTCTTCTACTTTGTGCTACTCACCTCCAATTTCTCATAGGACAGAGATGAAGGGTAGGGTTTTGAGTCCTAGGTTGGTATGCCTGTTTGATAAAAAGTCTTCTCTTAGGGTGCCTTTGTGTATTTTTTAAACAAAGGATCCTTTGAATAAAATATGCACCAGTCTATCAAGGTGCCTGGCTATGTTGAAGCCAGCGCTGGAGAGGAGTTGTTTCCTGGTTAAGAACTTTTAAAAGATGTAACTGATGCAAATGAATTCATTTCTCATTCAGAGAAAAAAGAAGTCACAAATGCTACAATCTAAACTGAGATCTTGTAGATGCGACTTCAATTACAGTACGTCTGAGGTAATCAATAATTACACAAGGCAACTTCTCTAAGGCAATGATGGGCCTCAGAATCAGATAGGGATTTGAAATTTAGAACACCTCCACCCATCTCCAGAGTTAATTCTATATGCAGGGCATAGAATTTCCTCTCGAGAGCTAACAGGAGGCAGAAATAACACAATTTTACTTGCACAATTTTCTAAGCGGGAGCTACGTACTGGGTGGATGGATATTTTTTATTTATTGAATGCTCTCAGCATTTCTCATTGGTGTCTCCAAGCAGCAGAACTAAGATCAATAGGAAGGCATATAGTTGCAAGATGGGAATGAAAAATGAGATTAAGAGTAATGCTTGTGAAAATGCAAAGACACATGTTTGGGAGACAAGCTGTAAGATCCAGGCTTGCTCATGTCCTCTTTTCTTCTTGTACAAGAGTAATAGTGTTGTGGTCACCTTGACAAGATTTGCCTGGGTAGGGAGGTGGCTCTGTGGGCAAAGGGCTAGCTGTTCAAACGTGAGGACCTGAGTTCCCATTCCCAGCATCTATATAGAATGGGTGTTGTAGCCTAAATTTGTAACCCAGTGCTGAGTGAGGGAGCAGAGACAGACAGACACTGGCCAGCCAGCTGAGCTGAAGGGGCAGTCTTCAGGGTCTCCAGCAAAAGAGCCCTAGTCAAAGCCATAAGGTGGGGACGTGGAAGATAGCTGAGCTGTTTTGGAGGACTGAAGCTCGGATTCTAACACCCATGCTGGCTGTCTTACAGCCAATTCTAGGAGATCTGATGTCGTCTTCTGGCCTCTGTGGGCACCTACTCATGTACACAAATGCACACACACTCGGACAAGTGCAGATACACAGATAACTAATAATAAAATAAATCATTAAAATAATAAGTTAATAAGTTGAGTACCAGGGGACACTTGACATCAACCTCTGGCTTTCACATAAGCATGCACAGGCAAGTATACATTCACATGTATGTACACACGTACACACACACACACACAACCAAAGAAAAGAACTTGTTTCAAAGTATATGTAAATAGGGCCAGTGAGATGGTTTAGCAGGTAAAGGTACTAGTCTTGCAAGCCTGAGAACCTGAGTTTGACCCAGGAGCCCACATAAAAGCTCCATGTATGGCATGTGTCCATCATCCAGCTACACTGGAAGTGGGAACAGGAGAACTATGGAAGCTCAAGGGACAGCTAGGCTGCACCCTTCTTAAAACAAGGTGGGAAGAGAGAACCCATTCCTGAGAGTTGTCCTTTGACCTCCACATGCTCATGTGGCCAGCACACACACACACACACACACCAACCACCACTACATTAAAAATAATAAAGAAAATAATTATGAAATGAATAAATAACTGAAGAAAGGAAGGAAGGAAGGAAGAAAAGAATAAAGAAAAGGGGATATATAAGACAATGTGAGAGACAGAGATGGCAACAACACTAAATTCCAAAGAAAATGACTGTTAACTCAGACATGAGTGTTCTGACACCAGGGTTCTGGCTGTAAAGAAATGTGGCTATACTCTGTGTTTACATTTCCTGAAGACATATTAATACAGTCAAACAAATGCCTTCTTTTAAAATCACAATAACCACCGCTTAAAATGTATGTGTGTGTGTGTGTGTGTGTGTATGTGTATTCTTCTAATTCTTGGACCTAATGAATGTCTGTCTGTTGAATTTTGGAAATTGCCAGATATCAGTAAGTAAGTATCCATTTTAGGGGCTAATGCTCAGGTGAACTTTCTCCTGCCCTCTCTTTTCCTTACCCTTCCTTCTTCTCTCTCTCTCTCCCTGTCAGGAATGCTGTAATCTAAACTAAGATGTGTACAGATGGAACTTGAGTTGCAGAATGTGCGAAACAATGAGCCTGGTTACAGAGATGCACTCTCTGCCCCCTCCTCCTCCCTCCTTCCCTCTCTCATCTCTATTCTTTCATTCATTCCTTCTTTCCCCCTTCCCATCTCCCCCTTTTTTTCTTGTACAATTAGCAATCAAAAGCGGAAGTCCAGATATAAATTAGTGCAGTCACTACTTTCATGTGGTTTGTAAGACTGGTGAATATTGAAGGCTTAAGAAAGTTTTAACAATGACAACATTGCAAACAGCTTCCCGAGGTTGGGGAGGGCAGAGCACTGGAAGGATCGTTTGTATGTATGTATGTCTGATACAGGAATGTCAAATACTTTGCTTGTATGAAAGATGCAACATTATTTGACACAGTTCAAGTAAACACACACCTAGAAGTTCAGTGTTTTCATACCATTGAATAGCACAGTTTAAGTCAGTTCTTTTCTTCTCTGTTTCTAAACTCCATCGGCTCACAATTTCTTCTTTCTCTTGGGGTAGTGTAAAGTGTGATATTTTCACAGTTTTGTGGGAATAAAATAGCAGAGATAGTGTCCAACCCCTCATCCTTACCTGTTCTACCATGGTCTCTGAGATTTAAATGTCTTCCTTGCTGCTTCCTGCTGTTACAACTGAGTGCCACAACAACACAGGACCACCAATTCTCTCTTCGTGTTCTTGTTCAGTTCTCATCCCCAGCCTGGGCTTTCAGAGCTACATTTTGTGTTATAAAACATGGAAAAGAAGCAAGTGTCCTTCTGTGTCCCACATTTTCAGAAGAGTTTGAAGATATGGAGAAATCTTGGACTTTCAGCCCAGAAATATCATGGGTCTGTCTGACCCCACAGTGGCCTGATCTTATGTGGTGTATTTTCTACACAGTGGGTTCTTAAGGAGTATGTTGATTGGTAGGGACTCCTTCCCAGAGTTCCAGGACAGAAGCTGATTCTATCTTTTTTTCCTTTGGAATTCTTCCACCCCAAGTCACACAAAGATTCTCTTTTCTCTCCTTAAAACAGCTGTTTGGGGTGCATATATCAGTATGAGACCCTGTCTAAGAACCTCCCAATGAATGAGTCCAGCTCTCTGAGGATTTCTCTGGTTGTGCCGTCACTTATGGAGGGTCCCAGTTTGCTTAGGTAAACAGTATTTATTCTCCACATGTCAGACGGGACAGGCTGCTTCATTACTCTTGATCCTTGTGCTTTATGATGCTACTTTTCTGTCCTCCTCACCTTTGTGTCCTGAGAGACGGTCTTTGAGTGTCATTAGCAGTCAGTACATACCTTTGAGTTATGTACTATCATTAGGACTCATTGAATTGAAGCTGACAAGGTTGACATTTATAAATGGCACTTTTTTTCCCTCTGGATTGTGCCAGTTCATTTATTTCAGAATACTGCTACTGTAGTTTTGGCATGGGCTGTGTCTTTGCACACTTGGAGCCAGGAGGCTAAGAAGGAAGTGTGTTGTGGTTAGTTTTGGGTCAACTTGACACAAGCTAGTTTTTGAGGAAGAGGGGATCTTAGCTGAGAAAATTCCTTCATCTGTTTGGCACATAAGCCAATATGCGAAGCTTTTTCTTGATTAAAGAATATTGTGGAAGGGCTCGGTCCACTGGGCAAATGATCCTGGGTGCTATAAGAAAGTAGGTTGGCCAAGCCAAAGGGAGCAAGCCAGTAAGCAGCACTCCTCCATGGCCTCTGTTCAATTTCCTACCTCCAAGTTCTTACCTTGAGTCCCTGCCCTGACTTCTCTTCATGATGAACTGTAAACTATACATTGGAATAAACCCTTTCCTCCCCAGGATGGTTTTGGTCATGCTGTTTACCACAGAAACAGAAAGCAAACTAGGATAAAGGATTAGGATTCCCAACTTGATATCATTTATACAACCCAAAATTCAGGGAGGTAATCCAGTTTAAAATGGCACATACATTTTTCAGATAGTTTCTTAAAAACAATTTTTATTTTGCACACATTCAAGTTCCCGGTAGAGTGCTGTGGGACAACTTGAGAGGTCGTCAGGTTGGTACTCATATATAGACTTGGGGTTATGTAACCAACAAGCCATTGTTCACAGTGAGAATCCCTCAGTGACCACAGATGGCTGGAAGGCAGAGTGCCCCTCACTCACCACTGTGGGAAAATCTCCAGTGCACACTCTGCACAGTGAAGAGTAGGAATGGCTGAGAAGTCATCAATTTTCAGCTCCATTCTTAGGTTATGACAACAGCATTTTCAAACTTTCAGAATGGAAGTGTGCTGCGTTCTGATGAGTTCCTCTCCTCTCCTCTCCTCTCTTGTCCTTCCTTCCTTCCCTCCTTCCTTCCTTCCTTCCTTCCTTCCCTCCTTCCTTCCTTCCTTCCTTCCTTCCTTCCTTCCTTCCCTCCTTCCTTCCTTCCTTCCTTCCCTCCTTCCTTCCTTCCTTCCTTCCTTCCTTCCTTCCTTCCTTCCTTCCTTCCTTCCTTCCTTCCTTCCTTCCTTCTCTATTTCTTTCTGTTTTTTATATTCTATTTCTAGCCAGCCTAGCTACAATCTAAACAACTAGATTAGCATAGAAATTGTGGAAGTTTTTCACAGTTGGCAGCTGAGGAAGTGGAAGGACTTCATATTCCTAGTTGTTCAAACATTCTTATCTATACATACCCTGTATGTACAGCTAATCAGTACATAGGGAATATTTCTTTTCCCTCCTTCCTTCCTTCCTTTTTTTCCTACTTCCTTTCTCTCTATGGCTTTATTTCATTTATATTTTTGACATTTTCATCCATGGATACAATGTGTTCTGACCAAATGCATCTCCTATTCCTTCCCCTTCTATTTCTTCCTTTCCCCTCCACCACTTTCTTTTCTAAATTACTGTGTTCTTTTTTTCTAAACTCATTGAGTCAGTTTAGTACTACCACTATGTGTCTGAGTGTAAGGCCATCTATGAAGCATGGTAGCCTGTCAGGGGCAACATCCTTGAAGAAAATGTTCTTTCTTTCACTCCCATAGGAGCCATCAGTTACCAATAGTTCCTTAGTTGGGGGTGTGACTTCATGACTACTTGCCCATTTATGCTAAGATTTTGCCTGGCTTGAGCTGATATAGGTTTTTTGCATGATATCACAACCACTCTGAGTTCCTAAGTCAATTGCTCCTGCCCGACTATGACAAGAAAACAGTTTTCCTGTTCCTCTACTGCTTTTGCTTCTCACATTCTTTCAGCTCCTTTCACAGTGATTCCTAGAACTCACTGACTGGTTAAACTGGCTAATCAGTGTCCTCCCCGTCCCTGTCTTTCCAGCACTGGAACTGCAGTGGGGTGCTGGGATCCCAGTTCAGGTCCTTTTGCATGCACGGCAAATGTTTTGCCACCGAACCATCTCCCCAGCCCATGAGTGTCTTTTGAATGAATTTGTCATTTTACATCTTCTCCAAAGCATCTTTTCCAAGGTTGGACCTCAGCAGGGTTGTATCAGCTCCTTACTGACCTCCTCTCTCCAGCCAAACAAGAACATAGGTCAAAACCATTAGCATTCCTGACAAATAAGCAGACCTTGGCTTACTTTTTATTAAGATGGTTGTGTAGTAGGACAGATGAATTTAACAACTGTTGTTCATTAAAGAAAGAAGTAAGTTAACTCTGTGAAGGCTCTCACTGTTTTAATGAAGAACTCATGGAAACATTCAATAGACAATCAAGGCCTCATTTGTTTTATTGCATCATATGAATGATGTCTTATGGTGAGTGTCTGCGGGATGCTTAACTCCATCCATAATCTAATTATGAGCAGGAAGGCAGAGAAGACCTGCTAATTGTGTATCTGGAGACAATCCAAACTCCATGGGGCTAAGAAATGCTATGATGAACCAACAGAGACTTTGTGTTCTAATAAATGAGATTTCTGCATCTTCATCTCTTTCAGTTTGATAATTGAATGCATTTTGGGTCTAATATCAAGGTGATTGTTATCAGTCAATAAACTTTTGTTAGGATTAACATAAATGGGAAAAGCAGATACTTTTAGTTTTGCTGAATTAGCATTAAGAAAAATAATAACTGATGCATACCCACAAATTACTTGGGAGCAGAGATGTTTTCCAGGAAACATTGGCTGACTGAGAGGAAAGGAAAACAGGTGCTGACTAATTTGCATTGAGTAGCCTCATTTCTGGGGGTCTTTAGTGTGTGTTAGTGTTTCTTCCAAAGGCCAAAGTAATGCAAAATATATCCCTTCTGTTTTGTAGATGCAGAGATTGAATCTCTGTGATGATAAATAGTTCATCAAAGGTTGCCCTGCCACTACCAGCTGGGGATTCAGTTCACATCCAGTCTTGTCTGATTCTTTTTTTTTATGTATTTTTTTATTAATTACACTTTATTCACTTTGTATCCCCCCATAAACTCCTCCCTTCTCCCCACCCAATCCCACACCTTCCCTCCCCCTTCTCCACACATGCTCCTCCCCAAGTCCACTGATAGGGGAGGTCCTTTTCGACTTCTCAGAATATCCTCAGAGTCTATGAAGATCAGCTCCTGTGAAGTCAGAGAACTCTGAGTATGTGTTTAGTGATGTACAATGCAGTAATAAAGCTTTTCACAATCTTGCTAGAAGTCAAGCTAAATTAAAAAAAAAATCTATCATTTGACTGTTGACTCTTTTCTTCTTCCCTAGTAACTCTTTTAGAAATACTTCTTTCTCTGGGTCAGACTGATGGTCAGAGGGCTTGAGGTGTACCAGGTAAATACTTGGTATTTAACTCTGGGCAAATCACATCAAGTCCTTGTACCTAGATTTCTTCATAAAAACATGTCCAGGTGTTTCCTAACATTCTCCTGAAATGTAAGTTCTTAATGACCGAAAAACAAAGTTTCAGATACATATATATATATATATATATATAATATTATATCATATATATGACATATATATGTCCTGATATATATGTCCTTGGAGATATGAGATATATCTCAGGACATAGGGCATTGCTTGCTTTCCTACAGACACCTCAAATTCATGGAATTGCATGAAAATTCTCTCTCATAGCCTCTGGCTCTCTGCCCTGCTGCAGGGACCTAGTTAAGCAGCGTTGACAGTCAGTGGGTTCCTTAAGTCTGAAGCCTGGTAACGCTCCCTGACTTCTTTCCCGGTGTCACCCTCACATCTGAGCAGCATTGCTTTATGACTAAGCATGCCATCTTTCAGTGTTGGGCACTATGAGGCATAGCTATCCTTGGGGAAGTGAGTTAACATCTCTATGTGTTAGGTTTCAGATTTATAATGTGAAGTTAATGATAGTTCCGAGGTCAAAGATTTACTGTAAACATAGTAACAAACACTTTAGTGTAGTAAGGCCCAACGAGTGCTCTCTACCCATTCCCTTAGCTCAGGCTCTGATTTGTGCGTCTCCTCTTGTCCCCATGACAGGCACTGTCACCAGTAGCCAGGTCCTTATTGACTCGGCCTTACACTGCAGTGATTACCCGACTGGGCTCTCTAGGGGCTGTGTGGCTTCTGTCAGATTCTCTGCTACATTTCTGACTAAGTGATCTTTTTGAAACACAAACATCCCATACTACAGTTGTCTGGGCTATAGCGTAGGAGCTGCCATGTTCCCAGTAAGCCATGACTTTTGCCTCCCACTTTGTGCGTTGTTTGTGTTGCTTCCTAGGTTTACATGGAATGCCTCCGCCTCCACCCTTTCTTCATCTAGGATGGATGCTGTGCAAAGTTTTGGTTGCTTCAGGCCACACTAGGGGATGAAGACTCCTCTCTGGGTTGAGGTGGAGTCTCACAATTGCCCCAAACACAATACAGGGCAAGGCCTGTGTGTAGCCTTAAGTTAGGGCAAAAGAAACAGGCTTTCTATCTGGAGTATTTCTTTCTTGGGATGTTTGTTTGTGGATCCTAGCTCCTAAGCTCTTATAAAATTTGAAACTACATGGAAAAGATGAAGGGTCTTACTGGCAGAGTGTACTACCTGATATCCAGTGTCAACTGTAAACTGAGATTCACTTTATCTGTCTATCATCTACCTCCCTCCCTACCTACCTACCTACCTACCTATTTATCTATCTATAGGTGTCTATTAATCTGTCTATTTATCTATCTCTTATCTCTATCTATTTATCTATCTATGAGTTATCTATCATGTACCTATTATCTATCATCTATCTATGTATCAATCATCTATTATCTATCTACGTAATGATTACCATCTATCTATCATCCATCCAGCTTCATGTTTTTCCGTTACTATCTCTAACTCTACATGTCTCTACAAACATCTCTGCCTTCATGAACCACAGGGCCTCTATAACCTCAAGGTCACATGTGGAGCCTGAAAGCATGACTATCCATAAGCTGTCTCTGCTCAGGAAGAAGAGGAACTTTGGGAAACTATCCCCTTAGATAAACTCACTAAGGTGAAGAATAACTTATGACTTAGCATGAACCTGAAGAGAAAGCTTTGAATGTTTCCACCTGTCTGTCTAGCCCATGAACTTTATGGCTAATGATATACCAAGAGTCTTTGTTCTTCTAAACCTTGCCTCTGCACTGTATATGGCCATCTGGGCCAGCCGTCTGGGATGAGACTCTGGCTTCGAGAATAATGTTAAAGTTTCCAGCACTCGCTGTCATTGTGGGAAGCAGACTGTTGTCGGAGTGTTATTATTAATGAGAATTACTTCTGGACAGCTTGAACTGGAGGATAATTTATTCCCTGCGAACTTCTAATTGCGGCAAAGCAGTTCATTCACCGCCACCGTACTTGTTCCTGCCTCTCAAGGCAGTGAAGTCAGGCGGAGCCCAGGCTGCAGGGGGAACAAAAGTCTGGTTTCTGGAGACACAGTGAATTGGGTCAAGAAGGTTTAATTAATGTAAGAAATGCCTGAGAAATGGAGAAAAGCCATCTGGTGTGTGCAGGAGACTACTGTAAATTCATAACAATCAAAGGTACCTACTATGTGCAGGGCATACTGCCCCAGGTGAAAAGCCTGCTTCTGAATGATCGCTACTTGCTCTCAAGTTTGAAGCCTGTCTTCTCTAGCATTTCTGGTAGGGACGTGGCTTTCCTTATGCTAAATTTTGTGTGTCTTCCTATTCTTTTCTCCATTTTACTATGATGGATTATGCTAGATAAACACAAATTGTCATGATGACATGTATGTTCTTTTGTAATATCTTGGATGGTAAGTCATGCCCCCTGCTTTAGCCAAATCCTTACCTCCCATGGACTCCATTTTTTTTTAGCCTTTATCTGTGGCAGAATTATAGGATGGTTGCCTTGCTTTTCACTTAAGTGCCATTAAATGTGTTCCTGACTTGCTGTTACCATGGTAATAGACACTTGTGACAGGCTGTGGACTCATTGCTGTGTTTATACAAGTTTGGCCATTTGGGGTTTCATAAGCCTGAGAACATCCTGATTTCCATCCAAGAGATGGGATCAGAGCCAAGAGGTGGATTCCAACACCGCTGTGATGGATGAGGGTTTGGGGGGCTGGAGGTCCAGCAATTAAGAGCATACTTACCACTCATGTAGAGTATTGGAGTTTGGATCCTTGCACCCATATGCCACAGCTCACAACCACTTGTTAGCTCCCCTGGACTATCTAAAAGCCCATGGTCACTCTGACTGCTAAGGGAACCTTCATGCCAAGAAGCAGGACAGTGTCCCACACTGAGCAAGCAGCACTAGAATCGTTAATAGTTATCCATCAGAGGTTGAGACATTCATTTATTGGAAACAGTTTTCTTTTTCCTAAGACAGTTTAGAGCCTACTGTAGGAAGACCATCCAGCTAGTTTTGATGACAGACAAAAGGACGCTTTTGAATAGGAGATCCCTGCTCCTGCTACAGTCGGTGGGGTGCACCTGACTACTAGGGTCCACATGAGGGCATAAGAAACTCTGAGGAAGACGTTAGCTGTTTTTATCACAGCCTCTGTCCCTGTCACGATTATTCTCTGCTTGTTCCCTTTTGGTGATGGGGAGTACCTCTTCCTTGTGGGTTGCTGCTGTGTTGGTGAAACCCACAGTGTTGCTTGTGAAAGCAGCTGCATCTCTGGAGAGCAGCAGTGTAACTGTCAAGTCTTGTCTGTGAAAACCACTATTTCTGTAACTCTGCTCAAGGTTGTTTTTATTTATTCATTTTTATGTATGTATGTGTAGGTGGTATTTGCACCTGTGGTATGCTTGTGCACACAAGTCTGTACAGGTCATGCGTACAGAGGGCAGAAGTTGATGTCAGGTGACTTGCTTGCTCTCTACCTGAAACTTTGGGGACAGTGTCATTCCCTAAGCCTGGGAGCTCAATGCTTCAGCAAGGCTGGATGGCCAGTGGTCTCTAGGAGTCTACGTGTCTCTGCCTTCTGCACTGAGTTTATATATATATATATATGCTGCAGCACCTGGCTTTTGCCTCAGTGTTGGGGATCTGAACTCAGGTCCCCACGCTTAGGTGACAGGCACACCACTAAGTAAACTGTCTCCCAAGCCCTGTAACTCCTGGTAAATCACACACTGCCTTGATGCTGCAATTTCTCATCAACAAAATGGGCTCACTTAAATATTCCTCCCTCCAAGAGTGCTGGTCTTAGTCAAGTATGTGGCGGAGACTTGTCACTGGCAAAGGGTAGTGTGGATATGGGTCATTATTACGACTGACTCTTTTATTTCCCTTGCTCTCTTCCAGACCAGTACTAGGGGGAGTGCGTGTGTTTTGTCATCACTCTGCTGTTGGTTTTATTAGAGGGCTTTACTCAAAAGCCGCGACTCGGAACCATATTCTGGCTTTCTTTGTGGTGGAGGTGGTATATGTCGGTTGCTGATGGTTTCCTCAGACCCATGGATCCTGTCCATTCTCAGCAGGGGTTTAATTTGTTAATCACAATATTAACAGGAAATCCTTGGAAGCAAGAGTTGTTGTTTGTTATTCTGTGAAATGATAAAAATACTTCACAAAATTAATGTGTATGGTGTATGCTTGTGTTTGTTTCTGCACATGCCCATGCACACAGAGGCTTGGGTGGGGGGATGTTGGATGTCCTGCCTTGTCACTCTCTCTTGTATTTATTCACTTGAGACAGGGTCTCTCACTGAATCTGAAGCTCACCCTGTCAGCTCTGCTGGTTGGATGTGCATGCAACAGCCGGAATCTGCTTGTGCCTGTCTATCAATGCTGGGCATGTATGGTCATGCCAACTGTTTCTCATGTGGGCTCTGGGGTCAAACTCAGGTCCTCCTCCATTAACAGTGCGTGTTCTTTTCTATTGGTCAATCCTCACACGTCTACAAAGTGCTTTTATAAAGCAAGAGAATTCCAAGTTGACAACAATGGCTGGATGTTCGAACCCAAGATTATAGGAAAGGCTACCATAGACAAGGGGGCAAGCTAAGTAGAGACATAGTATGGGGAAATGGCCAAAGCGCTTGGGAGAAAATCCACCTCTTCCAGATCTCAGAGTTATTTTCAGCCCAGACATCAGGGGTGGTGTTCTTTTTTTTTCTGAGAAGAAGCAAGGCACTATGATGGAAATAATTTTTACTAGTAAATTCATGTAAAAAAAAAAGCACACTTAAAATTTTTGTGTACAGGCACGATGCCTGACTTTTGGCTGCACTGAATTATTCTAAGAGAAAAAGAAGGTGGAAAGAGATGTCACTTGTGGACAGAATCAGATGGGCTCAGACCTGTGTGTTCTGTGGGTCACAGAAAACATTTTTCAATGCCTTCCTTTCAAGTTTCAATCCTGAACAGGAATCCAGCACAGAGGGTCTTTCTGAGGGAAGACTGGGTTCCTTGAGCCTTTCAGCAACTTTGTGAGCTAGAGTGAGAAAGCGGCTGGGAGAGACCATTGGCAGAAGCGGCTGGAGCCTGCAGAGTGCTACAGGAACACAGGACTTCACTGCCATTGAGCACATTATGGGAGAAATACAGTACAGAACACAGCAGGTTTCTGCAAACAAGGCATCCCTTTAAGTTAATTGGAGTTATATAGAAGCTGAAACGCTCCGCTTATTTACAAAGCTCCAGATTTATGTAAAGCAAAACCAATTACACTTAATGCTTAAACTATTCCAGGTGCTCAGCGATAATGTCGCCAGGCACTGGAGAAGAAACCTCCGTGTGAATGCACCCTGTTCCGAATGGAAGCGTGTGTAGTTGCTGCAATTTAGCTAATCACGAGTGTCAACGCCAGTGTGCACGTTCTCAGCTCTTCTGCTGCTTGCTTTGGGTCAATTTTATAATTTTTGCAGATCTTTCATCGCAAAGGAAAGAGTGAAAGCGTAATGAATACCGCCTTTTTTTTTTTCCTGTTACAGTGTAGAAATTAAGGAGATGAAGGGAAAGTTGGGGAAGGGCCAAAATCACGTCAGTCCTTTTTTAACAGCAAGAGTGTGCTGTGGCTTTTCATTTACACCAAGATGAGGCGTTTGGAGCTTTCTTGATCTTCAGGGTGTTCATTATGAGACCAATGCACTAGATACTGTGCTAACGAGGCTCCTTTGGGGTGTTCATTAAGCCCAAAATTGCAAACTTGGCATTTAACCTTTCACAGCAAGGAAAGTTGTAAGAGCCTCAGGCTCTGCCCACTGTTTTGCCAGGGACTTAGACAAAACAAAAGACTGGAAAAAGTTGTGGGGAAGAATTTCTGCCTTGAAGAGCTCGTCTTTTTAAGTTGTCCTCCAAACAAACAAGAAAATAACAAATAGCTGGGATCAGACAAACACCTTGTGTTTTACAGCTGTGAGAGCATCTAAAAATACATGCTGTAACCCAATCAAGTTTTCTTCAGCTTTTATTCCACAGCTCTAAACACTGGATGCATTGGCAAGAGAGGTGCTTAATCACAGTCTCTTGCAATGAATGGGTAAATGCTCTTACCTAATCCAGCATTGTCCTGGAGAGGAAGCCAATGAAGGGTGTTGGTGAGAACCTTCAATGTCTTGGTGCTGATATGAAGAAACTCAGGTTAGACTCATCAAGAACGGTAGTGTGAGGGCAAGAAAGAGTCACCTGGTACAGGAGGCTCAACACCGAACTGTCAGCTGCTGAGACAAACTGACAAATGGACAGGTCATTAATTTTATTCAACAATAGGGATGACAATGATGATGATGATGATGATGAAAGAAGGCTTGCGCAGAGGCATAGGCCTGTAATTCCAGTTCTTTGGTCGTCCTCAGCTACACAGTTAAGTTTGAGGGCAGCCTGGGCTGCATAATACCTTGTCCCAAACCTAGCAAGACCAAATAAAACCAAGCCAAACTACCTATTTTAGTAACATTGTGTTTAAAATCAGAAAAACATTTTCTAAATCAAGATATATTTTAATACCAAGGTCAAATATAGCAGAAGTATATATACATATATTTTCTACGTAGACTTAGATTATTTATGGTTATAATACCTAGAAGGCAATAAAGACTTAGTGAATGCATAGAAAGAAAAAAATAGGAACATAGTGTTCTTATCTTCTAATGACATTAAACCTAGAAATAAATCTTGCATGTCACTTTCAATTGCTGAAACATTGGAAAGGTTATACAATATGATTGACATACTGACATAGAAAATGATTGTTTTCTGGTCATACAGTAATCACCAAGACTTTGAATCACTTTATTAGTTCATGAGCAAAATATATCATTAAAATCATAATAGTTTATTAGAAGGGTCATAATTGTTCTTGGTAAATAAAGTGCATAGAAAACATTCAAAATCACCTTTCTTTATGTTGTCTTTTCCAGTAAAATGTATAGAGTATTCAACTGAAGAAGAAAATAATGAATAGTGGCGCTTGCATGAGAAAGTCAAACCCAGTTTCATAGGGCTGTCTCCCAAAGATCAATACTTGAAGATGTTTCCTGTGTACTGCCATAAAACTTCAGAGACTTTTCAGAGAGGAGAAGCGTTTCTTCACAACAACTTCCACTGATGTGTGGGGCATTAAAATGATTTAGATTACAATATCTAAAAAAGAAAGAAAGAAAGCTTTCCTTAGGAGCAGATGCAGATGACCGGATAAATCATCTGCTCTCTCTCCATGCTTGCCTACCTTTTATGATGGGTTCCTAGACGCTGCCACTGCAGTGGTCATTATTTAAGAGGCTCACCAGGGCAGTCATTGTACAGGACAGGAGAGTTCTAGTTAGGGCATAAGGTCCTTTTGATGGCGCTCTGTTATTATTGAGGCAAGGTCTTACCATGTGGTCCAAGCTCTCTCAGGACTCTCTATGTAGTCTTGACTTGTCTGAACTGGGACGATTCTCTTACTTCAGCCTTTTAAACGCTGGGACTATCGGGTATGCACACACCATTGCAGTCAGCAGGACGATGCTTTTCTACAGCCACCTGTAAGTCTTGTCTGTACTCTCAGTAAGAGAGACCTTGAAATTATATTGGCAGTGGCTTCCTTGGCTGCTTGGGCACTAAAGCCTCATCAGATGTGTACTGTACTGTTCAGATGTACCATAAATTTGATGCTGAGACAGACCATTGTCAAAGGAGTCCATGGCCACATTTTAAAAATGTCTACTTTCCACCCCTGACATTCTTTCATACCCAAACATACCTTTCTCCAGGCTTGCCTTTCCTCAGTCCATACTACTATAGGAAGGAGGGACTGTTGCCATTTTACAAACTAGAAAACTAATATCCAAGTGTAAACCAATGTCCTAATGGCTTACACAAGACTTGGACAGAATTAGGCTTATTTCTGAACAAAACCGGCCTTAGTGATTAGCCACTTATCATTGCTTGCTCTAATCTCTGGTGTACACACTTTCAGTCTTACCTCTTCCTTTTCACCCACCTCAACCTCTCACTCAATAACTGCGGATATTCAGATATTTTAGATTGGATGCTGCTCTCTGTCCCCTTTGTTCTAATGAAGTTCCCTGGTTCCAGTTGTCTCTTTGGTGCCTGGAATGGTGCTTAACAGGTTGGCTAAATGTGCGCATGCATGATGAGCTGATAAATTCAGATTCCCAAGTAAGACTTACTTGAACTCAACCATACTCATGGTCAGCCAGACCATATCTCAGCATTTAGTATAAAAAAAAGCAGAACGGTGGTATATAAGGTCAAATTGGTAGGCACTTTCTAAATTTGCTAATATCTTTGAGCATTTATTCAACTCCAAGCAACCTTGTGACACAATAAGAGGTGAAGAGACTGGAGCCTAGCTAGGTTAAGGAGCATGTTGGTGTTTACATTGCTCATACACAGTGGAAGAGAACTCAACAGCTTGGACGCTGGAGATACTCTCTGTGAAGGACAGAGGCAAATTCTTACAGAAAGGTCATGAAATTTAAAAAAATGAAGATGCAGTACAGGACTGTACAAATTGGCAGATGGACTCAGCTACCAGTATTGGGGACAGTGGCTGGAGGGAAAGAACATATGTCTTCAACTTCTGTTTTCACGACAGACTTTGTTTTGCTACAAAGCTGAGGAAATCCCTATTGGACTTTCCTCTAAGACTATCTGACTTTCTAGTTTCATTTGCAGTCTAAGAGCCTGGCATTTAGAAAAATTACATATTGTGGGAGAGAGGCAGTACTTGGTGCCTTGGAGGGTAAGAAATACTCTTACTAAAGGGGCTATTCAATTTTTTTAATATTAGTTACAGTTTATTAACTTTGTATCCCAGCTGTATCCTGCTCCCTCATTCCCTCCCTAATCTCCTCCCTGCCCCTTTCCAAGTCCACTGATAGGGGAGGACCTCCTCCCCTTTCATCTGATGCTGGTTTATCAGGTGCTATTCAAGTTTTAAGTCTGATGCTCATCCATCCCACCAAGGGAGGTTATAGCATCTTCCATAATGGACCATCAACTCAGCGAGGTCAAGGCCATAAATGCCACTCAGCATCTTTTGGTTTCTGACTCTGCAAATTCTGGTTTGCCCCACCCATCTGTCACCTGGATACTGATCCAAAATACATTTGGTAGAAGAATAAAAGACCTATTTGGGCAAGGAAGAGGTGACAATGGGTGGGGCTACTTGTGGGTAAATGCATTGGGTAAATGGAGGCAGGGGAGGACAATGACACTTTAGTCCCTGTGATGTAGCGTAGATGGAGATTTGCTCTTTATAGAGTTCTCTCCCTGAAAACCAGCTGTTGGTACACTGTCGAATTTACACATGTAAAGACTCCAAAAGGTTAGGCAGTTCGCTCTCTGTCTGTAGTTAAAATATGTCAGAAAGAGAGAACAAGAGAGAACCAGTGCAGTCATGGATAGATGGATAACAGATAGTATAGAGGTGCCTGACTCATGGAGTATCTTTGGCAAGTAGGCATTGTATGAATGAAAAATGTTTCCATGATTTGATAGTCTTTTGCATATGCTAATTGTAAGAAAAATAAAATTATGATCTATTGATCTTGAAATGGCTGTTGCTGATTTGAAGGCTTGAATGAAACGCAAAATCTCTAGGGTCATTGAATTCTTAGCTGGTAGTTTGATGATATTTGTTTTCAATGGTAATGACTTATCCATTTGGCTACCTGTGACTATAGAGTAGTACTATAGTGGACAAAGAAAACCATGTTGGCATCATAGCATGCCTTAGAATGGAATAAAGCACATATTTATTGTGAGAATTGGTGGAAAAGAGACACGGAAAGCAAAATTTTTGCTCAGAATAATCCATTACATTTCTGCAGGATGCTAATTTGTCTCGTCATGGCGTGTGGGATCCTGTTGGCTCCCTCATGAGTCTCAGACCAATATTTCACGGTGTCGGAAATCGTTCCCCTTCCCACACACTTACCTCTCTGAAGCCCTCCAGAATCCCAGGACATTTAGCAGCGTCAAGGATGCCAGCACGAAGAAGAAGCTTTCTAAATTGCCTTTGTTTAATGTGTTTGGAAACCAATTGCCTGTTTGGAACAAACGTATAATTGTTACTCAGCTGCAGAGTTGCAAGTTTCTGTGAATATTTTATCATCCCACAAGTCATAGAGCATTATCTGCCTCAGTAATATGCTCAGTATAAGAAAGCTCATCTGAAACTTCATTGCCAAAATTCATTTAATTCTGGAATTAATAATAATAATAAAACGGATAAGCAATGCACCCCAGATGTCAGGCTTAAAAAGTAGCAAAGCCTTTCCCTGGGTTGTAGGGATAATCTTGATCACAATGGTAATTAGCCTCATCTATGCTTCTCTCCTTTATTCCCATATTTCTGTGTTTAGTTTTGTGCCTAACATATGGAGTCAATATATACCGAATGAGTGAAAACTATTTCCGATGATCAGATTACAAGAGAAGTCAGATGACACATGTGGAGGAAGGATATCACCCATTTTAACAAGCGCAGCGCACCCAAGGTTCTCTGATGATCATGTCACTGCACCTACTGGATACATATCACTCATCTTTGACTGATGCAGAGATTTAATTGGATCTGATGAATTCTGGTAAGAAAACTCAACGAAGGATCTTCACTTCCTTATAGTGTCAATTTATGAGTATTTATGACAGTGAATATTTGTGATATTTCTCAGGATTTGAGGTAATTAATTTACTACTAAGTTTCGAATTTTGTTTTTGCTCTTTGCTATAACTGTTTTCCTCTTTCTACATAAAAATAAATCTTTATTCACTGTGTGTTTGTTGCATGTGTGTACATGTATATGGGTGTGTGTAATGGGGGTCATGGGATAACAGTGAGTGCATTTATACCCCTTCCAGCTGTTTGGAACAGGGTCTCATTGGCCTGGAACTTGGCCATGTGGGCTTGGCCAGTCCGAGAGTTTCCAGGAATCTCCCTGCTTCTGCCTGTCATCTTGCCATTTCTGGGGATGTAGGTGTGCATGACCTCGACTGCCTTTTTGTGGGGATCCTAGAGCTCCGGACTCAGGTCCTCACAGTCATGGGGTCAATTCTTCACCAGCTGGGCCATCTCTCAGCTCTCCTCAATGGATTTGGATACACCGCCAGTATCTAAAACCAGGAATATTATCTAGCATTGTGGAATATTGAAAAGGGAAGTCTGTCTTTACATGAAAGATCTTACTGCAGTTCTGAGTGGTCTGAAAACCTGATACTGTTTGGCCTCTCTGAAGGTTTGAATGCCAGTGTCTGGGCATTCCCCTGCCCTCTTAGAGACACAGGTTCTAAGGTGTTAGTGAAGAGGGCCGGGTTACAGCATCTGAGTCTGTCCTGAAAGCCTTAACCTTCAGTGGAGTACTTTGCACATACTACAGGATGCTCCTGGAACTACACTGTATCTCTTGGCCTCTTCCCAAAAAACACACACTCTTGAGTCAGATGTGAACTCAAATTTAGATTGATATCCTAAGTAAGACCACTGTGGTGAATTGTGCTTTTTCCTGTTTAACTCCCTCTCCCCCTCTCTCTTCCTCTCTGCCCTTCCCTCTCCCTCTCCATTTCCTAGAAGAGATTGCCTTACAAAACATACCCTGGTTCTTTCGCTTCTTACAATCCTTTCTGCCCTGTCTTTCACAGTGCTTCATGAGCCTTTGGCATAGAAGTTATGCTATAAATGTATTAATTGGGACTAAGCTCTCCATGGTCAGTTGGAGCACTGCCTTTTGACTAGCTGTGGCTTTCTGTAATAATCTCAGTTTGTTGAAAAACAAACAGACAAAAAAAAAGACATATAGTTGAGGGCTGGGGAGGAGGGGCTAGATCTGGGAAAAGTTGAAGGAAAGTAGGCAGTAGTGTTATGATGAAAATGTGTGGTATGGAATTCTCAAAGAATTAACAAAAACAAATTTAAAAAATAACCACAACTAAGGGATTTTATCACTAATAAAACTGTTAGAAAAAAATAAAGCTGCTCTTCTTTTGTCATTTAACTTCCCAGTGAGACATTTTTATGTCCCAATCATGAAATTAACTTGTGTCCTCCTTGAGCCCCATGAAGAAACATTGATGCTGTTGATCCGGTGCACACCTGAAGTCCTAGTGCTTCTGGGGCTGATACAGCAGGCTCACCAGGTCTGAGGTGAGTCTGGGCTACACTGCCAGATCCTATCTTAAAAGGAAAAAAAATGGTACTGAGTTTAGAGTTGTTTCATAGGTTCTACTTCCCCACTTAGTTAACTTATCATCATCATCCTCTTCCTCCTCGTTATTTAGATTGTGTGTGTAAGGGTGTTTTGTGCACTGTATGTGTGTAATGTGCATTCAGTACTGTAGAGTGCCAGAAGAGAGCATTAGATCCCCTGGGACTAGAGCTACAAATGGATGATCTGCTGTGTGGGTTCTGGGAATCCAACCCGGGTCCTCTGGAAGAGCAGACAGTGCTCTTAACCACTGAGCCCTCTCTCTAGACCTTCATCATCTTAAAAGTTTGTGTACCATCATAAAGGAAATGCCAGGTTCAGTTGCTATATTGACATAATAATGCCTTCATATGGTGTTTAAATGAATGGTTGCACTGAGCACTTTTCTGTATATCTGTGAATGAATACTGTAGCCCTACTTCTCTCTTCTTTTTCTGCATGTCTGTGTGTCTGTCTCTCTCTCCTCTCTCTGTGCATGTGTATACATCTGTACTTGAATGGGGGAGTTTGCAGTGTAGGTCAAGAAAAAGTGACCTAAATCCTGCTTATTTTCAGAAAGAAACTAAGCTACCCCACTAAGCCATTCAAATAGGGCTATTTTCTTTTTCTCTTGAATTAACATCCCAATCATATTTCTGTCCTTTCCATTTCACTCCAGCACCCTGTGTTTCGTGTGATTATACCATTTTATCACTGTGTTACTCTAGCTGGAGTAAGAGGTTTGCATGGAGCACGTGAAGCTTGAGAATTAACATGACATTAATTCTTCTTGGAGCATGAATTTCGGTCCATAATAAGCAATTGAAAAGACTATCTTTATATTATAACAAAGTCAAATGAGGGAGAAGAATATAAATTTTGAAATATCTTTAGAGGTAAAACATCGTATTTCTAAGAGATTTTGCAATTACAGCAAGTCTCAGCCTTTCAGGAGACAGCACCAAGTCCCCTGGGAAGCACTCTTCCACCTGTCATTGGGGACACAGCGGGCATGGGTAAAAATCACTGTGTCTTGGTAGATGGGAATGTGGGGGAGCCAGATGGGAGACTATAACACCAACAGGTTAGAGGAACTAAGTGGATTTAACATTTCCACTAGCCCTTAACATTTTTAAGTGGGGTTACTTAAAAAATAAAATACCAGATTGCCACACTATCTATTATAATTCCCAGTTCTCTACCTATCTATTGTCTGGTTCTGATGATTGAATTTAGGACTTTGCACATTTTGCAGATTCCATAGCAGGAACCTATGTCCTTAGGCTGTTTAATGTTTTTTTTTTTTTTTTTTTAATTTTTGAGGTTCTCACAAAGTTTCTGGGCTAGTCTTGAACTCACTGTGTGGTCCACACAGTCCTTGAATGTGTAATTTTCTGCTTTGTCCTCTGCGGGTAGCTGGCACTGGAAACTTAGTTTTCCTATGTATTCTTACTTAACATTCTGAATAAAGCTGGCTTTCGTGGTGAGAACCACCGTAAACAGAACTCTTGCCTGATATGTAAGCTTGGGACAAAAATCAAGCCTCAAGTTGGACAGAGTCTTCCTAAAAGCTAAAGGTTGCTTTATGTAATAGTTGTCTTACAATAGTGGGAGGCACACTGAGTGTAGGAGGGAATACAAAGTGCCTGCTTGTGGCAGACTTTCAAAGTCAAATCTCATCTTTACTATTGAACACCTTTTGTTATTGAACAAATAAATGGAAGGTTTAAGCCTCAGTTTCTCCACTTTAGAGTGACGGCAGCAATAGCTTTCTTACTGCGCTCTTACAAGAGTCAAAGAGATAATGGCTGGAAAAGGTTGAGGTACAAAAAGACCCTCCGTAAACATCAGGCCATCGCCCTCCTTGCCCCTTGAGAGCTGGCTCACAAAGACATCAGGTTCCCTGCACTTAAGGTTTGGAGCTCGTTTCCTGTCAGTTATTTCTTTGTGTTGTGTATGCCTTTTTCTCTCTTTCTTTTCTTTTCTTTTTTTTTATCATTATCGCAGGACTGGCCGTAAAATGTTCCATTTAACATCGTCAGTTGACTCAGCTCTTAGCACTATAACTTTATTTTAGTAGCTTATAAACTTTTATTGTCGTAATTCACATTTGGGCCATTTTTCATCTGACATTTCTAGGAGCTGATTGAAGTCAGGAGCATCCTTGCAAAAGGAGACAAAGTGAACACTTTAGGTCTAGAAGGAGGCTAAGGAAACATGTCTAGAATGCAGCTTGGGAGAGCAGGAAGGGGTCAGGAGGAAGAGAACCCTGGGTACCTTCTCTAGTAATATATCAAGCTGGTTAATAGGGTTTCTCGCAATGTAAGAAAACATTCAAAGTATTTGGCTTTGTTCATTACCTCCCTCAATAGCACTTGCTAATCTCAGTTTATTTGCTCATTGAAACCACTTTTAAAGAAAATTTTGGGTACCAAAAACTGGTCACTCCAAGTTGCTTATGAGAAGTTTCTAAATTAGCAAGAAAAATGGCAGCTAATCTGTAGTATTGGACTTCATACACACTCATTACAATGTTGCTTTTTATCTAAAGTTATTGTGGCTATTTCAGAGACAACAGGGCCACAGATTCCTGCAGTTAGTTCCTGTGTTTATCCTGCAGATTTTCATGTAGAGGCCCTGGGGGAGGAAGGTGACAGCAGACAGCCCCTGCTCTGTCCTTACAGGAGCATGCTGATTGTCCTTGTTGATGCCAGATGCAACTAACACCCTTGTCACTCAACTGCTGACCTGAAAAGCTTCTGGGTGGCTTGCCACAGATTTTTCCCCAAACACCTCATTCACACAGGGCCCTCACCCCAAATCTGAGACTCATTTTAAGGCAACATGAGGTTCTTGGAATAATTTTCAGCAAATACATAGCTTTGAAACCTTGAATGAGAAACTTATAGCTTGACATACTTGCACTCCAAACAGCAAGACTCCTAATAAATACACTATTCCTCTCCAGTCCAGTCATAGGCTCTGTATCATAAGAACCAAATTTCTTTCTTTCTTTCTCTTTCTCTTTCTTTCTTTCTTTCTTTCTTTCTTTCTTTCTTTCTTTCTTTCTTTCTTTCTTTCTTTCTTTCTTTCTTTCTTTCTTTCTTTCTTTCTTCCTTCCTTCCTTCCTTCCCTCCTTCCTTCCTTCCTTCCTTCCTTTCCTTCTTTCTTTCTTTCTTTCTTTCTTTCTTTCTTTCTTTCTTTCTTTCTTTCTTTCTTTCTTTCTTTCTTTCTTTCTTTCTTTCACTTTCCTTCCTTCCTTCTCCATTTATTTATTTACTTTACCTCCCAATTCCAGCCTGCCTCCTCTCAGCATCCCTTCATGTATCCCTCCCCCCCATACTACCCTCTCCTTTTCCTCAGAGAAGGTGGAGGTCCCCCATGGGTACCAACACACTCTGGCATATTAAGTTGCTGCAGGAATAGATGTACCCTTTCCCACTGTGGCCAGAAAAGACAGCCCAGTTAGGGGAATGGGATCCAAAGGCAGGTAACAGAGTCAAAGAGGGGTCTCCTTGCAGTTGTTGGGGGATCCACATGAAGACCAAGTTGCACGCCCTCTCATATGTGCAGGGGCCAGTGCATGCGTGCTGTTTGGTTGATGGTTCACTGTCTATGAGCCCCATGGGCCCAGGTTGGTTGACTTTGTAGGTCTTCTTGTGGAGACCTTGACCCTCTAGATCCCTCAGTTGTTCTCCCAACTATTTCATAGGACTCTCTGAGCTCTGTCTAATGTTTTGCTGTGAGTCTCTACATCTGCTTCCATCAGCTTCTGGGTAAAGCCTCTCAGAGGAGTTATGCTAGGCTCCTGTCTACAAGCCCAGGAATGTTATAGCTGGGTCTTGGGGCAGAATTATTTCCAAAATTCTGAGAAACCACCAGATTGATTTCCAAAGTGGTTATACAAGTTTGCATTCCCACCAGCAATGGAGGAATGTTTCCCTTGCCAC
This sequence comes from Pachyuromys duprasi, assembly GCA_028658305.1. NCBI lineage: Eukaryota > Metazoa > Chordata > Mammalia > Rodentia > Muridae > Pachyuromys > Pachyuromys duprasi. Next base: position 10,174,137 of record CM053761.1, on the reverse strand, counting down.
ACATCTTTGCAAGTATGTGCTATCACTTGAGATTTTTATCTTAGCCATTCTGACAGGTGTAAGATAGAATCTCAGAGTTGTTTTGATTTGATTTCTCTGATGACTAAGGATGCTGAACATTTTTCTAAGTGTTTCTCTGCTATTTGAGAGTCCTCCATTGAGAATTCTGTTTATATATACTCCATTTTTAAATTGGGTTATTTGGTTTGTTGGTGTTTAATTTCTTGAATTCTTTATATATTTTGGATATTAGCCCTCTGGCAGATGTAGGGTTGGTGAAGATCTTTTTCCAATCTGCAGACTGCTGTTTGTTCTACTGACAGTGTCCTTTGTTTTACAGAAGCTTTTCATTTCCATGAGGTCCCATTTATTAATTGTTGACCTTAGTGCCTGAGCTGTTAGCATTCTGTTCAGGAAGTTGTTTCATAATCCAATGAGTTCAGAGCTATTTCCCACTTTCTGTTCTATTAGATTTAGTGTTTCTGATTTTATGTTGAGGTTTTTGATCCACTTGGATTTGAGTTTTATACAGGATGATAAATATAGATCTATTTGCATTCTTCTACATGCAGACACCCAGTTAGACCAGCACCATTTGGTAAAGATACTGTCTTTTTTTTTCTAGTTTTGGCTCCTTTGTCAAAAATCAACTGTCCATAGGGGTATGTGTTTCCTCCATTCTTTTTGAGTCTAAACAGATCTCTGCTCCTTCTGGAGGGGGGTTGGTGATACTGTGATCTCCTTTTATTAGCTACTGGTTCATTTGGAAGACAAAAGAATGGAAAACTCTTGAATACAACTTTCAGAATGTCTTCGAAAAGCAGTTGGATGACAAACAATTATTTCTATTAGACTTCGCTATTATTTTTAAAATGTTATTTGGTAGGACTGGAGACCTAGCAAGTGTCAATGACTGTTGAGATAAATGAGCTGTATACCAAGCTGTATTTTAGTTACACTGCTATTTCTCTCCCTCCCTCTCCCTCTTTCCTCTCCTCTCTCTCTCTGTATGTGTTTTAAGTAGTGCCCAATTAAAGAGATGTACTAGCCATTCTCCAAGGTGGATCAGCTTCTCTTCCCTGGGCAATAAGCCCAGGGTAGCGAGGAGAGCTTTGGGACTGGAATTCTCCCATGGGTATGTGATCTTGTTAAGTCATATGTTTTCTGAGCTCATTTTCTTCTTATGTATGTTGGGGCTACAGATATCAGCTCCCAAAGGCTTGTGGAGATTTAGTGAAATAATATCTTTGTGGAATGCATACAGCAAGGCTTGCATATAACTGATACTTAATAAATGTTAATTTCTTTCCTTTCTCTTTTCAGTAACCTGATTTAAATGCTTCATTTGAGATTCACAGCTCACCTACCTGAGTTAATTTTTAAAACACATTAATTTTCATGATACCTGAAGGAAATAATACTTAACAACTGTATTCTAACTTTGACTTTTTTCTATCATTTTTTCATAGTTATCTAATAGAAACTCAAATTGTTATTGCCTTTAATTTACTGACAAGGAAACAAAGGCACAGGAGGGCTGAGTTGTTTGCCTAAAGTCAAATAAAGGAGACAGAATAAATATTTGTGGAGCGAACAGATGAACTGAAATTGGCCTCAGATCCACGCACAGCTCAACCCACTCTCTACACCTCCCACTTCAATTTGCATTTCTAGTTCTTGGGAATTGTGGATAAAAATGAAGTCGAGTTGCTATGTCCAGGAAAGGGCAGCATGTATTTCAGAACTGTTAGAGAAATCATGAGGCATTGTTCACCTGAACAGGCCTGGAGAAGGGTCTGGATGGGTTTTTGACATAGCAGGCTCTCTTGTAAGGGTGAGTTCATTCTTTTTGAGGAGCATTGGGAGGGAAAACCCATCAAGATAGTGTGTTCTCTTGATGATTTCAATGAATTATCATGGAAATGAGTTTCAGAAGAGAGGTAATGCTTTGTGATAATAGCCAGATAATGCCATTAGCTATGAACTGTAATTGTAATAGCATTAGTCAAATGAATGTATCTGATATTAATTTGAGTGTCAAATATTTCTGTAAGGTTCTTCTTGTTAATTAAACACCAGCCTGGGCATTATTAATTCACCATCTATCCAGTTCTCACACACAGTAGGCATCCAATATGTATTTGTAGACTGAATTAATAAATCAATCCTTTAGAGGAGTTACTAAAAATAATAAAATGCTAATTTTAAGTACTTTTATGGGTAGAGTAAGAATTAATTTTTAAAGATTTATTTATATTATTTTTAATTATGTGTCTGTGTGTGAGTATGTGCACATGAGTGCAGAGCTGGAGTTATGGTTGGTATGAGCAACCTGACCTCACAGTAGGGACTGAACCTTGGTCCTCTGCAAGAGCAGTGTGTGCTCTTTTTATATATATATATATAAATTTATTTATTTTTATATCAATCACAGGTTAGGTTTTTTGCATCCCATGCGTAGCCCCTTTCCTCATTCCCTCCCACCCTCCCCAACCCTCCCTCATCTCCTCCCCACCCCCTCCAAGTTCACCAACAGGGGAGGATCTCCTCCCCTTCCATCTGATCATCTTGTTTCCTCCGGGCTGGCTGCAATGTCCTCCCCTGGGATCTAGCCAGGCTGTTACTCCCTGGTGTGTATGGGGGAGGGTCAAAGAGCCAGCCATCAAGTTCAAGACTGAAACAGTCCCTGTTTCCCTTACTAGGGTCGTCAGTTCGATAATGAGCTATCATGGGCCACATCTGAGCAGGGGTTCTAGGCCATATCCA
>CM053761.1:10142923-10170871 GCA_028658305.1 Pachyuromys duprasi | reverse complement strand
GTGAGGAAGACCCTAGAACTCATTGGTACAGGAGACTACTTCCTAAATAGAACACCAACAGCACAGGCTCTAAGATCAAGAATCAATAAATGGGACCTCATGAAACTGAAAAGCTTCTGTAAAGCAAAAGACACTGTCATCAAAACCAAACAACAGTCTACAGACTGGGAAAGGATCTTCACCAACCCTATATCTGACAGAGGGCTAATATCCAGTATATATAAAGAACTCAAGAAGTTAAAAAGCAAGAAATCAAGTTATCCAATTAAAAAATGGGGTACAGAGCTAAACAGAGAACTCTCTGTAGAGGACTGTAGAGTGGCAGAAAAACACTTAAAAGAAATACTCAACATCCTTAGCCATCAGGGAGATGCAAATCAAGACGACCCTGAGATTTCACCTTACACTTGTCAGAATGGCTAAGATCAAAAACTCAAGTGACAACACATGCTGGAGAGGATGTGGAGAAAGAGGAACCCTCCTCCATTGCTGGTGGGAATGTAAGCTAGTACAACCACTCTGGAAATCAATTTGGTGTTTCCTTAGACAATTAAGAATACTGATTCCTCAAGATCCAACTATACCACTCCTAGGCATATTCTGTTCTGGAAACTGCTAAACAAAGGCTCCAAGGAGAATGTTCTAACCTCTCAATAGAATTTTGTACCTATGGAAGCACATAGACTGTCTATGGAAACTCCATAGTCTACCTAGTTGATAACCTTAACCAATGCTTTAAAAATCTTAATATATCCTTTAGTTATTATTAGATTTTTGCTTCAATATATGACAGTGAATGAAGGGTTAATTCTGGGATGAATTCCAACTTTTTTTTATTTCATCATGCTCTAATTTTGAAAGTGTTACATGGTAAAAATAATATAAATTATAGGAACTTTGAGATGCCTACAGGCTTGTCTGCAGCCTCACAGCCAATATTAAAGCACATATTATTTGATATCTCCTCTGGAACCATTGTGCCTAATCTTGTAAATACAGATCTACAGGAACCTTAAAATGTGTACATTCTGATCAATGGCACTCTGCTTGGGTTATGCTATGATCTCACCCAAGTTAAAAATTTTTAATGGAATAGATTAAATTTAGATTGGAATCAAACTTTGAATTTTTTAAGTCATTTTTTACTGGCCTAAAGCTGGAATAGAAAACACAGGCATTTAGATCCTTCATGTATAAGAAACTGTTCCAGATCATCTAAGAAATGTGTGTTATAGTTTAAACAGTCTCATCGTCTCTGACAGTCACATTGAAATTTAATCTCCGATGGGACAGTATTGGGATGGTTGGATGGTGAGCAGTGACTGAGACATAAATAAGATTTCATGCCCTTAAGAAAAAGGACCTGATAGAAGAAGTCTGTTCCTTTTGCCCTGTGATGTTCACTCTGTGAGGTCATAGCATCCATGCTCTTCCAACGGGGCAATGGCCTGCACCATGCAGTTGAACTTGCTGAACCCTGATGATGGCATTCCCAACCTGTAAAACTGAGAAAATGAATCCTTGTTGTTCATAAATGATGCCATCATGTGTGTTTTGTTTCAAAGTGGACCTTTTGAAACACTGAATTAAATGCGGACTTTGCTCAGATTTGTCTGGAGAGACACCCTTGGTTGGACTGAGTTAGATCAAGTCAGAGGGACCCTTAGTTGGACTGAGCTAGATAAGATCAGATATCATTCTATGCTAATACAGAGCTTCTCAGAGTTTAATGTGGATAGAACCCATCTGTGGATACAATTTCAGGACAGCTGTAATTCTGTTGTTGGGTGTGTGCCTGAGAGTCTCTCAGTGACATAAACAGTGCTGGTCGCACAGAGGAGTGTCAGGAGTGGAAGAGGGCCCAAGACAGCTTTCTAGCATTCCATGCAGGTGTGCGTGACAGTGGCAGTGACAGGGGGGAAAGGCACTGTTTATTAGGAAGCCAAAGATAAAACTCAAAACAGACAGCAAAATAAGAGGCTCGGTGCAGCTCTGGACCAAACCTGGCCCCACACCTGTCTGTGGACATTCAAACTGAGAGCTTGTACGATGTTGCAAGTTATTTGATCACAAGAAATGTAAACTTTGTCTAAGAAAGTGCCAAATTGATTTCCAGAGTGGTTGTACAAGTTTGCATTCCCACCAGCAATGGAGGAGGGTCCCTCTTTCTCACATCCTCTCCAGCATGTGTTGTCACTTGAGTTTTTGATCTTAGCCATTCTGGTGGGTTTAAGGTGAAATCTCAGAGTCGTTTTGATTTGCATCTCCCTGATGGCTAAGGATGTTGAGTATTTCTTTTAAATGTTTTTCTGCCATTCTACAATCCTCTACAGAGAGTTCTCTGTTTAGCTCTGTACCCCATTTTTAATTGGATTACTTCATTTGATGCTTTTTAACTTCTTGAGTTCTTTATATATACTGGATATTAGCCCTCTGTCAGATATAGGGTTGGTGAAGATCCTTTCCCAGTCTGTAGACTGTGGTTTGGTTTTGATGACAGTGTCTTTTGCTTTACAGAAGCTTTTCAGTTTCATGAGGTCCCATTTATTGATTGTTGATCTTAAAGCCTGTGCCTCCTCAAGATCCAGCTATACCACTCTTAGGCATATATCCAAAAGATGCTCAAGTACTCAACAAGGACATTTGCTCAACTATGTTCGTAGCAGCTTTATTAGTAATAGCCAGAACCTGGAAACAACCCAGATGTCCCTCAGTTGAGGAATGGATACAGAAATTGTGGTACTTTTACACAATGGAATACTACTCAGCAATTAAAAACAAGGAAAGCATGAAATTTGCAGGCAAATGGTGGGACCTGGAAATGATCATCATGAGCAAGGTATCCTAAAAGCAGAAAGACACTCATGGTATATACTCACTTATATAGTATAAACATGCTGAAATCTATACACTTAATAAAGATAAACAAGAAAGAGTACCTGGGATAAGACGATCAATCCTCACTTAGAAAGACAAATTGGATGGACATTGGATGTAGGAGAAAACAAGTAGCAGGACAAGAGCCTACCATAGAGGACTTCTGAAAAACTCTAGCTAGCAGTGTATCAAAGCAAATATTAACACACATAACCAAACCTTCGGCAGAGGGCAGGGAATCATATGAAAGAGGGGGAAGTTAGTATGACCTGGAGAGGACAGGAGCTCCGCAAGGACCAAATATATCAGGGCACAGAGGTCTTTTAAGAGACTCTTTCTCCAACCAAGGACCATGTATGGATATAAGCTAGAACCCCTGCTAGGATGTAGCAAATGGTAGCTCAGTATTCAAGTGGGTACCCTAGTAAAGGGAACAGGGACTATTTCGGACATGAACTCAATGGCTGGCTCTTTGATTCCCCCAAAGGGAGGAGCAGCCTTGCTAGGCCACAGGAAAGGACATTGCAGCCAGCCCTGAAAAGACCTGATAAGCTAGGGTTAGATGAAAGGGGAAGAGGTCCTTCCCTAACAGTGGACTTGGAAAGGGGCAGGGAGGAGATGAAGGAGGGATGGGGGGGGTTATAGGGAGGGAATGAAGGAGGGGGCTATGGCTGGGATACAAAGTACATAACCTGTGATTAATATAAAATAAAAAATAAATTTAAAAAAATGTTAACTTTAAACCCCACCTAAGTGAAATTACATGGTTCCCTCACAGACTGTTATTTTGAATGGAATTCATTAAAAGCTTATAAAAAATGGTTTTTTTTTCTCTTGTTACATACATGCTTCCATTCTCTTAATTTTGCCTTTTGGCTTGAAGGAAGTGTCTCTTTTACTGCCCATTTACAGAAAACCCAAAGCACAGACCGGGTTGAACAAATCAGCAGCCACACTACACGCTTTCTCAGACAAATTATAAACCATTTGGCAGAACATGTGATGCTCTTCCATCTGAGTACTAACAACCCTTGGTCAGCCTCTGAGGAGGTGAGATGGGGTACAGTGGTCTTAGACTAAATGATTCTCAATACCCAAAGAGAATGTGGGTTGTTGTTTCGTTTTGTTTTTGTTTGTGTTGATTACTGTATTTAACATGAAAGGCATCTTAGAAGATACTCTTAAAAGTCAAATTCTCAAATAGGTGCCTCTCCATGGTGGGCCTGAGCCAGGACCACATACACACTAAGTGTGTATTCTACTGCTGAGCTACGCCTTCAAAGTTGCAGATTACTATGAGAAATCAACTAGACACTCCTTCCTGGTTTTATGACTTGACTTCCAAACAAGAAAGAATTTTCTAAAATGTTTTAAAATTACATATTATGGCATCTTGATAAAGAACTTTTCAACCTTTGTACAGTTGATCCGGGTAAATTCTTTCAGTCAGGAAATAAAATAAGCCTATTGTCCCTTCTTTTTCTTTCTTTTATTGAAAATATTTTTCCTTACCTAATATATTTTGAATTGGTTCCCTTCCCCCTACTTCTCTCAATTCCTCTCCACTTCCCCTCCCATCTGGATCCACTCCCTTTCTGGCTTTCATTGGAAAACAAGTAGGCTTCTAAGGGACAATAATAAAATAAAAATAAAATATAAGAAGACAGAAACTATCACACTGGAACTGGACAAGACAAACAGACAAAAGGAAAAGAGCCAAATAAGTCACTAAATTCAGAGATCAACTCATACACACACAGGAATCCCACAAACACACATAAACCCACTAAACTAGAAGCCATAATATGTACACAGAGGACCTGGTGCAGACCCACGCAGGCCTGTGTGGCTGCCACAGTCACTGTGAGTTCTTATGAGCTCATGCCAATTTTGAGGACCTTATTTCCTTGGATCCTCCAGCCCTCTGGGCCAGATGTTCTTTCTGCCTCATCTTCCACAGAGTTTCCTGATTCCTACCGGGAGGGACTGTTGGAGACAGCCTGTTTGGGGACTGATTATTAGATCTGAATAATGTCTGGCTTGTGTCTATTATTTTAAAAAAAACATGTCCTTCCTTCTGTTTTCTCCATATTTCATTTTTGAATTCCCATTGGCCAGACGTTGAACTTGCCTAAAACAAATTAAATGGTATCTCAAAATTTTCTTTTCAGTTTTCTATAATTTTGAGATTTTTGTTTGTTTGGTTGGCTGGTCAGTTGATTGATTGGCTAGTTAGCTGCTTGGTTAGGCAACTGGTTGGTTAGTTAGTTGCTTGGATTTTTTAATTGGTTAGTTGATCGTTTGCTTGCTTAGCAGTCAATTGGTTGGGTTTTGTTGCTTTAATTTCTCTTTTTTTCTGGTTTTAGATCTAATCTTTTAGGAATGTCATTGACTTAATCTTTCAAAGATTAAGGCACATATTGAATATAAACTGTCATATTTGGCTTCTAAGATATCTACATATATATGTATATACCTAATGTATAATCATTCTAAGCTATATATATATGATACATATAATCTATATGTTATACTCTATATACCTTATATATAAGCATATACCATATATATGTATGTACTTTATATATAAAATCATTATAAGGTATATATCATACTTTATATATAAATATATATAATCATTCTAAAGTATATATACATATATATACGTATAGTCATTCTTTCATGGAAACATATTCATATAGTGTGGATAACATAACTTTTGCCATATCTCTGAGGATATTAACTGCAGAGTATCTCTACTTCCTCTTTGTTTTCCTTATGTATGCTGGCAGTCTTTCTCAAACTTCCGGTGATCTCCACCTGCCCATTTTTCTAAATGATAACTGAAAGGTATGACTGAATGAAGTAAAACTACATGAACACCATGCTGTGGGCTAGTGTGTCTGTGTACATAGATGAGATTTATCAAATGTCATATACTTGTGGGAATTCCAGAATTGAATCACCCACAGGTCGAGGTATAAAGAATGTTGTGTCTAGTTAGCATGCTTCCCAGCAATCTGTCCATCTTGTTTTCTCCTGCAGTTGCGGGTAACATTTGTGCGGCCTCATCTGTGGCAATAGCCGGCTTTCTAGAAATACACAGAAAGCTTGCCCAGGAGCAGCCTCCTTCAAGCAAACTTTTCTCTGCTTCCTCCATGGCCTGCGTCTGTCTGGTTCCACAGTACATGTTGCTTGGAGTGTCTGAAGCCCTGGTAAACCCAGCCGGTGAGTGTCACTCTCAGGGAGTGCTGAGTGCAGCGTTGCCCCTGTCCTGAATCCCCAAGGATGCTTGAAGAAAGCCTGTTCTCACTCTCATTGTTCTTCCACCTATAACCAACAATTAATTCTGTTTGGATATAGATAAAGGAAATGGCCAACCTGGTTAAAGCCAAGACCATTTGGTGAGACAGAAACAGGCAGGAGTGAGCCTGTTAGATGATGAACTATAGTATACAGAGTGAAAATCCCTCCTCCCTCCCTCTACATCAAATGCAGTCACAAACGCACCCCTCCAAAAGTGGTTCATGGACTTTATATAAACATGTAATATAAACATGCAAATGAGATGAAAATTTGATGCAATTTACCTAATAACTCAATGTCTTCAAATTAAATTACACTAGATTAAGTGTAATCACCAGTATTTCATAAGACATGTTCAAATTATGTTTATTAAGTATCAGAAGTTTCTAGATTATTTCGATTGTTTATACTGATTAGACTAGCTGCTTTATACTTTATCACAGTATTTTGAGAACTTCCTGAGTGTGTGTGTGTGTGTGTGTGTGTGTGTGTGTGTGTGTGTGTGTGCTTGCTACAATAACCTAGTAAGCACATCTTGGGTTTTGACCTTCCTTATGGTTCCCTATAAAGTGATAGCTATGTGTAACTCAACCCACATTACACTTTCCTGAGAATATTTTTACATGATAAAGAATATGTATTTGTTATGATTTTCTATGCTTATATGCATGTATGTGCACCATGTACATGCAGTTCCTCTGGATGCCAGAAGATGGCATCTGATCCCCTAGAACTAGGGTTACAAAAGGTTGTGAGCCACCAGGTGGCTGCAGAAATAAAACCTGGGTCCTCTAGACAAAGTATCTGTGTCCTAACCCACAGAGCCATCTCTCCAGCTCCTGTAACTATCTTCATATATCCATCACCTGTTTTCCTTTGCATAATCATCCTAAATGAAAGTTCTAATAATTTCATTTTGCCTAAAATCTTTGATAAAATCTTTTATACTCTGTTATTCAAACCTCTTTACATGTATTTTTTAAATAAAATACACACAGTATGCATATATATAAAACCAGAGCAATTAATTTTAAAAGTTGAAATAAATTAATGAAATTTGTCTCATTATAGTCATGCACATATTCACATTTCTTTTTCATTCCATTAAAATATTTCATTCCCATATGAATCAGCCATTAGCATTTGTGATGGGAAAGTCATTGTGTAGCACAGCAACAGCAAAGAATACACAAGAAATGTGAACAAATGCTGCCACGATGGCATTTGTGATCAGCCCAACGTCATTTCCAGAAGGTTCTTGAAAATAAAATTCTCTGGGCTTCCTGCATTAGAAGGTAATGAATAATTACATGGTAGAAATTCCTACACAGTTCAGCAAAGTGATTCAATATTTAGAAGCCAAAGAAACCATTAAAGCCATGAACTCTTTAAAGAGATGGATCGTGTACATCACTAATCTACCTTTTTGAATACCTGCCTGGAAACTGACTTCAACTAAGTACACATTTCTCTGCTGTAAAATCTGTGCAGCAGAGACCAAAACCTTCTGTTTCATGTCCAGTCTTCCACCTACCACATGAGGGTCTTTGGGGACTCATTGAACCTCTAAGCTTCAACTTTTTGACCTTAATAGTGTGGGGGGGGAATCATTACTTCCTTTATCACAGCATTACAGTAAGTGAAAAATCAACTGGTATAAAGTGTGAATGGATGTGTTGATCTGTAACCTCAAGTACTGCCAGTGAGCTTTCTGATCTTAAACCTGACTGATCAGAGTTCTGTCTATCAGTACCATGAGATCCTGGACCTCCCTCATCTAGAGATGGAGTCACCACAGAACCTAGGGGTGTATTTTATGCAAAGCAAAACTCCAGATGCTTCCTACATAGACAGCACTTTGCAACCATATAAGTTTATTCTCCTCACTGTTTTTGCATGTAATTAGTAGTGTCGTACTCAGGATTCAGCACAGCTCCTTGCACCACAAATGGATTACACACTTAATGATATGAGCAGAACTGCCTTTCTCCCATGAGCCACCCTATAGCCCCTCTCTATTCCTTCCTTACTGTTGCTTTCAATCCAACAGCCATGAGTATGTTTGGAAATACAACCTGTCTGGCCACACCTGTTTCATCCAGAGCCTCTGATTTTATCCACATCTACTGCCATTCTTTCTCTTCTTAATTTTTAAGTTTATTTTTATTTTATTTGTATAATTAACTTCCTGCCTGTATTTCTGGGTATCATATTGTGCCTGGTACCCCCAGAAGCCAGAAGAAGGCATCAGCATCATATCTCTTTGGACTTATAGACTGTTGTAAGCCACCATGTGGGCACTGAAAATCTTTCCAGGCCTTCTGGAAGAGGAGCCAGTGTCCTTAACTACTGAGCCCTGTCTCCAGTCCCCAAGTCCCTTCTCTTGAGAAGAATGATGGTAGTCTGTCCTGAACATCCATCCTAGCACTCTGTGCTTACACTTCCCCAATAGACACAGAGATAAACCAGTCTCGTTCCCCTTGCCATGAATAGTGCTCCAGGGTTCCCACTAATAGTACAGATATTCTGACCCTTCCCCTGAGTCAGTATGTTTCTAAGGAACCCAGTGTGATACTATTTCCAAGGCTGTGCATTTACTTTGTGCCTTTTCTGTGGTTTGAAATGATGGCTTCTTTTCCTTGAGTTTCCTCGACAATCATTCACTCATGGAAACCATTCTGATCATTCTTACCTGTTACTGCCCATGCTGTTGCTCTATAAGAACTTTCCCTCTGCCCCCTCTCCCCATCTCTCAACAGACACACTTCTCTCCCTTTTCATGTAACACAAAAATCTTGAATTTCCTTCTATACCTCTTGGCAGGGCAATACACATCCCTTCAAGCAAGAACTTTTGCCCCTTTGGTTTGTCCTCATAGTCCTCTGTGTTCCACCTTCCAGAAAGGTGTATACACATAGTACACTGTAAACCAAATGTATTTTAATTGAGTAAATGAATGAGAAAAATCAACTATTTTGTATGCTCTGTGTTGATGACACTAGGCGAGGAGGCATAACAGCTCACCCTGCAGAAACCAGGAAAGTTCTTCTGCCCTACGAAGACATGTGGTACACTGGAGATGTCACACCAGTCACGGTGGGGAAAGGAAACTTTTGAACTGGGTTTTGATTGCAGCAGAATCTTCTCCAGATGACCTGTGAGCCTGGAAGCTTGCACTTACCACCCATAACAAAAGCTCAACAAGAAAGTCGAGACGAAAATCCATCCAAACAGCGTCACTGCGGAACTTAAAGCTTTTCTGTTGAGGAGTAGAAAGAAAGTAGAAACGATAGAAGGTAGGGAGACACCAAGGAGATTATAGCAGTCGCTAAGTCAGGCTATAGTCAGCAGATATTTCATAAAGTAGCCAATAAGAGGTAGGTTTTGCAGTCCGGTCTCTGATAGTTGTTCAGCTATGGTGTTGGGGTACAAACCAAGCCGTGGACAGTGTACAATGGAGGGTATGGCCACCCTAATAAAACTTGATGCACATGGGTGCCAGCCTGGTCCCTCTCCCACTACGGCTGTCCTATCCCTAGATGGGTTCATGGTATAGTGACTACAGGTATAAATGGATTGAAAATTAATATATAATGTAAGACATCAGAGGCAAATGGACAAAGAAACCAAGATTTGTATGGATAGAAGGATGGACTATATGATATTAAAGCTGCTGAGGGCTAACACACGTGTCACTGCAGACAGTGAGAAGTCGTGGATAATGTGGCACCATGAGATTCCAGGCTGAAGTCTTCAGGGATAAGGACAGAATGATGCCCTTTGGGTCCGTTGCAGTAAGCTCTATTTCTGGGACTGTGGTCTTTTACATGTTCTTAACTGCTTCTCCTCAAACTCAATGTACACATTTTCAATTGCTCCAGAACAACTGGAGTAAAAAATGAAGAATTCCAGCCATGAGTTCCCAGTTGCAGGTGCCTCGGGAAGGTGGTTATGTCTCCATATGCTACAGAGCTCACATGCTGCAAGTGACATCCTCGCAAACCATAGCCTGCTGCTCTCTGGAGGCACATTTTTAGCTCTCATTGGCAAGAAGACCGGTTTCCACACATGCTTTGAGCATTCTTTTTTTTACTGTGTCTCCCTAGTATAGTGGTTATTTTAGAGTAGTGGCTGTCTTGTTGATAATACGTGCACCGTAATGGGCTACAAGAAGCATCTTGGAGCCTGAAAGCACGAGCTGATGATCACTAAAGTTGAGCAAGATCAGAACATGCAATTAGGCACCCGAGATTTGGAGATCTGAAGGCTTGAAAAGCTGAGTCCTATAAAAGGGAACGGGAGGCTTTCAAAAACGACTAAAGTGACACCAAAGGAAGATTAACCAGCGGGCAGAGAGCTGGCAAAGTGCATTCATGAATTATATACCACACCGGAAGTTCTAGCAAGAGAAAGCATGGGATTAATAATTAAGCAGCAGGGTAATCATGGTCTCCTATGTTGTTCCTCTTCCGAGGGAAAGGAACCAGCCTACTTATTCTTCCTGACCATTACTTGTCTCCCAGTATTTATGGTGCAGCAGGAGTCAGGAGACAAATCCATTCTAACTGGAATCCATTCTTTCCAGAGCTTCATGCAAACAGGAGAACCTTCTTGAAAGTACTAGAAAGCTTGCCCTTAGGATCCTGTTGGTAATTGGTACCGTGCAGAACAGCTGTAGAGCCTGCCACCAATATAAGATGCCCTTCTTCACAGTACCTTATTTACCGCCATCATTTTCCTCATCTCCAACAAGAGTCTGTTCAATTGAGGGCCTGTGCAGCACCATGTGCTCCTCTGTCAGCCCTTTTGAATCTTAAAATCAGAGAATGAAGGGCTGCCTCTTCCATCTCCTGCCCATCTCTCAGCAGCTTTCCTGGAGCACAGGCAGGGACACCCCTAAATGTTTATTGGATGAGGGACAAGGGGAGGACACATAGAAAATAAGCCAGACAAGTTGTGCAAGTACAGGAGAGAGCATTAGCGTGTGTTTGTTTTGTGTCTCAGTAAGTTCACTGAACTGCTAGACAAGAGCTGGCCTGACGGTTCTACAGGTAAACATACTTGTCAAGCCTGATGGCCTCTTCAGTCTGTGGGAGCTACAGGATAGGAGGAAAGAGCTGACCCCCAAACGTTGTCCTCTGACCTCCACACAAATGCTGTGGCCCCTGAGACCACACATAAGCATTCATCGTGATAACATGGTTGGGGGAAGGGGATGCTCTGCTGGAGAGATACAGAGCTTTTCTAGGGAAGTAAAAGTAAGCTAGGGGTGAACAATTCCCAAGAGAGAAAAAAAAAGAGGCAATAAAAACATGCCTTTCTTATAGACAGGACAAGGAAATGTTTAGTGTTTGAAATTCATCAGCTGTCTATTATCCTTTCTTTTTAAAATGGGTTTTAATAGTAATATATGATCTCACTGTAGAAAAATTCTCAAAGCACAAAAGAAAAACGAGAAGAAAATTAGAACTCAAATAATTCAACCACTCAGACTTAAGATGGTTCATGTCACTTTATGTGTTTCTTTATTGGCTGAATAAAAACAACAGACATTAGTAAGATGGACTCTGTGCATCCATCTTTCAGCTCTGACAAATGTGACTCAGGGTAAAATGTTTCCTATCTACTCTAGCTTTCATGATTTCCTCTACCCTGTTAGGTAATTTTGAAGCAATTCTCTGATACTGCTTTATAGTAAATATCAAATGTTTTAACATGAAAATTTTAATACAGCTACGCTAGTGTTACCTAAACATAATCCTATATACTTACCTTAATCCATTTTAATTTCAGAAAAGATTACTTCTAGCTAACTTTTCATAAATCCCCTCATGACTCTTCCTCAGCCTATTGCCACCATCATGACTGGAGGTGGGGGAGGGATACCCATTTCAGATAGTCAAACCCTCTTTCTGAATTATCTTCCCTTAAATGAGGTGTTCTGTTGCTGTGGTAATGCACTGTGACCAGAAACAGCTTAGGGGATGAAAAGTTTTTTGGCTCACAGTTCATCATGATGGAAATCAGAGCAGTAACTGAAGGCAAGAACCTTAAAAAGGCAATGCTTGTCCTCTTCCTCATGCACCCCACAAAAACCTTCACCCACACTTGGAGCCCTCCTCTATCAATTAATGATCAAGTGGTGTCCACTGGCCAATCTGGTTTAGGTAAATCCTCAGTTGAGTCTCCTTCTCTAAGATGACTTTAGCCTCTGGTAAGTTGACAGTTTAGGCTAACTAGGAGATGGGCAATGTATATAAAAGATTTTTTTAGAAGTCACTGTAGGGTAAATATTGTTTACGGCAGTTAACCTTAATACAAAAACTCACAGCTCGTCAAAGTGCAGAGAAAAACAGCAATCAGTGGTATGCTCTGCCACAAATGGAATGTCTGTATCAAATCCCTCCCAAGTCTCAGGAAAGACTGCTGAAGAGGATGTGGAGTGTAAGAGCCAGAAGTTGGAGAGGACCAGAGGGGAAGGGACTTCTAGACATGACAAAGTTGCTTCACTCATAAACTTGCAGCAGCTGTGGGTATCTGCACAAGACATGACAAGGTCAAGGTCAGCATTCTAGCACAGACTAGGAAAGATTTGATGTGTCTAAGTCCCCTCACCCCCACAGAGGCTTGGGGAATGGAGACTCAGTCTTCTTTAAAGGTGTGGTTTTTGGTGGGTCAGCCATGCTCCAACAGATGGAGCCACATGCAGGTGTGTGTAGATTGCACAAACTGGAGTCCATGAGTTACTAAGAAACAAAAAGCCAAGTTGTAGGACTGGGTGGATAAGCGGGGTTTATCTGTAAGAAGTTATAGGGAAAAGCAGAAGATGAATATGATCAAAATATATTATATGAAATCTCACAGAATTAATAAAAAACTAAATAAAAGTGGCTAGATTTAATGCACACAAAAAAGCCTTAAACTAATCCCTTTGTAGGTAGAACACCATGTATCACTGTACCTCTCTGTACATGAGTAATGGTAACATCCCCATTTCAAAAGATGTTGGTTAATCAATGCACATATGATCACAGGAACAATAAATTAAAATTTTAAAGCATTCTTGTACAACTCCAGAAGCCTTGTGCAAATTTTCTACAATAAATTCAAGTTTTCCATAGGCCATGGAATCACAGGCAGAGACCTCATGTCAGACGTGATATTCAGAACAGCTCACACCTTGATACAAATGCATCAGAAATGAACTTTGGTGCTTCCATAACAGCACTCAGCTGCCAAGCAGTCAGTTCCTCCTGGTAGCTTTATGAGGCTGCATGTTGTCATATTTTATTCCTTGAAGTTATCTGGAAACTGCATCATAAGCTACCTGTGCACCAGCTTTAACAAAACACAACCCATAAAATTTGCTCATTGGTAAATTTAATGCATGATCAACAGTCGTCAGGACATGGTCTATGAAAGTGATTTAGGTAAAGTCCTAAATTCTGGCCTCTTCTTGCTCTCCTAGTCTCCATGGCAATACAGAGAGTCATTCCAAGAACCTTCAGAGGGACTTCCATGAATTTTTTGACACTGTTCCATGGATCCTCCTGTTTCGCAGGGGCACTGCTGGTAGAGTTGGTTTATGTCATCTCAGAAGGTAAGAATGCACACGTCGCATGTTTATATACATTGAATTTGTGACTAGGGAGCTGGGTGACAAAACCATAAGAGAGGCCCTTTGCAAGCATAGTCTTTTTATTTCTAATTGATCTGCTTTTGCAATTAAGATAAAATTAAGATAGGAAGTAGACTCTTGCTATATTCATTAATTTCTGGGTATTGTTTTTCTTTTGATAGGAGGAGGTAATTACAGAATGTCGCTTCCCATGAGACAGTGCTGGCTATCTTTTGAAAGCATTTTAAAGCTAACTGGTCATCATATTCACATTAGGTCTCATGATAAGGCTATATTCATTAATGACTGGTAGCAATCATGCACAATGTGGAAAAGAGTTAGCACCTACCTACACGTAGGATTGTAGGAGACCCCATGGCCTGCTTTGCTCTTGATTGGCCCCAAATGTTGTCAATGCAATCAAGGAGAAATCATGAGGAAGCTAACAAATGATCTGGAAATTTTTCCCAGTGGAAATGTTGGACAGAGAAATAAGAAACATGAAAAATTCAGATATAAATGTTAAAATACTCTAGTCTTAAGTTGGCCTGTGAGGGGAAAGGGCAGACAACGTTGAAGTCATGATGAATGGTCACAGGGAAATGCCTTTGACTATTTTTAAGTCCACCAATCTTAAAATATTATTTTAAAATGTCATTTAAAATGTCATATTTAAATTTTATCTTAATTGGCTTATTAACTTATTCTTCTCTACTTTCAAAATTGTTTTTGGTTACACACTTAAAATAACATAAAGAAAAGGATGGTTTGTGCTCTCTTAAACAGATTCCATTTACCTACTGTCAGACTATACAGAAAACAATCCCTCAATGACAAATTCAACACAAAAATCTCCATTCAAAAAGTATTTATCAAGAACCCAAAGTTTTCCAGTTGCTGTATGGGATATCGGTGTAAGAGAACCAACAAAATAACAACTCCTCCCACTCTTAGAAAATTCCTAGTAATTCAGAGAAGCACTAACATCAAGAACAATAAATATACCAGGTTTGGTAAAGATCTACCAATTGTAATTCATTGGGTGACAAGGACATCCTTTAAGTATCTGAGAAAGCTGAGCAAAAACATATATGGGACACTTACTGTGTCCCATGTCACACAGAATGGTGTACAATACTGTTGTGATTCTTGAAGAACTCAAAACCAAACTAGCAGCGTTAACTCCAGAACCTATAGTGTGTGACCTCTGATGGTCAGTTTCCCTGCGTTAAAGTATGTCCTTTAAAGATTTTGTAAAGGACCTTAAGAAGTCTCACCCAAACCTGCATCTAAAATACTTCAGTTTCTAAACATGCTTTCTTAGTTTATGTTACTTAAAGAAAATATTTCTGAAAGTTAGTTAAAAGATTTCTACAGGCTGGTAAGATGGCCCAGTGGATGAAAGGGCTTGCTGCCATCCCTAGAGTCCATGTGGGTGTCGCACACAGCGGAAGGTGAGGCTGGAAGACTCAGGGAGCATTAGGACAGACACACAGAATAAGTAAATATACAGACAAATGTACAAAGAGAGTTTCTATAATCAAATATCATCTGATATATGCTAGAACAACTGCAAAAGTCAAATATTATTACCAGCTTATGTCTTATATAAATGGAAACTGTCACTACTATCTTAAGCATCTTAGCCAGAGTTATATCAAACTTTCTACGTTCTCCTCCAAATCCCTGCATTTTATCCACTAGCCACACTTCGGAGATTCCAGCTAGCACCAAATCCAAGTCCACTTAATCACTACTACTCTAAGGGGGCTCCAGGACCATGAAGCTGGGATGTAGAAGGGCAATAGGAAAAACCGTCCCCACAAGCCAGCAACTCTGAGCCTCATGGAACAGCATCACCAATGACTGCCGTAAGGGAACAGTGAACTCCACCAGAGCTGGTGACAGCTCAGTTGCAGCTACACTATTGTCTTTTGCCAGGAGAAGCCTACCTCAGCCTCCTGTGTGCTGGGATTACAGGTGTGCACTACCACGCCCAATTTAGGCAGTGCGAGAACTCGAACCCAGGGCTTCTTGTCTGCCAGGCAAGCACCCTGCCAACAAGCACACCCTTGGCCCCTTTTGCATTTATTTATTTGGCATGTGTGTGTATGCATATATGTATGGGGTGGTGGATCGTGTGCCCTGCTGTGCAGGCTAAGGTGAGAGGAACACCTGCAGGAGTCAGTTTGCTGTCTCTCTACCACTTGAATTCCGAGAATCAAGTTGGGTCTTGGGCTTAGAGGCAAATGTCTTTACCCACTAAGCCCTCTCACAGGCCCCCATCGCCAGCCTCTTTGATTACTGCGAACTCAGATGAAGCATAAGCAGAAGCACAAACAATAAGCCTGGGAGGGCCTCACAGCTAAGGCTGTCTCATTTTCAGGAATTCGGTGCCGCCCAGCTCATCAGTGCATCAAGGCGTGAAGAACTCACCAACCTCCACACGCACTGTGCCAAGTGTTCGGCATTTTTACTGGGGTTGTGTTAGTCAGGCAAGGTTAGCCTAATCTTCGGCACTGTTAAGACAGTTTCCCTCCTCCTTCCCCTTCCCCAAAAGTGGGTGTCCATAACTTGATTCAGAGCCTGAGATTTATGTTTTCAGTTAGTTTCATTCTGAGTCATTTCATCCAAAACTGTAACAATGTCCCCTGCCAGAAGTCATTATTAGCATAAATTAATATGTAGGGTATGAGTTGCCCACCATGAAGAACAAAGGTTCTCCACTCTCTTAAGGAACTCAGAGGCTTCATATCTCAATCAGTAGCGTCTTCCAGAGGCTGTCTGTGGTAGGCTCCTGTTCCCTGTCTTCTCCTGCTTCCAATGTCTATTGCATTTGTCCTTCTGAATGAGGATTGAGCATCTTCTCTAGGGTCTTCCTTGTTGTTTCGCTTCTTTAGGAATATAGATTTTAGTATGTTTGTCCTATATTATATGGCTAATATCCACTTATAAGTGAGTATATACCATGTGTATCTTTCTGCTTCTGGGTTACCTCACTTAGGGTGATTTTTTTTAATTCCCACCATTTGCCTGAAAATTTCATGATTTCCTTGTTTTTAATTGCTGAGTAGTATTCCATTGTGTAAATGTAGCACAATTACTGTATCCATTCTTCTGCTGAGGGACATCTGGGTTGTTTCCAGCTTCTGGCTATTATGAATAGAGCTGCTGCGAACATGGTTGAGCAAATGTCCTTGTTGTATAGTTGAGTATATTTTAGATATATGCCTAGGAGTGGTATAGCTGAATCTTGAAGTAGCACTAGTCCCAATTTTCTGAGAAAACACCAGATTGATTTCCAAAATGGCTGTACAAGTTTACATTCCCACCAGCAGTGGAGGAGGGTTTCCCTTTCTCCACATCCTCTCCAGCATGTGTTGCCACTTAACTTTTTGATCTTAGCCATTCTGATGGGTGTAAGGTGAAATCTCAGGGTTGTTTTGATTTGCATTTCACTAATGACTGAGGATGTTGAGCATTTCTTTAAGTGTTTCTCTACCATTCGATGTTCCTCTATTGAGAATTCTCTGTTTAGCTCTGTACTCCACTTTTTAATTCAGTTACTTAGTTTTATGACTGTTTAATTACTTGGATTCTTTATATATTAGGGATAATATTCAGATGTAGTGTTGGTGAAGATCTTTTCCCATTCTGTAAGCTGCCATTTTGTCCTATTGACAGTGTTCTTTTGCCTTACAGAAGCTTTTCAGTTACAGAAAGTCCCATTTATTAATTATTGATCTTAGTGCCTGAGCTGTTGGTGTTTGTTCAGAAAGTTCTCGCCTGTACCAATGTGTTCAAGGCTATTCCCCACTTTCACTTCTGTCATATTTAGTGTATCTGGATTTATGTTGAGGTCTTTGATCTACTTGGATTTGAGTTTTGTGCAGGGTGATAGATATGGATCCATTTGCATTTTTCTATATGCAGACATCCAGTTAGACCAGCACTGTTTGTTGAAGTTGCGTTCTTTTTTCTATTGTATGGTTTGACTCCTTTGTAAAAAATCAAGCTTCCATAGTGGGGTTATTTCTGGGTTTTCAATTTTATTCCGTTGTTCAACCAGTCTGTTTCTATGCCAGTACCATGCAGTTTTTGTTACTGCTCCTCTGTAGGACAGATTGAAATCAGGGATGATGATAAGCCCAGAAGCTCCTTTAATGTACAGGATTGTTTTAGTTATCCTGGTTTTTTTTTTTCTATATGAACTTGAGAATTGTTGTGTCAAGGTCTGTGAAGAATTGTGTTGCCATTTTGATGGGAATTGCATTGAATCTCTAGATTGCTTTTGGTAGGATGGCCATTTTTACTATGTTAATCTTACCAATCCATGAGCATGGGAGATTTTTCCATCTTCTGATATAATCTACAAAGACTTGAAGTTCTTGTCATACAAGTCTTTCACTTAGAGTTACATCAAGGTATTTTATATTATTTGTGGCTATTGAGTAGTTTCCTTAATTTCTTTCGCAGACTGTCATTTGTATAAAGGAGGGCTACTGGTTTTTTGTTTTGCTTTGTTTTAGTTAACTTTTTTTATCCAGCCACTTTGCTGAAGGTGTTTATTAATTATAGGAGTTCCCTGGTAGAATTCTGAAGGTCACTTGTATATACTATCATACAATCTGTGAACAGTGATACTTTGACCTCTTCCTTTCTGATTTGTATCTCCTTGATCTACTTTAGTTGTCTTATTGTTCTAGCTAGGACTTCAAGTACTGTATTGAATGGATGTGGAGAAAGTAGGCAGCCTTGTCTTGCTCATGATTTGAGTGGAATTGCTTCAAGTTTTTCTCCATTTATTTTGATGTTGGCTATGGACTTACTGTATATTACCTTCATTGTGTTTAGGTATGTGCCTTGTACCCCTGATCTCTTCAGTATTTTTAACATGAAGGGGTGGTCAATTTTGTCAAAGGCTTTTTCAGCAACTAATGACATGATCATGTGATTATTTTCTTTCAGTTTGTTTACACGGTGGATTGTATTGGTTGGTTTTTCATATGTTGAACCACCCCTGCATCCCTGGGAGGAAATCTACTTCATCATGGTAGATGATATCTTTGATGTGTTCTTGGATTCTGTTTGAGAGTATTTTATTGAGTATTTTTGCATCAATGTTCATAAGAGAAATTGGTCTGAAATTCTCTTTCTTTGTTGAGTCTTTGTTGAGTCACAGGGTGACTGTGGCCTCACAGAATGAGTTTGGCACTGTTACATCTAGTTTGTGGAATAATTTGAGGAGTATTGATATTAGTTCTTCTTTGAAAGTCTAGTAGAATTCTACAAACTGGCCCTGGGCTTTTTTAAAAGACTGTTTCTATTTCCTTGAGGATTATAAGACTATTTAAATAGTTTACCTGACCTTGATTTAACTTTGGCAAATGGTATCTATCTAGAAAATCATCCATTTAATTTAGATTTTTCCAATTTTGTGCAGTACAGGGTTTTCAAATAATACCTATTATTTTTTGGATTTCCTCATTGTCTGTTGTTATGTCCCCCTTTCATTTCTGATTCTGTCCATTTGTATACTCTCCCTCTGCTTTTTGGTTAGTTTGGTTAAGAGTGTTTCTATCTTGTTGATTTTCTCAAAATCTTGGTTTTGTTGATTTTCTTTGTGTTGTTCTGTTTGTTTCTAATTTATTGATTTCAGCCCTGAGCTTGATTATTTCCTGCCATCTACTCCTCTTTGGTGTGTTTACATATTTTTTTTTAGAGCTTTCAGGTGTGCTTTTAAACTGCTAGTATGAAACCTCTCCAATTTCTTTATGAAGGCATTTCGTGCTGTGAACTTTCCTCTTAGCACTGCTTCCATTCTATCCCATAAGTTTGGGTATGCTGTGCCTTTCTTTTCATTGAATTCCAGAAAGTATTATTTATTTCTTCCCTGACCAGTGATCATTGAGTAGAGAGTTGTTCATTTTTCCATGAGTTTGTAGGCTTTCTGTTGTTGTTGAATATCCGTTTTAATCCATGGTGGTCTGATAAGATACAAGAAATTACTTCAGTTTTCTTATATCTGTTGAGATTTGCTTTGTGACCAACTACACAGTCAATTTTGGAGATGGTGTCATGAAATGCTGAAAAGATGATATATTATTTTGTGTTTGAGTGAAATGTTCTGTAGATGTCTATTAGGACCATTGGTTCATGACATCAGTTAGTTTCATTATTTCTCTGCTTGGTTTCTGTCTTAATAATCTGTCCACTGGTAAGAGTGGGGTGTTGTGATCTCCCACTATTAATATGTGGAATTCAATGTGCAATTTAAGCTTTAGTAATGTTTCTTTTAAGACTGTGGGTGCCCTTACACGTGGAGCACATATGTTCAGAACTGTGACTTCATCTTGGTGGATTTTCCCTTTAATGAGTATGAAATGTTCTTCCCTATCTTTTTATTAATTTTGGTTGAAAGTATGTTTTATTAGATATTAGAATGGCTATTCCAGCTTGCTTCTTGGGTCAGTTTGCTTGGAAAATGTTTTTCAACTCTATACTCTGAGGTAATGTCTATTTTTGTGGTTGATGGTGTGTCTCTTTTCTGCAGCCGAAGGATAGATTCTGTTTTTACATCCATTTTGTTAACCTTTGTCATTTTATTGGAAAATTGAGTCCATTGATGTTGAGAGATATTAATGACCAATGACTATTAATTCCTCTTATTTTGTTGTTTTTAGGAGAGTGTGTATGTTTGTGTGCTTCCCTTCTTTCGTTTTTTGCTGGTGGGGGATTATTTATTTTCTATGTTTTCTTGGATGTAGTTAACCTCCTTGGGTTGGAGTTTTTCTTCTAGTATTTTCTATAGGACTAGATTTGTGGATAGTTACTGTTTAAATTTGGTTTTGTCTTGGAATGTCTTGTTTTTCCATCTATGGTGATTAAGAGTTTTGCTGGGTATAGTTGTCTAAGTTGGCATCTGTGCAGGCCCCTTCTAAGTTACAGAAAAGCCATCTCTTTTTCTGTTCTTTTACATCCTGCTCTTTTCCTGTCATTCTTCATGTCTTAAACAACCATTTGTCAATATCTTCAAAACAGGGTCTCCAAATGCAAGGTCAGTACTCAAAATAAGTACATGTAGGATGTCTTCTCTGTTTTTTTCTATGATTTTGTTGAAATTTTTCTGGTCCTTGGCTGGGACTCTTCACCATCTTCTATTCTTATATTCTTAGTTTAGGCCTTTTCATAGTATCCCAGATTTCTTGGCTGTTTTGTGCAGCTGCAGGGTCAGACCACCTCAGCCTGAATTGAGAGAGTCTCCCCTCATGCTCTGTGTCCATCATCATCATAACAAATAATCCATCATCTTGTTCTGAGAGTTAGTAATTAATACTCACAGCTGTTGCTCAGTAAAAACTGCAGGTGCAGGCCCCTTCTAAGTTACAGAAAAGCCATCTCTTTTTCTCTTCTTTTACATCCTGCTCCTTTCCTGTCATTCTTCATGTATTAAACAACCATTTGTCAATATCTTCAAAACAGGGTCTCCAAATGCAAGGTCAGTACTCAAAATAAGTACATGTAGGATGTCTTCTCTGTCTGTCTGTCTGTGTCCACTACCACACAGAGAGATTGTGTTGAGTTGTTCAGCAGTTACATGGTGTTTGTAGTCAATTAAAAATCTAAAACTCCCTTCCCTTGCTTGGGAAGTTGCTCTCCATTAAGCTCCACACATCGGGGTTTTTTTTCCTAATTAAATATGGGAGTTATCCTTCTTCTTAATATGTGTCAACCCATCATGCTAAAAGATAGACGTTTTTGGAACTTGATGCTGTCACCCAGTGAATTGCTGAGCTTTCTTGTGTCATCTACAGGTTTAGAAAGCAAGCCCCTCGACTTCTCCCCAGTAATTGCTACAGTTGTTGAATTGGACAGACCTGAAAATAGAGCCTTATGGATAATTCCCACAGACCTCATGGAAAGTCAGTGACTACCAATGCAGTCCTCCCCTTGTGGGCCTGATCAGTTCCCAGTTCACCAAATTACTCTCATTCCACCCACTTCCTCCTCCCTCCCTAAATGACATCACAGGTGGTTTTGTCATGCTTTCCTGAGAGTGGGCTCTTTCTGTTTGTGACGATACCCTTATCCATCAGACCATAATTCAAGAAAGGAAACGAGTTTCATTGAAATTATCTGTTCTTGTGATCCTATGCTGACTTAGAGTGACTAATTAGTGACCCCAAAGAGAATAGGGCTTTTGACCACAAACATCACTTGGGTAAGTCATTATCCCTCTAAGACTGTTTACCCTTAATTAAAAATGGGGCAAGGCTTTTCGTCTTCCTCAGGGATGATTAGAGGATAAAGTTAAAAGAAGCATTTCAAAATTCCAATGCCAGGGTTTAGTTAGACAGAAAACTGGCACACATTATAACACTGTGCTCTCCTGAGAACTAGGTACACCAAGTCAGTCAAGTGCTCAGATGACTTTGTGGGGCAGCACTGACCAGAACAAAACCAACACAGTGATGGGTGTGAGACAGCTGACCCCCCTCTCCCATGTCAGTCGTGTGTGTGCGGGTGTGTTTGGGAGTCTCGTGGGCTCCAAGCTACATTAGTCATTTTTAGCACAGTGATAGAGAAATGGTGTGAATGCGGGAAATTCAAAGGATTTCTCAAAACTCAACTGTGCAGCGAGATAACTGTTAGAGTGACATTTTCAGAACAAGTGAGAAATCTGATCCTTCTGGGATCGCTCACTCAGAGCATTTTAAAGGAGAAGACACGAGACTAAACCGTTCTTCCTACACTAATCACTTCAGGAATGGTCTCTCTAAAAGCAGCGATGCTAATATAAGGCAGCGGAAAGTCAGTCAAACCGCCTGTGTCAACTCCATCCCATTAGGAGCGAGATCAATTTCCTCATACTCCTGACTCCAAGCTCACCTCTTGACAAAAATAACAAAATAGAAATTCGGGAAGAACTGACATCTCAGTTATAGAGTTCCAGGTGACGAGGAACGCCTGAAAGGAAAGGGGAAATTGGGCGGAATGAAGAGGTCAAGCTTGTGTCCCTCTCTCCCCTTGGTCTCACCTCCTCCAGTTTCAAGGAAAAGTACAAAGAATTTAGCTGTTTAATTCAAATCAAGACCAGTTTAAATTAAAAATGAGATCTTTTTAAGTTCTCATTTAAATATCTACAGGAATTGAGGGCACTGACAGCCATGTCAGCATGAATCACGGAGTTGCTCTTGAAACAGGAATTTGCAGTTACAGGCACTTGAAAGGAGAAAATACTTTTTCTATGTGGAGAAGTATTCAACTGGATTTCATGTGTTTCTTTTCTTTCTTTCTTTCTTTTCTCAGAAATGTGCTTATTCTGGTCCAGGTCTAGAACTGGGCTTTTGATGACATATGTGGGAAAGCAGTAGCCCGCTGCCCCCAAAGCTACCTGTAGTCAGGAACTTGTCTGAGTTGACAGTCCCTGTGTTCTGTAGGGAAACTCTGCTCATACACCCCAGGAACAATTAGGCACAGGATCCTCCTGACATGACAGCGTTATGAATTCTAGACAGTTAGTTCTACATCCTTCCCTTTCGTTCCTCCCACCCCCCCCCAAATCATCATGCTACACAAGAATATTTAAGTTCATAACATTACCGAGGAAGAGCCCAGATTACCCGTTAGGCTGTAGGCAGTCATCACTAACCTCCGCTATTGGCTCACAAAACATTGGAACGGGTGTACAATATCCTATTTTAAAAATGTTGTGGCACGGTGAGTGCATGAGTGGATGTGTGATTGAGTGTGTGTGTGTGTGTGTGTGTGTGTGTGTGTGTGTGTAGACGTCCAAGGAGAACCTCAGGTATCAGTTCTTGCCTTCCACCTTGTTTGGGGCAGGGCCTCTTTGTTGATAGTTTGCTGCAGTTCTGTCCCCACATCCTATTGCCCCATAAGTGCACTCGGGATACAGGCAAGCACTGCTGTGGCTAAGTTTTAAGTGTATTCTTGGGATTCCACCTCAGGTCCTCACATTTGCACAAGTTCTCACCCACTGAGCCTTCTCCATTGCCTTAACTTTTGTTTTTTTATTTTTATTTTTTGTGAGATTGAGCCATTCCTCTAAAATAGGTTTATAAGTTACCTTCCAAGACTTAATATGAGAACTTAGAGAAAAAAATGCCTCAAGATAATACACGCACTATATATATAAATAAAGATAAGGACTTCAGCCTTAAGGTTGCTGTAATCTGAATGAGGTTTCAGTTTCTTGCAGGTCAGTGAGGTGTATGTTAGGTGTGGTTTGCTTGGTTTTTCCAATAATTCTTTAGGATAGAAAGCATCCATGATGCAAAAGCTCAGTTCTCACACTCAATCTCAGTCTCAGATCTGTGTAAGGTCACATGAAACAGTGCCCAGGAGTCTTCTTGGTTTCATGGGCTC
This sequence comes from Pachyuromys duprasi, assembly GCA_028658305.1. Taxonomy (NCBI): domain Eukaryota; kingdom Metazoa; phylum Chordata; class Mammalia; order Rodentia; family Muridae; genus Pachyuromys; species Pachyuromys duprasi. Next base: position 10,146,684 of record CM053761.1, on the reverse strand, counting down.
CTATCATAATTGACACCTCTTCTGCCTGGCAACCACACAGAACAAGGTAGAGTCAAAGAAGCAGACATCTTCACGTGATGCGTACCTGGAAGTGGTATGGAGCCAAGACTAGAAGGGTGAGTGGTTTTCTGAATGGTGATTATTCTTGGTAAAGTGTTCCTATGATAGGGCTTACAAGTAGAGAATTGTTGGTTGCATGAAGGGAGCCCAATGAAAGGAGCCTTGCATAAAAGGATTCTAGCAAGCTGAAACTGTGCAACAACAGAGAGACTGGCATAAAGTTTTAGAAGAACACAGGGGTCAAATCACATGGGACCTTTGACTGGTGGGATTAAGCTTATAATGTAGTAAATCATAAGGCGCTGGGTGAATGCCACCTTGTACATGTACTTAAAGGCTTCTGTGGATGTAGTATGATTTGGAAGGGGAAAAACAGAAGACATATTCAGGAGTAGGAGGACAGAAAATAATCCAGGCAAATGAAGCTATTAATGAAGCAGAGAAATAGGCAGGGACACAGCTCTGCTTCGGGGAAGAACCAACCCTGCTTTGGGATGGTTTTAAAAATCAGTAGGTACAGGAGGGAGGAGGTGGAGTTACAGAAACACCAGCTGCCTAAGAGCTCACTGGATAGGAAAAGACTCTGTTTACTAAATGGGAAAGACTTGGAAGGAAAATACGCTGTAATACTTAACACATTAAGTTTGGCATACTGGGGTGTCATCTAGATAGAAACACCCAACACTTAAAAAGAAGAAAGACTTGACTAGGTATAGGAATACAAAATATGTGACACAAAAATAACATTTGAAGCCATAAGACTGAATGAAATTACCAAGTGTAATTACCAAGCGACCTGTGCAAGTGTGAACATTAAAAATGAGGGAATATTCCCAAGGCTTAGAGTTTAGATCTGAAGTATCTGAGAAGAGGATAAGATAGGAAAGTGTGCTGAAGAAAGCTGAGGAGACACAGCCTTCTCCAGTATGTCAGTGTATTGGGAGATTTGTGTGTGTGTGTGTGTGTGTGTGTGTGTATACACAAATATATGAATATATGTATGTGTGTGTGCTTATATGTTTGTATATAACATATTATATGTGGTTTATATATAGGCATGCATGCCCACCTAAGTATGTTTATATACATGTATGAATTATATAGATAGGTAAGTAGTGGATCTGTACCTGTGTGTGTATGTGTGTATTTTTTTTCTCTAAACATAAGAGGCTATGCCATGAAGTCAAATGCTACTGTGAAGGCAGAGAAGATGAAAAAGGAACTCTTGACTCTTATGTGCTACATTGGGGTCTCATACCATGCATGGGTGCTATCTCTGTGGCGAGACAGGAGTGAGAACTAGAACTGTTATGGGCTGAAGAATATCTAGGAAAGCAAGAAAATAAAGGTGCTCTTTTGAAGAATTGAGGACTGAGAAGTTTTTAGGGATGGGTGATAGCTGGAAGGGGATGTGGGTGAAGTCGTCAGATTTAGTGATTCAAAATATTGTGTGTGCAGTTAAATTTTAATTGCAGATACAAAGTGAATAAAATGTTTAGTGTATATCCTCCATACACTACTGGGGTCATAATTAAGCAAAGAGCGACCTGTGCAACGGTGAAAACATACTTACCCTAAAGTAGAAGACTCGCTGTCCTCAAACTCAACTGAGAGGTCTTTGTTTGTCAGGGAATCTCAGGTATAGACTCGAGCAACTTTTATTCTGTGCTTGAGTGACCAACGAGCACACTCAGTATAGACAGAGAAGGAAAATGTCACAGGAGGAAGGAGGGATTTGGTGAAACTGAAGCTCTGATGAAGAGGGAGTTGAGACTCTGTCGGGGACCAACTCTGAGAGCTGACTTCTTCCCAGACAGAAGGCAAGGGGAGAATGGAGAAGACAGGTGTGAATGCCAGCAGGTGTGCAGTGGCCCTTTGGGCACCGCCGCATTTTTTTAAGCATGTAACAAGCTGCTAACAGCAGAATGGACTGAATAGACAGAAATTCCATACTCCAATTAATGTGGAGGAATTTTTTTTCTTCTAAATAGTTGGAAGTAGAGAAAGATTTTTTTTTCAAAAAGTTAAAATTTGTAAACTATACTCTCAGTTAGCTTGAGTTGCAAATGAAAAAAAAAACATCACAAACAAGCAGCTACTGGACAAAACAAGCTCAACAACTGGAACTGGGAGGAGCTGGGGACCCAGCAGTTAAGAGCACACACTGCAGGGGAGATCCAAGATGGCTGCCAGGAGAATACACCATGTCTGAGGAGTAGGACAGCAGAAACAACACAGCGACCAGGAGACTGAACTCTGGGACCTAAAACACCAGCATTTGTAATTGCCAGGTGAGCGGAACTCCTACGGTGAGAAAATCAAGTGGGAAAACCCTAGGGACACCCAGTTATTCCCCGGAAAAATCTCCGGGTGACCGGCGGCTCACAGCTCTGATCTGAACGAGCAGCCGCGCTGGGCGCCCGCAGGCCCAATACCAGACTGGGTCTCACAGCCTCTGGGCCAGACGGAGGAGGAACCGCATACCGTTTTGACTGACCTGCACACTGCTGGTCCGCCAATAACCACCTCAGTCCTTGTGGGAGTCCACGGGCCAGTCAGAGAAAGACCCAGCAGGCATACAGCAGGTGCACACCAATCGCGTCCACTGGAAACCACCTCAGTCCGTGTGTGTGTGTGTGTGTGTGTGTGTGTCTGTGTGTCTGTGTGTCTGTGTGTGTGTGTGTACACGAACCAGGCTGAGAGGGCCTAGGAGACCGTTTTGACTGGCCTGCACACTGCGGGGCACACACTGCTCAGGCCCACCAGCGACCACCTCAGTCCCTGTGTGTGTGTGTGTGTGTCCACAGGCCAGTCTAGGAAGGACCTGGGTTCTGCTTCTACCAGCGGGCATTCCGCAGGTGCACACCAATCGCATCCACCGGAAACACCTCAGACTAGGAGGGCCTAGGAGACAGTTTTAACTGGCCTGCATGTGCGGGTCTGCCAGCTAACACCTCAGTCCCTGGGTGTGTCCACGGGCCGGTCTAAGAAGGCCTTGGGCACCATTTCAGACAAGCCTGCATACAGCGGATGCACACTGCTAGGCAACGCCTGCAACCAATCCAGACCCACTGTGTGTGCCCCAAATATCATCTCTGACCATGGTGCACAGCCCCTGGCCCTGAAGGGGGCGCCAAGTCTGCAGTCCAGGGGAGAGCCCTTAGCAGCAAGCCCAGGGCAGAGTGCAGAGCCCCCAGCTGACATCTCAAAATGGGACACTCAGCATCTAGCACAGAATGAGGAGCAAAACCTCCAGACCAAAAGGGTGACAAGCCTACAGTGCTCACAGCTTCTAGCACAGAGCACGAAGCTGGGCACACAGAGCCCACAACAGAGTTCAACTGAGACAACAACACACACACTAACAAACCACCTGAACTCCCTGATCTTCTTGAAGAATACTCCTGCCACAAGAGATTGACAGTTCCAGTCTGAAGTTCAGCCTTAAAGCACAAACAGCTCCTTGATTATATATAAACAAATGCCCAGAAATCGGAGAAAGAACTCACCCAACAAAAATCAGGACACCATGGCCCCACCAGAAACACCCAAAAGCAGTGGAGATTTTAATTCAGTGGAGACACAGGAAAATTATGTTAAAGCTATGATTATGCAGATATTGGAGGAACAAAAAGAGACAAAAAGAGGAAATGAACAAGGCCCTCAAAGAAATGGAGAAGAATTTAACTGGCCACATAGAG
>CM053761.1:10005998-10142423 GCA_028658305.1 Pachyuromys duprasi | reverse complement strand
CTCAAAACCAGGAGCTGCGTTGTTCAGAAATCGGGACTAAGGCTCAGTAAAGTGCTTGAAAGTGCCTGCTGGGGCTGTTGTGGTTTGTACAGATGGCTCCCCTAAAGGCTCATCTGTTTGAACCCTTGATCTCCAGATGGTGGCGCTGTTTGGGAAGGTTGTTGAAACCTCAGAGGTGGAACATTGGTGAAGTAAGTGGGTTTCCTAGAGCCAGCCTTACTTTCTGTCCGAGGACTGTGACAGGTCATGTCCCTCACACTACTGCTGTTGTTCCTTTCTCTCTGCAACAGACAGTATCCCCTCAAACTGTGAGCCCAAACTCCTACTCTCTTGAGTTGCGTTTGTCACAGCTAAGAGAAAAGCGACCAATACAAGACTACAATGCACGGGGTCACCTTGCTTTTGGTGCAGGCTGGTTATCATCCTCACCTGCAGAAGGCACATTCGGTATATGAGCTGGAAGCTGAAGAGAGGCAAAAGGGCAGAGAAGACAGCCTCTTCCTCCTGGGTTTCACTGCGCCATTCGCCATGTTTTCCCATGGCATGGTCTAACCAACTTTTTGCCTCTCGCCCAAGGTGGCAGTAAGGCAGGCAGCGTGTTTCCAGGGCCCTAACACACACACTGGAGACAGTCGGGAGGGAGCCATCTGCAAAGCATCGGAGATAGGATGTGTTAGTATACAGAAGGTTCCTCAGCCTTCCCAGACACGAACTAAGAACTGACTCCAAGGACAAAAGGTGGTAAACGTGGAGTAGAAGGTTTCCACACCCAAGGGGTTGGATTCAAAGGAGTTGCCAGTGACAGGATGGCTTCCTGGTGACCAGAGTCAGGGTGGTGCCTGACAGCTGATGTGAAAAATGAAAAAGGTAAGATCAATGGTGACACATTAGAAAAGGAAGAAGGGTGACAAAACACAACGCCAGAGCAGAGAATTTCAGAGTCTCTTAGAAGTCTCAACTTTGCTTATTAATGATTAAGAGAACCTGGATTTCTTTTATATCTTTTACTCAGAAGCCAGGGCCATTCTGTAAAATATAAATAATCTTCATTTTACTTGGCAGGAGGCTTTTTTTTTTGACACAGAGATGAAGGCAAATGTATTCTTTTCTTTGACTTTATGCTTAAATTTCAGACATGAAATTAAATGTTGAAGTCTTTAAATGACTTTATGAATGTTGACATTACTAAGAATTCAGGCTGCATTAGTTGGCTTTTCTAGTAGTTTCCTCCCAGTTGACAAAGAGAAGATCTCAGCATTAGAAAAGCTGCATCACCTCAGATGTTAGCAGTTGCCTAGTCCTGGTTATCTGAACCTCGCAGTTGCTTCTTCTATGACTTTTAGATTGTACATTTATTTGTTTCTATTAGGAGTTCCTGCTACCATCAGAAGGAAGACAGCCGTACTGTGTAGCCAGCTGTGCCATCTTGATTGTGACAACTTTTTATAACAATCCCTCTGACCAAACAAGTTCTTCCACAAATTATAGACACCAAATTTTGGTTAAGGGAAAGTGGTGGAATACCCATGAAAATGGAGTTTTTCTCAGTAAATCTTCCAGAGGTATCCCAAATACTACTTGAGTGTCAGTGTATTGTGTCCAAATTTCTCATAAGAAAATTCTGGATAAGGTGAATTCTAGCCAAAGCCATTTAAATGCCACAAATTATGAGCTGTTATATTTAAATAAGGGATATTTATCAATGTTTCTTTCTATAGTTATAAAGTTGGCTATATTGATCCCATCTGATCTTTTCTGTGAGATTCGTAATAGGCTGATTATGTCAGCCTTTGATTAATTGAGGAGCTGGGGGCCTGGTAATTGAATATGCACCCTTTCACCTCAAGTCACTGAATCAAATCCAGCCCAAATTGGTAGTGACCAAGAATGATTATACTTGTGGCTCTCTGGTGGCCTTTGTGAAGTGTCTTTAGGTCACATGGAAGAACATCAGAGATAATTGCCGACAGAAGAGAGGCTCAGAACCATAGTCCTTGTCACCAATTCCTGGCTGCTGTTCCCAAGCACAGAGGAAGGCTCTGGATTGGTGAGGCCAAGGAGACAGAAGCCAGACTTGTAGGAGGAGCCAGACGTTTGTCCCTTAGAGAAGGAATGATAAGGAAAGTGCTTCATTATTGCTGCATTATTTCATACAGGCATCCTCATGCTCAATCATGAGGTGTTCCTAGCGCTTTCAGTGAGCTCACTTAAGGTTTATAGCAAATGAAAAGCGGGTGTGTGCAGATGATGTCTAGATGTTGGACATGAGCAGGCCTAGGCGAGGTGACTTAACTTTGACATTTTCTTACATTCTTGCTTGTGCTCCTTCTCAACTTGTACTCTGTCTGCTTCTATGTCAACCTGGCACAAGACAGAGTCATCTGGGAAGAAGAAATCTCAGTTGAGATAATGCCCCTACCAAAGTGGCCCGTGGAGCATTTTCTTGGTTGACTGGTGTGGGAGAGCCCAGTTCATAGTGGGCGGTATCACCCGTAGGCTTGAGGTCCTGAGTGCTGTAAGAAAGCAACAAGCTAGTAAGCAACACTTCTCCAGGGTCTCTGCTTCAGCTTCTGCTTCCAGGTTCCTGCCCTAGGTTCTCTCAGGGGTGCTATGGGGACACATAGGGTAAAATAAGGCCTTTCCTTCCTAATTTGCTTTTGATCATGGTGTTTTCTCACAGAAACAGGAGCCAATAGTTTTAACACGAATCAATTAATGCAAAACACTGCAGTGTTGACATCAGGATTATTATTCACTTTGATCCAAATAAGTTTTCATACAGGCATCCTCATGCTAATTGGTAAATGGTAATTATTCATAGGAGGTAAGATATTATTTTCTTCAATGTTTATAAATTCAGGGTCTTGCACTGAATACGTGTCTTAAACACACTATGAAATTATTATAAACCAGGAATGTGTTGTTGTGAGATAAAAATCAAGTTTGCTTCTAAATATGATATACAAATACCTGCAATCTTCATAGATAATTACAATTACTATCATATTTTTAAAAATAAGTTAGCTTAGATTGGTACTTATTAAATTTTATTAAAATCAGTTTTGGGGATGAAGAGATGGCTCAGTGGCTAAGAGCACTTACTGTTCTTCCAGAGGACCTGAGTTACGTCCCAGGCTCCTACAAGTGACTCCAGTTCCAGGGGATCTGATGCCCTCTGCCCTCTTCTGGCCTCCAAGGGCACCTGCACACACATGTGTTGGTTTTAAACAAATTCCTAAATGTTCAGGATTACCAGTAAAGACTCAGGGACCTGATGCTAATGTGAAAGCCTACCAGATCTAGGAGGCAGAGAGAGCTCACAGCTGACGTTCCTACTCAGCCTGTGTCGCTGAAAGAAAAAGCCTCTTCTCCTTCTCCACATTGTCTTAAAAACTCCTTAAACTGAATGCCCCTCCTTTCTACTTCCTGTGTGTCTCTCTATCCATCCTCCAGACTTCCTCTTACTCTCTTTTTTTTTTCTTGTTCACCCACGGTCATCTGGTTGCTTGCTCTGCCTCTTGACCTATGGTTGACTTTATTTAACCCTGTTTTCAGAAAGCTCTTGGATTAAAGGTGTGTGCTAGGGCCAAGCCACACCACAATAAGAAACAGGCTTTTCCAGTACACAGTCTCATGGTTCACAGCATGATCAAACATCCTGCAACAAATGTGCATATAACCCACTCCCACACAAATAGACAAGATTAAAAATAAACTAATCTTTAAAAAAACTAATCAGTTAGAAAATTCTCCCAGCATCCTGTAATTTCTGCATTTGAAGGAAGCAGGATAATTATGAGACCCTGCCTTAGAAAACAAGAAAGATCTCAACTATGATTGTCAACATGTTTCTGAAATACACTAAAAAGTTAAATATAAAAAGACATTAACATAAATGCTCTTAAAGCTTATTATTAGATCCATCTGACGTCAAATGTAACTTTCCACAATATTCCATATGCATTTTCCAGTGTCTTTATTTTATTTCATAGCAATGATGAGTTTTTAGGCCAGTGGTGTGTCTTTATGGACTAGGTTGTTACAGTATTTTGGAAAATAAATGTAGTGAAAGAAAATTGTATCTGTTACAATGAGACAAAACAAGAATGCCAATGTGGCCAAAAACTAGGATATGAATAAATGACACTAATTTCTAAAATTCCTGCTGACAGAGAAAAGTACCCAATGTATGCCCAAGAAATAAGGATAAGATCATTAATTCAGTCAAGGCATTTATTGTCAGCCAGGGGCTGTCTTTGTCTTTGGCATTATAGCAGTGAGCAAGTCATCTTTGTGATCTTGGAGATGTAAGCAGGGAAATCTCTGCAGGTCCCTGATGACAATGCAGTGTATTGATATTGAAGTGTATTGAAGTCTGCTAGGAGTTGGTGTGTAGAGGTTTCCTAAAGTGTTGATGTATGAGCTGAGGAATGATGACTGGGAGTAAGCAATGTGACCTTCAGGAAACAGACCAGGCAGAGCATGACACAGAAGTGAGCTAGGACAATAAAGGCGCAAGGTAGAAGGAACTAAGGGGAAGAGTATGGTGAGAAGGTAAGATCCAAGAGCTTAGAGACAAGACTACACAGACCGCAAGAGGAACGTACAGTCCACTCAAGTGTGTTAGAAATTATTAAGAGGTTGTAAGTGAAAGAGAGACAACATATGGTGTACATTAAAAAAAAAAAAACTACTCTGGGACTTTGGAACACTCAGCTCTAAATGGGATGTCTCCATCAAATCCCTTTCCTCAGATCTCAGTGAACCCAGTGAGATAGGAGGTAGAAAGAGTGTAAGAGCCAGAGAAGATGGAGGACATTCAGCCAACAGAACCTCTAAATCAACATGAGCAAGGCTCATTTGAACGTACAGAGACAGAGGCAGCATGCACAGGCCTGCATGGGTCTGCACTGGTCCTTTGTGCTTGTGTTGTAGCATTTAGTTTAGTATTTCTATGCGGTTCCTGAGGACAGACTGGTAATGTGGGAAGGGCCGTAGCGGCAACAAAGAGACACCAACAGAATGGACTATGTTTTCTACAATCAACAGAATCTTGAGATGTCTGAGGGGAAAGAAGTGGGAAAAATGAGTAGATTGGAGGATAGCCACATATCCCCTTACACAGCTGGGTGTTGGTGACACATTTTGAGGATGAAAGGGCTTGGCATGAGCTGGCATGGTGGTGCCTGCCTTTAATTGCAGCACTCAGAAGGCAAAGGGAGGTGAATCTCTGAGTTCAAGGACACTATGTTATACAAAGTGAGTTCCAGGCCAACCATGGCTATATAGTGAGGCGAGAAAGAAAGAGATAGAGGCAGAGAGAGATAGACAGATATAGAGAGACAGAAGCAGACAGAGAGAGACAAACAGAGACAGTGATGGAGAGACAGAGAGGAAGGGAGAGAGAGTACATATGAACTAGGAGTTGAGCTGGGATCACATTTGAGACACTGAGTGACAACTAAGTCTAAAAGTCAAATAAAACTGTAAAGATGTTCTTTTTAAGGCTGGGAGAGAAGTAGATGTGGAGCTGAGAGGGCTATGGGTACCACTAAAGACACAGGCCTGGGGATGCATAAAGAAGAGGCATGGTTCCTGAAAGGAACCCTGGGCCTCAGTTATCATCAGGTTATCAAAGGGGAAATGAAGAGGAAAGCCAAAGACAGGTATTGGCTATAGGTGTAAGAGGGAAGGAACACAGCCAGAGAGCCCTACACTGATGGGCTGGCACCCTCAAGAAGCCATCCTGAAAAAGAAGCTGTTCGACATGTGTCTGCCAGGGGCATGGCAGCTGTCCCCATCACTGTAGTTTGCATCTACACATACATACTGCCACCAGCTCTATGGATTAGTCCATTAGGCTTAAGAGAAAGCACCTATCTATCCAAATGACTTCATGTCATGGAGGGTCATCCTTTAAAGAAAACTCCATTGTCGTATTCCTCGGATTGTTGTGCCCTTAGAGCAGAAAGGGGAAGTGGGAGATAAAAACCAACAGGCACTCGAACTTGGGAGCACCTGCGCACACACACATATACACACACATACATACACACACACACAAATACATACAAATGAAAATTCAGCTGAGATGTGATAGTCTGGCTTCAATGCCCACGACACACACAGCAGGCACGCACATTCTAAAATAAAAAAGATGAGCCATTTTAAATATTTTATTGCAAAACTCAAGGATTGCAGCTATTACTATTTAAAAAAATTTTTTTAGGAAACCATTTTTCTATTCTTTGTACCTTTAAGTCCTTGGCTCTGATGTTCTGCTCCTCTGACCTTGATCTAATCATGAATATCTATGGTACTTAATTATAATAATAAAAAAACCCACCTACATTGCACTCTCCATGGTAGAGGCATATTTTTTTCTCCTTTGGTCATCTGCCAGTTCTCAAAATTATAGCAGTGGGAAGAAATGCAAATGAAGGGCGAGTTTGACAGCTAAACATAATGGAATGCATGGTCTACATTTGAAAAGTTACCTTAAGATAAAAGGTAGCATAGAAAAAAACCCATTTCTTTAAGGTCACCTATGGCTTTGAATTATAGCTTGGAGAGATTTCCAATTTAGTCATCAGAGAGGAAGAAGCCAAAATAAGGATTGTATCCTTTGCTGGGGAAGATGGAGCTTTACTTCACAGTCATTGGGTGATCCAGCAAAGCAAAAACCACAAACAAAACCATCAAGTGCAAAAACAAAAGCATCCATTCCCACGTAGTCACAGCATAGAGAGATTTCCCTGAATAAGCCACTAAGGAGTATCTTCTAGGCTAACTGTATTCTTGTAGTACATGAAATGTTTTCTTATTAATAAGAAAAAGAATCACCTTAATGTATGATAAAATATGCAATTTGTGGACTCTGCTAGGTTGGCAAGAATTGCAGTTTATTTCAAGGATCTGTGTGACTTGAAGGTAAGTATTTTTTTTTTTTCAGATAAACATTTTTTTAAGTAGAGTATAGGGAAGTAAATGGACATATGCAGAATTGTTCTTCAGAAAATGTGAAACTAAAGCATTGGAGATATATGTTCTTATTTGTTGTGTTTTCTTTGTTTGTTTGAGACACAGTATCTATCGTCATGTAACCAGGATGGCCTAGAATTTGAAATCTCGAATTGCAAATGTGTCCCATGTTAATGTTCTCTTTCTCTCTCCTTCTGTGTGTGTATGTGTGTGTGTGTTTGAGGATTGGACCCAGGGCCTTGTATACTTTAGGCAATTATCGATCCCACCTAGAGAACACCTCTCCTATGAACATGTATTTGTGTGTCTATGTATATCCACAAAAGCCTGAAGTTTTTGGGTAATTAGACATCCCAGAAAAATGCTTGGAACATAGTTTCCAAATCAACAGCCTACATTTTACATTGTTCTCCTTTTTTTGGTATTTGGGGTCAACAGAGACACCTTTTTGAGTATGAATATCACTTATTGGTTACCAGGTGGGCAATGACCCACAGACCCCAGAGCTCTGAGACACACAGGTTCTGTTTTCATCTCTGTTGACCTCTGTGGGGCTTTAGTCATAAGAAAGTAGTCATCTCAGCCGATTAGATTTTTGTTTCTACACTCTGGAGAACAACAACAAAGCCTGAGCCTTTTCCGTATCGAGTGATAGGAGACTCTGGAGTCTCTAATTATGGCCATGAAGAAACAGTTGGAACAAGCTGGTAAATGCAACAGAAACGATAAGCTTACAGAACACCGGGAGCAGAGATGAGGTACATGGAGCCTATTCTGAAAAGCAGACACATGGTGTCTGCCTCACAGGTGCATGATGGAAATAAAGTGACATGTGACCCAGCTGAGTGATGCTGGGGAGTTACAATAGAGAATGATGCTCATGAGTGACAACAGTGAATGATGTTGGTGAGTGACACTGGAGAGTGAGTCTGCGGAGTGGCAGTGATGGGCGGTAGGACACTTGTGCTGGTATTAGTAACCGGTACAACTCATGATGCTGACGTTGCTGCTGACTACGGCTGAACAGGAAAGATGGGAAAAGGAGGCAGGAATTAAGAAAACGAACACAAAGACTGATCAAAGCAACAGTAGAAGATGCAATGAAGATGACATATCAAATCAATGTCAAAGACAGGAAATATCGAATAAATGAGATCAGAATAATTTGATAGTAATATAGACAAAAGATGTGTTTATTCTTGAAATCTACTCTAATATGATGTCCAGTGGCTCAGAGATATAAAGGCAAAAACCACAACACAAAAACTAAAAGAAAGCATGGATGAATTCTTTTACAACTCGGGAGTAAAACTATTTCACTATCGCTCAGAACCTACAAGAAACCAGGGAGAGAATGTATGGATTTGATTATAAATATTTAAACCAAGAAAAGATAATATAACCACGTTAAGGAAAACAAAACAAAATGAAACCTGTGCATGGAAAACAACACATGTACCTAGATTAAAATGCATATTATAAATTAGAAATAATATGAAAACAATTATTATACATGACAGGTAAATTATATATACTAAAGATTATAGTCTGAACTTTGATGAGGGAGGCCTACAAGGCAAACCTCTCTCTTTCAAGACAGGATTTAATTGTATGGCCCTGGTTATGCTGGAACTCACCTTAGACCAGGCTGGCCTTGAAATCACCTGTCAACAAACCTCTCTTAAGCAACCAGTTAGAAAAAAAAATCAAAAGAACTTAGAAAATGTCAACAACAACAACAACAAAAAAAAACAGGGCAAGACTTGTAGGATCCAGCAAAAGGGTAGGAAGCGAGGGTAAAGCCTGTGGCCACTAAAAAGAAAGAAAAAAATCTCAAATCATAACTTAAGCTGACACTTCAAGGATCCAAAGATATAAGCACAAATTAAACCCAGTGTCAGAAGAAGTAGAGACAACAAAACAGAAAATGATAAAGAAAAAAACAAAACAAAACCCAAAGAAACTAAGTTTTGCTCCAGAAAAAATGACAAACCGTTATGTAGCCTCAAGAGGTGAAAGATCCAATACTGACATAGCCAAAATTGGTAATGAAGACACAGGAAAACCATACTAAAAGTGATGTCACAAAAAGAGACTACCGTAAGCAACTAAGTAACAACAGATTGAGTAACTGAGAAGAAGTCCCTAAAGCTCTTAGCAGCATGCAAGCTATTAGGATTGAATCAAAAAGAGATAAATAATCAGAAAAGCCTTCTAACTAGGGAGGACTTTAAGGCTGCATCAGAAATCTCATAGCAAAGAAAAATCCAAGACTGGAGAACTCTACCAAGCTTTTAAAGAATAATTAACGGCAATCTTTTGAAAACTCTATAGAGGCATTTAAAAGGAGAGAGAAAGTCAAGATGTTCTCTGAGATGAAGGATGAACCTGGTACCAAAACCAGGTAAAAGTACAACAAGAAAACCGAATCACAGTTTAGAACCTCTGTTGAGTATTGATGCAAAAACCTCAAGCAAAATACCAGAGAGCCAATCTCAAAAACATGATAAGAGGGACTGTATACCACACCAAAGGGAATGCATATCTAGAATGCAAAGGTGGCTCAACATGTAGAAAAAAGACAAAATGTTACCTTAACAGAATGAAGGACAATAGGAAGGAAGAAAGGAAGGAAGGAAAGAAGGAAGGAAGGAAGGAAGGAAGGAAAGAAGGAAGGAAGGAAGGACATGGTCATTTCAATGATGCAAAAAAGCTTTTGACAAAATGCAGCACCCTTGAACGATAACACTTGACCATCGAGCAGTAGTGGAAAACCACCACCACATAATGACAACTATATGCCAGACCTGCAACTAACAACCAATAAAGGCCAGAAACAGGGTAAAGATACACATGCTGCCATTGTTACTGAATACAGTGGGGAAGCTGTAGCTTTGAGCAATTAGATTTTAAAAAGAAAGAAAGAAGAAATGTATCCAGAATTTCAGGGAACAAGTGAAAACGTCAGTGTTCTCAGATGAGAGATCTTAACTGTACCAGGCACACATGCACGTGTTACACGTGTGTGTGCACACACACACACTCTCACACACACACCCGTGAGAGCTAATTAGTAAATTTTACAAAATCTTCATATTCAAATTAATGATTAGTGCTCAGTCTGCAGAGAAGGCTCAGCGGTGGACAGTGCTAGCTGCTCTCATGTCTGGGTTCTGTTTTTAGCTCTGTTTCGAGGCTCAGCACCACATCTAGGTCCAGCTGCAGAGGATCCAGCAACCTCTTCTGACCTTTGTTAGCATCTGCATGCATGTGCACATACACCGGTCCACATGTAAATAAATAATAAAAGCAAATAAATGAGAAAGCAGGATTAATGACCAAGATGTGATTGTGAACTTAGATATTAACAATGATTGTTCTTCATGAGCTCCACAATGACTAAACTGAGCAGGGCACAGGGGTCTTGTATGAGACGGTTTCTACAACCAAGGACCATGTGTGGATGTGTCCTGGAACCCCTGTGCAGATGGGACCCAGGATAGCTCGGTGTAGGACTAAAGACCCTAGTGAGGAAAACAGGGACTGTTTCAGTCTTGAACTTGATGGCTGACTCTTTGACCCTCCCCCATACAAGCCGGGGAATGACAGACTGGCTAGATCCCAGTGGAGGACATTGCAGCCAGCCCTGAGGAGACAGGATGAGCTGGGGTAGGATGGAAGGGGAGGAAGTCCTCCCCCGTTGGTGGACTTGGAGGGGGGGAGGAGATGAGGGAGGGTTGGGGAGGGTGGAAGGGAATGAGGGAGGGGGCTATGCCTGGGATGCAAAGTACCTAACCTGTGATTGATATAAAAATAAATAAATTACATTAAAAAAACAATGATTGTTCTTAGAGAAAATTAAGGAGGCAATACCATTCTCCACATTACACACAAAAATGATACAGATTTAGAAATAACTTTACCCAAGTAGGTTAAGGTGCAGTTTACTGGAAATTTTTTTCTAAGTGATTGAAGAGGAAGATTACCTTGGTGCATGTCAGAAATTACCACACTTGGGAGGCAGGGAAAGGAGCATCAAGACTTCAAGGTTATCTTTGCTGTGTAATTGATTCGAAGCCATGTTTGTCTACATGAGATCCTTTTTCAGAAACTAAAACTAAATAAATAAAATGAAGAAGATACTAAATGGAAAAAACCCCAATGGTTCTTAGTTGAAAGTCCTAATATATTAAAATGTTAACTAAATCCAAAGAGATCTTAGCAACTCTGTGTGTATATGTGTGTGTGTGTGTGTGTGCGTGCGCACGCGCGCGCGCGCGTGTCTGTGTGCAGAACAGGAAAAAATGTCCTTAAACATGTATGGGATTTCAAGTACCCTTGAATAGTCAAAATTATCTGGAGAAAGGAAAGCAAACTTGCATGCCCAATATCCTCTGATTCCAAAGTACATGACAAAGCAACAGTGATAGTGAACGTGTAGTTCTGGTACAAAATCCCTGTAAGCAAAAGAACAAGGTGTGTGTCACCAACTGACCTTCAAGGGTGCCAACATTTCATAGAAGGTACATGAGTAGGGAGAATGGACATCCAGCTACAAAAGAATGAACTCATACATTTATGTCATGCAAGATATTAGCCTAAAACAGAGTAAAGACCCAAAGCCATCAAACTCTCAGAGAAAACAAGAAAACAGTCTTTGGGACCTTGTGTTTTGTCTTGGATGTGACATCCAAAACACAGTTAACGGATTTGAGAGAGAGAGAGAGAGAGACAGAGAGAGAGAGAGAGAGACAGAGAGAGAGAGAGAGAGAGTAGGGTAAGTGTAAAAACTGCTTGTCAGAGGAAACGGTGTGAATCAGGCAAAAAGACAAAGCATAAAATGGAAGAAACTGACTGTAAATTACACACTCAGTGTAAGGAAGGCTGATATTCAGAATAGAAAAGAGCTCTCCAGGTAGACAATGACGACAACCAAACATATTGATTTTAAAAATGAAGAGAGAACTCAAACAGATAATTTATCAAATGGTATACAAAAGTAGCTGATAAACATTGACAAGATTGTATCATTCATCATTTTGGGAAATTCCAATCAAAATCATGGCAGGATGCCACCTCACATTCACCAGTGAGGCACAGTTAAAAGGAAAAGAAGAAAATAAGTGAGATGAAAGATGAGGAATGTGTGAGGAATTCCTGGGCGCTGGAGAGGGGAGCGAAGAAGATGCAGGTGATGAGGAGAGCAGCAGGAAGTGCCCTGAGGCATAGAAAGGGACACAGTCTACTTCTGGGCATGATTCCAGGAGTGCCACTCTGAAGGTGGCTGCTCATCTCTGTGTGAAACAGCAAAGAAGTGTGTGCAGTTTAATTGTGCAGGAACAAGTGAGGGGATAAAGAAGACATGGGCTTAGTTCTATGCTTGTACACCAAGTATTTGGGTGATGGAGGATCAGGAGTTCAAGGTCATCCTTGACTTCATCTGAATTCCAAGCCAGCCTGGGCCACATGGGAGACTGTCTTAAAATCAACAATGATGATGTGTTATATGCTGTGGAATATTATGCAGTCTTGAAAATAAAGAAAAGGCTGCCATATGCTACCACATATGTGAAACTTGATAGGATTAGAAAGGGAATAAGATCAAAAACTCAAATGACAACACATGCTGGAGAGGTTGTGGAGAAAGGGGAACCCTCCTCCATTGCTGATGGGAATGTGAACTGGTACAGCCACTTTGGAAATCAATCTGGTGCTTTCTCTGACAATTAGGAATAGTGCTTCCTCAAGATCCAGCTGTACCATTCCTGGGCACATATCCAAAAGATGCTCAAGTACACAACAAGGACATTTTTTCAACCATGTTTGTAGCAGCTTTACTCATAATAGCCAGAACCTGGAAACAACGCAGATGTCCCTCAACGGAGGAATGGATACAGAAACTGTGGCACATCTACACAATGGAATATTACTCAGCAATTAAAACAAGGAAATCATGAAAATTTCAGGCATATGGTGGGATCTAGAAAAGATCATTCTGAGTGAGGTACCCCAGAAGCAGAAAGACACACATGGTATATACTCACTTATAAGTGGATATTAGGCCTATAAGATAGGATAAACATACTAAACTCTGTACACCTAAAGAAGCTAAACAAGAAGGAGGCCCCAGGATAAGATGATCAATCCTCACTTAGAAAGACAAATGGGATGGACATGGATGTAGGAGAAAACAAGAAACAGGACAGGAGCCTACTATAGAGGGCCTCTGAAAGACTCTACCTAGCAGTGTATCAGAGCAGATGCTGAGACTCATAACCAAACTTTGGGCAGAGTTCAGGGAATCATATGAAATAAGGGGGAGTTAGTAAGACCTGGAGAGGACAGGAGCGCCACAAGGACCAAATATATCTGGGCACAGGGGTCTTTTCTGAGACTGATTCTCTAACCAAGGACCATGCATGGAAATAACCTAGAACCTCTGCACAGATGTAGCCCATGGCAGCTCAGTATCCAAGTGGGTACCCTAGTAAGGGGAACAGGGACTGTCTCTGACATGAACTCAGTGGCAGGCTCCCACCCACCTCTGGGAGGGAGGAACAGTCTTGGTAGGCCACAGAGGAGGACATTGCAGCCAGTCCTGATGAGACCTGATAGACTAGGGTCAGATGGAAGGGGAGAAGGATCTATCCTATCAGTGGACTTAGATAGGGGTAAGGAGGAGATTAGGGAGAGAGGGTGGGGTTGGGAGGGAATGAAGGAGGGGGCTACAGCTGGAATACAAAGTAAATAAACTTTAATTAATATAAAAAATTAAAAATGAAAAAAGAAAAGGAATAAATCATAAATGGACAAATACTGTACATTGATATGACACCAAAACCATCCATTACAAAATAAAAACAGGTTTATATTAAATTTATATAACCCTACAAGAAGAATCTAAAAATCAATTAAAACTCAGAAATGAAACAGAAAGTAGAAAGTTCTTAGTATTGTCAGGGAGTGATGGAAGGAATTAGCAGGCAGTGAATAGGGAAGTCCAGTGTTTTGAGAAGAAAGAGTCATGTGGAAATCTGCTTTGCGTGAAGGACTCCTCTGAACACTCAGTGCAGACTTAATCTCTTTTCATACTGGGGAACATTACATGGAGATAAAAGAAATCAGCAGTACTATGACTACAAACGGCACGGCATTACACTTCTTAACTGAGGTAAATAGCATAGTCCTTCAGTTCTGTTCCTCTGGAAACTCTGATTTAGGGATGATGGGAAGGAATGGCCAGTCGGTTCTAAGTTACAGCCTAATACAATCTGGAAGTGCTGGTGTGCATCTACAAAGCAGGGTGACTATAGAGAACAGCACTGTATTGTGTGTTTACTTTATTTTGTTTGTTGTGATAGTGTCTCACGTATGTCATTCTGGCCTCAAATTTGCTTATGTAGATGAGGGTGGCCTTGAGCTCTTGATTTTGAATGCCTCTACCTTCCAAATGATGGAATTACAGGTATGTACCACCATTCCAGTCCAAGTCCATGTGTTTTTAAAAGCTAGAAAAAATTTGAATGTTTTTGCCATAGTGAAATAGGTTTAACCTAATTTAAACGTTACAGATGATATATGTATATCTATATTGAAACATATACCCCAATCATATGTATGCTTTATATTTTATGTTTTTAAATTCAGAACCCATCTCTCAGCTCTGGGAAAGCAGAGCTTGTGGATGTGGCCAACCCATGATTGGTGGAACAGAGCACAGCAGACACAGGGCCTGTGTGGGTCTGCACCAAATCCTCTGTGTGTATGTGATGGCTGATAGCTGGCTTGCTTTTGTTTGTTTGTTTTTAGACTCCTAATAATGGGAGCAGGTGTATCTCTCGTTCTCTTGTCTACTCTTGGGACTCTTATCTTCCTGTTGGGTTGCCTTGTCCATCCTCTAGTTGAGGGCTTTCACCTTGTCTTATTGTGTCTTGTTTTCTTCTATATGGGCTGATGTCTCTTGGAGACCTGCTCTTTTCTGAAGAGGGAACAGAAGGGGAATGGATCTGGGGCTGAGGGGGAGGTGAAGGACGCTAGGATGAGTGTGGGGGGGAATGTTGTTTGAATGTAAAAAAAATAAGATAGCATTTTGAAAAAATAAAATACAAAGATAACTTGTCATCACAAAAAATAGTTTAAAAGAAAGAGAAACAATCTTAAATTAAGATGAAGTAATTCATAACCAGCGGTGGTGGCACATGCCCATAATCCCAGCACTTGGGGAGGTGCAGGCAGGCAAATCTCTTTGTAGACTCACCACAAAGTGAGTCTAGGACAGCCAAGGCTACACCGAGAAACCCTGTCTCGAATAAAATAATTCATTTCCTCCCTACAAACACAAGAAGAACTATGATGCTGAGAACAGGTTTTTAAAGTATTTAACATAAGTGTTCACATAGTGTATAATGTGCATTATGTATGTAAATGTCATGACATAGATGAATAAAATTCTAGAACAGTTGTGCTTCGTGATTGTCAAGAATGGGACAGAGAAGTCATGAAAGTAGGTAAGTGGCTACGCTGTGTTGTTCTCCCATATAGTAACTGCAGAGACCTATAGTTCTGTGAGTTCAAAGACCTTGTAGGGAATTTAAGAAGGAGGTAAGAGACTCACATTTCTCTGGCTGATAGATCAGGTTGCAGTGCCTCATGTAAAGAGTTACTAGCGCCATGACCACGGAGAGAGAAGGAAGCAGGACCACAGGTGCCCCGGCCTCAAAGAGCTGGACGCATGAGATTCCCAGAAAGACAACCGCTGCATTCAGGTTCATGGACCAGGAGGCCCTGGGGGGGTACAGAGAGACACAAGAAAAATCCCGGTGGTTGTTTTCCTTAATGATCTCCTGGTGTGAGTATTTTATGTCTCTCGTGGGCTAAGAACAGGCACCAGGGATCCTCACTCGCCTCCCACAGCATTTCTTCTTGCTTAGCCTAGGAGCACCACCCTATTTCCTTGTCCTTCTTTCTGCTTAGAACAGGTGCAGTGAGCGTGGATTCTTTGTTTTTCTACCTTAACAGATCAACACACATTCTCTGTCAGGAGCCTTATGGGATAAAGGTCAGGCTAGGCATGTCCAGCATTTTCTTCAGCAGCAACTGAAGGAGATAAACGTGGGGACTGTACCTAGCCAGGCATCTATCCCTCTATCCCTCTTGAGCCTGAAAAATGCCTATTATTCAAGAACAAAATATCTCTAAGTACAGAGAAGCACAGAAACTTCAGGATTACCCTGTTTAAACCCAGGTTATGCATTAAGTCAAAGAAATGAATGAGGTTTGAACAAAACCTCCCTTCCTAATGGCCAGCATCAAGAAAAGTCTCCTACCCTGGGGTTTAGTTTGCAAATTATTTCTGGGGAATATACCCTCACCTCCCAACCATTCACTGGATCTGTATTTAGCACCAGACCCTACTGGCTTGGAATTCAATGGCATAATCCTACCACGTCAAGTTAAAAGTCTGTTGTTGAGATACAATACAATGCAATGCAATGCAATACAATACAATAATACAATATAATACAATACAATTTACTCTTTTAAGTACCTATGCCCCCCATATATGAAGTTTTATTATATGTACCTTTATATTTCAGTTGTGCAAACTTCAATAGAATTACATGTTCATACACTTGCTTTGTTAGTAAAAGTTTAAAGTGTTTACATGACTAAATTCCCCTATGATTAACTCAAAAGCGACCAATTAGGGACCGCAATTAACTCTGCGGACTCCTCCCCTTCACTTGGGTCTTCTTTGTGAAAGTTCCTGTACTCTGGGACATGTGTCTTTGCAGAACTGTGATCCATTGGAGTTCCTCATGGCAAGCCTACCACAACATCCAAGTAATCCTTCTTTCTCCCTCTCTATCACCTTTCCTCCCTCCTCCCTTCCCTCTTTTCTGCCTTTTCCACACCTCCTCTTCTGCCCTTCTTTTCTTGCTGCCTCTCCCTTCCTTTACTTCCCTCCCCATTCCCTATCCCCCCATCCATTTCTCCATCTCCCCTTCCCTTCCCGCCCCTCCCTTCTTACCTTCTCCCCCCACTTCTCTCCTTTGTAAGGCCCCTCTCCACCTCTTTACATCTTCCCTTTATCTTGCATTTCCACAGCTTCCCCCTTTCTCTATCTTTGTATCCCATCTACCCCGTCCCCTCCCCCTCTACTCACAGCTTCCCATCTACTTTCCCTCCACATACCACTCCCCACCCCCTCCCGTCCCCACTTCCACCATACCCCCTGGGTGGGACATCTTTCATACACCACCTACCATCCTTACCATGCACCCACAGTCTCTTTCCACCATACCCCCTCAACCACACCCATACACACCCTTCTGTCACCTCCCTGTCAGCAATCCCCCCAACCCGGTTCACCTCTACTCCACAGCTCCCCATTCACCTCCTGTCTTTTGTCCACCTACTGGATCCCCTACTCTCTTCCATACCACTACCCCTCCTGCCAGCCAACCGCCCCTTCCTTCAATCAGCCATCTGCTGCCTTCTCCACCCTCCCTGCCCAGTCCCCTCCACATTCCATACTCCCATCACTCTCCTTCACAAACCCCTTTACCCTCCAACCGTATGTGACATCCGCGATCCCTCTAACCTTCCACCCGCCACTCCCTGCATCTACCTCACCTACTTGTGTGTAACCCACACCCATACACTGCTCTGTCATCCATCTGACATGCAGCCTCTTGTCCACCCCTAGCCTTCCACCCAAACCTTTCCTCCTCTCCACCACACTCGTCCCTACCGCCTTCCACTACCTCACTCCACACCCCTCCACTGTTCACCTGCCATCCACTTTGCTTCCACCGTCACGTGCGCGAGCGCACACACGCCTGTCTAACCCTTCAATTTCCCTTTCACCAGCCATCATTGTCCACCCCTTCCACCTGCCTTGAGCATCCGTCATACTCTTCCACATGCCACCACTCACACTTCCCTTCCACACAGCCCACTCCACTGCCCCTCCACCGTCAACATGCTGCAATATCCCATTTGCCAGTCCAACCACACCCCATCAACCTCACCCACCCCCATCGCCCTGTGGCCGCCATTTAGTGCCCATCTGTCCTCTTTCCACCTGCACCAATTCTTCCTGTGCTCCGTCCATCCTTACTCACTTCAGCTGCCCCGAACCCACAACTGCTCTACCCTCATTTGCCCTATCCACTCCCAAATATCTCCATACCCACCTCTCACCATTCGCTGATATCCACCATCCATCCCAGTCCACCCACCACCTTCACACACTCTCCGCCAGCAACCACTCCCCTCTGCCTCCCATCAACTTCTCTATGTACACAATTCGCTTCTCCCAAACCCCAGATCCACTTCCTATCCAGCCTTATTCATTACCATGTCCGCCTTCCTGCTTCTCCATCCACCCCTGTCCAACTGCTAACTGACCCCATTTACCCTCCCCAAACTATCCTCGTCATCTTATCTAAAGCCCCAGTGCCTCCTGACCTACACTCTGTCAGCTTCTCATCCAGCCGCTGTTGCTATGGCTCCTTCCATTCACTCCCACTCACTGCTCTAATCTACCTTCCCATCTGTTTCTCCATCCACCTCCATTCACATTCTGTTCACCCCTGTTCACTCCCCATCTGCCCCCATCCCCTCTCTACCTCTTCCCATCCACTATTCCCTCATTCTGTCCCATCAGGCCATTCCTCCTTACTGCCAAGCAGGGTCCATTATATAAACATTTTCTGTTTATTCATTGATTTATTTGTTGACAGACATTTTTCCTAGCTCATAGCTAATACAAACATTGATGCTGAAGTATTTGTACAGATACGGACATTCACTTTCTATAGGTATAAGTTGAGGAGTGAAATGGCTGAGGTTTACCGTATATGTATATTTAATAGTATAGCGGGCAGCTTTGGCCTCATGTGGGTCTTCTAGTAAGGGAAGTGGGGACTGCATCAGTCACAGACTCTCTAGGTTTTTGACCACCCCCTCCCCCCAGCAGGACTGCCTTGCCAGGCCACAAGGAAGATGCAAGGTGGGGCGGATAGGAAAAGGAGCTCCCTTTTTCTCAGAAGGGGAGGGAAGAGGGACGAAGAGGGAAGGGAAGAGGTATGGAGCAACAGCAAGGATATAAAGTGAACAAAAAGAGAGAAAAAATAAAAAAGAAATTTACAAATGTGTTTTGAGACACTGTGGCATTCTACATTGTGATCACCTGTCTGGGAATGCTCTAATCACATGGAAGATTTACATCAGTGTGTCATTGTGGTTAACGATACCCACCTTCCTGTAATGAGTTTTGACTTTCTTTATCTTTGATAAAGCTTTCATGCAAACATGTCTCCCACATGAATAGAAAGCTGGTGCCAGGAAGGTGGCTCAGTGGGTAGAGGGCTTGCTATGCAGACATGAGGATCTGAGTGAGCTCAGGATCCAGCATACGTGGAAAAGCCAGGCAAGCAATCCCTGTAATCCCAGTACTGGGAGGCAAGACAGCAGGATCCTGGTGTGGTGTGTGTGTGTGTGTGTGTGTGTGTGTGTGTGTGTGTATGAGAGACAGAGAGAGAGACAGAGAGAGACAGAGACAGACAGAGACAGAGACAGAGAGACAGAGACAGAGAGACAGAGAGACAGAGAGAGAGACGGGCCAGCTGATCTAGCCAACTAGTTAAACTAATGCCAGGTTCAGTGATAGATCTTGCCCCAAAAGTAATGTGGAGAATGATAGAGGAAGGCATCTAATGTTGATTTTCCACTTACACACACATTCATGAATGTGTGCACCTGCACACACACACACACACACATTTAAAAGATTGATTTCTTTTCTTAATACTGAATTTAAAATCTTTTTACGTCTGTAAAGGAGTTCTTTACCATTTATGCAGTTTTACAAATGTTTCTTCCAGCCTGGGACTTTCTTGTAATTGTCTTAACAAGGCCTTGAGGTCATCCAACTACCAGGTTTATTTTCTTTTGCAGCTCATGCTTTCAGTGTGGTACCTAAGAATTCCTTGCCAAACACAAGCTCACCAAAACTCTTCTCCCACATTTTTTTTTCAGGGCAGAAATCTGAGACTTGGAGAACCGAGGTGACTCATCTGGTTTGATCCAGCTGTGTCGCGGGTCCAGGAACCAAAGCCATTTGTTACCGGGCAGCCTACATCATGGACTGGGGCTCAGCAATCTTTTTGTTCCCCTTTCCTAAACTCTGCAGTTGTAAGTTTTATGACACTATTATTTCCTTATTCATTCAGGCTTTGACATTCGATCAAGGTGTTTCATCTATCATTAATTATAAATATTGTTCTCCCTCTATGAAATAATGGTCAGATGATATGAACTAAATTCTCATAATCATTCACACCTTACCTCCCTTTCGTGCTCTGGAATTCAGTTTAATTTTAAAAACAGAGATCATGCTTTTTAGACAAAGATTATTTTAAAGAGTTGAGTGGAAAATAGAGTTAGCTTTATGGTGCTAAGCAAGTGTTTCTGTTGCATTTTTTCTTCAGTCCTAACTTAGAGAACAAGAACTGTGACATGGATCTGAGAGAAAGGGGTGCATATTTGGAGATCAAGTAGATTCTGTAGGGTTTGGTTGGCCATGGTAAAGGGCTGGAGTTTTATTCTTAGATAATTGGGGGGTCCTTGGAAGGAAAGTGAACAATGCGTTGCTCAAATGTGACTTTAAGAAAAAAGGAACTAAATGATTATAGTCATTAAAGCTCTGGCACTGTAGACAAGGCATGACATGGAGTCACAGCCCTTGTGCTGGTCTGAACCACAAGAAAGAGGAAGCTGGCCAGGAGTACCATTGAAGAGGGGTAAGGTAGTTGGTGAGGTGTATGTGTAGAACAGAGATATGACACGGGCTGGCACTGTCTGAAAAGCACTCATTTTCATGCCTATGACTTGTTACTTCCCTTGGCTTGTCCTGTCTTACTAAGTTTACATCAAGGCTCTTCCTCAGCTGAAAGACTCTGTTTATTCTGGCCCCTGAACTTCTAAAGCAAACATCTAATTTTCACCTTTGTCAGTTCAGCTTCTCATAAGTAGATTGTCACATTTCTCACTATCTTATTGTACATCTCTCTTTTTCTATACTCATGGCCCCAACACAGCACTAGACATACAATGAATGGAAAACACAGAACATATTGGCTAAAGATGCGACATAAGAAAAACATAGGTCATTAGAGACTCCTAATGATTGGCAAGGGAATGGTGGTTAAGAAATTGAGTTAATGTAACTCATATATAAGAACTTGTCATAATGCAGGTGAGGGTACCAAGGTAGAATTTTCTAGGACAACCAGATAGAGTCCCTAGACTCAGCCTTCCTTAGACTCAGCCTTGCGCTAACCTTTTATGCTGTGGCAAACTGTCCTGTTGAACTGTGGCAACTGAGAGGTGAAAGGCAAAGCAATGTTCTGTTACTTTTTACTCTTTAAAGTTGCTCTCAAGGATAAGCAACACTGTTGAAAAAATACAAGAAGATTCTCAGTGACCCTTCAGTGTACCATAGAGTGATAAACACTGAACTGTTCCAAAAAGGGTCAAGAAAGATGAGAAAAGATATGCCAGGATGTAAATCTTGGGAAAGCAGTGCCGGATTATCTGTGCACAGGAAGAAACTTCACATAAAGCACTAAATGGAGTTTAACAAATAGCATCTCACCTATTTGATTGTGTAGTTTTCTGAAAGAATTACTTAGCACAGACATACTCTAGATTAGTCTTTGCTATTCCATGGACAGGGTGAGCCACAGATAATTAAGGGTGAAATTACATATGTATCATCTATGATAAATAAATAAAAGAAAAATCCACAGTCTTAGAACTTACTATTAAGACTCCTTTCATCTCAGAGTTCACCAGTAAATTGAATGTATAAAACACCTCTCACACTGAAAGTCAGAGAGCAAAACACTAAAGCAAAACAAATGCAGGTGATTAAGGGAAATTGAAGGCAGCAGTAAGAACACAATTCTTTAGTCTACTTTTAAGAATGGGCACGAAACAAATAACTGGAACTGTGCAGGTAATTTAAAAAACAACAACAAAAGACAGAACAAAACAAAACAACAACAACCACAACAAAACGCCGTGATCCTCGGGAATTCTCATCACAAATCTCAGCCATCATTTTGGTGTCGTTTTAAACATTTGCTTAAGTTATTTAGTGGTACCATGACAATCACATCACGACTTTGCTATTTCTCAGGTGGACAAATTTATGTGGAATGATTTTTAAGAGAAATGATTAGATATTTCTAATCCTGACTAGATATGAAGGAGGGAAGGCAAACTTTCTGGAGGTTTCCAGTCTTCTCAATATGGCTGGACAACTTAGGGACCCAAGAGAGAACATTTTATTTTGTCCTGAAAGATGTAAAGATGATGTAGCAAATTTGTGGCTGTTGAGTGGGACAGAGGCATTTAAAAGGGCCACTGAAACATGTGGACACTGACGTCATGGTGAGTGGTACTGTTCTCGAATAACTGTGTGTCTATGGAAATATTTGATAGAATATTCTGGCATGTGTGTATTTGAAGAGGCAGGGAACAAATAGAAACGTTATAGTTTTTCTTTGTTACGTGGAATTGTTTTCCCCAGCAGAGATGCTGACAAGTGATTATTAGTCTTCAGGGGTCAACACCAAGGGTCAAGGTGAAGTGGTCATTTTAATTGACTAACAGCAGCTTCCCCTCTTTTCCCAGCTCTCTGATGCTGCTCTCTATTCACTCTCCCCTTTTCCTTGTTTCCAACTTCTTTTCCCAATACTGAGCACTCCTTTCCAGAACCTCTAATGTGTGATGTTTGGGGTCATGTTTGAGAATTACTGTCTTTAAGGAGTAGTGGGGAATTGCAAGTGTACCTCAGAATCACCTCACACTTGATACATAGCCAAGGCAGTGCTTGGTCTACTGATACTTCTCACTCCTCCTTCTTTCTACATATATAATAGATACAATACACTAATATGTAATTCATTTGTAAATAATCATTTTCTCTGCCACGAAATGTACAGAGTTTCCCCAAGCAATACAGATAAAACTTGCTTTTTGCTTTTGATTTATTGGTTCCTTTGAGACAAGATCTCTCTTATGCCCAAGATGGCCTCTAACTTGGGTCATGTAGCTAAACAATGCCTTGACACCTGAACATCTACTTCACAAGCACCCTACCTGCTTTTTGTAGAATATTAAAGTCAAGTCACACTATTGAAGAACAATGGTTTTCAATTCTATTCTGTCAGCTCGAAAATGCAGAAAACAATTTCCCTTTCTTGTGTCCCAGGTCAAACTAAAGTAACCAAGACCCCTGGGGTCCAGGAATTGGTATATTTTAAAAGAATGCTTCCAAGGCTTTTGTGTATGTCTAGAGTTGAAACTCTGTTTTCAGGGTTCAGCTTCTGAAAAAGATGGTGGAATAAATATATTTTAACTCTAGTGCTTCACTAAAATAAAGACTCTACATTTGAGTACATGTTCAACTCAGTGCATTTCCTATCTGAAACAGGCATCATAGAGCATTTTAAGTACACATCTAAAATTTGGGGGTGGAATAAATTCATCTTTGTCCCTACTAAGAACCTAGTCAATGATTTACTTGGGACTTCCATTCTGCCTAATTCACTGTAGGGATACCTGAGCAGCACGCTGTGAAATAGAGATAGAATGTAAATTATCAGGTAAAGCAAGTAGAAAAAAATGTGAGGAGCAATTTGAAGCTGATGGCAGCAGGCTTTAAAATTATGGCCATGAAGAGATTTAATTTTCCACCATCCTTTGGCTTCCAGGAAAGAACCTGCTCAGGTGCACTCATTTTCATTATCTCCAGTGTGGCAGCTTATAACTGCACGCCCAAGAACCTGGAAATCCCTGAAAGAGATGGGTTCCGATCTGGGTATGTACACCAGGATGTTGGCAGGGCTCGATTTCAGAGAGCTCTCGCTTTACACTTCCCGTGAGGTACACAGTAGCAGAAGACGCTGTTCCAGATGGCACTGTTGGCTAGGAACGGGTTTCTCCACTCCATTTGGCAACCTTACTCAGAATCGATGTTTGCAGTTCCTAAAACTTCCAGTCTATACTGCTTCACAGGATTGCTGGGAAGCTTTGGGTGGTATAGAGGCAACGACACATCTCATTAAAGGTCTCAGAGCTATGAACATCTGACATCTGTGCCGAAAGCAGGACTAAATGCAGACTTGAGTTGTTAGAGATTTAAGGGGTATGTTGTCATTTGAAAGGTACTGCTAAAATCAGTAACATTTCCTATGCTTGCAACTTTTAGGATTTTCTTTTTCTTTTGTGGCACTGGTAATTGAACCTGAAGCTTTCTGAACACTGGGCAACCATTCTGCCAGTGAACTATGACCTCAGCCCATTAAGGGATTTTTGGACTTTGAGAAAACAGTTGAGTTAACAGATAGCCCATTTTAAAGATGGCTGCCTGTTAAATGGGGTTTCTTTCCTAGCAGAAAGGCAAGGATTTTTACCTGTAACTTGCTCATCATTCAAAAATAATAGCAACCATTATAATTCAAATGCCAGTGGTATGTTAGGATATACTGTGCATAAGCAGCAACACATCCCTCTGAGGTATTCCTACACTGTGACTGGGAACCCCAAATATCTGGGATCTTGCTGGAAGTCACAGCCCTCCCAAGGCTGACCAGTACAGGATTGTACCAGCTGGTTTACTTGGCTGCCAGTACTAAGCAGTCCCTGTCAATCTTGATACCAGCCCACTCAGCATGTTCTAGAACAGATTTTTCATTCATGTCATTTTTTTTGTACAAACTTTTCTAAGTAAATGATGATAAATTTGTTCTGTAGTTTAGTATTTATACTAAGAAAACAAGCAAACCTGAACAATGAAATCCAGCCTTAAGTGAGCCTGATCCCCAATGTTTAATCAGATCTAAGGATAACAGTGTGGGTCATCTGCTTGTCCAGATACTTGTATCACCAGGCCTCAACCACACCACAAAATTATTCTCACTGGAGATTTTTAATGAAGTTGGACAATAATAAGAAGTACTTGCTAAATATGTTGTTCCTGAATCTGTCCTGGCTCCTTCCAGCTCCCCAAATTCATTGTGCCCCATCCTCCATGTTCTTACCCAAATCCCAAAAGCACAAACCCACTGGGAGCCCCCTCTGTTTCCCAAAGGAAGTCATTTATTCATATAATGTCCCTTTTGTAACCAACACCGAGAAATGTCATTTTGATTAAATACATCTCCGAATGACTAAAACCACAGTACAATAAAGTCTCTGGAGCTATCTTTCAGAACAACTGATTGCTCTCCAGTCTTAATCCTCCAGAGCCTTATTTAATCAAAATGATGTTGCTAATTAAGGATTAAAACCTCCGAATAGAATGAAAAAGGATTTCTTTCTCCTTTGGGCAGGTCAAGGAGGCAGAATTTGCTATGAGGAAGCGAGCGTCCCATCTCCCTTTGATAAACTGCATCCTTCCCTGACATTAAGACTTAATCCAAAATAGGCTTGAGTGTTTTGTAATATTAATATGAGAGAGGAGAGAGAGAGGAAGACTGAGAAGGAGGAATTCACTTGGATAGCTGCATATACATAGATAACATTGAGTCTAGACTTTTTTCTTTAATGCAGTTTTTTAAGTGTACGTGAGTGTTTTGCCTCCATGTATGCATTCAAACCATGTGCCTGCCTAGTTCTTCCCTAGTCCTGAAGAGGATGTCAGATGCTCTGAACTGGAGTTGTAGATGTTTTTAGCCACATGTGGGAGCCAGTAGCAGCTGAACCTTAGTCCTCAGCAAGAGCAGCAAGTATTTTTAACCCACTGAGCCATCTCTCCAGCCCCTCATTTGATGTTTTTATGATTAACTTTTTTTTAACATTTTTGTTTGGTGACAGTGCTGCCTGCTTTGATTCATCCACAGATAACAGTGATGGAGAGCTAGCAATTCTCATCAATGCTGGGAGCCTATATAAACACACATGCAAACACATCCATATGCATGAATATACACACATTTACATATACAAACACACACACTCCATACATCACACATACACAAATACAAACACACAGACATGCACACACATACACACCACACACACACACACACACACACACTCACACAAAGAGAACAAACCAAACCAAACAAAAAACCCAAGCAGGCAAAGAACCCCAGAATAAAAAAAAGTAATGCTCTTCTGTTAGCTTTCAGTTGTTATGACAAAAAGTATGCAATAATCAACTTTAAAAGGAGGAAAGTGTGCTTTTATGGCTCCCAAGATTGTAGCCCTTGGTGGGCTGAGCCATTGATTCAGAGTTGGTGGTGAGATAGTACCTTAAGACTTTAGCTGGAACCAAATGATCAAACAAAGCTGCTCACCAGCTCTTTGCCAAGAAGCAAGTAGAACAATAGGAAAGGACCAGGATTCTATTATCTCCTTCAAAATCCTAACTTTTTTTTTTTTTAATGATGCTCTACTCTGTAAATGTCCTCCAAGCTCTTCATAGCATCATAGGTCAGGGACCAAACCTTCAATACATGGGCCTTTGGGGAGACATTTTGAATCTAAATGGCACTTTACCAACAAAACACTAGCTAATCTATACTCTAGGTAAAAGGGGTTAAAAATGGCTATCATGTAGATTTTAATGATGACTCAGAGCTGTCTTATATCCACTAATTGGTT
Source organism: Pachyuromys duprasi (assembly GCA_028658305.1). Lineage (NCBI taxonomy): Eukaryota > Metazoa > Chordata > Mammalia > Rodentia > Muridae > Pachyuromys > Pachyuromys duprasi. The sequence continues at coordinate 10,115,759 of CM053761.1, read as the reverse complement.
CCACACTAAGCTATGAACAATGAGTCTTCCTTAACTTCCAAATGTCAACTGTTTTTTGGAATTTCTATTTCACAATATACACACTGGTTCCTTTAAATACATACAGCCCAGGGAAGGGGACTCAGTAGGTAAAGCACTTGCTTAGCCATCATGAGGACCTGAGTTCGATTCCCAGCACCTGTGTAAAAAGCCAGGTGTGGTAATGCACACTTGTCATCCCAGCTCTAGGGAGACGGAGACTGGTAGGTCCCTGGAACTCACTGACCATCCAAATTTGGATATTTGGCACGCTCCAGAGGTCAATGAGAGACTCTTTCTCAAAAAAACTTGATAGCTCCCAAGGAACGACACTAGAGAGTAACCTCTAGCTCCTGGAGGAACACATGTGTGAGCACACACCTGCACATACACACACCTGCATGCACATCCCTTCTTACTCCCTAGGCCAAGCAGAAAAGCATCAGAAAAAGATATTTTGGTTTTCGTGAAATTTAAACACCTCAGGTGTTGGGGTGATGTGGATGAGAAAGAAGGATCCTGGCAGATATCCAACATGTTCTGCAACACTCTTTTTTTTTTTTTTTGTCATCTCCTCTTTATACTGTGAACTCACCAGCCTGGCAAGGCTCATCAGTTACAATGTTGACATAACTGCCACAGCTACTGTTTTGTTTTTGTTTGGTTGGTTTGTTTTCTGAGCCCCTGCAGCTATGCACCGAGCGCTCTCTGTCTGCAGACATGAATAAACTAGAGGGAAAATGGCTTGATGAAGGTCAGGCGCTTGTGGTAATTACACATGAGACCTCCACCAGGCCTGTTTGGCTCAGAGGCCATACTCTATTCATTGTGACAAACCACTGAACATCTTCTTAGCTGGAGGACAAATTAATCAGTTTTACTTGAGAAGTTGCTGATTCTGCTTTGTATTTGATCATGATTTTTTTAGATTTATCTTATTACTTATGTATGTGTATATGTATGTGTCTATACCTGTATGTGCTCATACATGTGTGGGCCTGCAGAGGCCAGCAGAGGGCACCAGATCCCCTGGAGCTAGAGTTACAGGCAACTGTGAACCACTCAAGTTGGAATCTGGGAACCAAACTGCAGTCTTCTGGAAGAGTAGCTAGTGTTCTAAACTCCTGAGCCGTGTCTCCAACCTTAATCATGATTATTGACTGACCCATTGTCATTTACTGTCACCACAATGTCACCTGGCCTAACTAATGACAAAGGCCAGACCATGGGAAAACCTGTTAAACAAGGAATGAGTGCTGCAACTCTGATCTGTTTCCTAACAGGGCCACTTACCAGTCAAAAAAGGACATCAGCTTTGTTGATTCCTGCTCCTGAAGGTGGCCTGCCTCCAGTGGACGAATGACGGCTCTTATTCCTCCTGTGCCCAGGCAGAGGGTCAGCAGCGCTGCGTGAAACAGCCCAGTCTGCTCCTCCACCGGCGTGTTGCTGGTCACAGGGTAAGCACCTCGGTAGAAATCCTCCAAGGGAAAAGCAAGCACAGATAGCAAAGCAGTGCCTGTCGGTGGAGAGAAAAGGAGAAAGCTCACAGCACAGACGCTCAGACTCACTGGAGCACGTCATAAACAGGCGCCTGTTTCTGGAAGGTTCTTGGTTGTAAGAGTGGCTGGCATGCTAACGTTGATCAGTTCCAGAGATGGCTTGGATTTTCTAAGTGTGAAAATTTCCGGGGCTGAAGAGATGGCTCTGAGGCGAAGAGCCTGTACTGCTCTTGCGAGAAGACCCCAGTCCTGCGGTGGGGATGTTGGGCGCCCTCTTTTGGCCTTTGGGGCTTTACTCCCATACACATACCCCACTCTCCCACACACATAATTGAAACTTAAATAAAAAGATTATGAAACTTATAAATTTTGATTCACTTATAATTGACTTATATATAAAGAAATTATATTAACATTATCTTTATTGCATGTTTAATTCAAGGTTCTATTTTTTCTCCTTCTAGCTTAAAACCAGCTTTTCTCTAAGAATGTATACGCAAATGATGATAATTTTAACAGCATTGAAATAATTCAGAATTATATCATGTGAAAAAATTAAGACATTTGCTGTTGGCAGAATATGCTTGCATTCCTAGCTCTCAGGAGGGGCATGTGAAAAGGTCAGGAGTTTAAGGAATTTAAGGTCGCCATATATGGCCTTGTTCTCTGATTTCTCACACAGCTTCGAGAGTCTTCCTGGCACACACAGAGAAGTGAGAGACCTCAAGGACAGGAGTGTATCCTAGGTCATACAGACCAGTCATTAAGACGTAGGGTACAGAGTGACATGGGCAGCTTGAACACCCATCCTACTTTTACCTTGGTGTCCTTGATGATTGTACTCATCAAGTGGAAGTTACTGTGAAGCCCTGTCATTTGCTAAGTCACCTATTCCTTGCCAAGCATTTCTCATATGCTCTATTGTTTACTCTTAAAACTAACTTTGGGTTGTCAGTTGGTAGAACCCCCTTCTGCCCTGCCCTGCCCTCTTCTCCCTCCCTTCTTTCTTCCCTCCCTTGTGGGGAAAGTCTAGATAAGCCCAGTGGAGGCCCATAGGGAATGCTGAGGGAAGCGCCAGCCTCTGCTATGGGTCCTTGAAAGGTCCTGATGCACTGCACACAGCAGTCATCTTCTAGGGACTCCTAGCACACTAGTGAAGTCTCAAAATGGATCCGAGGCTAGGGCTGTGACTGCTTCCCCTTCTTTATGGAAGTCTCCTAGGGTGACATTCCCTCCCACCCCCACATTCCCTTATAGTTGCACCAACCTGATTGTTGCTGGTGCTTGAGGTTCGTGTGGGATGGGCTGATTGGCCTTTTAGCTGTTGAAAGGCCTTTACTCTGGACAATAAAGTCAGATCTGCACCTTGAGTCTGGTCTCCAGGAGCCTGATTCCTGGGATTCTGTGTGGGCTCCATGGCTACTCACCCCCTTTCTCCAATTCCTGATCCCCACACTCCCTCCCCCCTCCCTTCCTTCCTCCCTTCCTGTGGCACTGAGGCTGGACTGCAGACCCTCATAGGTTAGGCACGCACTCTGTCACTGAGCTACATCTTAACTCTATTAATGTTGTTGTGTCCATTTGATTACTTTTGTACTGTTCAATTACTCTGACATTTTGGTATGACTTTTTGTAAAGTGGTTCTGGGTGTTTAGTTCCTCAACTCAACATTAAGTTCTACAGACATGGAAATTGGATACAGAATTTAACATCTTCTGTGCTTGGTGGCTTTGCCATGTGAAGGAAATACACAATTTGATTGTCATTCAGTAGTGGCCTGATTTACCTTGAGAGTGGACCCTTTAAGTTACTGAGTTTGAAGTGTTTTCTTTCAAGGTCAGCCAGATGTGAAACAACATGTTTCTCTTTTTAATCTTCTTCTCCAGAAGTGTGATTGAGGCTTGGAAGTACCAAGGGCTATCTAACAGCAAGTTCAGTACAGGTAGTCCATGTAGTCGCCAGCTATTTAAGGACAATCTACTTTTAGACCATATGATAACCTGCATAAGTCACAAAGATGGTTTACTTCCACCATTTTGGAAAATGTCATAACACTATCATGTCTTTAGATCAAGACTTCATTTCTATCTTCGGTAAAACTGAAGTGACAAAAATACAGATCTGCAATACATTTGACAAGAATTTTTCTTTCGGATGTGTGCTATTGTGTCCTGCATACATTGTCTGCTTGCATCTGTAAGCCCTGTGGAAAGAAGCATTGTCATATCTTTTGTGAAGTCATGGGGAGCAATTCAGGAATGCATAGGTACATCAGAAAAGGCAGACATACAGAGGACAGTTGCATGGTAGAAGGGTATGTGCAATCAGGTAAATTTCATGCATGTATGTGTTCTGACATGTGTGTAAATGTATGTGGAAGACAGGAGACCTTGGGAGTCTTATCTTTCGGAAGCCTCCCACTTTGGTTTTGGAGATGGGGGTGTGTCAGTAACCTTGTGCTTGCCCAATAGACTAGTAATGTGTAGTGCATTGAAACATCCTTTCTAGAAGAGACAGGGATGGTCAAGAGAGCCAGGAGGTAAATTCACATGTCAAGAGAAAGAGGAAATTTGGAAGATTCACCAAGTCCCCTGCCCAGGATCACCGAGGCGGCAAACAACTGTTGGGGGAGGAGGCTGACCACCAGAGATGCAGAGCAGACCAGAAGCTATGTGAAAGTCGTGTAAAGTGCTCCAGGAATGTGGATTTCAAGACACCACAAAGTGGATATGGTGGTGGCGGCTCAACTCCTCACCCACGTTCCTGTTAGTAACCCCAATAAAAACTAACTGGTGAACCAAATTGAATTTTTATGGAATTGTTACCTTGGCTTGCTGCAGGTTCTCTATCTGGGATGAACAGGTAGGTATGTGTGTGTGTGTGTGTGTGTGTGTGTGTGTGTGTGTGTTACCTTTTCTAGGAAAAGCCTCTTACATAATAGCAGGCAGCCTGTCTTTGACTCCCAGTGTTGAACTAAGATTGGGTATCATCACGTCATGTATTTGGACATTGGTTTTGGGGATGCACTCAGGTCTTCTCGCTTGCATGGCAAGCATGACTTACTAACTGAGCCGACCACCTTCGCAGCCCATCAACTCATGTATATTTGACAACAGCGTGGCTAAACACAGAGACACTAACCATGAACATGGGTCTTGACAAAACAGCAGGAGTTTTCAAAATCTCAGGTACAGAGTAAAAATTTGGAGAAGTTAACTCTTTCAGGCAGAGTGGAAAATGAATGGAAGAAGGAAAAGTAAAGATACAGCAAGGACCTCAATGTCACTGGGGGCGAGCAAAGACCCTTCCAGAGGATTAAATTTTGTATAAAGTATAAAGGTCCTGATAGGTTAAACTTGAAGTTTAATATTTAGATAATAGAAACAATGTTAATACAACATGAAGCAGTATGAATTCATTCTTTTTCTGGAAGCCATATTGGTAAAATGGCATGTGGACTGGAATTGGACAGATTGCTGGTAGCCTAGTAGATAGGCCATGGTCAAGAAGTAACCTGAATTTTTAAAAATCTGAATTAATATTACTCAAATAGAAGTCATAATTTGGTTAGAATCTCTAATATTTAGTGTAACAGGTTGCAATGTCATGGCAGTTGTGAGTGGAAAATTTAGGGCATGACTTAGAGTAAGAAAACAAAGCCAAGCTCAGTGCCACAGGCTTATAACTCATCTTGGGAGGCTCAGGTAGGATGACTGTAATTTCAAGGCCTCATAGGGTTACACAATGATTCTAAGACAGTCTGGGAAAATTAGAAAGACCCTGTCTCAAAATAAAAAGGTAGAAAGAGAGAAGGATATGGCTCAGTGGTGGAGGATTGGCTTAGCGTGTGTGAATCCTGGCTTCAATACTCAATATGACAGAGAGAGATACAGACAGACAGACATAGAGAGACAGACAGACAGACACACAGAGATACACACAGAGACAGAGGATGACAGAGACATAGAGAGACAGAAGAAAACCAACTAACAGAGCACATCAGGAGATAAGCTAGTTCTTTCTGATTGGAAAATTCCAAAGTTAAGATCTCCCCTTTTTGCCCTAAGGTGGTGACTTATGCAGGAGTTCAGACTAGAAATAACAACATTAAACAGGAAGGTGACTGAAAAAAAAATGTAGTGTGGCATGCTGTCCAGTCAGGGAGAATTCATCTTTCCCATCATGCCTTAGTTATCTCCTTATCGGAATGTTCCCTGACACACAAGAGCAGGGCTGACTGCCACAGTAGCCTCCTCCAGGTCTTCTCTTCTCCCACTAACTACCACTGACAGGGAGCCTCTTCAACGGGCGAGTTTCCCTCTCCCTACACTTGAAGGTCAAGGTCAGAAGGAATTCATTGTATTGCCTTTGCTTGCTTCTCACGCCTCAGAACCACACTTTGTGTGGATGGCAAGAGACATTTTCTGAAGCTTGAAGGTATTTGTCATCCAGACTTGGTCTTTATTTCACAGAGTTTGAGTAGTCCTGATCACAGGTCTGAGTCTCACTCGCATCGATTTCCTGAATGGCAGTTTCCTCCTACTTGAAACCCAGGGCTTGCTAGCATCTGTTCTCTACCACGTCTTTCACCAGTCACAGCCAATTTCCACATCAACTGCCCTGCTCACTATCAGCGGCAGCGTACTACCTGCCCATGTTCTTCAGCTCAGGACCTTGGAGGTCAGCACAGGTCTTTCATCACATTGATGCCTTTCTGAAATGGTTGCCAGGGTGTCATGTCTTGCCCTTCACTCTTGCTTAAACCATCAAGTGGAGACTTGTTGGGTCTCCATTTAAGCAGCTTTGCTGGCTATGTGTGCTTTTTTAAGTAAACCATTTCACAGCTGTTATTTCCACCCTCTCTTTGGCAGCTGTATGTCTAGGAAGAATGACTAAATGATTCAGTGTAAGGTTGCGGATCAAATCCAGGAGGATAGGCCAGCGGCTACAAGTACTATCCAGGCAACCTGTCAATCCCTGAAATCACGTAAAATGCTGGGTGTGATAGCACTCATCTTTAATCCCTGCCACTCCCATGTTAAGATGGGAGGCAGAGGTGGAAGAATTGGCTGGAAGTTCACAGGCTAGCTACTCTAGAATACATGCCTTTCTAGGAGAAACGAGAGAGACACTCTGCCTTAAACAAGGGGAAAGGTAAAAGCAGGGGATCAAAGCAGATGCTGAGACTCAGGGCTAAACATTGAGCAGAGCGCAGGGATTCTTATGGAAGAAGAAAGGTGTGGGATTAGAGGGACATGGAGGGGACAGGAGCCCCACAAGAAGGCCAACAAAACTAAAAGATCTGAGTCCATGGGGTTCTTCAGAGATTGATGCACTAACAGAGGACCATGCATGGAGAGGACCTAGACCCCCTGGTCAGATGAGGCTGTCTGGCAGCTCAGTCTCTATGTGGATCTCTGAGGTAGGGGATAAGGGGCTGCCTCTATCATGAACTCAGTTGACTGCTCTTTGATCACTCACCCCTGATGATGCAGCCTTGCCAGGCCACGGAGGAAGAGGATCCAGGCAGTCCTGATGAGACTTAAGCTCTGGGTAGATAGCAATGGTGGAGAACTCCCCCTTTCAGTGGACTAGGGGAAGGAGATGAGGGGGAAGGGAGGGAGGGTGGAACTGGGAGAGTTGAGGAAGGGGGGCTTCAATTGGAATATATAATGAATAAATTGTGAAGGAAAAATAAAAATTAAAAGAGAAAAAAAAAACTATTCCCAAAAGTTGTCCTCTGACCTAAGTGCTGTGCACACACACACACACAAATTGTAGAGTATCTACCAGCTTGCTCTTTATGCCTCATCCAGCATTCCCAAGCTTTGTAGTATGTTTATTTTTCTTTGTGTAAACAACCATCTTGTCCTGTCTGAATTTACTTATTTTAAATCATGTAACTGTATTTTAAAATCCAGAAATCGTACCTTTAAATAAAATCTAATTACTATATGATTAATTATAAAATCCAAAGACTTCTTAGATATTTCACATGAACTTCAGCAACCTTTTCAGCATATTTCATCTAGCTGTGAAGCAAATGAATTTCATGTTTCACACAGGTTCTGTCATAAATTTGAGTTAGTGCACAAAGACAGAAGCAAGGGCATTCTAAGGTATACAGAAGATTGACGTGAAGATATAATTAGCATAAAATATTGTAATCAGAATGCTGAAAGTGCTTAACAATCCTGGAAAAAATGCAATATACACACATCTACTAACAGTCTAAGTAATATAAAGAATGGAATACATTTAAAGAACGTATTTTACTAATTATACTTTATGGGAAGAGCAAGGTAGGAACAAAACTAAAAAGTCTTAACAAAAATGTATTCATCTGTGTGGCCAAAATACATAAATAAATACAGTTAGCAGGGGGACACTCACCTAGGAAATGTAGAGATGAGGATATGAACACTACTGTGTTCCTTCCGAAGTAGCTGTCTGCAAGCCATCCCATAAACACAGGGGTAAGGACTGAGGCCCCAATAAAGCACAAGTTGAGAATGGCCGCCTGGTGGTTGTGGTAGCCAAGCTTCCCTGTGCAAAAAGGGATCATGTTGCACACAACCTCGAAGAAAGTGAACCTCTCAGCCAGCTCCACAAGAAGTAAGCAGATTCCAACCCGGAAACACCCCAGATGTTTCAGCATTTTCTGCTGCTCTGGGCCATCACATAAGGGAAGTTTTCTACCATTTATGATGAGGTCTGTAAACAGGCATGACTACTTTGCCTTGATGTGAGGCGCTTGGACGTGGTGGCGTTTTTTACCCTATTCCTCTAATGAAACACATGGTAAGATGGCAGCCTTGAATTTCACATCCCCGTGCTAAAATTTCCTCAGGTTTTTGCACGTTAATGCTATTCATTTTGATGATCTAGACACCCAAGAGAGAAGACCTGAGCATTTAAACACCCAAAGCTCAGCATAGCCAAATCTGATTTGTTTGTTTAATTACTTAGAGACTAAATTAGATGCTTCTTCCAAAATTATATTGAATTACGTGAATCCAGTTGCACACGTTTGGAAGCTCATCTGCCTCACACAGATAAAGGTTTAAATATGGAAGTAGAAGAAACGGTTTTTCAGGGGAATTTGAGCACTAGATCAAGAAATAATTTGAGTCTAATAATTTCTGATATTTTAATTAAAGAAGCCAGAACAGTGCCAAGAGATAAAACGCAAAAGGAAATCTGTTTTGAGGGGGCAGGGTACCTTATCATGATTACATTTCTTGTTATTTTTGGTTGGGACTCTGATAAGAAAGTTAATTAGGAAACAAAAGTGCTAGTACATTTAGGTAACAAGCAGAGTTTACAAGGAAGTAATTTAAGCTCACTAATGAAAGGAGAAAATATTAAATAAACTCGGCTTCCTTTAGGTTGACCCCATGCTTGTAGAACTGCCCCTCGGAGGAAATCAGCATCAAAAGGCGCCATTTGATTTGCTGCTTATTAATCAGCAGTCAGGAATACAGCAGCCAGCCTACACATGCTTTGGGGAATATTGAATCTAGTATCACCCTATCCCCCCAGCTGAGTGTATGGAGGCGAGTGGTCTATTATGGAAAGCAAGAGGGCATCAATTATGCTAACAAAAGCAGTAGTGGATGAGAATACCTCACCATTTGGGGGTTTAGCTACCAGGAGCAGGAAGACACACACGTGATGAACCACTGGGCGAGGCTGTAAAACTTTAACAAGACAGACTTATTTTCATGTTGGAGTACAAAACCAAAGATTGATCAAGGTTGTGGACTTTGGTTTTCATCATTTGTCCCATGAGGACAGAGCGAAATATTTGATTTGACCTCCGATGGCAGCCTGCACCTACAGGGTTGATGTTCTGATCCCTCTGTCCCTTCTTTGGTTATAATATCTATTGTGGGTTGAACATGAATGTCCCCCATGGGCTCATGTGTTGCAATACTTGGCATTTGTGGGAAGACTAGAACCGTTAGGAGAAGGAGCCATGCTGGAGGAAATGGGTGACTGGGGGTGGGCTTTGAGAGGACCCCGGAGGTGCTGTTTCCTCTCTGCTGCATCGGAGCAGGTGCAATGCGACCGGCCATCTTCCTGCTCATGCCACATGCCTTCCCTGTCTGTTGCCAAGTCTTTCCCTCCACGATGAGCTACCCTGCCCTCTGGACCTGTAAACTGAAATAAACATTCTCCCCTAGGTTTCTTTTGGTTGAGTTATTCTTATCACAGTAATTGGAAGGAAACTAATATCATGTCCTATTTTTGTTTGTGTAGAATGGCCTTAAGCTTGGGCACTTTTGTGAGATAAAAGTGATGTTCTGTTCTGTGTAACTGTTCTTGGAAAATGGAAACACAGAAAGACTTCACAGGGCGAAGTGCAAGCTGTGTTGGACAGTGACTCCATCTGCCATAGGATGTCTGGTGGGCTGGACAATCAGAATAATCCCTTCAAAAAGAGAAGGTGGGTCTACTTAGTGGAAGAAGTTACCGGGGGCATCTTTAAAGGCTATACATTGTCCACCCCTGTATTTAAGGGGCGTGATGCGGACTTCTCTGTCTCCTCACACCGTTGGTTGGTGAGGCTCAATGAGTAAAGGCAATTGCCCTGCAGGCCTAGTGGGCTGAGTTCACTTCCTAGAACTCACATAAAAGTGAGAGGAAGCAACTGACTCTACAAATGTTCTCTGACCTCCTCATGTGAACCCTGGCATGCGTGACCACACACCTGCTTCATACACAATAATAATAATAAAATTAATAATATATAAAGGTTTAAAATTCATGGGTGGAATGTCTCGAGCATATACATAGGGAATCTGAATCGCCCAGAAGGCAGGACACAGAAGGGCTAGCCATGAGGTCCCGGTGGAAAACTTAGTGCCTCCTGGCTCCTACCCTGAGTAATTTGCCCATTCTTAAAAGACTGAGATCATTCCAATCTGTAATTTGATTTTGTTAAAACCATTGTAGTTTCTGTGGCTTACAGAAACCACAGAGAGTTAACCTGACCACCAGCCAGGAGGCTTTTGTCCCTTGTGTTTGTTCCAAGTGTGAATAGCCACCCACTGGGAGATAGAGTCTCCTTCTCTGAATGAGTCTCAGTGGCGTCCTTTCCCAAGCAGAGCAGTTCTGCTTCTTTGCATGGCCCTCTGGTGAGCATGTTGGAATTCTTTACCCCCTGACCCATGGGGGGGGGTGGAAACTTCTGCTTTGGAAAATTTTCATCTGTGAGTACAACCAAGGTTGCCTGCTTCAACAGCCTCCAAGAGGACCCAGGGAGAGCCACCTTCTCTGAAGTGAGGCTTCCTGGAGTTAAAGGTGCAGAAGGGAAATCTGGTGATGATAGTATTGGGATAAGAACAAAGGAAGTGAGAGCCCTGCTCTTTCCTTCCGTCTGTGTGCCTGCTACAGTGACTGTCTATAAAGCTGGCATCACAGTCACAGAGAAAGCTTATGTAGAACCAACTGAGGAAATGTCACAGATCTCACACAAAAATGCCATGGTTATTTCTTGTCTTTATATATCTGTCTCCAAGCTACTCAAAGGAGTGAATCTTTGCTGAATGTGTAGTCACTTGCACAGAAGACAAATCAGGAGATGGGATTACACTAAGTGTAACGGAAAATGACTTCTGATTTGTCCCTTTCCTACCACTGCACCCACCAGATTTATTTATTCACTTCTCCCTTCCTTTCTCTTTCTTTGCTTCTTTTTTTCTTTTATGTGTGTAAGTATTTTTCCTACATATATTTGTGCCATGTGCATTTTTCTATTGCCTCTGGGGCCCAGAAGAGAGCATTAGATCCCATAGGACTAGAGTTAAAGATGGCTGTTTGCTTTACTGTGGGTGTTGAGACCAAAACTCAGGTCCTATGCAAGAGCAGAAAGTGCTCTTAACCATTGAGCCTTCTCTCCAGCCTTTCCTACCAATTCTCAATACCAAATTCAGAGCGAGCTCAAATGACAAGTGTCAGGTGCTCTTGAGAGGGACATGTAGCAGGGAATTTTGAATGTCATCGCCTTTATGAATAAAACTGTTCGTGAATGCTGGAGACATGGCTCAGTGTATCAGGATCCTTACCATACAAGCCTGGGACCTAGATTTTGGGTCTCTGGAGTCTCTGTAGAGCCCAAAGTTGTCTTCTGACCTCCATGTACGTGGTATAACATGGACACCTGCACATGCCAACATATGTACACATGCATATGTGTAATAAAGATGTAGAGGGGGGTATGTGCACTCTAAGAAGATTATGAAATCATTGTTAGCCTTTTACATTAGAGCCATAGTTGTGTGCACCACAGCTTCCTCTGACTCGACAAGATCCTCTCCATGTTCTTAATTGTTCCTGTTTCATCATTGATAATTTCATGGAATATGTTTTGATATTATTCGCCCCCTCTTTCCCAAATCTTCCTAGCTCTAACCAACCTCGTACACAAGCTCCCACCCCCCCCACATATATATATATATATACAAGCAGACATAAAAAGCATCACCAAGCGCAATATTGATGTCCTTATGCTAACCTTGGGTTCGTGGCCACCAACTGCAGCATGGATGATCTACCAGGATCCACATATTGTAGAATGCTCAGGTCTAAGTGGATGTTATATCACACCCTCCCCCTTCCCAAGACTCAGGGATCACTGAAGAAGAGAGCATAAAGAAGAGTTTAAAAGCGAGAAGTGGTGGATGACTATAAGGACACAGTGTTTCCTGGACTCAACAAAACAGTGGAGCATATGAATTCACGGTAGTTGTGACAACATGCATAATACCTGCACAAGCTCAAGCCAGACCAAATCCCAGCATGGAGAGGACAGGGATGCATGAAGTCCCACACACAGCTGGGTTGTTATTGGCAACTGACTGCTGCTGGGGAAGGGAGAATCTATCCTTTCCATGTTCTTCAGGTATTGTGCACAACTCTACATTTTAATGTGTCTTATAATTATGCATTAGTTTGTATGACTACCTGTTTTTGTGTGTTTGTTTGCTTGTCCTTTGCCTTGGGCAGGGCCTGGCTCTTACAGCCTCAGCCCAAGCCACAGCCACAGCCGCAGCTACAGCCATACTTTTCAAAAAAAAAGTTTTGAAAGAATATTTAAAGGCTTGGTGAAGGAATTGCTTAGATCAGATTGGCTTACGATCATGTCTGGGAGAGTGAGTCTTGAATAGTAATTGATGCAGAACGGCCCAGCCAATTGTGAGCGGTACCATCCCTAAGGCATGTGATTCTGGGCTATATATGAAAGTTAGCTAAATATGAACCTGTGAGAGAAGGAGTCAAAGAACAAGCCAGAAGACAAACCAGATTAGAAGCCAGATTGCAAGCCAGAGAGTGAGCCAGCCAGCAGAGTGCCTCCTGGCTCTCTGCTTCAAGTCCCTGCCCTGACTTCCCACAAGGACAGACTAACCTGCAAGTGTAAGACAAATAAATCATTCCTTCCCCAAAGTTGCTGTGGGTTAAAGGTTTTTGTCACAGTAAAAGAAATAAAGCTGGGACAGTCATCATCGATGAGTCTAAATATACTTTAATAATGTTTTTCTACAATAAAATCCATGCCTTTGCTGTGAGCCCGGTTTTATTTCATCAGTGACCAGGTAAAAGTCTACCACAAAGCTCTGCCATTTGACTTAAAAAAAAAAACAGAAACCAACCAAACCCATAAAGAGCCAAACCTGCAGTGTTGTGGAAATCTGGTTTTGGTCTGTTCTGCAGCAGCGATGGTCTGAGTGGTAAACCCACTTCGTTGGACTTCCCGCAGTAGGGATTGCAGCCTGGATGGTATTTAAGACTTGCTATCTGAGTCTAATTTCCCTTGCTAAAGACTGGGAATTCATAAGAAGTATATCTTTTTCCACAATCGTGATAGACCCATCTGCCTATAAATTCCACTCTTCATATTCATAAACTAGGCACGGGCGTAAGTAAGATTTAACTATTTTTTAAAAATGCAATTATCATAGTTCTGTCTAGATTTCTATCTTTTCAATACTCTTCCCGTGGGTACAGTCATAAGCAGAGGAAGAGATATTACTTCTCCTTCTTCCTGGAGGCCAGAGTTAAAAAAAATTATCTGGCTTTTCAAAATATATATAGAGGAAAGCATGGAAAATTTAAAAATATGTAGTTATAAATAGCTCTTTGGTCCTGGTTTTATTGTTGCTTTAAACTCCAAAAATTTTATTCTGGGGTCTTTACTGAAATGCACATAATTACCTAAGCTTTGCAGCTTTTCATACGTACAGGGCCCTGCATTATCACACCTGTGTGGCAGCTTTCTAATTCAGTGGTAATTGAACAGCAATTATTTTTCATGACACATGTACATTTTTACATCGGATTGTTGGCAGATACTCTTTATAATGATGTCGTCTTCACTAATGAGAAAATTAGAAGAGAGAGCAAGACGTCTCTTGCTAACTCCTTTCCCAGCTCCTGACACAGATTTCAGAAAAAGATTTTTTTTTTGTATTGGAAAGCCACATGTACAAATAGGAGTGATGTCTTCCCTACAATTGGAGGCTTATAGGAGGAAGAGACAACTGTTTTTCAGCACTAGTAACGTTCTGTTTGTCTGGTCCACACGATGGATCTCATTGCAAGTGTGCATAGATGTTTATGTGCATGTTCATATCATAAAATTCCAGAAGAATTTTAAGTCTCCTCTTTCCAACAGACATGCATATCTTTTATGTAATCTACTATATCCACTTAGTATTCCTGGTGTGCACACATTTTCAAGGCTGACCACTTGAGACTGGACAGCCTGTGTGGAAACCCATCCCTGGAGAAAACGAATTATTTCCCTCTCAGCAGCCATTGGCCACCTGCTGCTTTTCTTCTATGGCTGGAACCATGTAGAATTTCCCCTGTCCATTTTAGCATGTCAACTCGTATCGTCATTATGCTGGTCTTATTGGGGCAACCATACAGTTGAGATTTTATGCTATATTTTCCCTGTCAAGGAGACACTACCTAGCAACAAGTGTCTTGAACCTCTGGCTTTTACAATCTTCCTGATCCCTCTCCAATGATTTGCCCTGAGCCTTAGTTGTAAGCTTCTAAGACAGAGACTAAGACAGAGATCTACAACTGGTCAAAATGCAAAATAGAAGCTTTTCATAGTTGCTTCTCATAAAATAGATCCTCAAGTGACTTACATAGTAATTTGGTACAAGACAAGACAGCATAAGGCTGGCATGTATACACCATAAACTTAGGTAACAAATCACTCAATTTAGACCATTTAGAACCAATCAAAATTCAACACACAGAGAGCATCTGCTCTGTGTTAGGCATTCTGCCAGACAGTAAGAAGTTAACTTTCCCCTTGCTACACTAAGTGGATCAGATAGTTTAGATATGCCATGTATGCGCAAATAGCCTCGATAAGATTACTTTCAGGGCAGGGGATACAGCCCAGGGGGCAGAGTGCTTACCTACGAGGAACAAAGCCCTGGTTTCGGTCCACAGTGTCACGTGAACTGGGTATGGGAGCACATTCACGATATCCAGCACTCTGGAAATGTATGTGGCAGGCTCAGAAGAGGCATTGCAGTGAGAGCCTTGGAGTGACAACGCAGCAAAAAGAGACACCTTAAAGTTTCACATCTGATGAGGAGGAGATGCCCGACCAGGCCAAACAGAGCCAGGAGCTATGGGAGGGGCCAAGGCCACCCAATGGGGAGAAAGTGTGAGAAAGGAAGAACTGAACGATTGTGATATTATAGAAAACAGAGTTGCCTCTAGGGAGTGTTCGGGAAAATAAAAGTGTTGTGGGTGGAATCGCTTGAAAGGACTAAGGAGTTGGAGCTGATCAGTCTGAAGTGCAACAACTTGACTTAGTGATAACCATGGTTCTGACATCTTTAATGAGGGAACATTTCCATGACAGTAGTGCTGCGTTCAAGGTGTTTTCAAAGAGCTCAGAAATGGGGAAGGATAATTTCTGAGACTGAGGACACAGGCGCGGGTACTCTAAGAAAGCAAGGGTCTGCCACGTGGGAAAAGTTAAGCCAGGAGTCCCAGTCCCAGAGACATCAAGACCTGAGTCTAGAGTGAGAACTGTGGGATGCTAGGCTTGCTCTGTGGCCAAACATGACCCGATTTCCTCTTTTTCTCCAGGTTGTAGATTTCCCTCCTGTGCATTTCCTGATCAGAGTGAAGAAGAAATGAATGGATTTCTGAAGCCCGCTTACCCATTCATTTCTTCTTCAAGGGGCTTTGGAAATAGAGTTCACAGCTCAGAGAGGAAAATGGAGGAGATGACAAAAGAGCGCCTGAGACCCAGAACTATGAAAACTAGAAAGATAAAAGCGTCATAGACATAGTATGGGTGCTGGGACACAAATGTCTCAGTTCACTGGGATGGGAACAAAGGGTTTACAAATGCGAACTTTATTTTTCTGCTGCCACACCCTCAACCCACATAGATTTGTGTGAGGGATAGTTAACGTAGTTGGATAATTTAGAAGAAAAATCCGGTTATGGTTGAATATTTAGTCTGATTTTGGATGCTCTCCTGAACGTTTCCAAAGGGAAAATGAGATCATGATAGATATATTGGCCTGGGGCACGAGAATATGAATGATAATGATCTTCATTTGGGAATCATTAATATACAGATGATCATTAAAGCCAATGGAACAGTTGAGGTCATCTTGGAAAAGTATGTGCAGTCAGACAAGAATGCTATCTGGGACAAAAACCCCTGGCAGATAAAATGTTCTGAATAGGATTTCTATGTTCTCTATATTACTCTTTGTGAGGGTCTGAAGAAGAATGGCCCCATAGGCTCATATACGAATGCCTGGTCACCAGGGAATGGTGCTGTTTGAACAAATTGAAAGATGTGGCCTTGTTTGAATGGGTGTAGTTTGTTGTAGGAAGCCTCTTGCTGTAGGTATGTTTTGAGGTTATCAAAGGCCCGAGCCAGGCCCAGTGCTCTCTCCCCATGCTGACTGTGGATCCAAATGTAGAAGTCTCAGCTACTTCTCCAGTTCCATGTCTGCCTGTGAAACCACCACACTCCTCACAATGATGAATGTGGACTGAACCTTGGAAACTTAAGCCAGCCCCAATTAAATGCTTTTCTTTAGAAGAGTTGTTGTGGTCATGGTTTCTCTTCACAGCCACAGAGCACTGGCTAAGACACCTTTATCTACTCTGAAGGAGTTAGAGCTAACAGTTTCCGTGGTTTTATGGTTTCGAGTATGAAGTATCCTCACATGGGCATGTGCTGAAGTGTTGATCCCTGGCTGGTAGTGCTGGGATGTGACTGGATCACAGGTGTGCTAACCTCACAACCCACTGATGTTCACAGGGGAAGATTATTAGAAGTTGGGGCTTAGGTGGAGGTAGTATATCACAGGAAGTGACAATGGTACAGCTTGTCTCTCCTCTTTCTTTCTGTGTCTCTTCTCTGCACTGAGTTTGGCAATCTTTTATGTCACATGTTCCTAATCCACAGTGTTTTCCTTTATTTTAGCCTAAAGCAGTGGAGCCAGCTGTCTATGGAAACCTCAGGAATCATGAGGCAAAATAATCATGCTGTGAGGGCTTGAATGAGAAATGCCTCCCACAGGCATGTGTGTCTGATCACTTCTTCCCCAGTAGGTGGCACTGTTTGTAGAGGTTAAATAAGCTTTAAAAGGTGGAGATTTGTGGGAGGAACTACCTGTTCTAATCCCTGCTTTCTGTGTGTATGAAAATGTGACTGGCTCACTTCCTGCTCCTGTGGCCATGCTTGCTCTCACTGTTGCCATGACCTTTCCACTGTAATGGACTGGAGTCCACAGCAACTGTAGCTCAATTTGTCTTTTTTTTTTTCTCCTCTAAGTTTCCTTTTGTTAGGGCATTTCGTCATAGCCAAAGAAAAGTAACTATTACACTCTTTTAAGTTGTTTTTCTAAAAATATAGTTATGGTTATGGAGAGCTAACTAAGTCAGACATAGGGTAAGTAAGTACTAGAAAAGCAGCAGGTCTTCTAATATGAGTAAATTCTAGTTCTTTATGTATGTATATATTTTTAATTTGTTTATTTTTTATTAATTACATTTTAGTCACTTTGTATCCCAGCTGTAGCCCCCTCCCTCATCCCCTCCCAACCCCACCCTCCTCCTCCTCTCTTGCCCCTCCCCTAGTCCACTGACAGGGGAGGTCCTCCTCCCCTTCCCTCTGACCCTAGCCTATCAGGTCTCATCAGGACTGTCTGCATTGTCTTCCTCTGTGGCCTGGTAAGGCTACTTCCCCCTCAGGGGGTGATGTCCAAAGAACCAGTCAGTGAGTTCATGTCAGAGACAATCCCTCTTCCCCTTACTAGGGAACCCTCTTGGATACTGAGCTTCCATGGGCTACATCTGTGGAGGGGTTCTAGGTTATCTCCATGCATGGTCCTTGGTTGGAGTATCAGTTTCAGAAAAGACCCTTGTGGCCAGATTTTTTTGTTCTGTTGCTCTCCTTGTGGAGCTCCTGTCCCTTACAGGTCTTTCTATCTTTCTCTTCTTTCATAAGATTCCCTGCATTCTGCCCAAAATCTGGCTATGAGTCTCAGCATCTGTTTTGATACCCTGTTGTATAGAGTCTTTCAGAGGTCCTCTGTGGTAGGCTCCTGTCTTGTTTTCTGTTTTCTTCTTCGAATGTCCATCCCATTTGCCTTTCTGAATGAAGATTGATCATCTTACCCAGGGTCCTCCTTCTTGCTTAGCTTCTTTAGGTGTACAGATTTTAGTATGATTATTCTATATTATACGTCTAATATCCACTTATAAGTGAGTACATACCATGTGTGTCTTTCTGTTTCTGGGATACCTCACTCAGGATTATCTTCTCTAGTTCCCACCCTTTGCCTACAAATTTCATGTACAACCACTTTGGAAATTAATCTGGCACTTTCTAATGCAATTAGGTATAGTGCTTCCTCAAGATCCAGCTATACTGCTCTTAGGCATATATCCAAAACATGCTCTAGTACTTCTTTTAAGAAAGAACATCATGGGGTTTATCATGCAGTTTACTTCCCTTTAAACTTTGTTGTTGTTGTTTTGTGTGTGTGTGTGTGTGTGGAAGCAAATACCACGTGTTGTGTCACTACCATAAGGATGGAAAGAAGGGTCCCTTGGTGTTTGAGTTACAGGCAATTGTGAGTGGCAAAGCCTGGGTGTTGGAAAACAAATTCTGTTCTCTAGAAGAGCACAAAGCACCATCTCTGATGACCACCGAGTCATCTTTCCAGACCATTTAACTGTTTTTGAGACAGCATTTCCTTTTGCAGCTTTGGCTGTCCTAGAGCTAGCTGTGTTGACCAGTCTGGTCTCAAACTCACAGAGATCCATCTGCCTCTGCCTCCTGAATGCTAGGATTAAAGGCACATGCCTCCACTACCTGGCTTTGTTGAATTCTCTATCTGCTGTATTTTTATTTTTCTGATATGAAAGCAGCAGTAATTGGGCTGATTCACATAATCTCACCCTCTAGTTTCCAGACACTTCAAGAACATTTTGCTTGTTTAGTTATAGGACTATCCAGTTAATATGCTTTAAAAATACCAACCCCCGTCCCCTTTGGTCATTTCTGCTAGGAGAAACCAGTAACTATTTCCCAAGAATCTGCTGTGCTGACGTCTCCATTTAACACCCAGACCACACATAGCATTTAGCTGTTGCATTCCTCACATTTTTGACTCATTTTCTGTGTCAATTCATGTGGTTGATATTATAAAAATCATTTTAAACCTAGTTTAACTTTTCTTTTTTACGTTCGGCTTATTCATAATTTTATGAGCTATAAATTTTATTGCATTGTGAATTGCCTTTCCCATCTACAGATAACTCTGAAGAAGTCCTTGGAGGGACTACTTAGAATGGGATTTAAAAAGAAAAAGAAGAAAGAGAAAGAGAGAAAGAAAGTCAAAAAAGGGACCTTTGTTGAAACTTGGTACATGTTAGGCCACAATGTATTCTTGAGCAGAAAATGACGAAGAAAAAAAACAACAGAAAAACAAAAACAACCTTGGCTTTGTCAGTCTGGCTTTAGTTAAAGTATTCACACTAGCCAAACATGTAGATTCTGTTTACTGAATATGAAATTAATATACAATTAATATGATTGCATAGAGTACTAAAACATTGACTCTATTAATTCATACAGAACTTTTTTTGTTAAAGATTTTCATTGGTGTGAATTATCCAGATAGCTGTTAATAAGGTTGAAAATAATGAGAAAAATGATCATTTTTATTTTTCTTAGGAAATGCTGACTTGATCTTCATACAGATTAGATAAGGGCTTACTAAAGTCATACAGAGTATTCATTGACTGTTCTAGTCTTCTTTAAGCCTATAAATGCCAGAACTTGTATGAGTAAAATCATGTTGGTTGGTTTCATATTGGGTTTGTGATTATTACCAAAGCTGAAATGGCTCAAAAGATATTGACGAAAAAATACAATAAATTTTAAATCCTGATTTGATCTCTTACTGTTGCTTTCTAGATGTTCACTATAAATGTTATTTTATTTGATCTCTTCCATATCATTTGAGCCTCTTATTTTTATTTTTTTATCAAAATATGTAGCTATGCCCTTGAATAGTTTGCAGAGATCCTATAAGAGACAACTGGGAAGCAGAGGAGCCCAGATTTCAGTTCTGTCTGGATTCACACTTCATTCTTGAATGGCAGCTATGCTGCCAATGGAACCACTAATGCACACATAATACCCTACATCTTGTGCCTTACTGGTAGAGTCTACCCATAATACATGGCATTACAGTGAATCTACAAGCCCAACATGTCTGCAGGGGGTCTTTCCCTTTTCATCTCCCTTTCTGTCCAGAATGCTTCCCACGTAGATATCCACATGCCCAGTGTTTTTCTTTCCATCAATCCTTTATTGAGGGACCACGTTCTCAATTGGCTTTAAAGCTTTATTTACTAACTTTCTTTAAAATCGTTGACCACTTTTCCACTTTCTTCTCAAGGGTGACCAGTTTGCCCTAGCTTGCTGGGTCTCTTCTTATTTTAATACTGAAAAACTCTACACTATCTGACCTGCATTGAATACAGTCTTTTAGAGTTCCTGAAGATTCTACCCATCAACTATCCATTCATCCATCTACCCATCCATATATCCACCTATATACATATATTCTGTGTTTTGGTTTGAATTGGTATAGCCATCATAGACCCATGTGTTTGAATGCTTGGCCCATAGGGAGTGGCATTATTAAAAGGGATGGCCTTGTTGGAGTAGGTGTGGCCTTGTTGGAGGAAGTGTGCCTGGGTGGAGGTGGGCTTTGAGGTCTCATATATGCTCAAGCCACACATAGTCATACAGTCTTCTTCTGCTGCCTCAGAACAAAATATAGACCTCCCAATTCCTCCAGCACCATGTCTGCCTGCACACTGCCATACTTCCTATGATGATGATAATGGACTAAACCTCAGAAACGGTGAGCCAGCCTGAATAAAATGTTTTTCTTTACAAGAGTTGCTATGGTATTGGTGTCTCTTCCCAGCAATGGAAACTGTAAGACACTCTGTCATCTATCTATCTATCACCTATCTTTCTATCTCTGTCATCTATATATCATTCATCCACCCACCCCATTTATTTAATTGAACTGAATTGCATTTGACAACAGTAGGCTTTTTCTTTCTTGTATTTCCCTAGTGCCATAGCAGCATTCCTACAGCCCCCAAATAAATCTCAGCGAGTATTTGTTAAATGAATGAAAAAAAATCTATATGTCAGGGCAGATTAGTAAAAATGAGAATAGAAAGGCCATGTTGACATTGTCCCGTCTGTCCAAATAGCTACCAAAATTATGTCTTGATCCTTATCATCTTCACAACTCATACTCACAGGTAACCTGCATAAGTCAGAGATTCTAAACAGCAGGGAATGCAGTGTCTTATACACCAGCAGTTTAAACTGAAAATTGAGATTCAGGTAGTGAAAATGCTGATTCGTATCGCAAGTGTCCCACAGGACAGGACGATCAGATTGGATGGGTTCTTTGAGTCCTGCTTCTGGCTGTTGAAGACACTGATAGAAATGTAAGAACAGGAAATGAGGGGCCTGAAAGCATGGTGGCCTGAAAGTTTGGCATCTGGCTTTACAGGAGGCACAGCAGGGAGCACCTGCAGATTGAGACTGAAATGCAGTTGGCCAAACTGTGCTCAGATGTTTCTTCTTAGAGCATACAGATATAGTTATCTAGTGAAAAAGCCAGCACCAGAAAAGAATTGTAACAGACTGGAAAGGTTATTAAATGTCATCAAATTGAGTAAAATGAGGCTGTTAGACCAAGGAAGTGACATGACTTACCTGGAGTCATTAATATAGTGCTTTATTACTCTTTCTGGGCCATGATTACAGTTGCGTTTTCCTGTTCGTTATTGTTGGTGATGGTTTGTGTGTGTGCATTGTGTGTATGTGTGTGTGTCTGTGTGTATGGTGCATGTATGTCCTGGATCTTCCTCAATCACTCACCACCATAATTTCTGGGACAGCCTCTCTCACTGAAGTGGAAACTCAGCAATTCTGCCATCCTGGTTGGGCAACAAGTCTCAGAGATCTTTTTTGCCTCCGCTGTACTGGCAACAGGATTACAGGCATGCGCCACCATGCTCAGCATTTTACCCTGTGGTCTGGGGGGTTAACTGAAGTCCTAATGCTTGCGTGGCAAGCCTTTGGCGGTCTAAGCCATTGTCTCAGCCCCAGTTTAAGTTGGGTTCCAGCCCTACGGCCAAGTGTTCCCTTTTATAATCCCCTTCTGTCTTTTTTACTTAATTTTCAGATATCTCTTTCCTGTACCATCTTCTGCACTCACTCAACCATCAGGCCCTATCCATATTGTATTTTTTTAGAGCATGGTTTCGTTTCTACCCTTCTCTCCTCATCCATACCTGATGTCTTTCCATTAATTCTCATAATTCTGATCATCAATTTCCACCTTTTCTCATTGCAGTACCTTCTCTACTCAGTCGAGTGACCCTTTGTGTCCCATGTCACTCTTCAAAAGTCCATGCTCCTCGGGAAGACCCACATTGCCTACCTCATCTGTCTTCTTTTAGTGCCCTGAGCTTTAGCAGTGTGAGCTTAGAGATTTTGTGGAAGCTCCAAGGTTAGCTGCCTTTCTTGTGTTTTTGTGTCTCTTACTTCATGAACACTGCCCTGTCCAACTCACTGAGTTTTATTTATATTCCAAGACTAATTCCTGGTGTCTTGTCTTTCCAGAAGGTGTCCCAATATCCCAGTCAGTGGCAGGTGAAGTGACTTTTCCTTAAAATTGTGGTGGGCAGTTGGTACCTCATTATTATCTATTTGTGTGTCCTTTTCCTTCTCCTCCTCCTGTTTTTTATAAATGAACTAAGCCTTACTCCTTGTTGGATAGATAACCTCCAGGAAGGGACTTGGCGATAAACAGCTGTAGACCGAGTGGCTGATTACGTAAACTTGAATGACTGTTTGGAGGACTTCACTGTGGTCTGCATTGCGTCAACAGACTTACTCGCCTTCCTTCTTCTTCCTTTTCTCAAAGGGAAAATCTTGTACTTCAGTGCACACCTCAGCTACAATGAACATTTCCGTATAACACCAAAGCCCTGCTTCTGAGGAGCCATGCTAACCACCCATGCCCAGCCTTTATTTTATTTTTTTATTTTTTTATTTTTAATTCCCTTTGAATCACTGTAATGGACTCTTGGTGCTGTCCCAGCACACATAATTAGCAGACTTCAGTTGGTATGAAATATTGCTGTAGACTCCAATTCAACGTTGGATCAAATAAGTACATAACTCTGCTTTTTGTGTCATCAAAGTTAGAGATGGAAAATAATTATTAGTTTCACATTGAATCTGTTCCTCTCGGGAGTTGGGGCAAAATTGTTCCCTTTAGGCGTTTCGTCCACTAACTGTAAGTGAAGAACCAACAGGTTCTCTACTATTTCCTTTGGGAGATCCTTTTGCTGTCAAATAGAAGTGATTTTTAAAAGAGAAGAAGAAAATTCTTCTTTCAGTTTATATTAGGTTTTCCTCAAAGTCTGTGCCTGGCTGAATTCTGTAGTGTCTGCTCATGCTGGAGCACATCCTGTAGAGGGAGGGACATTTTCCTCTGTGACAACCTTTGAAGACATAGCCTTTCTAATGCCCTATTTAATACTTATCATTTGAAAATGAGTAGTTTCTTCACACAATCAAAATCGGTTTAACATCTTTAAAGCAAGATGCTTGTGTGTATGTGTGTGTGTGTGTGTGTGTGTGTGTGTGTGTGTGTAATTTTCTGCCAAAGTCAATGTGTATACCTCAATCTAACTATATAAGCATTAGGCCCAAACAAATGATTTCTGGGGTCTGGGAGCAAATTACTGTATTGATCTATTAAATAGACTTCAAATGTTTGTTTGGGTTTGGCAGTCACTTGCAATCTTCAGCATTCCAGTCAAAGGCTTTGTCTGGGAATGACTTCGTTGAAGGAAACACAGTATGTTATAGGGCTAATTATAGGGATTGCTAGTCAAGTAGGGTCCCCGGAGGCTTTCCTACCCAGTTTGCTACCTGGGTTGATGTCAGTATTTTCCATAACCCTCGAAGTTTGACTGAAGGCCTAACCTAAAGATATATTTTCCTCATTCTACCGTCTCACAGCATAGTCAACATGCAGTAGGGATGGTTTTTTAGCACAAAGGAAAGGTTTACTGGGAATTGAAGCCAATTGGACTATAATTCAAAAACCCAATCTCCAGCTTTCTACTTGTGAAATATCCAAGATGTTCCTTGGCATTTCCAAATCACTGATTTCTCATTTATTGATGGGAAATAGTAATTGATATCACATGGTTGTAACACACAGTATATCTTGGTACACTGTACATATTCATTAAAATTCACATAATTTTTTTCTTTTTCCCAAGAGGACTACTGTACTGTACAAGTCAATGTGGGCAAATTGGAAATGTATGTGAACATGTAAGATAAATTTAATATGCTTTTTATGGAGTTAGGAAGCCAAAGCACATGTCATATTTATTTAATTATTAATAAATTACTATGAATGGCCTTAAATAGGAAGTTCTACATGAGTCCAATCTACATCTGCTGCTATTGATATTGTTTCTTATTAATCTGTTAAATCCTTTCAGCAGCCTCCTCTTGACCTAGGAGGCCCTTTCAACTTTCTCCCGTCACTGTATATAACTATGTTCTCGAATACTGCTTGAGGCGCCTCCGCTGTGCCTGCTGTGTGACTCTATGCAAATGTGGCATACTAGAACTGTATTTCAGACGTTCTTGAGGCTTTTGCCTCCCCCTTGCTTGCAATTAATTGATCAACAACGTTAATTAAATTTTCAGAGCAAGCAAAGTGGATGCATGCGGAAGGGGTGCTAAGTGTTGCAAAAGGCTGGAGGAGTACATTGCCATCTGCCTGGATTCAGTCCCTCAAACTTCCATTATTCCCCCGGATGATAAAAAAAAATACATAGTTTTTAGATAAACACACATGCTTACATAAGCATACTGTATCCATTTTGTAATAGAAACCACTCTGAGAACAATTTATTTGTCTAGCAAGAAGGATATGTTTAAATAAATTACCATATAAATCATAAATTATCCAAGCTGCATTTCGAGGTCTCTGAGGCTTCATCATTTGGGTTATACTACTTTATATCCCTCTTTTTTTGTGCAAACAATCAAAGGCAACAGAGTCTGGGGATTTGGGATGTAGACCTGGTGTATTGTGTGGGCAGGATGGCCCAGTGTGCGTGACCTTCAGTATTTCAAGCCTGCAAGAAATCAGACTGACCGAGTTTCTGTGGGAAACCTAGGAGGAAGGGTGTTCTGCACCAATGTCCCATAGAAACGCTAGGAGAAAAGCAGTCCTCACTTGCCTGGATGCGTTTTGGGCTATACTGTGAATCTAAACTACAGAGCCTCCTCTCTTTTCATAAATTTGTTCTTTAAAAAAATATTGTCTTCGTGTCTTCATTGTGTTTTATATTTTAAAATACCTTGACTCTTTTTTTTTAAGTAGGTTTTTTTTTTTGCTTGTTTTTGTTTGTTTGTTTGTTTGTTTTTTGAGACAGGGTTTCTCTGTGTAGCCTTGGCCATCTTGGACTCAATTTGTAAACCAGGCTGACCTCAAACTCACAGTGATCGGCCTGCCTCTGCCTCCCTGAGTGCTGTGAATAAACGCATGCACCACCATGCTGGCTTAAAAATATGTTTTAATTGAAATGGAATTACATCCTTTCTTCTGTTCCTTTCCTCCCCTCCGCCCCTGTCAGCCATCCTCTCTCCAGCTCCTCCCAAACCCCTTCTCAATTTCACAGCCTTCTTTTTCTTTGCTTACTGTTGGACATATATGTAATTCTTTTAACGACTCTATACAAAAGATCAAAAACTAATTATTATTTTCAGATGTTGTCACCATGTAACCTAAGCTGCCATCATGACCATCTTCTTTCCTAACTACTGTAATTACAGGAATGTGCCAGGACAGTAAGACATGGCAAAGTTAACTTTGGTTGAAGGACATTGCTCCTTCAGGCAGGTGGATATTTCAACTTGTTTCTACCTAGAACAGGGCTCTGGTCCCATTAAAATAAGTATCAAAGCAGTATTAATTTGGTTACTTTTACATACATTTGCATTAATATCCAGGAAGCCCTTCTGCAGATATGAAAAATTAAATATCATTAACTGATTAGTGTTCTCTTTGCCAATTATAGTCAAGCTTGAGATGGAAAGCATGAAAGTGGCTCAGATGCCTCAGTATGTAAGTCAGTCAGTGCTTATCCATGCTGAGAGGAGCTGCAGCAGAGAAGTCTCCAGACACTGACCACGGAGAATGTCAGGTACAGTCAAATGTAGTCTTTCACATTGGAAAGAGTAAGTGTGGTCATTCTCCATTCTATTCTGCCCCACCCTCATCCTCACTCCCCACACAAAAAAGTATCCTAACCCAGATGGCAACAAAATACACAGAGGCTTGAAGTACCGAGTTCAAAGTTCCATAAGTATTTTCTTTTCACAATTATATCATGTATTCAGATATGTCCCAGTCTTAAAAAACAAGATGCACAATTCAGTTTGGAGGCAGGGAGTATGAAGAGTCATTGATGGTGGTGGGATTTGTTGTGTAAGAGAACCAGTAAAAATAAATATATGTAAAAAAGAGCAGAAAGGAGGGGGAACAGGAATTGTGAGAGGTGAGGGAAACAGAGAGTTGAATTGCAGATTGCTGCTTTGGCTAGCCACACACATTCATTCTCTGTAGTAATGATCATACATAAAGAGAAAATGCAAAACAAGGAAGGACAACACTTTGGAGGAAAATAAAATTTAATAGGAAGAAATGTCTATAAAGGAGTTTAAAAATAAGTTCTCCTTCTCCCAAATCTGCTGTTTCTTAGTACAGAGCTCAGCCTGGAGCACAACACCCTCTGTCCGTGTCTGTTTTCTGAGATCAAGATTTTAGAAAAAGAAAAAAAAAACTTGGAAGCAATTAATAAGCAGCTTGCAAACACCCACATAATGAGCACTGTCCAGTAGCAGCTAAGTAAAGTGAAATAGATGAATGTATTAAAAGGTTTCAAAATGTTTAGTGGAAAAAAAAAATCCTTCAGGCTAATGGAGAGCCCAGAATGATAGCATGCATGAAAAGATTAAAATATAAAGCTAATGAATTTTATGAAAAACCGTAAGTATCAAATTTACTTTGTAGGGCATCTTTAGGGAGATAGTAAAGGGAATGAAGCTGGGTTGGGGTGGTTGGAGGAGGAGACATTTCTGTTTGCAGTTTTGTATTACTGCCTTTCTTCTGTTAGGAACAGAAAATTTCACATCAGGTTAAAGGAACTCAGGAATACCTAAAGATGAGTGTTTTGGGTTTTGTTTTGCTTTGTTTTTAGCCTCCCTTGCAGCTATGCACGGTCACACGACTAAATCCTTGCTAAGGTAATGTGATATTCCTCCTCCTTTTCTTCTTCTCTTTATTTTTTTTTGTTTACAGGAAATTGTTTTTAATTCTCTTTCGCTTTTACTGTGTGCTAGAATATGGATGAAGTAACTGCTTGTAGTCCAGTCTCAACTCTCAGCCCACAAAGGTTATCTAAATGGAATTTAAGAGTTTAGTCTGTAGTCCTATGGTTTGTCCTCATTCATTCACTCAGCAAATATTTGCTGAATATGTGAATAGTAACCTACGTGAAATACAAGGGACATGATGGTAACAAGCTGATA
This sequence comes from Pachyuromys duprasi, assembly GCA_028658305.1. Taxonomy (NCBI): domain Eukaryota; kingdom Metazoa; phylum Chordata; class Mammalia; order Rodentia; family Muridae; genus Pachyuromys; species Pachyuromys duprasi. The sequence continues at coordinate 10,087,997 of CM053761.1, read as the reverse complement.
TGGTAGTGATCCTAATGGAGCAGGGTTTTGCTCCTAGACACTCTGTATACAAAGTTGACAATGAGCAGGCTCTGTGTCCCTTTACATTGTGCATGTGAGTGAGGTAAGTATGTATGTGTGTATGCCTGTGTATAGGCACACAGTGTGTGGTTATGAGTGTATATGGGTACACATATATGTGGAGGCCTAAGGTTGAGGCAAGAATAATTCTAATTGTGCTTCCACCTTTTTCAGTGAGGAGGCAATATCTCACAGACAAATCCAGAGATCACTGATGCAGCTAATTTTACTAGCCTGCTTTCTCCTGGGATTTCTTGTCTCAGAGTTTCACCTTGTGAGGCTGGAATTACAGGTCAACTGCCCCACCCAGCTGGCACTGATGTGTGTTCTGGGAACCCAGTCTCCTCTCCTCACACTTGGAAGGCCTTACCCACTGAGCCTTTCCCCAGGCCCATCTCCATTTTCATTCTATATGTAACTTGAGTTGAAAGAACACTGCCGAGGGGCACTGATTTCCAGTGGCTCAACCCAATTAAAACAATTCAGACCAAGGTATTTGAAGAGCACTTTTGGGATTTTTTTTCAAGAGTTTTAAAGTGTATTCTGATTCTTTAAGAAGGTACTTGATTATTAAGAAATACATAACACATGAAAAATGAGTAAAACTCATCTGAATAAAGAAGAATAAGAAAAATGAACAGTACCGAGTCCATGAGAGATTAAGTAGTGACAGGCTTTAAGACTTTGAATCCTCCTCACCTCATCTTTATTGGGCAGCTCTCATCACTCATGAACCTCCTCAGCCATCTGTACCATTAGATTTGTGTATTAATTTATGTAGCAGTCATCAATTAATTTTCATTCATATATTTTCTTTAGTCAGATGAACATTGTCATGGGGTTTCTATTGCTGTGGTAACACCATGACCCTGGGGTGAGGGGGTGGGGGTTTGTTTCAGCTTACAGGTCTCAATCATGCTCTGTTACTGAGACAAGTCAGGGCAGGAACTCGGCCAGGAACCTCGAGGCAGGAGCTGATGCAGAGGCCACGGAGGAGAGCTGCTTACTGGCTTGCTCCTCACAGCTTGCTAAGGCTGCTTTCTTACCTGGCTCAGGAAGATCAGCCCAGGAATCACACCACCCCCAGTAGGCTGGACTCTCCCACATCAGTCATCAAGAAATATGCCACAGGCTTGCCAGTGTCATAGAGGCATTTTCTCAAATGAGGTCTCCTTTTCTCAGATAACTCTAGCTTGTGCCGAACTGACATAAAACTAGGCAGCATAAATACACTGCACTTTATTTATTCCTCTGCTGAGGGGCAGTGAGGTTCTGTTTAAAGCGATTAAGAACAACCTTGTGTATGATCATTTTCCTCCTGGGTTAGAGTTTCCCTGGGGTGTTTAGGGAGTGGTTGGGAACAGAGAGTGGCAGTGAGAGATCTGTCTGTACAATCTTCCTTCCTAAAGCCCCACCCCAGAGCCGGAATTCTTTATACCATCACCAGCAGTGTGCAAGAGGTCAACACTTTCTTGGCTTTGCTGAAACTGTAGTGTTGCCATTTAAATTTTCATAAACTAATTTCTCACTGTGACTTTAATTTGTGTTTTTGTTTTCTTTTTTTCTTCTCATCACCGTAGGACAGACAGCTTTCCACATGAACGAGGTCACTCAAGATACCTTACATGTGATTTTAGTCATACTTCCATTGGCATTGTCTTTTTCTAATTGACTCTATGTAGCGTTATTTCTCAGAAACACACACACACACACACACACACACACATATTAAATGATATCATTCCTTGATTTGTCTTTTTAACTGCGCATTTCGTGATGTATTCAGGTTATTCTTTTAAGTAATGTGTAGTTTATTTTTATGACAACAGTCTTTATTTCTGTTTTTACTTATTTCTTCATATAGTGTATTTTAATTATATTCCCCCATCTCCTCCCAGACTTTCCCTACCCACCCAACTTCACGTTCTTTCTCTCTATGTCTCAAAGAAACCTCAAGAAAACACTTCTTGGAGGAAACTGATTTGCCCTTTCCCAGAAGGTGTCAATTACAAATAGTTTTTCTTGTCAGAACTGGGACTTTTCTGTGTGCTGGGATTTTGTGTGGTTTGAATCTGTGCAGGTCTTGTGTGTGTGTCACAGTCTCTGTTGGCTCTCATGTATATCAGATCTTTTTTGTATGGAAGCCGAAGTCAGTTTGTAATTGTTTTGTGGTGACACACCTTCACATTATAGGGCTTGGGTTTCATTATTAATCTTTTTCTGTACTTAGAGGTTTTAAAAGTATTCTGTATCTTATCCTACAGTTGCTATAATTTGACCTTTCACGTTTGTTCTAAATCTAAAAGCAGTAACTGATTTTTGTATATGATAAGGGTTAACCATTAAACCTATTTATTGCCTTGTAGATAACCAATTCTATTCTTTAGAGCAGGAGGGCAAAGAACAAGGAGATAAGGGTTGAACTGTCATGAACCCTGCACTTGACTCTAATTTCTGCTTCAAATTATTTAAATGAGATTATTTTAGAATTCGGATTTTGTCTTTTATTCTGCTTATATAATACTAATAACACTGTCCCATTACAGCATCATGTTTTTGTGTGTGTGCTTGTATGTATGTGTGTGTGTAGCTCATGTGGGGGTGGGCAGAAATGTGTGCATGTGTATGTGGAAGCAGAAGGTCAGCCTTGGGTCTCATCCAGTATGGTCTGGGCAATTAATTACTCAATTGAGGTTTACTCTTCTGGTGACTCCAGGTTGTGTCAAGTTGACAATAAAAACTGAGCACACAGTCCACCTCTTGTCAAGTTGACAAATAAACACATCCTTGTTAAATCATAACTTTTCCTTTCCTGTTCTAAGGTCTCATTTTAATATAACAATATAAAACACAGTTAAACCTTTAAAAGTCTCATTTTCTCTATTTATAATACTTTAAAAACTGAAGGCCTTTAAAAATAACCTGAAGTTCAACTGTGGATGCCTGTAAAACTAAAAAAAAAAAAAATTATGTGTTTTTATATTCCAAAAGAAGAGCCAGCCAGGGTAAGAAAACAATCAGACTTAAGCAGAAGCAAATCCAGCAGTGTAAATTTAAATATGTGGATTAATGTTCATTATCGTGGACTCACTCTTGATTTTCTGGGCTTCAGAGGGCTTGAGCAGACCTGTCTCTGAGGGCTCAGGCCAACTACTATTTCACAATTGCCACAGTCCTTGGCCTTGTGTCTGCCAGGTAAGTGAGCTGTGTTCTTAACCCTCTGCTTTTTAAAACAAAACATACAAAGCATCATTTCTTCCCATACCTCTTTTCTCTGCTGAAGGTGCTGGTTAGGTGTTGCATAGCTATCATATAGTTCTTACATTGTTATTGTACAGTTCTTGTATAGCCCGACATAAGCTATAGTCACGTGGGAAGGGTGAACCTCAAATGAGGAGCTGCCCAGATGGCAAGTATTGGTTGATACTTGATATGAGAGGTGCCCTGGCCATTGTGCAAAGCATCATTTTTACAAAAGTAGGCCTGGGCATATAGGAAAGCTAGCTGAGCATGGGGCCAACCAGCAAGCCAATCAGTTCCTCCATGGCTTCTGCCTTCATTTTCTTCAATGACGACTATGACCTGGAAGTGTAAGATGAAATGAACCCTTCTCTTGTTTAAGTTGCTTTTGGACAAACTGTTCCATCACAGCCACAGAAAGGGAAACAGAAGTTCGGGTGTTTCTGTGGCAAACCTGGCTATATTGATTGCTTAAAGAATTTGTGCAAAGCAAATATTAAGAATCATAACCAACCCTTTGGCAGAGTGCAGGGAATCATATGAAAGAAGGGGGAGTTAGTATGACCTGGAGAGGTCAGGAGCCCTGCAAGGTCCAAATACATCAGGGCACAGGGGTCTTTTATGAGACTGTCTCTCCAACTAAGGATCATGTATGGTTATAACCTAGAACCCCTGCTTGAATCTAGCAAATGGTAGCTCAATACCCAAGTGGGTACACTAGTAAGGGGAACAGGGACTATTTTGGACATGAACTCAAAGGCTGGCTCTTCAACCTCCCTGCCCTCTGAGGGAGGAGCAGCCTTGCTAGGCCACAGAAGAGGACATTGCAGCCATTCTTGAAGAGACCTGATGAGCTAGAGTTAAATGGAAGGGGAGGAGGTCCTCCCCTATCAGTGGACTTGGAAAGGTGCAGGGAGGAGATGAGGGAGGGAAGGGGGGGATAGGGAGGGAATGTGAAAGGGGGCTCCAGCTAGGATACAAAGTACATAACCTGTGATTAATATAAAATAAAAGTGAAAAAATTGTGTACACATTCTACACATCATGGGGAAGAAATAACCTTAGATGGAAACAACGAAAGTGACAGTCATGAAAGACTGATTTATGGAGCAAGTAAACAGATCCCTTCCCACTTGCTTAAAAGAGTGGAGTGAGGAGAGGCAGAAGGGGCTACCAGCTGGCCCACATTGGCTTGGGATGGCTCAGCTACACTGGGAAATCTCCCTACGGGAGAGAGAAGGGTGCTCCTGAGGTAAATATTGAGGGTTAGTTCATTATGTAAATATAGTTGCAAGCCAGATGTTCATAACTGGTGTAAATCTTACTTGCCTGAAGCAGTTGTACAATATTTTTGAGCTAGTTTTCATATCTTCAGGGGCTTTGCTGTCAAGTTCCAAAATTACTTCCTCTCCACACAGCATTGGGGGGGGGATAAATGGTTTGGATGGTCGCATGTTGAGGAAGTTTTGGTAAAGTGTGTTACACAGAAACAGGAAGAGAGCAGGGATTAATCACTCCAGATAATTACTGTTCACGAAGTCTGGATAATGTTTAAAAAAATAAGAGAGGAACGACTTTTCTCTTTGGTATCCACATTGAAGTTCATAAAGTGAATATAGAATACCAGGGAGCTTATTTTCAAAAACTATGCAAGCTTTCAGCTGCTGAGAGTCCACAAAAATCAAAAGGAAAAATGTGACCTAAACTTGCTTTACTGAAGCCAGTTTTCACAGTCTGGTATTTAAGTTGATTCTAGGAATACTTGGATGACCCCACAGGCTCTTGGGGATCTGGCATTCACCTGCAACTTAGTTTTCTGCCTGGGAATTTGAGATTGCAATTGCCAACCTGAGAAAACCATATAACTTACACATATTTAAGCAGTTGGTAATTAGTTCTTCTGACCCTCTTGTATACCAATAAATGGCCCATTTACCGAACATTAAAACAGGATTCTCTCCATTAAAAATTATTTCCTTGCTAGTGAGCATGATCTCAGTTTAATGCACACTGTTAGTTAACATGAGGTTGTCCTAATGTACAGTGGATGTTTTCTGGTGTGAGGTGATTGGGGCACTAATTAGGCTTCCTGGTTCAGTCAATTAACTCAGAGGGGATGGGTCTCTCTACAATGATCTAAATATTGCTTATATTCTTAGTTTGTTTTTGGTCTATTACTTTTTGATTGAAAGAGCTGGAGACTAATGTAAAATTGTAGAAAGAGCTCTGGGAAGTGATAAGCCTAAAGAGAAATTTTAGCTCACCTCATTGGATCAATTTATTTGTATATGCAAATGAGCAAATGAAGTAGCCACTTCTTTTGGATTTTGACACATTCCTCATCCTACCCAAAGCACTGTGGGCACCTTGGTGCACATATTTCTTCATAAATACTGACACTCCCTAGAAGTCTGTGTGTTGGGATAATCTTTGTGCCCCACACAAAGGCTAGAGAGCAGGCATACAGAAACTACAGTCACTGAGGCAGGTCTGCACACTTGTAGTGGGCAGAACCTGCATCCTAGCCCCAGCTGCTGTGTCCCTACAGCCAGGGGCTCACTACCTTCCTGACCTGGGAAGGGCCAGGGCAGCTGCCAGCAGTGCCCATGGTAAAAGGCTACACCCATGTAGAGAATGGCTGGCTGAGCGGCTTGGCATAGGCTGGCCAACAGTGGCTTCGTCCAGGCCTGGCAGAAGGTGGAACTAGTGGGGTAGCCTGCTGGACAGGCCCGAGGGAGGGGAGCCAGTACCATTGCCATGTGCTATTCTGAGCCTTAGAAGGAGTACCAGCAACTGCAGGCAGCAGAACTGAGATGTGACAGAGAAGCTGAAGACCTGACCACAGATCAGCCTCTGATTCTGTAATGTAATTTGAAGTATGCTTAGGTGCTGAAGAAAGAAAAGAAATAGTATAGACAGTCATAAAAATTTTAGTTTGAAAATAAGAAAGTGAAGTCTCTGACGTTAGATTAAGAAGAAATTTCTGTGTTTTAAAAAATGTAGAATACAACGGCAGAGGGCATTTAGACCCTACGTAATTTGGTTTCGATTATCAACATAGAAATAATTATATTTTCAGTAACAATTGCAATTTTATATATCCTCTTTAAGAAGGATCAGAATAAAGCAGACTTAGCTATGGGGAGAGCTGAAAATATCCGTGCTAAGTTACAAGCAATAGAACAAAAGTTAGACAGCCATTTAAATCATAATCTTCAGAGGAATCCAATCTAAAGCTTACACTGCCTCCTTGTGATGAGACTGCAAAATGGTAGTCCAAGTCTATTTTCTAGTAGACTATAGGAAGGGAATTAACCCCAGATGAGGGAAATCCACAATGTTATCGATAATTTGGAGGGTAGCCCATGGAGGCTCTAGACTTAAATAGATTTAAAGAAACAGCAATGACCTATGGCTTACATCCACCCTATGTAAGACAGACACTTAATTACTGGGCTATGCAAAATTGTATAATTCCAAAAGATTGGAGAGCCATCTTAGAACATGGCCCTCAACTACAATGGTTAATATGGTGTAAAGAAGAGGCTTCAGTTATGGAGCATCAAAATAGGATTAGAGGCATTGATATTGTCAAGGATCAGTTACTAGGTGAAGGTCTATATTCTGAATTAAGAGTACAGATTATGCTTCATGATGCTGTCCTAGAACAATGTAAGTACAATAGCTTTAAATGCTTGGGACAAGGTTTTGAACAACAAGGACGGTCTGGATCATTTACAAAGATAACCCGTGGTTTAAATAAATCTTTCACTAAAATTTTCCAAAGATTAACTTCAGATAGAAATGCTAGAAAAATTTTAGTTGAATCTTTAGCTTTTGAGAATGCTAATGCTGAATGCAAAAAGACTATTAGACCTTGAAGGGCCAAATCTGCATCTATTTATTAATGAATTAAAGCTACTGCAGACGTTGAATCTAATGCTGACAGTTCAGTTGTGGTTGGACAAACGATCACAGTCAAATGTTCATTGCTGTGGCTGTAAAAGTCTTTCTAAAGAACTCCAGGAAACAGTTCCTAAAGGTAAATTTTTCTCCAATGATAATCCAAGGGGAAAGTTTCGTGGAATGTGTAGAAAATGTATAAGGAACAAACACAGAGCTTATGAATGTAGGTCATCCAGAGATATTTTTGCCAATTCCTTACTGTTGGAAAACTGATTAAGGGGCCTTGCTCAGAACCCGACAAAACATATCATGAGACATTTGTTTTCTGCTGAGCAAAGACTGTTTTGGAAAGCGACTATAAAAACTAAAGCCTGACAGGACAAACAATTCTGCTCAAAACTTAAAAAAAAAGAAAGAAAATTAACAGCAATAGAGCAGCTTCTATAGATAGAACAAAAAAAATTCTAGAGACACAAGAAAACAGATGTTTTAGCAAACTGCTATAAATGATAAGAGACCAAGGTTGAAATTACAATTAGATTGAATGGAGATTGAAGGTCCTGGATACAGGACCAGATGCAACAATAATTTCTCAAGATTCCTGAAAGCCAGCTTGGCCACTTCAAAAGGTATCTCCACAGCTCCTCAGAATTGGGACACTGTCTTGGGTAAAACAAATTCTAAAATAAATGAAATGGATAGTCCCAGAAAGTCAGGTAGGAAAATTAAAGTTTTATGTGGCAGATATAGCCATGAATTTATGGGGAAGAGATCTCTTGCAACAGTGGGAAGCACAGATCAGCATTCCTCCAACTTCAGAGACAAGCTATAAAATAGAATTTCCCAATAAAGATATTGAAAACGTTATCAAAGACAGTTACAGACTGTCCAAGCTGTCCATGAGCAGGGCACAGCAGAGTTTGGTTCTCCAAATTTATAAAGAAGGCCACTGCTGGCAGAACACCAACACTAAAGCGGTTAACTGACAAACCTGTTTAGGTAGATCAATGGTCCTTAAATAAAGAAAAGTTTCAGGCACTAGAACAGCTAGAAGCAGCTGGAGGCTCAACATATAGAAGAGTCTGCTAGCCTCTGGAATTCTCCTATATTTATCATTAAAGAGAATTCTGGAAAATAGAGGATGTTGACAGATCTGAGAGTAATCAATAAAGCCTATGGTTACTTATAACCTGGTATGCCTTTAACCTCTTTGTTACCTAAGGCATGGCCTTTTATAGTGATTGATTTAAAAGATTACTTTTTCTTAATACCCCTTGAGTAACAAGATAAAAATTTGCTTTCACTGTGCCCACATTTAACCATGTCATGCCAACTAAGAGATATAAGTGGAAGGTCTTGCCACAAGGAATGTTAAACAATCCCACCTTGTGCCAGTATTTTGTACAATAGCCATTGGAAATAATTCATAAACAGTTTATTCAATCTACAATTTATCATTATATAGATGATATCTTGCTGGTTAGGTCAGACGCAGATATCTTACAAATAATATTTGATGAAGTAAAGAGAATATTGCCATGCTGGGTATTATAAATTGTTCCTGGAAAAAATACAAAGAGGATGCTTTATTAATTATCTAGGATTTAAGAGAGGTCTTCCGAAAATCCAGCCATAGAAGGCACAGATCAGAAGAGACCAAGTACAACTCTTAATGATTCTTAAACATTGTTGGGAGATATTAGTTGCATAAGGGCCAAAACTAGATTAACTACTCAAGAGCTAAGTAATTTATTTCAAGTCTTACAGGGTGATGCAGATTTAAATAGCCCAAGAAAACTATCAGATTAAGCTTAAAAGGAATTGGCTTTGGTAGAAAAAAGATTACAGCATGCACATGCGGATCACTTGGATACAAAGCTAGATGTATTTTAGTTAACTTGCCTTCTACTTATTCTTCCATAGGAATCCTTAGGCAGAGAGTAGATGATATCTCTTAGAATGGATATTTTTAGCACATAAAGTAAAAAATTAAAACCCTATATAGAAAAGATTTCTGATTTGATTGTGAAGGGAAAGCAAGATTTCATGAATTAGCAGGAACAGATACAGCAGAGATTATAGTGCCTTATACTAATGCTGAAATCACCTCATTATGAGTAATCGATAATGATTGGCAAAGAGCTTGCAGCAATTTTTTTGGAGGGGGAGAAATAAACAACGAATACCCCAAAACAGGCAACTTCAGCTTATAAAAAGAACTAATTGAATTCTGCCTTACATAGAGGAACACCAATTTCTAAAGCTCCTGCCTCTTATACAGATGCTAATAAATCAGAAATAGCAGGTTATAAGTCAGAAAATATAAGTAAAATAATTCAAGGTCCATATACTTCAGCTCAGAAATCAGAATTATATGATATTCTCATGGTTCTATTAGATTTTCCAGAATCTCTTAATATATTGAATGACTCTCAATGTTCAGAGAGAGTTATTTTTTACATATAGAAACTGCTGAACTTATTCCATATGATTCAGTATTAGCTTTGTATTTATATAACTGCAACAAAAATTTGAAACAGATCATTCAATATTTATGACTTATATTCGATCTCATACAGGAACATTAGCATTAGAAAATGAGATGATAAATCAATTATTAATAGGAAATACATTAGAACCTTCACAGTTTTATAAAAGACATCATGTAAATAGTGTAAGTGTAAAGAAAAAGTTTTCTATGACTTGGCAACAAGCCAAGGAAATTACAAAATATTGTACTATTTGTTATTTATATACTCAATCTCCATTACTTGCTGGAAGTAATCCTAAAGGTAACCAAAGAAATGCAACTTGACAGATGGATGTATTTCATTTTGTAGAGTTTGGAAAATTAAAGTATGTACATCATGGAACTGAAACTTTTTCAGGATTCCAATGGACTTCTGCTTTGTATTCTGAAAAGACTGATTCTATAATTAGACATGAGAAGTGGTGGATATATTAGAGATAAATTTTATAGATTAAAGTTGCTAATGAATGCTCCAGCATATGCATTGAATAAAATGCAACAATTTTTTAACTACTGTAACCTAAAATGCATTACTGGTATACCTTATAATCCTACAGGTCAAGCAGTTGTAAAGAGATCTAACAGGTCTTTAAATAGAAGGGAGGATATGAGAGCTTCCAGTGATAAATTTTAAAATGCTTTATTGACTTTAAATTTTTAAAATGTCAGTGAGTAGAGGTAGCACAACATATGAAAAGCACTGTATTTTAGAAAGGTCTGCTGAATTTAATCAGCCCACATAGTATAAGGATGTGCTAACTTCAGAATGGAAATCAGGAAATGTGTTGTTTGGGGGTAAAGGTCAATCCTTTGTTTCAACAGGAAGGGAAGAGCTGTGGATTTCTTCAAAATTAATAAAGGTCAGACTTGACTTCGGGAGCCCTCCTGAAAATCTTGGCTGCAGAAATGAGGAAGAGACCCAGAAGAACAACAAAACAAGTGGTGTGAATGCTGATCCCTCTGCATGGGAACAGCTCTGAAAGTGGATGAGACAAGAATGTCTCTGCAGTAGCTAATACATTTTTTGGCTGCAGAATCCTCCTGACTTATTATTACATGTCATCCTTTCATAGGGCATGGATGGAGATTTATATTACAATTTGTTTATACAGTTCAAATGGACTTTTAAAGTTTGAGTCTTTCACTTAATTAAACATAGAGCAGAGAATCATCCTTATCTAATTTGTACACATTGCACATTCCATACATGTGTTAATGCAGAAACGCATCTTACCTTTAAAAGTTCATGTTTTCAGAGCGAAAGGACTATACATCAATGAAGAAAAAGTAAGTATCCTGGATCATCCAGCCTCACAAACTGCTTCAGTTACTGGTTCCTAAACATTGCATCCAGGGCAACTTTAAAGCAGCTAGCTCAGATGAACTAGCCTCACAGCCAGGACTTCAGTTTAGCTCTTTACTTTCCCATTCCACAGAGACTGGACAACAAATTATACAGCTAGCTCTCTTACAACTTGGCCAATATCCCAATCTTCTTAGGTCCCCCAACGATGCCTTCTCCCCTAGACAGTAGAAAGCAATTTTAAGAGAATGACTCCTTAATCCTGGGAGGTGGGAGAGTGGTTATTGGTTGATCATTGAGGAAACAGAGGAAAAAAGTTTAGATTCAGGGATCTTTTTCTGTCTTTCTCTTCTCTAGTCTTCTTTTTCTCGTATCTACTATTAGGGTGAAAGAGGGAATACAGAAACGATAGGATAAAGGGTATATTATTGAATCTACTTTTAAACTAAAAAATCATCTACAAGTCTCAAATATATTACGTTGGTATAGATTTTGCATATTGGCAGAAATTTAAGGTTATTTTTGTTACCACATATTATATATATATATATATATATATATATCTTAAGCAAGAGCATATATATATATGCTCTTACTTAAGATATTGTACTTATTACCTAATTTGAAAATATAAAGTTCTTTTCATATGAATTCTTGCAGTACAAATTGTTCAGGATAATTAAGAAATGCAAGATAGTAGTCACTTAATCAACTTGTGGTAATGTTAGTTACTAATTTAGCTAATTATAGAAATAAATTTTATTTAGTTTCCTGTATGTGTTTTCAAAGTTAATCAAATAGTAAGTAAATATCTAGAGACAAGTAATATTTGTCTATTTAGGTATACTGAGATAAATAGGTGGTCTTTAAAATCTTCAGAGACTTACAGAATATGACCTTGGAAATGTTTTAATAATAAAAGGCTTTTCTGACAGAGAGGCACATCAGCTTCTGGCTGCACTCCTAATCTACTTCGAAGAAGATGATGGGCACCAAAGAACCTCCACATGAAGTTTGCTTCAAATGTGTCAATGCTAGCTACAGGGCAAAAAATTGTTCCTTGCCTCAAACACTGACAGCATCTTGTCCAAACTGTGGACAAGCAGGGCACCAGGAAGTCAACTGACCAACTTTTCAGAGACAAGGTAGGCCAGTCCTGTAATATTCCTGCTTCACAGAAAAGTCTGCCAGATATTCTAAGCCTCTAGGCCAAAGACCCCAATGAAACAGAAAAATCTAGGATGACTGTCCAGGCAGCTAGCAGTCTCTGTCATTTCTTAGTTTTGGAAGGTACTTGCTCTGTACCTCCTGTTCACTCAGGCAATATTTATCCTTATCAGGTCTTTGATGGGGTTGAAGACTAGGTAGTTATGAGCTTAAGTTATTTAGGATTTAAGATACCATTTTAAGATACATTTAAAAATATATATTTTAGGTTGATAATGCAAGTTATGATAACAAATGATTTAGGTTCAGAACTTTAAACTCACTAAGACTGAATGGATAAAAGAGTGCTTTCTCCATGTTTGTCAAATAGAAATGAACTGGACATTGTAAATATAGTTCTTACCTGATAGTCCTTGTAATTATTCTTATTGTATATAGATAGTTTACTGATGTTAGAGAGAAAGCCATTTATTGGACTCAAAGGGGGAGATTTCGGAACAATATTTTTGTGCACCATGTAGTGATAATCTTCATATTATTCAAATGCTGATTTCTGTACCAGCAGAGATCTGAGTACTTGCTGGATTTTGGTATTGTTATTCTTATGGATCATAACCTGTCTCAGTATTTTGTAAACATACACCTTCCTCAATCTTGGTTGGCTTAATAAAGATCTGACAGCCAATATCCATGCAGGAGAGGAAAGGTAGGACTTTGGGTGGAGAGAGAGAGAGGCTCTCTGTGGGAATAATCAGGTGGAAGGATTAGCCAGTATGACCAATGACAGAGGTGGAAGCAACAGGTGCTGGAACTGAGTGAAAGGTAACAGGCCACATGGCAGGACGTAGGCCAGGAGCAGTTAGGCTTACTATGTCTGAGCTAGCTGAGAGTCAGCCCAGCTAAGTTCCCTAAGCGTTCATAAATATTTATAAGTCTCTGCGTCATTGTTTGGAACAGGCAGGTCTAAGAGTCCAGCAATACCTGTGGGGCCGTTTTCACTCCAAATACCACCCACAGTGAAGTAACGAAAGGCAGCGGGGAGCGGGGAGCGGGGAGCGGGGAGCCGGCATTTGGTTCTCTCCCTGTCTACCCATCTGTACAGACGGTAGAACAGGGTCCTCATGTGCATGACACATACAGACTGTCTCCAAGAAACTAGCCTTTGGATGTGTACACTACGCCAGTGGCCAGGGAGGAACCCTAGAAAAATTAGGAAAGACCACCTGAACAAGCAAAAACTGAACAAGCATTTTTTAATATGATTGGTCACCAGAAAACATGTTTCTGTAGAGGTCACAGGACCTAGGTGGGTAGCCTTGGTTTGTGGTTGCCATTCAGAGCTGAGTTCCCACCAGCAGGCTATTAGGCAAGAAGGCCTTCCACTAAAGAACGGAGGATGACCCTGAAGAGCCTGAGGAGCTCAGGTTCCTGCCCAGTGAAGAAAGCCTGTCCTGAAGGTAAGGGGTTGCTCGGGTTTTTGTTTTGGCATGCTGTGGCAACTTAAATAGACGCCGAGTTGACCTGAGGTATTCCATGAGGACAAAAACCACACATAAACCAAAACACCAATTGCCTGGGATTCTGCCCAGGAAAGACTAGAATAAGAAGGCAAAGAAAGAGATACAAATTTCAATATGACCATAGGATCAATTAAAGCAGTTGAGAATGTATCAATTAATATAACCCTGTAGACTGCCTCTGACAGGAACTGATTGGCCTGTTCTTTGAGCACCTCCCCTGAGTGGGGAGCAGCCTTACCAGGTCACAGTGGAAGACAATGAAGCCACTCCTGAAGAGACCTAATAAACTAGGATTAGAAGGAAGAAAAAGAAGACCTCCCTTAGCAGTGGACTTTGGGAGGGGAATGTGTGAAGAAGGAGGAGGAAGGAAAGGTTTGGGAAGGGAGGAGGGAGGACGCTACAGGGGGGATAAAAAGTGAATAAAGTGTAATTAAAAAAATAATATAACCCTGTAAATATAACTTTAAACCTGCATCCTAAGGCATATGCTTATTCTCCAAAGAACAGGGAGAGAATAATACAGAAAACTGCAGACATATAAGAATCATGAGCTCATGTGATGTAGAATTAAAGTCACTCAGGTCAGAGGGAAGGTCTGCAGAAGGCAGGTGGGAAGAGTCTGACTGGGCCAAGGCTGACTCACAGAAAGTCACACGGGTTCTGCAGCCAGCCTGTGGTTATTGGACAAGTCTCCTGAAGCACTTCCACCTGTTAGCTGGGCTATGGTGTTGGTGCAGGCCAATCTCATTCTGTGACCTGTGCAGTAGAGTCTGTTATGATAGGAAGGACCCAGGGAATGTGTGCATCTCCTCCATCCTTTCAGTTCAGGATCCTCACACATGGGATGGTACCATCAGACTCAGAAGAAGCCTTCCTTCTGAAATAAATCTCTCTAGAACTGACAACACACACAAAAAGAAGTCTCTCAGGTTATTCTGAACCCAGTCTGGTTGGCAGTGAAAGTCCCTTTCACAGTAAACTGAATAAGGACTTGAAAGCAATAGAGACAGTACTTTCTGTTCTCTCCCTATTCAGCTTGCCTATCCACCCTCTGGACACAGATGACACAACAGGATCACTGCAAGGTATGAAGTCCCTGTCCCCATGTGCATGACATGTACGGACTGTCTCCAAGCCAGTGGCCATTGGATTTGTGTACTACACCAGAGACCAGGGAGGAATAATCCTAAAAATGAGCAAAAAAAAAAAAAAATCTAAGGCAGATGTCTGAGAGTGGTACAAACCGAGCAGGCATTTGTTCTCATGTGACTAGTCACCAGGAAACATCTGCTTCTGCAGAGGCCACAAGGACCCAGGTGGATGAGAGGCCTCCGTTTGTGGCTGCCATTCAGAGCTGAGTTCCCACCAGCAGGCTATTAGGCAAGAAGGCCTTCCCCTAAAGGATGGGAGGGTGACCCTGAAGAGTCTGAGGAACTCGGGTTCCTGTACAGTGAAGAAAACATGCCCTGGAGGGAGGAGATTCTTTCTCTTCACTTGGATCTTTGGTGTGCTGTCGCCACTTAAACAGGCAGTTGTAGGCACCGGCTTGGCAAGAGACTAGTGCCTTTTCCAATGAAGATCTGAGCCTGGCCCCATCCCCCATCCCATGGAGTGAAAACAGTGTTGGGTGAATTTCTGCACAAGGAACTTAGAGTGGGTGAGTGAAGAAAGATATAAATTTCAATATAATCACCAAATCAGTTAAAGCAGTTGGATCTCTGCAATATTTTGAACACGAAATACCCACCCATAGGCATACACACACAGGCATGTGTTACTGTTTTGTCCCAGCTTGTGGCACTGTTTGGGGGGTAATGAGACTTTAGGAGGTGGCCCACCCCTGGATGAGACAGGCCACTAGAGTCATGCCCACAGACCTTGCCTGCTCTGTCCCTCCTGTCTGCTCTGAAGTGTGAACCTCTCTTGTTGGAGCCAGGTGCCATGAACCCAGGAGGAGCTGGTCTGAAGCAGGAGTGGGGCTGAGTTGTGTCCAACCCCAGAACTCTCACCTTGAGAATAGCAGGAGTAAGGAAGGACTGCTCCCTTCTCTGTCCTGGGGCTGCACATCCCGGCACATGTAGCTTTACAATCCACACCTTCGCAACCTGTGAGGTGGTCATGCAACCTGGTGGCCAGGTTACAGGGTAGAGTTCCTCTCTCTCTTTATAAGGTTATGCCCAGCAAGGACCTGGAATTCCTCTTCATGCACATAAGGCATTCCCAGAATTTTAGCTCCAGCTCAACTTGAAAGCCTCTACCCACTCTCCAGAAGTTTAGATAGCCTTTATTTCCGCCTATTAAACAAGCTGCTCAATGAAGCCTTCCTCCCATGAAGTCTGATTCTCACCATATTCATCCACCACCTGAGGTCTCCACCTCCCCTGGCTGTTTCTGTCTCTCCCTCTCAGGCCACTGGTCATGATTGCAGGTGATCACCTGTTAAGGGACAGGCAGCGGAGTGGGAACAGAACTCTATTAATACTACATGTTTCTATTGCTGTGGTGTTCTGCCCAAGGTTATAGGGCCAGGTGAGCAGGTCTGAGCCTTGTGAAACTGTGAGCTAAAATGTATCTTTTTCTCAGCCCATCCTCTTAGGTGTTCAGGTCACACGTAACTGTTACATGTTCCAGAAGATGGAACAGGCAGGATCTTGGGAAACTGGATATGTAGCCCTCCTCTGAGGAAGATGTGAGGTTATCCTAATCATATACAAGGGCCTTTTGTTGCTGGTGAGTGTGGACATAATTGAATTGTACTTTATTATATGTGTCATTCTACACCAGTCTGTCTCTCTTGCATCCACCTATGATCCTCACCTGTTTGTCTATTTTCCACTCCAAATGGACCAGGTGACTGCTTCCTGAATGTTGGTCTGTGGTCCTAGTATCCCACCCATCTCCTCACACTTCCAGTTGTTCACACGTTTCCAAAGGGATAGTTCTGGGCATCAGAATAGTCTTTTTCCCATTGCTGAAATTCCACAGAAAGCCGGAGGTGCTCAGCGCCAGCCTGAGTGGGTGGTTAAAGCCTCTATGGTCTCCACTGGCAACTGAGGGAGGCATGAAACTAGGATGGACACACGGGCTTCACTGTGCTAGTGAGAGATAATGGGCAGCTTCACCAAATCTGTTTTTTCTTTCTGCTTTTTTCTTTCCAAAAGAGTGCCCACTTTATCTTGTCAATAAGAGTCATTTCCTGGGCTTTCTTGCAAGGTTGGGGCCAGTTCAGTAACAGATGATCTTATGTTTCATTTCATCCTTTCCTGCCTCAGTTTTATTTCTACCCATGGCCCTCAACAAGGTGTTAGTACTTACACTTTACATTAAACTCTTGGCTAAGATGATATGATTGAATCTTGTTGAAGGTTTGGCTACAGAAGCCCTCATTTAGACAGTAAAGAGTTATTTTTAGATATATGATATTTTCTGGAAGATTTCCATATTTGATTTTGAGGAGGATCAGAATTGAGGAGCTAAGTGAGTGTAAGACAGGGAACCATGAGAACATCCACAGGTCTCCTGATGATGGCTAATGGAGAGTTGAGGTACCAAACTACATAGCACAGGCAAGGATGTAGAAATTGAGTACTTCCTAATTCAGGTAGCTTTGGACATCATGTAAAGTGTGCACAGTAAGTACTTCCTAATTTGGGTAGCTCTGGATAGCCAGGTTCAGAAATGTAGAAAGGATGTAGAAATGTGCCCTTGGAGCTAAGGTGGTAGTGTCAGTAAATGAAAGGCTTGGGTCAGCTTGCTGCTCTGTGAATGTTTTATACATGGATTTTTTACAGCCACATTTCTGGCAGACACATAGGTGTGTTTCAGCAGTGAGTATAGCACCTTCTAGAAAATAAATCACCCTGTAGCATTTATTTGACTGTCTCTTGCCCTAAAACATTTTAACAACCCTGTCATTTATTTTTTTTTCAGAATCATCTATCATTTATCCTCTCCTCGCTGAGGCCACATTTATCCACAGGCCTGGCTATGATATCCCATTAGAGGCAAAAACACAGCATCTCTGGGTCCTGAAGGGTTCTTACTGCCTTGTTTAAGCTCAATGTCCAGAATGAACATTTTTGCTGTTGAGATAGAAACTGCATGTCACTAGAATTCTATGGATCATTAACAGGAGAGGGAGTAGTGAGGCTAGAATTTGAAAGAAGTGATGGATGAGAAAGAGGAGATAGAAAGAGAGGACAGAGGAAGGACGAGGAAACACAGAGAAGAGGAAAGGTTAGAGGGAGAAGCAAGAAAGAGGAGAGAAGGGAAGAAAATTAATAGGGGAGGAAGAAGAGAGAGAAAGAAAGTAAAATGATGGAGGAAAAGGAGTGAGAGGAGGAAGAAGGGAGAAAACAGAGGAGGGAGATGACAAAGATGAGGATACAGAGCAGGAGGTGGAGAGAGAGAGAATATTCCTCAAAGCATCCTGAGCAATGGCAGCAGCTCAGGTTCTGTGTCTACGACTGAACTTGATTCATGCCCAGTCATGCTCCGTGATTCACCTCCATCATCTCTAAAAATCCAGCTCACTGAGATTATACTTCACCACATACAGGAAATCAAGCATTATCACAGCTGATGCCTCCAGATTTGTTGTGTGCATGAGGTAAGTTAATGGTTGGAAGATACTTGTTTGTGGCAGCACAGTCCTCAATAGCTTTTTGTTACTGTATTTGTACATTACCTCTTCTACAAGCTTCATGATGTCAGATACTGTCTTTCTAGTTCACCATCTTTACATTCTAAGTAGTAAGCAACTGGTACAGAGGAGGCACTAGGTGACTGTTTGTTTATTGAGAGAGTGAATGAATAGGAATGAATAAGGAAGAACATTTACCACAGGCAATGATAACTGTTTGATAACTGTTTGTCATGATATCCATGACAATAGAGAATGAGGTGACTGAGATTACTACATAAGAACTGTACACAAGTTGTTGTGTGTGCCTCCAGGAAACGGAATAAAATGTCAACCTACATTTTGTTATTGTTTTGTGAGTTTACTTCAATTTTTAATAAAAATATTGATATGTATGTGTATCTGTGTTAGTGTATGCGTATGTGTAAGGGGGTGCACAGATATCTACAGTGGCCAGAAGAGGGCGTTGGATACTTTGGAACTGGAGTTTCAGTGGGCTGCCTGACATGGGTGCTGGGATCTGAACCCTGGCCCCTCATGATAGAACAGCAAGGTCTTTTAATGACTGAGTCGTTTCTGAGCCCTACACATTTACTTTAAAGGTGCTCTCTTTTGCTTGTGGTTGGATCTCCTGTACTTTAGGTTACTCTCGAATTTCCTATGATGCTGAGGTGATCCTCTATGCCCTATCCTCTTGTTCCCACCTCCTAAGTGCTGGCATTACAGACATGTGTTGCCAGACTTCATTTTGCAATCCTGGGACTTGATCCCAAGGTTTGGTGAAGCCAACTAAGTGAGCTGCATTCCCAGGACCGATATAAAGAGTCCAACAGCAGAATAAGCAGTGTGTAATAACAGCAGAAATGATTTTGCCAAAGATTATTTCAATGTATTAATTCATTTGGTTCTTACTACCACACTACAAAGCAGGAGGAATTGTTAACATCACATTTTACAGAGGAGGAAACTGTCACCAAGGAGACGAGCAAGTTCCTGCTCAGCACCACAGAGCCTGCAAATATCAAGGTCGGTAAGAACCTTCAGGGTCTGGTCTCAGAGCCTGTGCACATGCCACCCTCCTCCCCATTCCAGATTAGGGCGACTCACCAATGAGGAAAGCGAGAACAAGACTTTTTATTTTAAAATTTATTACATCATATGCACACTTGTGTGAGTGTGCATGTGTCTGTGTGTGGGAGAAAGTGAAAGATACCTCATTGGCATGGGTCATATGTTTTACATGTCTGTCCCCTCTTGCCTTATGGACCATCGTGCACCAAGTGATATGATGCTGAAGTCCCAGAGACTCTTAACAGGTCAGGTGGAGAAAGAATGGTCTAAGGCTAGACAGTAAAATCAGCTAGTTAGCCGAGAGAATGTTCTAGAGATTATCGAGGGGGGGAAAATATCATGGAAGTTAAATACAAACAGGGAGCTTGCTGGTAAATCAGAGAAGTAGTATTTTTAATCCATAAAATAAAAAGTAGAGTAAGAATGAGTGTGTTTTCAGAGAAGGGGTAGCATTCAAAAGCAAGGGGGTCATTTGACAAGGGAGTACAAACACATGATTAAATCGGCAAACATAACCCTTCACTGAAGAGGGATGACGCACCAAGCTTCGCTGCTGGATGAGTGTGGCCTCTCCTGAGGCCATGCAATTTCCATTTCTCTGATTCCATATTTACCAAGCAGCCTTCAAATTTAAATTCAATTTCTCAGTGTTCCCTGACCTGGATAAGGAAGCAGTGAAAAACAACAACAACGAAAATCCACAAAAATGCAAATAACCTGTCTGCTTTAAAGCAATGATTTTTAATAGAAAGCAAATGCATCTCTTCTCTTTTGCTGACTTAAGTAATGCCATATGGGGGTTAGTGCTGTCCAGAGGGCCCATTCTGGCTCTGAGGGTAGTGCAAAAAATGAACAAAACAACATGGTTCTTCTCATTTGTGTCCAAAGTCCTGAGGTAGACAGTGATGTCTCAGTAAAATGGAAGCCTCACCTGCAAGAGCTGACCTTCCATCGAATGTCTTGCTGAGAAGCATCAAGTGCTCTGCATACCACGAGGCAGGCCTAAACTTCCGGAGAGCACTGTGCACCTGGCTTGGTGTCCCTTGACCTTTATTCCCACTTCTCTGTACTGTGAGCTAGCACTGGCTTGGTGAGTCAGCAAATGACATTTGTCCCACCACAGACTGAGGATGTCTGACCCTTATGATAGTGCTTACCATAAACATACATCATATATAAACATATACACACATGTACATACACACACCCATATATATATACACACTGATATATATCAGTGTATATGTAATATAATATAGATATTAAAAATATATATCAGTGTATATGTATGTGTTGTGTGTATGTATGCATGTGCTATACATATATAGATGCCTGTGGAAGCCAGAAGAAGGCATCAGAACCCCTAGAAATGGAGTTACAGATGGCTGTGAACTGTCCTCATAGGTGTGTGGACGAAACTCTGGTCCTCTGCAAGAGCAGCAAGTACTCTTCACCATTGATTTCTCTCCCCAGACTTACAAATATTTGATGTTGTGGCTTTGGGAAAACTTAAATTTGTATGGTCTTAGAAATAACTTCTACATAGTTTCATCCACCAAAAAACTACAGAAAACGGAAGCATGTGAAGACTATTTTAAGGTCCTTTCATTCTCTCTACTAAGGATCATGTATTTTGATAGTTCTCACACCTCCTGTCTGTCTGCCTGCCTGTCTGTCTCCCTCTCTTACTCTCTTTCTCTCATGGACACACACTTCCTTCTTCTACACACCATTACATACCTCTCTAATTTTTTTTCTCATTATCACAGACTAGTGTTATTTACATTGTCTGGAGTGAAGATGTGTGGAAAAAATATGAAGTTAACGTGATTAAAAAGAGAAACTTGTATGATCTTGTTTCCACATGAATTATTTAGCTTGTTTATTCTCTTTTAAAATATTTGTTTATGTATTTGTATATATATGTATATATATGTACTTTATCTTCATGTACACCTGCACACCAGAGGAGGGCACTAGGTCTCATTATAGATGGTTTTGAGGCACCATATGGTTGCTGGAAATTGAACTCAGGGCCTACTAGAAGAGCAGCCAGTGCCCTTAACCTCAGCATCTCTCCAGCCTTACTTATTAGTTCTTAGTTGCAGAGGGTCTTTGGCATCACCCAATAAGCTTTTGGTGCATGGGTATCTCCTTGAGTTAGTCTTAAGATAATAAGAAATCACATAGGAACGGTGGCACATGCCTGTAATTCCAGTACTCAGAAGGCTGAGATAGGAGGGCTATGAGTTCAGCACCAGCCTGGGCTATACAGTGTGTTCCAGGCTGGACAGGGCTATGTAATGAGATGTTATTTAAAAGTACTCAAAATTTAAGATAAGATACATCCCAAAACAAAGGTCATAGTCTTGATGCAGTGTGGCTCCAAGTATTAGAAAGGAAATAGAGGCCTGCTGGTTTTCACCCTGCTGTTTGACCTTTTCACTCCAACTTTGACCCCTGAGCTTGCTAGACAAGGCTTTGACTACTTTGGCCAAGACTGAAATCAGCCTAGAATAAATATGCAGCCTTTTCCTCCCACCCCTTTCCCCCCCCAGACCATTCCTTTTTCATAGTTAATGTCTATGTGGAACAAACTCACTGCACTGGCTTTCAATTCATACTCCCCAGAGCCTCCTCCAGAGTCATAAAACCATGAATAAGAGGAATTAGCAAATAGAAAGACTATGATTTTAGAGTATCTGGGGTAAATAGGAATATAATTAGGCTGGTGCTGGTTTGCAATTAGGAAAGGGATTATTTCTGCCTTCACTCACTATCTACCAAGGTAACCTGGAGAAATATGACTAATTTGGAGGGGAATTACCGTGTTAGCCCATAGCTCCAGGCCTGCCCCTCACTCTCCTAGCCAGTGCTAACCTTCCAGGCCCCTTCTCAGAGAAAAATCACTGGCTCCCACCCCTGCTGCCTTCCAAATGCTCTCTTTAGTCGACACAATTGTGCTCTCCGGCTAGGGCAATTTTCATTTAGAAATCGGGCTTCCAATTGTGTTGACACACCTCATTAGCCGAGCCAGACCTCTTAAGTCAGGGACTTTCACACAGGTGCTGAGAACTGCAAGGAAATGAAAATAAACAAACCAACAATTGGAGAGCAGCTTTGGTGCTCACTCAAATGAGTTCACAGTCTGAGTCAGTTGTTCCGGGTGATTTTTAGGCTTGTCATTGATGTTACTCTTTTTTTTTTTTTTTTGCTTTGTTTTCCTTCATCTTGGGTTGAGGAGGCATCTATTTGTGGGTGGCTAGGATGCCCCTGGAGATGGCTCTGGCCTCTGAATTAGAGGGGGTGGGAAGGGCCTTCTATTGTTTATCTCTCTAAGGCTCCTGGCACTATGACTGACTTTCCTACATCGTCAGGTGTACATGCGGCTAAATCCATTTCAATGTTTTTATTTTATCAGCCTCTGCTGAGGCTGTATTTGGAAGTTTAATTTACTTACTGGTCTATCCAGTGACTCATTTCTCAGTTGTCTAAAGGAATATATGTACAGAGAGCTGTAGCAGGTGTTTCAGCCTTTGGCAGGGCTTGTCACTTGGAAGAGGATCAACCCAGCTTGGGCCATGTCCTGTGGTAGTAAATCTCTGCGCGCGCGCGCGCGCGCACACACACACACACGCACACACACACACACACCATAGCTTTCCTTTGCATGTCAGCAGGAGCATCTAGAAGGTTCTGTTGAGTCAGATGACTCTGGTGGCCTCAGAAATAGTTAACGAAGAAGTTCCCATTAAAAGACCAGACTGGAGACAATCACTTTTCCCTTTTCTTCTACTTCCCCTCTCTATTTTCTTTCCTAGGGTCTTTCATGCAAAAGGGGAACATTTCATAAATCTGCTGTTGTGTACATCAGAAGTGGGGGAGAAATGTCAGGAGGGAGAAGTGGCTGAGAGGATGCATGTGACAGGCCAAATTGCCAAAGCTGGATAGAGAGGAACATTGCAGATCAGCAGCAATGGGCAGAGCGGACAACACTGGGGTGGGTTGCTTCTCCTAGGTGACACTGCACACTTAGTTCCCTTTAGGTTATTTTTTCTTATGTGTTATTGTTCTGTAAGGCACATCTTAAAGCTCCACTTGAGTAAAGTCATAGTTTTGAGTCTGAAGATTTTCCAGTCAATGCAGGGTCCCCTTCCTTCGTCTCATGGAATTATTCTTGGTTTAGCTTTCGGTCTGTCCTCTCCCTTTGTAAAGCACTGATGCTTTCTTCTCATCGTTAATGCTATTAATGACGCTTTGAGACCAGTCAGAGAACAATTCTACTTTTGAATTGACCCATTACACCTGAAACAAGCAGCACAGCAAGCAGCCTACCCCCTGAAGCATATGTTCTGTTCTGCTCAAAAATGTTACCTGTGTCCCAGCGCTGTGACAGTCTTTACTTGCTCCTTTAAAATATGGAGAGGTTACTTTCTTTGCTAGTTTGTTTTAAATTTCTTGTGTTGGAGGAAGAGGAGCTCCAGGCATTCTATCCATTGACTTATTATCAGCTCTTGCTAAATGAAAACAATTTCCCTCTTCCCAACATACAAACAATGACTGAAAACACAGTTCCCAAAACCTAGTGGATATTCAACAACAACAAAGTAGAATTTATTATTATTATTATTCATGCTTTTTTTCATTGCTGCATTGTACATATGCCAGGCAAGTGCTGTGTCATGGAGCTACATCCCAGACATAAGTTGGTTTTATTTTTGTTATTTTGTTTTAAAATATTAAATTTGTTTACTGACAAGTTCCTAATGTGGAAAATGCATTCTTATCACTTTCTCATCTCCCTCCCACCTCTGTCATTCTACATTCCTCCTTATGAGCCCTTTTCTCAAATGTCTTTATTTTGTTCTGTGATCCACTAATTTTATCTTGAACTGTCTGTGTGACTACTGGTTTGGAACTTTCTACTGGAATCTGGTGGGTTTGTCAGTCGGTATACAAGTGAAGACAATGACCATTTTCCCCCCAGAATTCATCAGGAGTTAATAGTTGTTCATCTGGAAGGGGATGCACTCCTCCCCAATTCATGACTGACTGTTGATAAGTCCATTCTTGTGCAGACTAAATTCAGGCAATCATGGATGCTATGGTATTACTCCGGCAATAGGTGTGTCATGTCCAGAAGATAATATTTCTCAAACCTTCCTCTCTTTTTCTAGCTTTTACATTCTTTCTGGTACCTCATCTCCAGTGTTCCTGAGCCTTAGAGCAATGGTATAAATGCCCGTTTAGGGGAAGGGGAGCTAGCTCATCAATTAACAGTGATTCCTACTCTTACAGAGGATCTGAGTTCAATTCCCAGCAGTTATGCCAGGCTTCTCACGACTGCCTATAACTCCAGCTCCAGCTGAGTCCAATGGCTCCGGCCTCTAAAAGCACCTTCACCTGTGTATATATATCCACACACATATATTCACATAATTAAAATAAAGAAATAAAAGTATGTCCTGTTTATGGCTTAGCATTCTACATCAATTATTCTTAGTACCTTGAGCATCTATAAGTCTGTGCCTTCACTGTTGGTCACCTCAAAGAGAACTATACTAAGTCAAAGAACAACATTTGTCTGTGGATATAAACTTAAATATTTAGAATATGGCTTAGATGCATATAAGTTTAGCTAAACACCAGTAATACATTTCTTTTAAGGCCTATGACCTCTGCTGACATCGGTTTTACAGGACATGTATTTCCTCCTATGGAGCAAGCTTCAGAATCAACTGCAGAATCTGGAGTTGGTTATCACCATAACAATTTTGCCACTATTGAATCAGTGGTCACATCCTAGCAGGTGGGCATTGCGTACATAGGGGATATAGCTTCTTAAAACTATTGATGCCTTTTCTCCTCCAACAGATTGCACGGTGGCTTCCAGCGTTATAAAACTTGGCAGCAGGGAGGAGGCTTCCAGTCCAGTTCTAGCTTGATTTCTCCATATCTTACTACACATGTGTAGTATCTTCAGAGGCTCATAATCCTGTTTTGATAAGGGACCAAGAGAAGCCTGGGCCTCCGTATTGACAGCTTCTAGGAAGATATCCCATCTTTTTAATTGTCTTGTAAATGTTCAATTTATACTTGGGGAATACAGAAGGACAGACCAGGATACCCTCAGAACTTCTAGGATAGAATTAGAAATTGAACATTAATCTAGCTTCAGCAGTGGGAGAACAAGGGCCTGAATATAGAAAACGAATCTGAAATCAGAAGATTGTTCAGAGCAGAGAAGAGGTAGAATGTAACCTGAGGTTAAAGATAATCTCTTGGTATATACTCACTCATAAGTTGTTATTAGACATACGATATAGGATAAACATACTAAAATCTATAGTCCTAAAGAAGCTAAACAACAAGAAAGATCCTACGAAAGATGCTCAATCCTTACACAGAAGGGCAAATGTGATAGACATTGGAAGCAGGAGAAAACAGGGAACAGGACAGAAGCCTACCACAGATGGCCTCTGAAGGACTCCATTGATCGAGGTATCGAAGCAGAGGCTGAGACTCATGGCTAAACTTTGGGCAGAGTTCATGGAATTTTATGAAAGAAGGGGGAGATAGATTTGGAGGGGACTGGAGCTCCAAAAGGAGACCAACAGAGCCAAAAACAACTGGGCCCTAGGGATCCTGAAAAGACTGATACCCCAACCAAGGACAATGCATGAAAAGGACCTAAAACCCCAGTTCAGATGTAGCCCGTTGACTGGGTCTCCATGTGGGTTTCCTAGTAAGGGGACCAGGAGTTGTCTCTGGCATAAACTCAGTGGAAGACTCTCTGATCACCTCCCCCTGGGGGGTTGCAGCCTTGCCAGGCCACAGAAGAAGAAAATGCAGCCAATCCTGATGAGATCTGATAGGCTAGGGTCAGATAGAAGGAGGAGGTCCTCCTTTATTAGTGGACTACGGGAGGGGCATAGGGGGAGAAGAAGGAAGGAGATTGGGATTGGGCGGAGATGATAGAAGGGGCACAGCCTTGATACAAAGTGAATACATTTTAATAATTAATAATTAATGAAAAAGAAAAAAAAAACAAGATAATCTCACACTCAGAGAGCCAAAGAGGCAGAGAGCCATGTGCTCAAGAATTAATGTCAAGAATTTAGATGCACGGATGTGATATAAGTATGGTTACTATAGCAAGTGTGGACTGGGCGTGGGCAATAGACTTCTATTTCTAACAGTTTTAGAGTCTCAGCCTTGGAAGTCCAAGGATTTGGTTCATGGCTGGGTACCTCCCCCCTTGATTCACACACAGATATTTTTCTTTACACAGTGAGAAATCATGTCTGATTCTTCTGCATAAGAGAGCACAAATCCCATTTTGACTTATTTACCTCCATCTCAGATACAATTACACTAAGAAATAAGCTTTAACATACAAATAACGAAGAGAAATGAAAGGTGTGAACAGCACACTGTGTGAGCCTACATAACAAAGAGGAGTCAGAACCAGGAAACAAGCCCTGGGGAAAACTGGGTCAAGTGTCTCGGTGACAAACTCACTAACTTAATAAGAGATGAAACTTCTTAAATATGTACGCTGGCACTGACTGCTTTCATTGGATGGGGCAAGTGTTAGCCTACAGTTGAGAACTAAGGAACCCCGCCTCTAACCTGTACTTCACTCTGCATAGGAAAAGCCAAACAAACTTTATTCATCTGTTTTATTATTTATTTTTATTATCATTTATTACAATTTATTAGGGGTAATGGGAGGAGATTAGGTGAGAGAACCACTTAGTGACGCGGAGTGAGAGGGCAGGGTTAGGAAGCAGGAGTGGGGTGCAGCCCTAGGCACATGACCCTCTAGGGATGTGTTGGTGTCTCCCCCACCCCTCTGCTCTCTGACTCTACCCCTTGTCTCTCTCGTCAACTGCATCTTCCCTGTAATGTAACAGTGTGAGAACATCTCCACACTGCCCCAGGAAAGGATTATCTACCCCTCCTCAATGGAAACAACAGAAAGGGTAGAAAACTTAACTTTGCAGGGGGTGCTCTGAAGTAGTTCCAGTAGCATAGTTGGTGAACTCGCTGTTGAGCCACTGCCGGAAGGAAGAGGAACCCAGGTGCTAACGCCTCTGGAGGACACTGAGACCACCAGGGCCAAATTTGAGAATACTTTGTGTTTTGTAACCCATAGCAGTATTGATTGTTTCCCGCTGCCTTCTGTGCGAGCCAGAGATAATTGTAACAAGAAGGCTGGCTTGGGGCAAGCAGAAAAAGGAGCTTCCTGGTTGTTCCAAAAGTGGGGGTGGGGCAGGGAGCTCCAGCCTCTGAGTGCCTTCTGCAACCTGCCTCTTACACCATGTGCTCCGGCCATGTTGTGTTGTGGTGGCGTAATGAAGCCCTTTCTCCATTGTAATACCAGTAAACGCCCCAAAGAAGTACCACCTCCCGTAGGCTCTCATTTCTAAACTTTGTGCCAACGACTAGAGTAATTTACAAGATGGGTTCCTTGTATTCAGTGGCTTAAATGAGGCAGGTTTATTTATATCCTCATATAGTTTCTTAGGTACTCTGTGCTCTGAGAACTGTCATGCAGAGCTGAAGAGGGTGCATTCACCCTGGAAAGACACTTCTGCTTCCCGAGTTTAAATTAAATCCCTGACATTATAAAACATTACAGGTACATTTCCGTCATCAAGTGTGCACTGTTCATATAGAGGGCCTTTCCTTTTAGAATTCCGTTATTCAGAATTAAGCTAAAAATTCTTTGTTATTGTGTTTTAATATTTCTTGGATGTGGACAGATCAATATTTCTAGCTTGTGCACACTACCTAAGGGCTGTGAATCATATTTGCTTTGAAAGAAATAGCACTTAAGGGCTGTCAGTCATGTCTGTTGTAAAAAACATAGAATTAAAAAAATTATTCTCCCTCCTCCTCACATCTAAATATAGCTAACTGGTTGGAATGTCTACTGAAGACAGCTAAGCTGCACTTAAAAAAATGGTGCAGTTACAATTGATCAGTGCAAAGAAAAGTCTCCAGATATTTTATCTAAGTATGTAAAATAGGTCATCTCTTCTACACTGAAAGTTAAATAAGATTATGAGCAAAGAACCTGTGTTTAGAAAATGGCCTGTGTTCTTAACTTTGCTTACACATCAATATTGCAATATTTTAGTTCTCTAACCCTTATATCCTGGTTGACAAAATGCTAGACAGGAGTATAATTTCTAATCTCAGTTTGGTCATTGCTTAGGCACATTACCTATCTACCCCCTCCCCGTGTGTGTGTGTGTGTGTGTGTGTGTGTGTGTGTGGTGACAGTATCACATGTGGTCCAGGATGACTTTACACTCTTGAGCCTCCTGTACTCACTCACAGGATTTTCTGACACGGGCAGCTTCTTAGTCATCTGTTTAAAACAATCAAATACCCCCTTAATTCCCTACTCATTTAATCTCTTCCTTCCCAAAGTTTGAGTCCCCTTCCATGCTACAGGTTAAAATCAAAAGATCGAGACCTATTTGCAGTCCTTGCATGTAGTGGGTGGCAGATTGCTTGACTGACATGTTTAGGGTCCCAGGTTCTACTGTTAAACCAAAGAATTAAGGACATACTTTCATTTGTGTTTGGTGTATCCCTGAAAAGCCAGAGTTAATATCAATACAGCTTGATATAGGTGGAAAAAAATTCCTCTCTTAATGGTGAAACTGACTTGCCTAATTAAAATCTGTTTACTGTTTTTGAAAGTAAATAAAAGCAAACTCATTACTCTCACAGCTCATCTACAAATAACCTAACAACTGTTTATCTAGCGACTACTTGCTTTCAGCTCATCCTTGTGTGCATATATTTGATCTTCTCCATGTATGAGCTTTCATTTACCCATCATATAATTTATATTTACGAAGTGATATTTGGATTCTTCTGGTACATTACTGCCAGGAGTGCCAATAAAGGAGCCACGCTGTGCCCTAATATTCCTGATTTTATTTGTATCAGTGTGTGCCAGGTTTGTATTAGCAGATGGAACAATGGACTGTACCATTAAATTAGCACACTTTTGCCGCATTGCCTGGCAGAAGCTCACACTTAATCCAAAAGGTTATTCAACCCTATCCACTATGATTACTCTATAAATATTTGTCCAAGCTCAGCAGCAGCCATTAGATCACTAATCACACACAGGTTTGCTGTAGTGAAGACCCTGAGTGTCAGCAATTTGAGAAATAGAGCTAATTAGTTTTGATTTAGGGACGGGAAGAGTTAGTGAGTAGAAGGTAAATTCATTCCCACAGTACAGTGGCTGTTTAGAGCACACATGAACGGGGACATTTATGACTGTTTGCGCAGGATTTTGAGGAGGAATGGAGAGACTGCCAGTTGAGACATGCAGACATACGTAATGGGGTATCACTGGCAGTCATTAGCAATGACGGGTGGAGGAGGATGGGTGGGGGTGGCCTTACACTTCCTTAATAGTGCTACTCTAAATGAATCCACATGTAAGTCAACAGCAAGTCCTTTGCTTCATTTTCTTCTCGTTCTTTACGTTTGTTTTCATGTTTCTTTGAAACAACTTTTCAGGTTCTTTCACCCCAGGCTGTCCTTGAACTGACTATGTAGCCAAGGATGAGCTGTGATTTATTGATTGTCAACTTAACAGGATCCAGAATCACCATTGGACAAGGCTCTGGACATTCTGGGAACAAGAATCTGGATTATCTAGATTAGGTTAATGGAGGAGGATGGTGCCAGTCTATTGGCATGAAAGGGAGAAGGTGTCTTGATCACCAGCACTCAACTGTCTACAAACTGACAGTGCAGTATGATCAGCTGTCTTCTCTCTCAGGCTCCTGGCATCATGTCATGTCACTTTGGGCTGTCTTGTCAGGCTCCTGATGTCATGTCCTGTCACTTCCTTGCCATGATGGTCTGTACACTCAAACTCTGAGCCAAAGAAATGAAATGTTTCTTTACACTGTTTTTTTCAAGGCAGCTGATCACAAAGATAAGAAAAGAATATAATGACATACAACTTTATAAAAAGTGCAAATTTGCACAACATCCTTGCTCAATTCTTAAGGGCCAATGTCTTTCAGTAGAATGCTGGTTAGTCTGATTCAGGAAGGGGCAAAATTAATATTGACTGAACCCGAAATTGTGCCAAACACTGCATCACCCTTTATCAATATGCTCTCATTTAATTTAATACTCACAACAGTATCATTTGGTAAGGATTTTTAAGTCCATCTTAAATGTGAGATCTAACAGATGACCTCAGTAGGCTCAGTACTTAAGAGCACTTGTTATTAAGTACACTTGATGTTCTTGCAGAGGATTTGGGTTTGATTCCTGGCATCTACTTAGCGGCTCAAGATGGTCTGTAATTCCTGTCCCAGATAATCTGATGCCCTCTTCTGGCCTCTGTAGGCCATGCACACCCCTGGTGCATATACATACAAGCAGCCAAAATATTCACACACATAAAATAAAATAAATCTAAAAGGATAAAATGACCTCAGTGAGACCAGTTGTACTGGCTGGTTGTGGGTGGTGCCATTGTGGGACTGATGGACCTATGTTCTACAGGAAGTTAGACCAAGCAAGCCATAAGGAGCAAGCCAGGCAGCAGCAATCCTCCATGGCCTCTGCTTCAGCTTTGCCTCTAAATTCCTGCCCCATTTGAATTCCCGTCCTGACTTCCTTCAGTGATGAACAGCAATGTGGAAACGTAGGCTGAGTAAACACTTTCCTCCACAACTTGCTTTTTGGTCATGGTGTTTTGTCATAGCAATAAAAACCCAAAGACATCAGTTTACCCCACTCCCTTAGGAACCAGGTTTTTCCACTCATACTTGAAACCTTTGATAAATTGTTTACTTTCTCTGGTTCACGCTTCTTTTTTTGTGAAGTAAGAAGAGATGACATGAAAAATTTTCTGGTTATATAATTGTATGTATGTATGTATGTATGTATGTATGTATGTATGTATGTATATAATTTCTCCCCTACTGGGAATTAAGTCTATGGCCTCACACATGACTAGATGGATCAAGATTTCCAATAGACACTGCTTTGGGAACTACCAGATTAGACAATCTGCATAATTCATATACCTTTAAAAAATCTATGATTCTTGGTTGATGTGAAGCAGGAGAGAGTTACACTCAGATCAATCTCAGTGCAGGTAGCTAGCCTGATGCTTATCAAAGGACCAACTGATTTTCAGGAAGATCTGAGATAGTACTAAAGATGTTTTCTTGTGTTCCTAGGTGCAAGGAAAAGCTTGCCTGACTTTTCTGCAGGATGAATGACTACTTAGTTGATGGCTTTGTGATGGTTCCATCTATTGATTAACAAATAGAGATGAAGATGGCTGTTATCCGAAATATTAAAACTAGAAATGTAGCTGTGAACTTCATGGGCACCTATTATCTACACTCTAACCGATCATGAATTTCTGCAGCCACCACCCACGACTGCATCAAGGAAGTCCTCTGATGAGGTCTGAGGGATTCACTAATCTGTATATACAAAGACAGAATTTAGAGGAGAGTTGGGTACTATGTCAACATGGCAACATAATAGTAGCAGATTCACTTCCGTTATCAGTAAAGTCCCCGGTCACAGAGTTTTGGTTAGAATCACAATATCAGGTATGTGTTTCCTTCTGCAGAAAAGGCTTTAAACGTGGTCAGAAGATAATTGGACACCCCACCAATATTCTTGCCACTATTGCACCTAGAGTGCACGCTGCCATTTTTGTCATTATTGTAGTTCACAATGTTCACAGGTGAATAGAGTGTTGATTTCTTTTCCTACCCAGGAGCCTATAAAAACTAACCATCAGGGAAGAAACTTCGAGGTCAGTAACATCTTGATTTCACCATGTTCTATAGCCAAAATATATGGTGTCTTCATCAGACCCTGCTGTGGTAGGCAACCAAGAGCAATAGCAATAGTGTGTATTGTTTGGGACTCTCTGGGTCACCTCTGACCAACAGCTCAAGGGAAATATCTTATACTCGCATTGTGCTTTTTATTTGGCAGCCTATGGTTTCTGGGATGAGCCTAACCAGCAGTGCAATGTAATTATAATTAACCTCTTTTTATAGAAATATATATACACTATATATGTATACACTATATATACACTATATATATATATCAGAAAAATCACAGGGGAATACATATATATATATATAATGTATGTTGTAGTGTTTTCCCATTCACCAATAATTTCATTAATTTTAGCCTCCCTTTTCTTTTGATTAAGTTAGCTAAGGGTCTGCCAATCTTGCTCATCTTTTCAAAGAACCAATTCATTGATTCTTTGTACTTCTTTGCTGTATTTTTTCCTATTTTGTTAATGACACACACATATAGTTCTTACCATCTACAGTTTTTTTGGGGGGGGTGTTCTTCTTTTATAAAACACTTGAAATGAATCATTATTTATTTGCAGTCTTTCTGATTTTTAAATGCAGGCATTGATTTCTATAAGTTTTCTTCATAAGGTTGCTTTCGATGCATCCTTGAGGTGTGGGTATGTTGTGTGTTCATTTTTATTTATTCCCAGGAATGTTTTTAATGCCATCTTTATTTCTTCTCTGACCCTCTTGTCATTCACTAGCATTCTGTTTAATCTACACAAATTTGTTTAACTTCTATAGGTTCTCTTGCTATTAATTTCTAGCTTTATTCTATTCCGGTCAGATAGGATAAATAGATTATTTTAGGTTTTCTGTATTTGTTGAGATTTGCTTTATATTCCAATATTTGACCCATTTTGGAGAAACTTCTAAAAGATATGCTTAATAGATCATGTATTCTGTGCTGTTTAGGTGGAATAATAGGTTCATTTGATGCCATTTAATTCCCATGTTTCTCTGTTTATTTGGGGGCTGATGACCTATTGGAGAAAGTGGGGGTTTGTGATCACCCACTATTACTTAGTTGGGATTAATCTGTGGCTTAAAGTCTAGTAGTATATATATTTTTTGTTTTGTTTTATTTTTGTTTCTAGTGATATTGGGTATGTCAGAGTATTTTGATATTTATGTGTTCAGGATTGTAATATATTCTTGCTAATTGTTCTATTAACCAGAACGAAGTGTCTTCCTTTAAATGTTTTCTGTTGAATTTTGGTTTAAAGTCTGTTTGGTCAGGTATTAGGGTAGTGACATCAGTTTGTTTCCTGGTCCCATTTGCTTGACATTTCCTTTTCCACCCTTTCACTTTAAGATGGTGCTTGTCCTGAAATTAAGATGTGTTGTTCAGTGATAACAAGAGCTAGAGCTTATTTCTTAACCTAATCAACTAAGATGTATCTTTTTATTGGAGAGTTAATGCCACTAATATTTAAAGTCATATTGAAAGGTTTATGTTGCTTACTGTCATTTTGTTGTTCTTTTGTTGTTTTTTTTTTATTCTTAGTCTCATTTTGTATCTTAGTAATCTCATCTCCATTTGCTTACTTTCTGTAGTATCTTGGCTGTATTCATCCTTTTTACAGTTCAAGTATTGCCTCCACTATTCTCTAGCCATGACTTCTTTAGCCTGTCTATAACATAGGAACTTTTTCTCCTTCAACTTTCCAGATGGATTTACTAGGTATAACAGTCCGGGTGGGCCTCTGTAGGCTGTTAGGACTTTGAAGTTCAAAGCAACTCCTGGAATTCCAAGTTCTCATCGCAAAGTCAGCTGTTGTTCTAATGGAGTTTTCTTTCCTTTGTGACATGTGAGTTTTTTCTTGAAATTTTAAATACCCTTTCTTTGTTCTGTGTATTTACTGTGACATGTCTATTTGATGTTTCATGTGTGTGACATATGAATGGGTTTTGTAATCTGTGACTCTATTGAATATCTAGTCTTTGCCATTGATCCAAGATTATTATTTTTCATATATGTCTGTAAGTTATCATTTGGTCTTTTCCACAAGCATCTGCAACTTTTTTCATGTATTTAATTTTTTTTTTACTTTTATTTGATTGAGCAGTTCAACTCGTCTATTTTGTCTTCAAGTGCTAATAGTCTGTCTTCTGCATGACCCAGAGAAAGACTTTTGACTGAGTTTCCAGGTGCATTACTGATTTTTTCATTCCCCTTTTCGTTTCACCTTAACTCTTCTTCCATATTTGTATCGATTCATTGAATTCACTTTTCCAATCCTGAATTTCTCCCTTATTTCGTTGAGTGGCTTCTCTGTGTTCTCTGTGAACTTCAGTATGGGTTTTTTTTCCCTTCGTTTCCTTTAAGTTCATTCAGGTTTTTGTGACTTCTTTAGACTCCCTCAATTTTTGATCATTTTAAATATTGTTATTCTAAATTATGAGTCCTGTGGTTCACTAAGGTAATTCTCACTGCAGAACATTTCTACAGCATTAGTGGTCTCTGGAAGTTGCAGAGTGCCTTGGTTGTTTATGTTATTTGTGTTTTGTGATGGAATCTGGGCCAGTGGAGTTATATCATTGTTTGTGTGTCTGATGTGGGTGTTTCTAGCTCACATGTACTGACTGGGAGTCTTATTCAGCTTTTTCTGTCCAAGTGTGGTTGATTGGAGGGCAGGTAGGAGAAGAATGTAACTTACAGTCTTTCAGATAATTGCTACTGAGTATTGATTGGAGAGGACAGGGTGATTCAAATTCAGTGGCGACTGCTATATTGCAGGGGTCCTAGGTAGCGGTGAGTTTTCTTGAGTCAGGTCCATCGAAGGTCCCTGGTACACTGCCCCGCTGGGTCTGGGTGTGAAAGGGCAGTGCTGTGAAGGCAAAGGACCAGAATGAGCCACCAAGAAAGCAAGCAACTGCCTACTCTGTTTCTTTCTTTCTTTTTTTTTTTTAAGGCTACATGACATTACAAGTTATTTAATCTCTGTTCTTCAGTTTCTTAGGCTATGAGTAGAGGATATACTTGTTTCAAAGTGTTATTTTGAGGACCAAAACATCATAAGAGAAAACCTGTGGAAAAAATGGATATACTTTAACATTTTCAAGGTACTTGGAGAATAGAAATTATTAAAACCTCTGTTCCCAAGTGAGCCATCTTTGTCAGTACTTAAGAGAAAAGAGACGTTTAATTTACACAAGTGTATGTCCCTTCCTATGAATGTTTGTGTTGTACTCTTAGGTTTGAAACTTGCTAGGAAATATGAGTATTTGATACATGAGGAAGATTTTTAATTGAGTATAAATGTATAGCTCCCTAAAAATCTTTCTTAACTGATTGTAAAGGTTTTGAAGAACAGGAGTCAAATCAGGAGTTTTCAATATGTGGTTGATTATTCTCTGCTGTCCACAAGAACTCTTAATAGCGCTTAATAATCTCACTGCCTGTCACCCCTTTCTAGCATGGAAGAGGAGGACATTCCTCAGTTATTCTTGAAAATCTGCACCCTTGCTACAATGTTTCTTTTTCTAGAAAGGAACAGGCTTTCATTTCCAGGGCTGTCAAATGAGGAGCTTCCCTGGCACACACAAACTCACTCCATTATTGCGCATCACAGAGCTCATGCCTGGAGCTTGAAAAGAGAGATCTTTGGTGTAAGCATTTGCCTGTGTGACAGCTCTGTTTTAAATTTTGAAACTTGTGGTACTGTAAAGTGCCTGCCTGACAATGGTGTACCAGAACTTAGTTGTGCAAAATAATTACTGTTCACGGTTCCTCAGCTGAAGTCAATAACTCCCTGCAAAACACAACATAATGCACAGATCTAAAGTTACTAAATCAAAACTGAGAAAACAGAGGAAGTTTAAACAAGTTTGGCAGAGGAAAAAATGGGCTCTATGAGATTTACCAAGTGATTTCTCTTTACGTGTGGACAGCTCTAATCGAAGAGAAGCTTTCTGATAGAAAAGACGGTCATTTCTATTAGTACATTCTGGTAATAAGACAGTAATCTTATGTGCTGTCAAAGAAACAGGCTATTACACAGACAGTAAAAGCTGTGTACTGGCTCTTTTCCAAATGCGAAATTTTCTGTGAATTCAATACTTGAAAGTCACCAGTACATCACTGAAGGGCATGGTTAAATAATTACATATATTTTACTTTATATATATTATTATTAGTCAGAATTCTCTAGAGTCACAGAACTTGTGGAATGAATCTCTCTCTCTCTCTCTCTCTCTCTCTATTTATCTATATGGAATTTATTGGAATGACTGCAGGCTTCAAAGTCCAACTAATCCAACAATGGCCAGCTGTGAACGGAAATTCCAAGAATCTAGTAGTACTCAGTCCCATGAGACAGGGTGTTTCAGCTGGTCTACTGTACAAGCTGAAATTCTGAAGAAGCAGGTTGCAGTGAATGTTGGCAAAGTGAGAATAGGCAGGTGAAGAACAAGCAACCCCTTCCTTCTCTCATTGTCCATGTATGGGCCTCCCTCAGAACGTATGGCCCAGATCACAGCTGTGCCACAAGGGCTGAAATAAAGGCCTGTGTTGACCTGGATCAAAAGCCTGTGTCCTCCAGCCTCAAGATCAGGATCAAAGGCATGTTGTCTTCCTTCCTCGAGATCTGAATCACACAGGGCTCACCATTTCTGGATTGTAGTTCATTCCCAATATCGTCAAGTTGACAACTGAGACTAGCCATCACACACACACACACACACACACATTCTAAGTGTAAACTTCATATACACTAAAATTTATACATTTATTTTTGGTGACTGGAATGGCAGGCTGCCTTCTCATGATCCTTAATAAGATTAAGGATCATGGCCTCAGACTTGCCTGTCTCTAGAAGCACAAAGTGCTGCAACCTCTAACTCCACACACCTACGGGGATTTATAATATAGGCAGACAAAGAGATTCTTTATTCCTAGTCATTTACATCCTCATTCTAATAGAATCAGCCACTTTCTCATTTCTATTATTGTAAATTAGCTTTCTTTTAAAAAACATCTTTCACCTAAATGAAGCCATATGCTTTTGTTCTTGGTCTTCTTTTGTTTAGCATAATAATGAGCTTGAATCATGCCATCATGTGATCAGTAGCTTACTGCTTTTTCTTATAATGTAGTCGGTAGAACCTTGTATGAATATACCATAATTAATTTTTCCACTCTTCTGCTCATGGATGTTTTGATTGTTCTTGGATGTCTTTGTGGGCATTCTTACTTCTCTTGGGTTAATATCTAGAAATAGTCTTGCTGGGATATCAGTTTGTTTAGATTTATGAGAAACATTGAGACAGTTTTTCTAGTTTCATGGTATAGGACTTCAATATTCTCTACCATGTTGTATTTGATTGTGTCTGTCTTTCTACTTCTTCCCCTTTAATACACATAGAATTAGGCTTTAGATAGTATGCACAATTAGAAAGAGTAGAGATGAACACGAACTCTGAGAAAAGTGTTTTTCTCAAGCAGTTGGCCATAACAAACAGGAGACAGAGAAGTGGAAAAAGCAGAGGTGCATGACTAGAGAATGACAACCCTTCTGCAACACAACACACACACACATGCACATACACGCGCGCACACACACACACACGCACACACATGTGCACAATATTGTTTCTCTTAGTCTTGTTTAATCAGACTAGGCCAGACAGAATCAGTTAGAATTATTATTTTTTATTTTTTTAAAATTATTTTTATTTTTATAGTAATTACAGTTTATTTACTTGGTATCCCAGCTGTAGCCCCCTCCTTCATTCCCTTCCCAATCCTACCCTCCCTCTCTCATCTCCTCCCTGCCCCTCTCTACAGCCACTGATAGGGGAGGTTCTCCTCCATTTCCATCTGACCCTAGTTTGTCAGGTCTCACCAGGACTGGCTCCAATGTTCTCCTCTGTGGCCTAGCAGGGCTGCTCCTCCCACGGGGGGTGGGGGTGGGGGTCAAAGAGCTAGCCATTGAGTTCATGTCAGAGACAGTTCCTGTTCCCCTTACTAGGGTACCCACTTGGATACTGAGCTGCCACGGGCTACATCCAAGCAGGGGTTCTAGGTTATAACCATGCATGGTCCTTGGTTGGAGAATCAGTCTCAGACAAGACCCCTGTGCCCAGATATATTTGGTCCTTGTGGTGCTCCTGTCCTCTCCAGGTCATACTAACTCTCCCTTCTTTCATATGATTCCCTGCTCTCTGCCCAAAGTTTGTTTATGAGTCTCAGCCTCTGCTTTGATACACTGCTGGGTAGAGTGTCTCAGAGGCCCTCATCTGCTCTGATACACTGCTGGGTAGAGTGTCTCAGAGGCGCTCTGGAATATTCTTGCATTCTGGAAAAGACTGAGAATAGACTTGGTCAACAACTTGGAACCAGATTTCTGACTTTGGCTTCTGCAGTGAGTTATACTGACACTTCCAAATCTTCAAGCCAGATCAACATTCTTAGCTTTGTACCCCCAAACTATGGCAGCTGGCAAGGCAGCCTGCTAATGCTCATGTTACTGTCAGGCAGGTCTGTCTCTTTAGACACACCTATAGAAATGTTCGAGAGAATAAGTCAAAGTGATGAATTTTGATTTTTATATTTCTGGTTACTAATGACACGAAACTTTTTAATACACATTTTAGCCAGCTATATATTTTCTTTGTGAAGCTTTTGTTCAAATAGCTTGTCAATTTTCTGTTTAAATAGCACATATTTTTATATTAATAAGTGTCATATGCATTATTTTGTGTGCACTTTTAATCAAATGCATTGAAAATATTTCCTGTGGCTACTCCTCTTCTGATGAATAGTTTGTAATTTTCATAAAGCCTAATGATCACATTTTGCCTATGCAAATGTGCATGCAATGTTGTCTATGCAACATTATGAAGTTATTCATGTTTTTTTTCCTAAAGGAAGCTTTATAGTATTATGATCCATTTTGATTAAATTTTTGTTTGTGGTATTTGTTTTTCATATGGCTATTTCATTTTTACCATTTCTCCACTTTGTTCAGAGTTTTCTTTTCCCTATTAAACTGTCTTGATGTATCTGTTGAAAATCAATTGCCCAAATGATTGTGGTTCAATGTCTTGAATCTAGTCTGTTCCTCTGACTCATCTATCCATCTGCATGTTCTTCCATGCTCTTTTTACTGCTTTCAATTAGTTCTGTCCTTCTCTTGGTGGATTCTTTTTCCTTTTTGTGGGTCTTAGAAGCTAGACTGAATATCAGTATTCAGACATTAAAAAGTAAAAGAACAACCCTCCCCACCCCAACAGCCTTACATGGCTCCTGGCAAAATTGAGCAGTCTAACACACATTTTTAAAGTGTATTATAAGCTGAGGGGCATTCCTCACTGGTTGGACATCTACCTAGCATGCACAAGGCCCTGGATTTGATCTTCAGTACTGCCCCTAGTGATATGTTATAATTCTATAGCAACATTTGCACATTAAGAATGTTGCGTATATTTATCTCAAATGTTGCTTCCCTAAAGATTAAGACATGTTCTCATGCTAGTTTATTCAATTCTTTAAATGGAGTTTCTTAGATAGAGGGGTAAAAGTTGGGGAGAATTGTATTGATTTAAGGGAAACAGAAATCTAAGGCAACGGAAAGGGTGACAGACACCCACTTTCCACCCATTTTCAGAAGCCCAGTCTACCACCACTGGCAAGCCTTTCTCCTGTTTCCTTGTGATGTTCTAGAAGCCTAAGCTTTGTCCTGGATATTTCTGGTTCCATTTTTTTAAACTAGGTCTTTGTTTTCTTCATCACAGCAGCTATGCTCTGCAGAATGATCTTTGCTCTTTCCACCTCCAAATCAATGACATTTTGAACTGTTTTAATATTTACTACAGGACTACTTGTCTTAAAGTTTGGATGGAGCATTTCTGAAAGATTTTATCTTAGGGTTAAAATGGTAACAAAGAGAAAGGTTGGAAATCAGAACACTGCTTTTCAGTCAGATTAAGACAAGCTAAAGAATAATACTCCTCTCAGTCATGTAGGAGCACAGCAGGGATGCAAGAGGCTATAGAAGCTGTGCTTGCTCTTTACAAGGGCCCGCAAAACAGCTAAATGCAGAATAAAAGCCTGGCGTCACTGCTTTATTTTTATTTTTTGTGCCCAGCCTCTTTTTTAAAATTTTCTTTAATATTAATTATAGTTTATTCACTTTGTATCCCAGCTGTAACCCTCTCCCTCATTCCCTTCCAATCCCACCCTCCCTTCTTCATCTCCTCCCATGCCCCTCTCCAAGTCCACTGATAGGGGAGGTCCTCCTCCCCTTCCATCTGATCCTTGCTTATCAGGTGTCATCAGGACTGGCTGCATTGTTTTTCTCTCTGGCCTGGTAAGGCTGCTCCCCCATCAGGGGGAGGTGCTCAAAGAGCCAGCCACTGAGTTCATGTCAGAGACAGTCCCTGCTTCCCTTACTAGAGAACCCACTTGGACACTGAGCTGCCATGTTGCCCAGCCTCATTTTGGGTTACCAGCTTCTCTTGGAAGGTCAGCATGTTATTCTCTCAAATAGTAGCTGCCTAGCCCATCTCTTCCTCTTAGAGGCTGGGAGGCTCTCTAAGACAGTGCACCAAATCTGCAGTTACCTGGGTCCAGGTAAAAACGACCCTCTCTCTATAGGATGCTATCCATGAGAGTCAACCTGTATCCTGGAGCAGAAGTGATCACCTCCTGAGAACTACTTGGTCCCCAAAAGTGATAAGAAAAATGTCTCCTGATCACCTTGAGTCCACACATTGACCAGGCCTGCTAAAGTTACACATACCTCCCCCCTACCCCATTTCTTTCTCCATCTACAGTTCATGGACATGAATGTGGGGTTCCCAGACCACTTCATCTGCTCGTCTTCTCAGTGTGGCCTCACTGAATAAATCTCTAAGCTCTTCACCATTACTATTTTTTTTTAACTGGCCTGCTGGGACCTTTGGGCAAAGCCCTGTTTTTTAACCTGACTGTAGTTACAAAAAGTTGAGTAGAGAGCACCCATTCTTTCATGACTCCTTTTTCCTGTTACACTTCTATTTCAAGCTCAGTTATTTCCACTAAGTTAGGATTTTTTATTCCAAAGTTCAATGGCAACTGAAATTTTTGGTCTTTGCTCTGGTATAAACCTCCTTTAGCTTTAAATATTATCAAACCAAGTACCTTGTATTCACTTAATAAATGTTTGCCAAATTAAATCTAATCACAATCAAATGCTATTATACCAAAGACAGCAACAGGTATATGTATAGCCTTTCTGATATATTAACACATACAATTATGTGACAGCCAATGGTTACTTTAAGGCATTTTATCACAAACCCCGAATTTATTGATTAATTAGCTGTTAGTTTGGACATATTCTATTAGCTAGTTATTTGAATCAGGCAGTTTTTATAAAAGCATACTATTACCACACCACTGGGTTTCTGAAGCTGAAATTACATAAGTAATAAGTCTCCCGTACCATTCTTTGAAATATTTATTTATTTGTTTGTTTATTATGTATAAAGTGTTCTGCCTGCAGGTCAGAAGAGGGCATGAGAGCTCATTATAGATGATTGTGAGCCGCCACATCGTTACTGGGACTTGAACTCAGGACCTCTGAAAGAGTACCCAGTGGTCTTAACCTCTGAGCCATCTCTAGCCCCACCTTCTCTGTAATCTTCTGTTCAGGATTTGTGCTGTCTTCCGTGGCATAAATGCAGAGCTCTTTAAGTCCTCCAAATAGCAAACTTTCTGAAAAGAACGCAAAATGGCTGCATCTGTCACCAAGCTCTGTTCCATTGCAATCAGTGTTCTAGTCCAGACCCAGAGACCGGTTTCAAATGAAATGAAAAGTGCAAGAAACAGTCTTTTCAGGTGTCATGCCTCTGAGGAAGCCATCTCAGGACTGACCAACTTCTGTTTCAGACAACAAGCTGCTTCTTAATTACTTTTTGTTTTTGAAAAGGAGGGTAGAACATAGAATTGTCTATTAAAATTGTTAAAAATCAAAGGGAAAGTGGGCCACGATGGTACAAATCCCAGCACTTGCAGGCTGAGCCAGGAATGGTCACAAGTAGAATCCAGCCGAGTGTATACAGCAAGTTCCAGACAGGGCTAGGAAGCTAAATTTCCTCCAAAACAAACATACAAAACAAAACCGAAGAGGCAGACGGGTAAATAAAAACGTGAAACTTAAGTGGCACATTCTGAAGGAGGAGGAAGAGGGAGAGAGAGAAGAGGAAGAAGAGGAAAGAAGAAAGGTTGCTTCTCAGAGCAGTGTGGGGTACAGGTGGTAAATACCCGTGAGTGAAATGACACAGACAGGAACACATCACTTAGACGTGTGAGGGAAACCCTCAGAACTGGTTCTTGGCGGTTATTGTGGAGCTGTGTGCAATAGGCTTTGATGTTGCTCTAAGGACCCTGCCTTCTTGCGACACTTTTCTAAAAGTCGCTGTGGAAAACAGCCATTAATTGCCTAACATTCTCAGAATTTCTGGTTCCACTTTCACCCTGAAGATGGGACAGCAATGGAGCCCTTCTCCTGAGACTTAAATTTTCTAAAAGTGCGTGCATGCCTGTGTGTTTATTTGTTTGCTTTTTAAAGTTTTCTAAATTCAACACTAAGGTCTTGTGTTTCCAGGGACGTAAGAGTAAACAGCTTTTCTTGCCCTCCTGCTCCCAAGCCTGAACAGAAGAGGTCCTTGGCAGAGAACGATTCCCCACCCTCAACCAGAACCGAATCTGCGCTTCTACCGGGTGGGCTGTGGCTGCAGTGACCAAGGACAGGGCAAGGCGCGCTCAGGGGGCGGGGCTTGGCGCGCTCAGGGGCGGGGCTTGGCCAGCTCAAGGGACCGGATAATTAGAAAATTAGAAGAGGGTGGTGCCGGCCCGGGCCCTCTAGGTGAAAAGTCCCCGAGGCGTTCTGGCTCGGCAGGACAGCTTGTGGTTCTTCTCCCGGGACTCAGGTGGGTGCAGAGCGGGGGTGCTGCGCAGCCTCCCGTGCTGCTAGGAGGGGTGGTGGGTGCAAGGGGCCGGAGGGTGGCAGGAGAAGTTGCTGTGCCGGTC
The DNA here is from genome assembly GCA_028658305.1 of Pachyuromys duprasi. Taxonomy (NCBI): domain Eukaryota; kingdom Metazoa; phylum Chordata; class Mammalia; order Rodentia; family Muridae; genus Pachyuromys; species Pachyuromys duprasi. The sequence goes on along the minus strand of CM053761.1, from coordinate 10,044,642 downwards.
TGAAAAGCCTTTGTTCCCTTTAGCTGCTTAAGTGTCGCTTTTTGTCGCCTGCTCTAAAAGAGAATTGTGCTTGTCTGTTAGTGCATTACGTGTTTTTTTTTCTCTCAAACTCCAAGAAGAAACTTGGGGGTGTTTCTTTTCATGTTTAAGAGATAGTTTTCTTCTTATTTTCAAGCCCAAGTACCATTCCCTCTGAAAGGGTCCCTCGGTGTTCCTGGGACACCGATCACGTGTATTCTTTTCTTCCTGCCTTTTCTCCAAGTGCTTGCCAGCAGATGTGAACTAAGTTTTGTAAGAGAAGATCCCAGCTGAAGGTCGGGAAGCCTGGTGCTCAGGACCCAGGCTGCAGCCTTTTGCTTTCCGGGAAGCACTTCATCAGGGAGTTTGGGCAGTATTGCTTGTGTTGTCCTTGGAAATTCCCGAGCGAGAGGACTGTGGTGTGCTCACAATATTTGAGTATTTTAAAAAATGACAAGTTTGGTCCCAAACTGGGTATTACTCTATGACGAACAAGTATTTTTAGGAAGTCATTGGGGGGCGGGGCTTTGTTAATCCCGGAAGCTTGAAAGGAAAGTCAGCGTGGTCTTCACAGAACACCTCACTCCCTAGGGACTCCAAAGAACATCTGGTTCCCCACAGATATCCCGACCCTTTATCCCTCTGCATATCTACTTCATTACTTATTCCCCCAACCGACCTCTTTCCCCAACCTACTCCTCCCTCTTGTCCGCTCCCAAACCTAATCCTGTATCCACCCTCTTTCATTGTCATCCCTTCCATCCGACCCTCCCCTATCAGCCACCATTACTTGGGCTTCTAAATTTTCCTTCAATGCGGCCTCTCAGAAAGCTGAGGCGTCGGCCTCCTCAGTCCCTTGGAGGAACTCTAGAGCTGACAGGCAACCGGCTCAGTCCTCCTTTCTCTTATCTCCCTATACGTGTTTGCTGCTTTCAGTAGGTTCAAAACTGAAGAGTCATGCCCTTGTGGCTGTGTGCCCAGATTTTTCCGTGTTTCAAAATCCTGATACAGGTTAAACAGTTTTGAAAAGAAAGGAACTTTGCTCTTCTTGATCAAGTGCCCACGAAGGGAAAGGGGAATGCTTTCTCAATCGGACATGGCATCTTGACTGTGAGATACTGAACCAGGGTGAATAATGGCGAAGGGAGTTACAGAAAAAGTTCCCAGGAGACCACAGTGCTTCGCACTTCCTAGCCTGGGTAGTGGAGAGTCCGGGAGAGTTGAGGAAAACACTCATCTGAGATTCTCCATTCTCCAACCTGCCACTTCTGGCCGCATGACTACCCTACCAGAGGTCACTTTCTTAAAAACAGAAAAATCTTTGCTGTGTCAGTCTTTCATCCCAAGCTGTTTCCAGTCAACTGGCTGTCGTCCCTTTGCTTTCTCCTGATAGGAATCCTGGGTTGAGGAAGAGAACCTTATGTAGTGGTAGCAGTCCCTGGAGAGGGCCTGGGGCTCAGAGGTGCATAGCTAAAACACGCTGGAAAGCAGAATCCCACAGTCTTAGGCTCTTCGTTTAAAGGTTCAGCCATCAGTATCCCAAGGCATGACAACTGGCAGCTTTTGTTATCTTCAGCTGCTGGCAGTGGTGAGGCAGTAAACAGAGCAAGCAGCAGTCTGTAGGGTTGCATCTTCTACAGGCCTCAAGCTCTGGTCCTCTTAGCCCCACAGTGACAGGTGTTCAACTTTCAGGTCTAGGGGAACAGAATCCTCAACCTTGACCTGGGCTGGTGTTCTAGCTCTTGGGGGTTGGGGTAGTAGATACTTAGCAGATCCTGACAAGCCTTTCTGGGATTGAGGTTCAGCGTTTCTGCCTTCGGCCCTTGTCATTATCACCTCTGCTCTACATCCTTTCTGCCCCAGCTGCCTCTAGAACTCTTCCCCTGCTCACTCATAACGTTGTTCCTCTGCCTTGGCACTCTGTGGCCTTCCTCCGCTTGTCACGCAGGCCTGCTGTGCTGATGATAAACAGCACAGGAATCAGGGAGCTGGATGTGTTGATGCAGGCTTGTAATCCCAATGCTTGGGTGGCTGAGGTAGGTGTGTAGTGAGTTTGAGGCTAATCTGGGCTACATTGTGAGACTCCAAAGACCACACACACACTGTAGACAGTAAAAGGCTACTCAAGAGAGGGCTTTTGATGCTGTCATACCAGAAAGTTGCATAGGAAGGTGCTTCTATGTTGGTTTACAAAGAAATCTAGAAAGGGAATGCTGGCAGGGATCATGGCAGACATCAAGTAAATGAAGGCCTGTGTTTGCTCCCATTGTAGCATAGTCCCTCATGCAAATGAGAAGCTGCTTTTGCAGTCCATATGCAAACGTAGGACTGTGCTCACCAGCAAAGTTCCTATGCTCCCCCCGCCCCGAAACTGCTCTCCTCTCATCAGTGGAAAGGGTTTTGGAGTTTTCAGAATTGTGATGACCAAGCATCTGGTTCAGTCGTGGCAGGACAAGGCTTTCAAGAGCCAGAGATGTGCATTGGTAGCAAGCAGCTGTGGTGCTGAGATGCTTACTTGAGGTGTCCATACAATATGTAGATTCAGGAGCTGGCATGTCAGTTTTCCATCTTCGTGGTTCACTGAAGGTCCTGTGCTACATGAAGCCAGGGAAGCATCCAGCAGCTGCCATTAGGGAGTCAAATTACTCTGCCCACCAACATACCTGCTAACATACAAGAAAACAAATATAAGGAGTGCTTACAGTCGGGACTTAATAAGATTAATAGTGACGTTAATAGTGTTCAGCCGTGTTTCAGTATGCTTAACACTGTAACAGTACTAGACAGAGAGCTGGGTCCCTCACCTGTCTTAACGGGAGGTCTGGTATATGAAACCTTAAATTATGTCCTTAGTGAGTAGAACAGTGCTAAAGCAGGAGCATCTCTACCAAGCACTCACATGGCTCTGGCAAGATGCTGGTGATCATTAGAGCACTTTGAAGTCAGTCAGTGCATAAAAGAATCCTCTGGAGTAGGATCTACCAGGAACATTTTTAGGGTGTGGTGGTGCACATCTATAATCCCCACACTTCAGAGATGAAGGCATGAGGATCATGAGTTCAGGGCCAGTGAGGGCTACTGTAGGAAATCTTGTTTTACAGGTATGGTAATTCAGTTAATTTGTAGCTAGTAAGTGTTCTGTTGGAATCTGCCTGGACTCCAGGCTACTTGCAGAGTGTGTGAACCCAGCCTCCCTGTTCTCTCAGGTCCTAGCTGTCTCCATGCCACAGGACTGGGCATGATGCCAGTCAAGATAAGGATAGTGAAGCAGATGGATGACTACAGTAAAATCCGTCCTTGTAATTATGTATCTTGTGTACTTTCGGATCAGCTATCCAGATTTTCATTCCCGTTCTTCTTACAATGTTTCTACCTCATTTTGAGAAGACTCAAATGACCTAATACTTTACCTATTTTTTTTATTTGTTTGTTTGTTTATTTATCACAGTGACCCTCCTTGGCACCTCCCTCAACAGCAAGCTTTCATGAAGTTTGCTTTCATCATTGCAGAGCCTTGCCATGACTCTGGCTTCAATTAGGGATAGCAGTCTCCAGACCAAAGAAAAAAGACCCAGAGTCATATTGCCTTCCTTCATGTCATCAATATTTCCTAGTTCTTAATGTTCTTACCATTACTCTTCATCACTTGGTTCCCCTATGTGGGGAAGTGGAGATGTCTGAGAGAGGAGGTCCGTGGTCCCATGGTGTAGAATAGCAGGGATTTGGTGCTGGCCAAACTCCCGGAATCACAGGCCTGAGGAGTTCGCCCACATTCCTGGCAGCCTGGCAGCTTCGATGTTTACAGATGGAGAAAGCTCACCATTGCCCTTTCTTTCCAACTGCTGACATCTCTCTATTTCCCCACTAACTGTTCTGGAAGGTTCCTGATTTTTCTCTTCTTCACCATTGATTTCCGTCATCCTAAACAAAAAACAACCACCATTACCAAAACCTTTCTGAACTTTTGTTCCAGCACTAAGTAAGTTTTTGTTCTAGGAACAATCACGGGGCTTTTATTTTGAAGGTAATTAAATAGCAGAATTTTCTACTTGATAAACTTCCCTAGTTTTTTTTTTCTAAAGAATTAAAATCCTTGTATTTCTTTAGATCTCTGTTCAGAGACAAGGACTACAGGAATTCTTTATTAAGCTAATTAACTTTACAGGAGCTATGAAGGATAGGGCATTTCACCATGACTTTTATTCCCCCAATATCAGAGCAATGGCAGATATATTTAAAACTACTGAAAGTATTATCTTGCACCGAGATAACACGCTATGCTTTCAAGACTGTGAACTCATAGAAGTGGATCAATGTACTGTCACTCGTGGAATTTATAAACAACCTAGAGCGCAGTGAACCCTTTATTTCATGAATTTCATCCACCTGTACATAAAAATTATCAGAAAAAGAAACTGCATGTGTGTTGAACATGAATAGAAGTTTTCCTTCTCACTAATTTCTAAACAGTTCTGTGTAACTATTTGCCTGGTGGATATACAGGATCGGTTGTTATAAATAGTGATGAGATGTCTCCTAGCCTTGCCCCTCCCACCTCGGCTTTCTTATTCAGCCCAGGCCTTCCTGCCTATAGTGGGCTGGTCCCTCCCACATCAATCAACAGTTCCTTACAGACATGGCCACAGGCCAGTCTGGTTGTGAATCTTTTATTGAGACGCCCTCTTCCCAGTGAATTTAGGTTTTGTCAAGTCCATAGTAAAAAATACCTAGCAAAGATGATTTAAAGTATCGGAAGCTAAGTGGGAGGTATTGCATAGGCAATACCATAGAGGAGACTTGAGCATCCATGGAATTTGGTACCCTCAGGAAGATTCTGAAATCACAGAACCCCTGGGAGGACTGTGAAGTTTCTGCTAAACTACATGCAGGGAGCATATCTTTAATCTTAGGGAAACAACATTCAGAGTTTTCTTAGGAAGCTTCAGCTTCATTATCGGTAAAATAGCAAAGCATCTAACACACAGTATAACTAAGCAAGAGGGAAGTATGTAAGGGGTGAGAGATGTCTCTGCTTGGGTCAGCCATAAGTAGACATCAGTTTTTAGTTGAATCAGGTTTAAACAGGGTCAAGGTGTTGAAAGGCAAGTCTCCTCAAGGAATTAGCACAGTGTATTAGCATCTGGGGTGAGACATCAGAGACCTGGGCTTGTGTCTGTGACCCCACATTCCGTTTCTATGAAGTAGATTACAGTATCAAACTCACAAACTTTATCTAGAGTTTTTTCAGTAAAGTCCAAGGTAACGCTGGACTTTATAAAATTAAATGTTTGTGGGAATGTTTTCTTTTTTCTTTAGTAACATTTCCCATCAACCCACAGACAACTGTCTGACCAGCAACAAACAGAATGATAGATGTACCTTATAGACTATGGGTAAATGGACAAAATTTCTGGAGGCTAAGCTATATGGATGCAGGAAGGAATTTAAGGTCAGAAATGGACATTATGGAGAAGCCAAGAAAATTAAATGCTACCTAAGGTGAGTATGAGAGAAGACGCATGATATAGGAAATGGATAAAGGCGGGGTCAGAGGTCAGAGGGCACCAGATAGGATGAGGAGCTCAGATGTTAAGCCTTGCCCTAAATTCCTATCAATTTTGACTTGACTGTGTCTTTTCTCCTCTACCTCTAGGCTCCTTCAGTTTACCATTTACTATACTTGTTTCTTAACTATTTGTTTGTTTGTAGAGTGTGTGACTGCTGCCTGTGTTTGCACCCGCTTCTCGGTATGTCTGAATATGTTGGACAACGTTCAGGAGTTGATTCTCTCCTTTGACTATATTGGTTCTGGGGACTGACCTCAGGTTGTTAGGCTCAGCAGCAGGCACGCTTACATACTGAGGCATCTCGCCAGGCCCTCAGTTTCCTCTTGACAGATGGATGTGTGTGCAGAATATGAAATGACCCTATCTGCCCTGCAGAGCGGGTCCCCTTTCCCAGGCTCCTCTTTCCACATGCTCAAATTTCCTCACTGTGGGCTTATGGGTCTGGTACTGGAATGTTCACTGTCTTCTCTTCCTCCATTTGGGATGCTCTTATTGTGGTGACAGGGTATCATGAGGATTATTGAGCTGGGTTTTGTGGTACAATCTTGTATCTTCAGTACTTGGGAGACAGAGAGTAGAGGATCAAGAGTTCAAGGTTATTCTCTGTATATAACAAGTTAGAGGCCAGCGTAAGAGACTCTCCCCAGTGAAGAAATAAATAAAGAATAAAAGAGTAAAGTATGGGTGGTTTCCTGCCATAGTTAGTTACTATGATATGTTCATTTCCATTTTTTGCATTTAAATCTGATAGTAAATTAATGTTAGATACTATTAACATCCCCAGGTTTCTAGCTAGAGACCTGGCTAAGTTTTTAACCCAGGGCATATATCAGATTTCCAGCATTCCCAGTAACATGGCAGTCCTGCTGTGGGCAGAGAGTTATGCTGCTGCCGAGCCTTGTGTGACCACTGCACTGTTCATTGAACCCTTTGTTCTTCCTGGTATGCTGTGTTTTATTCCATCTTTGGGGCATTTTGGATGCTTTTATGCTGAAATAACCTTTACACTTTTTTATTTTTTACACTTACTGAGTATCTTCATCTTTAATGATATAGAACTAAGGAAATTATCATACTGTTTCTTCTGGAAATGTCCTTGCTTCTAATTAATGTATTAAATTATTTGAAACAAGATTTCACCCTGTAACCCAGGCTGACCTGAAACTTACTGTTTAGCCTGGGGTGGCCTTAAACTCAGAGCAATCCTTCTGCTTAGTCTCAAAACAGTTGTGACCGCGGGAGTGAATCACCGTGTCTTGCTTTTATTTTGAAAATTCATGAGGATGTAATCCTTTCCCTTGTAAACAGCCCATGATATGTTTTTTTTTTTTACCCCCTAAGAACAAGGTGTTTAGTGCTGTGACATCAGCACATTTAATGATCCCCAAGTTCCCTGTGGTGTTTCTGTCCCCCCCCCCTTCCTGTCAACAGCCATTTAGAGATCCAGACCAAGACTGAAAGTATGGCCGACCTCAAGCAGCTCATGGACAATGAGGTGTTGATGGCCTTTGCCTCCTACGCAACCATCATCCTCACCAAGATGATGCTCATGAGCTCTGCGACTGCATTCCAGAGGATCACCAACAAGGTGAGGGTCCAGAGGCAACACTCTCTGACTTGTAGGGGCTAGAATTCTGGAAAACAGCCTTGTTGTTTCTTCCATTTTATTACATGCTTATTAGTAAATAAGGCTCATTCAACAGCGGGTTGTGCTGTGCTATGCTGCAAAGAGAGTCTGAAATGGTCTGACCCAGGTTCCCATGACATGAGCCTGTTTTGCTTTCATGATAAACCCACGGACAGTGGCGTTGTTAGCAGTCTCAGAGGAAATGGAGCCTGATCTTAAGGGAAACTTAAATGGAGGGGTCAAGTGGCTGCTGTAGCCCATGGGTCCTCTGCCTCAGAGCATTGCAGGACGAGAGGCTTAGAGAACAGACGTGTATTCATCAACCCTGTGGTGTAGCAAGGCCGAGATCAAGGTTCCAGATTGGATGCCTAGTGCTGGACAGATTCCAGATCTGCTTGGGGCCATCTTCCCCTTGTGTACATACTGGTTGGAAGGAAAAGAGGGGAGTTTAGGATTGGCCTCGTTTCTTCCTATAAAGGCACTGATCCCATTCATGAGGGTCTCGTCCACATAACCGGATGACATCACAAAGGCCCCATCTTCCAACACCATCACACTGGGAATTAGCAGTCAGTGTATGCATTTTGTGATGACAGAAATATCAGTCAGCAGCAGTAGCTCACTCAGCATTGCAGAGCAACAAAGGATGGGGCTGACATGAGAACTCACCTTGGGAAAAAGGATGTAGTTCAGCCATAGGCTTTGGAGTCACAAGGCCCTCACATCTGTTTCCAGCACCCTCACCCCCAATTCAGACTGGTTTGATACCCCCCCTCGACAATTGTGGATATTTTTCATTAGGATTGCTTTATTTATTTGTTTTGATTCACAATTCACATGTTGGACATCAGTATAGCTCAGGCACTCACTTAGAGGACACCGTGAGGAAGAAGGCCTCACCTTAGGAGCCGACTCTGGTCCACGTCTTTGCTCAGTGCTTCTCCTTAACATTTCTACTTGTAATAAATACTCACACATTAAGAAAATATTATAATATTTATGAGGTTTTCCAAGCTAAAATTAAAACTATTTTTATAGTCTGTCTTTTTCTTCATTATAAATTATTAAACAGTGAAGCCTACTTAAGTATATCTTAAATGCATATTTCAAGTTTCAAGGGATGGGGAAATAATTTCAAACAGCATAATCATTATAGGAAGGAATCTATGAACAGATGCCCCCGAATACAACCTTGTGGCTCACTGGAATGCATTTCATCTGCTTACACTTTACGGTGTCAGTCAACATGAGGATTTATGCACTTACGAGAAACAGAGGACGTTTGCACATGCCCATGAAGTCCGAATACTGTCTACAGCCCTTACCACTTCCTGCTGCTGGCCTCTTCCTGCAGCCTGGGGAAGCAAAGGCCGAGAGAACGATCACTTGAGGGGAGTTGTGTCAACATCGCTGTGTAAAGGATGCCAGGGTGCCATGTTGATAGCTGTGGCTGAGAATTATGACTCTCTTCTGTTTTATGTCATCGTTAATTTATCAGTGTGTGTGTGCGCGTATGTGTGAGAGAGACAGAGAGAGGGTGTTTCCATGTGCACATTTGTGCGCAGGCGCTCTTCTGGGCGTCACTTTTCTTCTACTATGGGCTCTGGAACTTAAACTCAGATGTTTGGGCTTGTGCCGCAAGCTCCTTTACTCACTGAGCCATCTTACCACTCCTGTTTTCAGGATTTTTATCATTTAGCCTTTATTAAAGTTTTCATGTTAAGGATTCAGGTTTAAACTACACCTGCTCTCCCTCCTCTCTCTTCCCTCCTCCCCCCTCCTCTTGCCCGCCTCCTGTGTTTGGTCCATTACTCTACAGTTTCTTTCCATAAGGGCCAACCAGGAGGTTTGCGTTTCTTTTATTAAAAGTCAAATGACCTAGGGCTGGGGGTGTCACCTAGTCAATAAAGTGCTCGCAGTGCAAGCATGAGGGCCCGAGTGCGATCTTCAGTTTCCATATTAGAAATGCCAGTCATGGCGGTATGCAATTATAATCCCACCAATGAGGAGAGGGAGACTGGAGGATCCCTGAGGCTCGCTGGCAGCCAGCCTCGCCTACTCCAGGAAGCTCTGGGCTACTAAGAGGAGCTGTCTCAAAAACAAGGTTAACAGCATTTCCCAAATGAAATGAAACTTGAATATCTAAGGCCTCCACTTGTATACTTGTCCACGTGTATGTATTTGAACCTGCACTCACATGTGCACTCATACAAACATGCATACCCATATACACATGCCTAAATGCAAATTAGCAAACAGACGAACACACTACTGCTCTGTCACACTTCACAGTCTTTGGAATTAGGATGCTCCTTTTTGGTTTGTTTATGTAGTTATGTTGATACTGGTAGAACGTAAGGCCATCCAGCTACCTCCAGCATAAATGTTATTTATTTCCTCTTTCTTTTCTTTTTGTTTTTTTCTTCTTTCTTTTTTGTTGGTATTTGGAATAGGTTTTTGCCAACCCAGAAGACTGTGCTAGCTTTGCCAAGGGGGAGAATGCCAAGAAGTTAGTTCGGAGTGACGAAAAGGTGGAACGCGTGCGAAGGTAAACCAGTGTCTGCAAATGTCTGACTCAAGAGTTGTGGTCAAGGCGTCCAGTTAAGAGAGCAGGATCTCAGAGAAGAAAAGGAGAAGCCGGTCATTTCTTGTAGGATGTATAATGAACTACCGCAAGTTAGTCACATAGACCTCTCCATGTGGTGTGACAGTTACAGTTGCTTACCAATTATATCTGTATGTACTTTATTGGGGTTGGTGTCTGTGTTCTGTTTAGGGGTGCAGAAAAATAATAGTATGTGGGAGGTAAAACACAGGTGGTAGATTCTTGCAGCTTTGTCACTTTTCATGTAGATTGAGACTGTCAGTTCACACAAAAGGTCAAAGAACTAGGTGCTTCTGTAGAAGAATTAAAATATGAAAGTTGAAACTTTTCAGAGACATAGAAAGATCTCTCCCTTGTGACTTTTTAAATCTATTTCTCTCTCTCTCTCTTTGTCTCTACATCTCACTTGTAGCTTTTGTATTTAATATGCTGCAAACTCAATGGACACTAAATAGAGATAAGGCTGGTTCCATCCTCATAGATTGGCTGGACCATTAATATACTTATTTCTAAAGCACCTCAGACTGTAGATCTGAAAACATTTTCTTAATCTGTGTCATAAAGTCATATGATGTGCTAAGTTTTTATACAGATATTCAATGGCAAATTTAAGAATTTAGTTGCCTCCTTTCTATAATATGTGGGATATCAGAGCTACATGCTGTCTTGCCAGTTACTATTTGATAATGCTCATCTGAGCAGTGGAAGAGTTCCAGTCATATATTAGCCTGTGAAGTTACAGAAAGCTAAAGCAACAGGGGAGTTTTAGAGGTGGTGAGCAGTCCTGCGATGGAGAGTTAAGGTAGTAGATGTAATGCGTACTTGAATAGACTCCCTCAGGTTGCTGTGAATGACAGTGAAATGGAAATCAAGAGCAAAAAATTTCCCTTCTGCAAATGGGATGTCAGATGGACTCTCTAGATCATGTTTTTACCATTCCTGCTTGCTTCTCTGTGAAAGTCTGAAAGCCTCTTGAGGTAGCTAAAGAGGCTATCATGCCAGAGGCATATGGGCTCCAGGATGAAGATAAACCCTGGCCTGGGTTCATACACTCACGCATGCTTTCTGTTTTTGTATCTTGTTATGCAGGGTGCAAAGTTGGTTCTTCTCTCAATTCCCTCCACAAATCCACTGAAACACTGTGAACAAAAATGGACTTGAGTAAACAGAAGCACATAGGACTTTTCTCTGTGTGCTACAGATATTTATCAAGCAGAAATGTTTTTCTCTGATGAGGAAGTGAGTTCTAGATACTTAAAACACTCACTTCCACTTGTGCAGGTTTTGTGCTGGGTCCTCAGTTCCTTTAAATAAGTCAGTCTTGAAAATAGGCTGTGCCAAGAATATGCACCAGAAACAGTCTCAGGACATAAGAATCAATGTGAAAAGCTCACACTGTGTCAAGTGTTATGATGGGAGAGAACAAGGATTAGAGAGGGCCATCAGATGCTTCAGAGACATCAAACCATTTCAAACCTCGTCTCTTCTTTCTCAGGTTCACTTTGACAAAGGCAGTTGCACAGTTGATGCCAATCTTAGCTTTCTATTCATACAGTTGACCAGGACTAGGAAAATGCTAAGAGCACCACAGCGGCCTCTTTAGCAAGATGGAGAGGAACATTCAAGTCTTCTATGGGGAAACATTTAAAGAAAAAAAAAAGATCTTATTTTGAGAGATCGGATTCTCTTTACTGCTTATCCCATCTGCCATAGTTAACCTCCTGTGGGTACTTCTAGAGGAGAAATCTATAATCTAGTCTGACATTCTCCTTTTCAGATTATGAGTGTTACTGACATTTAATGCTATTCACCTTAGTTCTGGGTGCCTAGAGGAGGTATAATGCCAGCATGTGCAGCGCCCCATAGTGATCAGAATCTGAACTTCCAGTGTGGCGACTTCTACAGAATGGCCAAGGATCCCATTTTTCAGCCACATATTCCTGAGACTTCTTTAGTCTCATCAAGTAAAATACTAACAGTGCACATGTGAAATAATTTCTGAAAGAAGTTTCCCAAACTTTCCATTTCTATTTTTAAAGTAGACTTTCCTCCTCATTATTTCAACACGTAATTTTAAACCTTTTGCTCTTTCCATAGTCAAATGGCAAGACCTTAGTGGAGCTACAAATGAAATGGAAGCTATCTTTGAAGGTATTCAGAAAGTTCATACATGTACATATAGGACATGCACATACAGCTTAAAGTAGTATGAGCTGACATGTCAAGAAATGGAACTTAGTGCCAATTATTTGAGTTCCGCATAGACACAGACCACTGATGATTAGAAAGGATTTCACATGTTGACTTATCTACCTAATCTTGTGTCGCCTCATTCTGAGAGAAATTCAAGACCACACACACACACTCAGTACAACAAGGTAAATGAAACTTGAAAGGTAATCAAGAAGGCTAGAAAAGAAAATGAGTTATTCTAAAGAACTTGAGTTTGGGAAATGCAAGGAATCTACAACACACCATCTTCAGAGGAGGAGAACACCCCTTTATGCCAGAGTGTTCTGTGGAGACTGAGTGAGCATACCATTAAGGGGCAGAGCTTTGGGTTAGAGGCTGAACTAGATGACATCCTTTGTGGCCCCGATTCATGAATGAAGAAGCTACTGGAAGGTTCTTATATGTGTATCTTGTCCCTACTTTCCTTGGGATGCTATCAAAGATCTTCAAAGAAGATATGAGATCACATACATGTAGTAATAAGACAATGACATGGAGGTTGGTCTGTGCCTGTGATGGGGTGTTGGGATACAAGGAGTAGGTTCCTATGGTGTTTAGAAATATTTCATGAAGGAAGACGTGATGATAAATTAATGTCAATTTGAGAAAACTTCCTGTGAGAATTTATCCAAAGCACTGTATGCTTAGAATCAGATCCCTGTCTGAGTGGAGGGTATCAGGAAATTATGGTTAGATTGCCCCCATCCCTTTCATGGTTGGTCACACCTTGATAATTCTTTTAAAATAATCAGATCAACCATAGTCTAGGACTGGTGGGTGCTGAAAACCATGAGAGTGTGATCTGAGGGAGCAGCCTCCTGAGCCTTTGTGGGAAGGCCAGCCATAGCATGGGCACTGCTCATAGGAAGCTACGGGGATCAGACTAGGCAGGAAGTGGTCATTCCTGGGAGGAGCTGCCTATAAATGGTGCTAACAAAATTAGCCTGGCAGGTTGGGAATACTATCCCAACAAAAGACCCAGGGGGAAGGATGATGTAACTACCTCCTGCATAGCACCAAGGCCCGCTGTGTGCATGATTCCTGGATGGGGTTCTCATACAGCCTGGGTGTCTGTGAAAACCAGTGCTTTCTGGGACAGTATCAGGTGTTATCTGTGAAGACTTCGGGGAGAGGAAAGGGAAAGAGGATTAAGTGACAGGTGAGAGTGAGGGTCCTGTAATTCCAGTCAAAGAGGCTCCTCACTCTGCTTCTTTCTCTCCATCTCCACTTTCCCCTCAGTGAGCCTGACTCTGCTTTAATAATTAGATATTATTTCAGAGGGCCAAAGCAGTCGGCCCTGAGTAAGGCAGCAGGACCTTCTCTAGCATACAGTATTCCTGTACCTTCTCATCTTCACCTCCGTTCCCTTGAGTTGTTTCCTGAGAGAAGTGGAGTAGAGAGGTCTAGGTCTCTTTCAGGTCTGTTTAGTTCTTTACAGCTTTATGTTGTCATGGTTTTTGTCTTGAGCTCATAGGGAAAGCAGGAACAGAAGGAAAGGGTACTATAAATTTATATCAAAATAGCAGGCAGTAACATGACACAAAACTTTCCTTTTTGGGATGCATAGCAATAGCTGCTGACTCTACCAGATTCTAGTCTAAGTTGTAAAGCAGTTACTAATACTGTGTTTAATAAAGGGTACTGGATTTAGTAATTAGACACTTAAAACTTTTCAGGTCAATGATGTATGTACTATTCTTCATAGTTCATGTCAGAAAAAGCCTAAGGTGCCACAAGTCAGAGGGAAAATTCTGAGTAAAACACATTTTTGTTTTCTTCTAATGGTGACACAAAGATATATTTTAAAAAATCTTTCTTTTTCTTTCCTTCTTCCCTCCTCCCTATTGATCTCTACTTCCTATTGTGGTTTGAATATAGAATGTTGGAAATCTCACCCATATACAGGAGGATGGGTCTATGTTTTATCTGAATGTGAAAGAGCATGAGACTTGATGGTTTTGTACAAAGAAATGTGTGTGTAACTGCTCTGAAGTGAAGGAGAAGTGAAGGACAAGTTTTGAGACAGATCATAAAAGGAAGAATATTCTTTCTTTGGAAAGAAAAACTTTTATCAAAAGAAACTTGAATTACAAAAATGATATTTCATACTTACAAAAATGATGTGTTTTCCAGGCTGTTGTGATATTCTGGAAACAACAAACTGCCTTCTCAAGATAAAATGGAAAAATTTAAAAATGAGATGCTCTACATAAAAACCCCATTAGTGAGGAAGAAAGGCAGCTGGGAGGAAGATTGAGATTCTTCCTTTATAATAATGTAAAGATCACTGACATCACTGTGTGTGGTGGACTCATGCCTGTAATCCTAGCACTTGTAGGCGGAGGTAGGCGGAGAGTCAGTTTGAGGAGAGTCTGCCTACATAGTAAGTTTCAGGCTACCCTCAGCTAACCTTGACTCTAACCAAAGGAATCCAACCCAACCCAACCCAACCCAACATGTCCATTCATTAAGGCTCTATTTTGCTTTGGAAGAGAGGGAAGGATGCATGCGTTCCCACTGATTTTTGAACCTCTTGTTGTCATCTTCTCCCACAGAGCCCACCTGAACGATCTTGAGAACATCGTCCCCTTTCTCGGCATTGGCCTTCTGTATTCCCTGAGTGATCCAGATCTCTCCACAGCCCTCATGCACTTCAGAATCTTTGTTGGTGCTCGGTTCTACCACACCATTGCCTACTTGACTCCCCTTCCTCAGCCGAACAGGGGCTTGGCGTTTTTTGTTGGCTATGGAGTTACTTTGTCAATGGCTTACAGGCTGCTGAGGAGTAGACTATACTTGTAAAGGAAATTGCTATGCTCATCATCTCATTGAGTCTTTAGAGGAATTATGTACTTAGAAGGTATTCAAACAACTTCTAAGGTTTTGTGTAGGAGAGGATCAGGGGAAACTCAGTTTAAAGACTAGCATCGATAGCTTGTATTCTTTTGTATTTTGATTAGACAATTAATATAATCAATCGTAACAATGTTGTCTACTCCTAAAGTACTTTGCTATAAGTCTTGATTGTAATGTAATTTGTAATGCTATATTTCATATTGTGTATCTACAAAGAGTGGTCACTTGTATGGGAAACCTGGGTTTCATTATTGCTGAGGTTGGCACATGAATTACAAACATTAAAGATGAATTTTTTCTTTCTCCTTTTCAAAAGATTTACTTCATTTTTTATTAACATGTGTGAATATGTGGCTGTGAATTTATGGCATGTGTGTGTACAGGTACCCACAGAAGCCCCTGGGCCCAGAGTTACAGAGGGTTGGGAACTGATCTCCAGTCCTCCAGAGGAACAGCAAGTGTTGTTACCTGCTGAGTCATCCAGCCCATGTTTGGTTTTCACTTTTCCTATTTTTCAGCAACAACAATAACAACAACAATAATAAAATCTATGGAAAGTTTGGACAACTGAACATGAACTTCAACATGCCTCCTTTGCTCTGGCCATTTCTTTTCTCTTTTGTTTTGATCATGTGAGTGTAAGTTGCAGACATTAGGCTACTTTTGCTGACCTTGGTGTTTCTTGCATGGAGTGGACAGTCTGCAGAGGACCACAGTAGCATCATCCCACCGATGAAGTACAGGACTACTATGACTATGTAACATAAGGTCCACACTCACATTCTTTCAGTTTCCCACCAATAACCTCCACGATAGTTTCTGACCTGGGAACCAAGTGAAGAGCACACGCAGCCTTTTATGAACATTTTAATGCAATTTCATAAATAAGGAAGAGTTGTTTTCTTTTGTAAAATATACCTTGAAAATAACCTATAATCAGAAAAGAAATTAACAGAACTCTTGGACATACCTTGTTTTGGTGGGCTCCCTCCCTGACTCCTCTCCCTGCCCCTGCCCTGGCCCTCTCACTGCAGTCTCCTCTCTGCTCTCTGGTCACATGTTCTGCCCCCCACCTCCAGCCCACCTTTCCTTCTCAAGGCCCCTTTCTAGTTTCCTGAATTCTGCCCACACTCACTCTCACATAAACACATTTATGAAAATTAGGACACAGGTCTGCATGTGATCTCGAACATGTGATATTTATAAATTAATATTTTTTGAAAGGTACTGGCTAGCTGTTCAACAGAATGGCCTTCGTCTAGATTTGTTTTATCTATAGCTTCTTATTCTTAGGTCTAGATTAAACCTTTCTGATGATTCATCTCACATACTATAATTTATCAGTAAGTGTTTGACATCATTTTACCTCATTTTTTCATTTTTATTTTATATTAATCACAGGTTATGTACTTTGTATCCCAGCCGTAGCCCCCTCCTGCATTCCTTCCCTATCCCTCCCCTTCCCTCCCTCATCTCCTCCCTTCACCTTTCCAAGTCCACTGATAGGGGAGGACCTCCTCCCCTTCCATCTAACTCTAGCTTATCAGGTCTCTTTAGGACTGGCTGCAATGTCCTCTTCTGTGGCCTAGCAAGGCTGCTCCTCCCTTGGAGGACAAGGAGGTCGAAGAGGCAGCCATTGAGTTCATGACCAAAATAGTTTATGTTCCCCTTACTAGTACACCCACTTGGGAATTGAGCTATCATTTGCTACATACAAGCAGGGGTTCTAGGTTATAACCATACATGGTCCTTGGTTGGAGAGACAGTCTCATAAGAGACCCCTGTGCCCTGGTATATTTGGTTCTTGCGGAGCTCCTGACCTCTCCAGGTCTTACTAACTCCCCCTTATTTCATGTGTATGAGTGGTTGCCTGTGTGTATGTGCACACACACACACACACACACACAATGCCCACAGAGGTTATGAGAGGGCTTCAGATACCCTGGAACTGGTAGTACAGCACTTGTGAGTTGCCACATGGGTGGTAGAACTGAACCTGAGTTCTCAGTAAGAGCAGCCAGTGTTCATCATTGCTGAGCCATCTCTCCAGCCACTGAATGCATGCTTCTTCAATGACACTTTTTAGTGACCCACATGAATTGTTCATTTAGGTTGATGTCACAAGAGGAAGGTCATTGTGACATTTTAGTCTTGATAGTCTGACTATGCCTAATGTCCAGGAACAAACCCATCAGACAAGGAACTTTGGATGTAGAACATAATTTCAATAAATAGTTTTGGTACAGTTAATGGAAATATCATGGGACTCACAGTGAAAAGCTGAAACACAAGGATTGTATTTGTAATCACATACAATACACAGATACAAACACACAAACACAGAGGAAGACATACAGGCACACAGTTACACATAAACACAGACACACATAAATATAGACATAGATATATGGGATAATGCACACAGTCACAAATACACACCCCTATGTACACACTTACACACACACACACACACACACACACAAACACTAGTGCACATGCACCAGTGCACACACAGAGATACATGCACATACAGATACACTGGATTTGAACAACCATCTTACTATGTGTGAGTTAGTGTCTTTGTTTTTTATGGTGTGTCTTGAAGGTCAAGACATATGCATGTGAAGTGTATGAACAAGTATGTTCTAAACAAGAATTCTTCTGCGTACCCCCCTGAGTCATCTCTTTTAGTCCCTAGACTCAGTACTGAGCTTCCTCTCACTTTGGTCAGTCGTTACATTTAACCTTTGTCATTTCTTACACTGTTTCTTTAAATTCACATCACAGGCTCATAGCAGAGTGGATTATGGTTATCCTAATATGCATCTATTTAGCCTTTAATATTTAATATCCATTTGCAGATAATTATTAGGGAAAAGAGACATTAAGTTTTATATTCTCTGAAGTCCAAAAACTATGTGTAAATGCAGAAAAATAAAGTGCCCAAGATTAGCTATTTCAGGTTTCAAATTTAAGTAATAATGGCAAATTAAATTAAATTCAGAATGGTTAACTGAATTTTCATTCACAAGAGAAGCTGAAAGTGTTGAGAGCTCTGTTAACGAAAGCACTTTCATGGGGAGGTGGGAGGAATGAGGGGGATATTTACCAGTCTTGCCTTTCCTGTGTCAAGGAATTCCCATCTAGCACAATGACATCAGTTTGTCTAGAGTCTGTCATTGGTGACTTTAGCCTGTGTTGGGAAACTGAGGGGCCACACAGCTTACATTACATTTATTACCTATGTAGGATGTTATAGTGCCAATCAAGAGTGACAAGCTCATTTGTAAGAGTTTGGACACTTAGCAGGCAGGTCTTGGTGAGGTACTAGGACCTTTCCTAAGAGGATTCTAGTGGGAGGATGGAGGTGTCTGTGGGTGTCTCTTAAAGAGAATAGTGGTACCTTAGCTCTTATCCCTCTTCTTTCCTGCTACTGATGTGAATAGAGGATGCCTCCTGGATCCTGCTAACCAGAAAGCCAACATCTTATCTGTGCTTGACTATCTAGATAGTCAACTGTCAAACTATAATTGAGCAACCTCTGGCCCCAGCCATGAGTGGAGGCTCTTAAATCCTCTAGGAACTTCTAAGAACTACTTACATGATCAATCATTATCTGATTCTGTATCTAGAAGTTTTTCTTAACCACTGAGCCATCCCTCAAGACCTCTAGAAGTTTCTCTAGGCAGCACAGAGAAGGGAACAGAGTTTCTGACCTCTAACTCATTACTTGCACCCAGAGGACCAGTCCTAGGGGGTCTTGTTTGGCTTCTATGAACCATTCACTCAAGGGTTCTATTTAATATTTATTAACTCAATAAATGGTTTTTCAGGTGTGGCATGGTTGCATCACACTGACCTTTAGCTTCTTGCCTTGGCAGTTTGCAACAACCCATTTAGAAAGAGCAATACAAAAGTCCTCTGATGGTCTCCCCGCTGCCTGCCTGAAATGTCAGCCCTGTGGGGCATTGATAGGCATTCCTGCTATGAGGCAAAGCAGTACCACTGCCCAGGTGCCTTTCAGGGTCTTTGATTCGTTGTAAATTCTATGTAAACTGTTGGATTTGACAAGGAGGAGTTGTTGAAGGCAGACTACTGGGAAGGGTCGATGTTGAGTTGAATTTGGCACCAATCTCTCATCCTTGACAGCTCAAGTGCAAGATGGCAGATGAGCTATAGGACCCATGAGCCTCCTCAGTCAGCAAACGCGGGCCCTGAGCCACATCTAATTCAGAAAACCCTGACAGCCCTGCATAAAGTGTGAGCTGTAAAAATGGAGAGACGGCGACTGTGTGCATGAGTGAGCCATTATTTCCTTTCGCTGGACTTTTGGAAAATACAAGCCAGGACAATATGGACTCCTATATGTCACCAAGAGATCTGCATTAGTGACTTCAGGAAAATATTCCAGGCATGTTGCCAAGGTCACATGATTTTAATAAAAGTTAAGAGAAAAAAATAATGCAGTTAGAAGAAGATGCCTAAAATTCTATGTCATTTAGCTTAAGTCAACACACATCTACATATGCATACAAACAAGATAAACCGCCTACAGTTAAGAAAAATGTTGGCCTGGCAAGATGGCTCAGCAGGGTGAGGCACCTACTAGCAAGCCTCGGGACCTAAGCTCAATGCCTGGAATTCACAGAGTTGTCCTGTGACCTCAACATGTGCATATGTGTCAAACATGGATGCACACATAAAATAACCATTAAATACTCCAAATAACAAAAATGAAGGCCAGGTGGCGGCACACACATTTAATTCCAGCACACTGCAGGCAGAAGCAGGAAAAGATCTCTGGGAGTTTGAGGCAATCCTGATCTACAGGGTGAGTTCCACGACAGGCAGGGCTACACAGAGAAACCCTGTCTCGATAAACAAACAAACAAACAAACAAACAAACAAAAACCCAAAAAAAACCAAACAACAACAACAAAAAACCAAACCAAATGTTAAGTATTGAAATAGATTGGAATGTGAACAGAATACTGGCTTTTGTCTAATGCCTTTGTCTCAGTCTTGGCCCTGAAACTGTTTTTGTGCCTGAGATAGTATCAAGGTGTTTATCTGCTTTTTGAGCCCCATTTCTAATGCTAAGTGTATTGACACATGGCCTGCTGTGTTAGCACTTGATTGACACAATCATCCTGAAGTACACAGTGTCCCTTGATGCAATGGCTGCACAAAGGCCCTGGATGAGTCAGCTCTTGTGTCTTCTGTAAGTTGCTCATTGGGTTCTAAATATCTGGGCACATCCACATTTTGAGAATCAGCTAAAATCAGAATGATCCAATCTGAAAAGATCTTAAGGATCCTACTGGAGCCAGTTCAGTGTTATTCCATGTCTCATCCACTATGACAAGACTTGGTAAACTCCTGCCTTTGGGGTAGATCTAGCTATTGATGGTATTTAGAAATGGTGCATTCTTGGAATACAGCTGTATTATTCATTATTATTTTAATATTTTCTTATGAAATTTCCAGGCAAATGGCGGGAACTAGAAAAAATCATCCTGAGTGAGGAATCCCAGAAGCAGAAAGAAACACATGATACATATTCACTTATAAGTGGATATTAGACATATAATATAGGATAAACATACTAAAATCTGTACACCTGAAGAAGCTAAGCAAGAAGGATGTCCCTGGGTAAGATGATCAAATCCTTACTCAGAAAGGCAAATGGGATAGACATCAGAAGAGGGAAAAATACAGGGAACAGGACAGGAGCCTACCACAAAGGGCCTCTGAAAGACTCAACCTAGCAGGGTATTAAAGCAGATGCTGAGACTCATAACCAAACTTTGGGCAGAGTGCAGGGAATCTTATGAAAGAAGGGGGAGATAGAAAGACCTGGAGGGGACAGGAGCTCCACAAGGAGACCAACAAACCAAAAAATTTGGACACAGGAGTCTTTTCTGAGACTGACATTCCAACCAAGGACCATGCATGGACATAACCTAGAACCTCTGCACAGATGTAGCCTAGGGCAGCTCAGTCTTCAAGTAGGTTCCCTAGTAAGCAGAACAGGTACTGTCTCCGACATGAACTCAGTGGCTGGTTCTTTGATCACCACTCCCTGAGGGGGGAGCAGCCTTACCAGGCCACAGAGAAAGACAATGCAGACAGTCCTGATGAGATTTGATAGGATAGGGTCAGAGGGAAGGGGAGGAGGACCTCTCCTATCAGTGGACTTGGGGAGGGGCAGGGGAGGAGCTGAGAGGGTAGCATTGGGAAGGAATGAGGGAGGGGGCTACAGCTGGGATACAAAGTGAATAAACTGTAATTAATAAAAAATAATTTTAAACAAAAGAAAAAAATATTTTCTCTAATTACCTTCCTGCCATAGTGGCCGAAACAAGTAAGCTGCTATAAAGGAAACCTGTGCAGCTCACAAAACAGGCATACTATATGATCATTCATAGAACAAGCTTACCTACTCCGCTGACCTGGACATTATTCTGACCATGACAAAGGAACAAGATAGGAAATGGAATCCTATACTCTGCCTTCCAGGAAGATATCTGTAGTTTTTGCCCGCTAACATAACAATACACAAAGGAAGTCACATGTCACACAATTGACCTCAGAATCAAAGTACTCAGATTCATGTTCCCAAGTGAGGGCAATCCCAGCACCATAAGCAGGTAGGCATGGAGCAATGGTTGATGGGAAAAAATCATTCACGCCCAGGTTGTGTGGGCTATGATGCTGTGATGAAGTTCAATACAGACATAACTACAAGCAGTGTCTAAATTAAAAACCTCGAGCCAGGAGAGCAGCCTTTGCTCTAGTGTGTCAGTCATCATTTTATCAGATTAGCTATAACCCAGGTAAACTCTGTGTGATAACAATGGTTGCAACTAATCTTTAAAAATGCAAGCATATGAATGTAGCCTCCTCCCTCTCACTTGCAGCATGCTGCCTTAGGAAGACAGATGGGATAAGAACAACTATTTGGAGAGCCTTGTCGCCTCTATAACCAAGTTGTTCCCAAACTGGGGCCTGTCTCTTCCCTTGAAATTATAATCTGCACCCTGTGCCCAACCAAGCACTGCGTAAAGTTTAGTGCTTTTCACTATTGCCATAGTCAACGTAGATCAGAGAACATCACTGGCCTAAATGTGAATGACCGTGTTGGTGTTTGCTAAAATGATTACTACTAGATCCATGACATATATTAATCATGAAAACAAATGCTACATTAAAATTTTGGGTCATTCAATCTGTAAACTTAATAGCTAATGGGATAGTTTTTTCTTCTTCTTTATAACTTGCCCTTTGTAATATTATGCTTTGAGGTAGAATCCAAGCAATTATTCTAATTTCTTTCTCACCTTAACAACAGATGAATCACCTAATGCTCTCCCCATTAGTTCACATTTAAAATGAAGAAGCAAAGTAGATGGTTGAAATGATCTGTGACTCTGAAAATTCTATTTGTTCTGCTGGCAGGTGTTGATCTACTCATTTCTAGTGATAGAATGTGAGCTTCAACTTGTGGGAGTAATTAAGGTAGAGAACCCGTAACCTCATTAATGAGGTCAAAGATGATTTGTGAGCTAAATAGCATTTTGTGGGTTTTATGTCTTAGAATCAAAATGTTTAAATTAATTTTCCTCGAATCACTAATGCCATGTCACCAAAACAACAGGAACATTCCAAAACATTAGATAAAAATTGAGTTCTCCCCATTTTAAGATTTTTCTCTCATTTTTTTCAGGTGGGAATATACTATCACGAATAGAAAAGTCACTGATAGGTATTAGTGTCAGGGTTGAGACAGACAGAATAGCCAGAAGCCAATGAGATGGGATTCCCTGTCCAATTCATGCTGGGTTCCCCAAACATTGACCCTCAGAGTTGGATTCCTGAAGGCCAAATCTCAATACACAGAATAGAATGACATGTGTAATTCTTCATTAAACTATTTACTAAGAAACTAATCATATGATAGGTGCTTGGTGTACATTACTGAAGAGACAGAATTAGACAGGCGTTTGTAAAAAAAAGTCAGAAGAACTAACTCAAATCAAACTATAATGGGATCCTTTGACAGAAACCAATTCTGTCTGTAGGTCTGTAGTCTATAGGTCTGACCTATAGTCTGTAGGTCAAATCTGCCTTGGCTTGCTTCAGTAGAGATCACAGGGTAAAAAGGTGTAAGTAGAAGAAGGAACAGGACAGGAGCCTTCCACGGAGGACCTCTGAAAGATTCAACCCTCCAGGGTATCGAAGAAGATGCTGAGACTCATAGCCAAACTTTGTACAGAGTGCTTGAAACCTTATGGAAAAAGAGGGAGGCAGAAAGAACTGGAGGGAACAAGAACTGCACAAGGAGAACAAGAGACTAATATTCCAACCAAGGACCTAGACCCCCTGCTCAGAGGAAGCCCATGGCAGCTCAGTCTCCAAATGGGCTTCCTAGTAAGGGGAACAGGTAATGTCTGATGTGAACCCAGTGGCCATCTCTTTGATCACCAACCCATGGAGGGTGTAGCCTTACCAGGCCACAGAGGAAGAGGATGCAGCCAGTCCTGATGAGACTTGATAGGCTAGGGTCAGATAGAAGGGAAGGAGGACCTCCCCTATCAGGAGACTAGGAAAAAAAACATAGGGGGAGAAGAGAGTGGGTGGGTAGGATGGGGAGGAGATGAGGGAGGGACCTGCAGCAGGGATACAAAGTGAATAAATTATAATAAATAAATTTTAAAATGGTTTTACTAACAAACATTTTGTAATCAGTTTAGTGTTTGAGGGCATCAGTAGTGAATCAAGATTAAGCAGTGTGATATCTGCTGGATAAAAGTTTCCATTTTCTTATTATCAGACTAGAATTAAGAATGAGAGAGAGAGAGAGAGAGAGAGAGAGAGAGAGAGAGAGAGAGAGAGAGAGAGAGAGAGAGAGAACGGAGGAGGAGGAAAACAACAATGACAATGACAAAGACAGGCAGACTGACTCAGTTATTTTTAGGCCAGTTTCATCTACATAGTGAGTTTCAAGCCAGCCAGGGCTATAGAATGAGACAGTGTCTGGAAAAACTAAACAGGAAACAAGGAATGGAAGGAGGGAAGGAAGGAAGGAGAAGAGGAGGTAAGGAGGAAAGGAGGGGAGATGATGTCACTATTCACACCATAGCATTGTAGCCTTTAGTCCTGCCCCTGTTCCTGGGTTGCTTTGTGACACGCTGGTTTCTGTCTCCTGATTCATAATGTCTGTAATATTTACTCGTGCTCTTAACAAGGCGTATGGACGTGTGACACGAAGAGGACAGTGAGTTCTCTAGCTCTTTGGCACCTTCTACTAACTGGACCTAAGATTCATTCCAAGCAAATGCAGTAATAGAAATGACCCTCCCCTCCACAACAAGTGTGCTGGGGACTCTGAGCACAGAACACACGTCTGTTTATTTTATGATGGTACAAAGTTGGGCATTCTTCTACAGTAAAGGAAAGAATGGGTATTGTGATAATTTAGCAAAACAAAACGTGTGTTTTTAATAGTCCTTATTCTTGGTGAATTCCGTGTTTTCAGGGAGCTACAGTCTCTCTTCTTTTCCTATCGTAGTCTCCATTCCAAAATTCCCATCCAACTGCACTTGAGATCTCCCCTCTTTCCTGATATGTGGGTTTTAGTCACGTAACAAACTGTAACTTTTCAACCTTAAGATACAATGAAAAGCACCCAGGCAAGAAGCTACCAGCTACTAGCCAGGAAAGAGGGGCCGAGTCTTTCCTTGACGACCATGGTTTCTTTGATGACCATGAGGACCATTTTAAAAACTCCATCTTTAAAGCCACTTGCCATCAAAACCTGACCACATGATTTCTTATACTGCAAACAAAAAACGCATTATTTCTGTTTATATTCTCTTCTATTTTAACTCAAGTGATTTTTTTTGTTCTATATCATTATATATTATGTAGTACGGGAAGATGCCAGACTATGTCATGATTTCTAAGCATTTGTTTAATTGTTAAAAAAAATGAGATAGTCAAGGGTGTAGAGACTGCAGAGATGGCTTGGTAACGTGGTTGCCTGAATTTGATCCTTTAAAATCACATTGAAAAAAGCTGGGTATCATGGCACACAGTTACATTCCAACACTGAAGAGGCAGAGATAGCAGATCTTTGGGACTCACTGGCCAGCCAGCCAGGCCTACCTGACAAGCTTCAAGCCAACAAACAAAACCCAGGCCCTTGCCTCACGAGGAATGGCTTCTGAGGTTGTCCCCTTAACTTCTCTGTGTGTGCACATGCACGTATACAAACTCACACACACACAGACCCAGACACACAGACACATAAACACACATATACACACAGAGAAAGACCCAGAGACCCAGCTACACACACACACACAGACACACTCACAGACACACAGACATAGACACACATATACACACGGAGACCCAGAGACCCAGACACACACAGACACACACACACAGACCCAGAGACCCAGACACACACACACAGACTCACATACATACACACAGAGACCCAGACACACACACACACACACACACCCTGAGACAGTTTATTTTCTTCAGGGAAGCGGTTTCTCACCTGTGTCTGAACTTTGATGTGCTCCCCCTGGCGGTTGAGCCATCATCACAGGATGAGGTCTCTGTGATGGAAACTGGAGTTTTCTTTAATGCTTGGCTAGCAAGGTCTTCATTTTGCTTATAGTAAATATGTAGAAACCAGGACACCGCCAGTATGAGGCTATCAAATTACTCCCTTTTCAGAAATGGTAGTAAAGATCATTAATGTCCAATCACACCATATGGCGAGTCTGTATGTCACAGGGCAGAACGTAGGCCCAAATGTCACCAAGCAGAAGTTCAGAAAGAGCTGACAATATCTAGATCTAATTTAATGCTGTTGTTTTCTCCCCAGGACATTTAGGCCCCTGGTGATGGTTTTATACATCATACATTCAATGTAGTCATGGTTGCTTTTACAAACTAGGCAGAGTTTCTTTGATGAGTTTAAATCATCACTGTTTTAAGAAAAAGTGATGTGTGATTCCACTTGGGGTATCAGGTTTTCTCACCATTCTTCCACACAAACAGGTTCTAAATCTATTCATTCAAAAAGTGTAAGTTCCTCTACTCAGAACAAAATCAGTAACCATTACAAAAAGAATCCTGATTAGCGTTTTGAGATACATTTCCAAGTAGAAAAAAAATATGATTGCTGCTTTTAAGGTCTTAACCCAAATGAAATACAAGAAAAATATGAAAATGATTGCAAATAAGATTTATTGGGGCACCATGTACTGTAGCAAAGTCTTTAAAATACTGCCAGGAGAGAAATCTGATGACTCACACAATGCATTATTATGTGGCTACAACAAGGAGAAAACCTTCTGTATGCCGCTATGGCTACCATGAAATAATATTAAGGATACAAAAAGGTTCTGATGCCTGTGCGTATGTGTGCTCACATTTTAAAAAAGCAACAAAAAGAAAAACTTATGACATTTAGAAACAAGAAACAAAATGAGTTTTCTTAATCTCCTTCGGAAGCTGCAATCTTCTGAAGCATATTTTACATAGTGAATAAATATGATATAACTTCCATTTTTATAAAACAATGAAAGTTAAAAGAAGGCTTCATTGAGAATCCTCCTGGTGACATAACCTCCACCAAGAACCTATCCTTCAGTCTTTAAAGTAAAATAGCTTGGAAAACAACAACAAACTAGAAAGAATACCATTGACTGTTGAGTTATCATCATTCTGAGATGGGACTATGCAATGGAGAGTAAAAGAAAAAAGTAGTTAAACTAGAGTTATTAAAATCAAAATTTGAGGCAGGGCATAAACGGGTTATAGAAATGAACTTGAATAGGTAGAATAAAAGGCTTCAATATCCTTAAGTTTGAGATGGAAGGATTAATTTGAACTGATACTGTGCTTTATTGTTTGTGTGTGTGTATGTGTTGTGGTGGTAGTGTATTTATTTACTAAAAAGACCTGGCAGCCAGATGCAAGAAACGTAAGACAGACTGTGTGACACATCATATATATGAAGGATGTTATTCAAAATTTCTGGTAGCATGTCATGAGGACTCTAGTAAAATATATGTAGGCTCCATCCTAATAAAGTGTCATATGATAAAGATTTTTAAACATATATAGTATGTTATATATGTATATATACTTATATGTATATACACATAATTATATATATATGCACATGCACATTTATTTGTGTATCTATACACCTAAAGAGAGAGATAGACTATTTGAAGAATGTTGGGGATCTTACTTTTGCTGAAAATACTCCAAGAATTTGTCCTACTTTTCCTATATGTACTAAACCTAGTATCACCAATAGTTGATGAGAGGGAAATGTCTCTTTGTGGAAACAAACCACCTAATAATTGAAGAAATCATTTATCTTTTCAACACCTAATGAGATAATGGATTCAAGCAAAGATTATCAATGGCTGTTAACATAACATAGATATTTACTTATACACTATCATCCATAAAACTATGTTCCTAACAGGCCAAGAAAACTCTTCCAAAGTCTCTAATTTTTTATTAACTTTTTACTGATTATTTGTGAATTTTAAATCGTGCACTCCAATTCTACTCATCTCCTCATCCGTTCATCCCCAGCCTGCACCCTTGCAACCTCCTCCCCCCAAAGAAAAAAGAATTCTTGTTGTGGCTGTAGTGTGTCACAGTGCGTCCCACAGTACACTCTTTTGTCCACACTTCTCTGCTTGTGAATGCTCATTGGTCTGGTTCAAGGCCTCTAGCTTCTGCTCCACCATCAACAGTGGAGCCTCACTGAGACTTCTTTCAGATATCCCGTTGCTGCCCTGTGTCATGGAGATCCTGAAGCTTTGGATCTGTAGGATTGGTCCCTTCACATGCTTCAAGAGTTCATCCATGGGGTAGATGTTGGGGCAGGCCAACTCAAAGCTCTGGATCTGGGCCTGGGCAATATCTGAGCTGGTCAGCCTGCCAGCTTCCTGCAGCCACACCATCAGAGTGAGTGAGCTTTCCGGCTATGTCCTGGCTGCATCACCCACTACCACAGCTGGCAAGGGGTAGAGACAGCTCACCTGTGCCCACAAGAGCAGGGTCTGCTCTATTGTGCTGCCCAGGCGAGGGGCAGGGTCTGCTCTCCAAAGTGCTATAGCAGGTGAGGGACTGGGACAGCTAATCTCTTCTCGTCACCTTGAGGCTGCCTGCTGTAGGTGGCAAAGGTGGAGGAATCTCTCCTTCACTCATTCCATCACATAGTATACAAGAGGCAGGGCAGCTCTGCCCTGCCTCTGCCACCAGGGTCAGCTCTATTATGTTGCTCAGGTGGGGCGCAGGGTCTTCTCTCCTGAGTGCAACAACAAGAGAGGGGCATGGCCAGCTCTCCTGCGCTCATGAACCTGGGAAAAGCTCTCTTGCCTGCTGCAGGTGGCAAGAGTCAAAGGAACTTATCTCTCCCTTGCTCATGTCACCACAGCAGATGAGCATGAGACAGCTCTCCCATGCTCACAACTTTTGCCAGCTCACCTGCACCTCGTGCAACCAAGGCCAGCTCTACTGTGCTTCCAGAGCATGGTGTGGCCCATTCTCCTGAGTACTGAAGCTGGTCAGGAGCTGGGTCAACTCTCCTGATCTCACCATCTTTCCCATGATGTCTAGGGGAGAGGTGGGGCCAGTTCGACACAGACCTCAGGCATCAACATAGCCCCAGGTGGCAGCTTAGACCAGGGAAGTCTGCTTGGCCTTTGGTGGTAACAGACCCCTGCTTCTGCAGGGATACAGACCCAGGCGTGATCCTCAGTGGCAGCATGGGCCAAGACCTCACCACGTGGCCTTAGGTGGCCTTAGCTACTCACATCTGGCTCACTACCCTTAGCTTATCAGTTCTGCTTCTCTTCATTGTGCACACACCCTTTTGCTTCTTTCTCTTCTATTACGTTACCACTTTCTTGTTCATCTTGGTAACCCCTGGGGCCTCTGGGTATCTGGAGTGATCTCAGGAGTGCTGTGCACTGAAATTGTAGCATAGCCTCCCTGCAATGTTTACAGCTGATATATCGTGTGAGAATCCCAAGAGTCACAGGTGGCATCTGGGAACAGAGTCTGAGTGTAAAGGAAGTGAGGTGATGCATGAGTTCTTTGTTGCTGACCCTGGGAGATAAGCACACTAAGGACAGTCTTCTCTCTACTTTCTATTCATGCTTAAAATGTTATAGAAAAAAAAGTTAAAACATACATAGGGAAGGTGAGTTGGTTCTTTAAAGATCTAGCATGGTAATTTATCTAAACCTAAGTGAATTATATGCTGGTCTGTGAACCAACATGTATAAAACATTCTGTGTCCTGTAGAGGAAGATTTTTTGTCACCAGTGAGTTAATTTTTGTTGGTGCTAGTGTTTGGCGTTTTTCTGCATAATAAAGCTTTGCATTTTTTTCCAAGCCTCCTTTGTTTCTCTCTTGAAGTTTGAAGAGGTCATGTGGTGCTAAGGTGTTCCTAGGACCCACTGAGGACCCTTGCTTTTGTAAGCAGGTAGACTCTTGTGGGTTCTACTGTAGAGGGCTTTGCCTGCATGTAATTGTGCTCTACTGCTTTCCATCCAGGTCTGAGCCCTGGGGTCTGTATTTGTGATGCTGTAGAGAACAAGAATTTTAGAAGATGTGACTTTAGATTTGCAGCTGAAACTGGCACAGGCTGTAAACTCAGTGGTAAATCTTTAGAAGAGAAGAGAACAACACACACACATACACACAAAACAAACAAATAAAAAATCCTGGACAAGTGGAGGAAGTGTCAAGTTGGAATTGGGCAGCCATAAGCCAAGGAACATCAGTGGTCAGAAAAGAGGAACAAGGTATGCAGTGTGATTTTTTCCCCTTAAAACATAGGCAAAGCTTACCCTCTCAACAGCAGGATTTCACTTTTCTGGCTGCAAAACTCAAGAAAAAAAATTCTGTGTTAAACCTCTGAGTCAATGATCCCCTGTTCTGATGGAGCTAAACAATGAATCTGCCTCAATTCTCCCAGCCTGTCCTGGGAGGACCCCATCTCACAAAGTCCCTGAGTCCATTTTGATTGTCAACTTGATGGGATTAGACAGCATGAAAAATACCTGTGGGCATGGTTAGGGGGTTATTTCCAGAAAGGCTTAACTAAGGAGGAAGACACAATTGTGAATGTGGGTGGCAACATCCCCTAGGATGGAGCATAAAACTGGGGAAAATGAGCTGAGCACCAGCATCGTATTTCTTCATCTGCTTCCGGGTTGCACTTGCCATGTTACCAGCTGTCCCAGGCTCCCGATGCCATGCCTTCCCTGCATGATGTTCGCTTACATCATATATCCTGATGAGATCTGTTTTCCTTAACTGTTTTTGTTGGGTATTTATTACAGAAAGGAGAAAAGTCACTAATACAGAACGATCATGAAGTATGAGCATGGCCAGAGCATCATAATAGCACAAGTGTGGTTTAGGAGGGCAGGCTCAAGGATTGCAAGCACAGCTTTGTTGGTTTTCTGCACAGATGCTTCTCTGGAGACCAGGACTGATCTTTAAGGGGTTCAGAGGACAGCCATTGTCGGGGACCAGCAAGGGCTGTCCCAGCTATCTATACCAAGGCGTAACTTTCATGAACGTTCCAGGAGAGATTGCAGGTGACCAGAGAACGAGTAGGTTGGGGAGGAGAGGGAGACAGAACAGGAACTAAATAGACTAAGAGAATTGACCAAGGGTTTCTCCAGCCCTGGACCTGTGAGAATGAAATTATGTGTAATTTGGGCTGTTGCCAGAAAACTAGGAATTAGCTATTGCTCATCAAACAAACAGAAGCAGAAGAGAGACTGAACATGAAGATTTGAGACAAGATTCTGACAGAACTGTTTCTTCTTTCATTCTAG
Organism: Pachyuromys duprasi; assembly: GCA_028658305.1. Taxonomy (NCBI): domain Eukaryota; kingdom Metazoa; phylum Chordata; class Mammalia; order Rodentia; family Muridae; genus Pachyuromys; species Pachyuromys duprasi. The sequence goes on along the minus strand of CM053761.1, from coordinate 10,013,832 downwards.
TTCATATTGAAGGGAAGAACTTCAAAGTAGAGTGCAGTGCAACAAAACCCAAAACAATAAATGACAATTATATGGAGAGATTCAATCACATGAATTGGTAAAGTGAAGAACTTTCTTACGTAATTAAAGAGGAGTTAGTGTTGGAGTGCTGGAGCGGGAGACGTGAGATTACATCAGTTAGAAACATCTTAAAACTCCCCTTAAGAGGGGTGGGCAAAATGACCCTGCATGTAAAGGTGCTTGCAATGAAGCCTGGTGACTTCAATTCTATCCCTGGGACCCCACATGGTGGATAGGAAAGAACTGTCACATCCAAGTTGTTGTTTTCTTACCTTCGCGCATGCACGCGCACACACACACACACACACACATACACGAGAGAGAGAGAGAGAGAGAGAGAGAGAGAGAGAGAGAGAGAGAGAGAGAGAGAGAGAATGGAATACATGTTAAAAACCCTTTATGTACACGAATTGTAATACACAATGTTTGATCTTGTGATGCATAGAGATGGCAAAATCATCAGTTAGAGACTTTCACTGTTATTCTTAAACAAAATCAGTTACGATTTTTATAGCTAATTTAGACCTAACTTATTTTCCACTCGTCTTCCCGTGAAAGAGTCAAGTTCAGGAGGCTGCAACTGGGTCTAAAGCAGTTTCCATCTCTCCAGCTAAATCCGGCAGAAGCGTGACCACACCCTGAGTGACTATGTTCATTGCAGCTTGCTTACTGCTGCCAAATTCACCAGTCAGTCACTCTTATGAAGAGCTCTGGGCATGTCGACCAAAAGGTCAGGGTGTGTGGAGCGTTGCTTTAAAAAAGCACAGAGCATTTTGGAGCTTTGTAGCTCTCAAGTGCCACGTCTTTCTGGAGCTTACTAAAAAGATGATAAAAATATCCGTGTGCACAGTGGGGTTCTCTACACAGATCCTTTTTCTCAGTATACTTTTCTGGAAGTTCTGCTTCCTGCCCTACTCTCTGCCTCGTTTGCTCTTCAGTGACTTGAGAGCCGAGGCTTACTGGGTCAGGGAGCTGGATCTGTTTTCTTCCAGTGCTTGCCAGACATCAAACGCAGAGACTAATGTGCTGGGGTGTGAGGCAAAGTTCAAGAAATACATCTGAAGCAGCGCAAGTGAGCAGTGTGGAAGTTCCTGAACTCTTTTAGAGCAGCTTGGTGACTTCCCACTGCCACTAGATGTCCCTCTGTGGCTTTTCTTTTGGACATCAGTGCTGCACACAGGGCAAGTTATTTCTGCTCTGCTGGGTAGAAGAAAGCGCTCTGCAGGCTCCAAGGAAGCAGCTTACACTGGGATGCCATCCACGCTGTGACCTACACTATCACATAGCCCTCATGCGTGCCCGTAAAGAACAAGGCTTTATGATGCAGAAATCGGGACACTCTACAGAGGTCAGGAACTCTTTCCAACTTTCACCCACCAAACTTTCTCAGCTCACTCTCAAGAGCCCAGACCAAAGCTTCTAAAACCGTCTTTTGTGAACAACTAGTTTTATGTTGGTATGTGCTAGGATGTGTACAGGCATGTGTGTGTGTGCTGCTGGATGTGGATGGCAGAAGTCAACCCCTGGAATCATTCCTCAGGAGCCATTCATCTTCACCTTGGTGTGTAGATAGGCTCTCCTGGGACCTCAGGCTTCCTGATTAGGCTAGGAACCTGTCTGTTTTCACCTCCCAGCTCTGTGATTATAATAGTGGCCAAACATGCCAGGCTTTGTGTGTTACAGCTGGGGACTGGACTCAGGTTTTCCTGTGTGTAGGATAACCTACATTGTCTTAATTTACTGAGATGTTGCTCCAGACTCTTGGGGCTACTTTTTAAACATATTTCTGTGCTTCTGATTTCTGGCAGGTCAATACACGGTTTGACTATTCATAACTCGAAGCTCTGCTGAGGGCAGCTCAGCACAGATTTGATCACTCCTCAAGCAGGGTTCCTCACTCATTAATCCTGCCCACTAACTCTGTTCTTACATTTTTGTATTGTTTTCTTTTTGCTGTGATCTGAAGGGAAACAACGTAAAGGAGTGAGTGCTTATTTTGGCTGAGATTTTGGGAATATTCAGTTGATCACTTTGGATAAAGTATGGAGGCAGGAGTGTGAAATGGTTGGCCATGTTGCATGCACATTCAAAAAGCAGAGAAAGGGAGGGCATGAAGTGGAGCCTGGCTTATGAAATTTCATGGTCCACCCTCAGTGGTCACCCTCTGTGAACTCTAATGAGGCTTCTAAAGGTGCCACAAGTTTCCAGAGCAGAAGTAACAATAATAACCAGGCATTGGCAAGAGCTTGTTGGGGACTGTCACATTCACACCTCGATGAGCCAGCAATGGCAGCTTACAAGAAAAGCATTAAATGATGACTTACAAGTTTTCTATTTATTTGGTTACAGACTGGTTGGAGAACCACATGTTACAAGGCACAAACCCAGCTGATTCGGCATAACTGAAGGAAAACCAGTGACCATGAGGAGCCAGAGGAGAGCCAGTCAGCTCTGAACTCTCAGGCAGAAGGCTGTGCACCATGCTCTGCAGCCTCTGCTCCTGGCCAGGAATGGTCTTTCTGCTGAGTCACTGCACTACTTGCTTGACAAACGCTACTTTTAACAGAAAACAAGAATCAATCATGGAAAGTAGCAGCAGAGAAGAAATGAGTTTTTTTTTTTTTAATTTCTGGACTTTCTGGAAGAAAGCAAGTGAATCATATAAATGCCACTCTGAGTGTTTGAAGAGATAAAGGTGGCTCAGGGGTGGTAAGTGCCGTGCAATGGGATCCATTTTAATAATTGGCTATAGTGACACCTAGGTGATAGACAGTGAGCTGGCTTGCTCAGCCACCAGCTCTAACTGTGGAATTTGTAGAAAAGGTCCTGTAGCTTTGCAAACTGGAAAGAAGTACTTTCCTTACGGTGTCAACAGCTTATGTCCCAACAGTGACTTGCTAAGTCAGCTGTCTGCTGTGCAAGTGCACAGTGTCCCCAAACAACAGTGTTGTGAGTGGTGGTTAAGTGGCCTTGTGTTCCTGAGAAAGTTTCTAATCCAGACAATTAAGTAAGCTGTCTGCCCCACACTCCGATCCTGTGGGTTAGTGTAAATCAAGACTATAAGTATGCTTGTTCAGCTCAAAATTCTTGAAGCCCAAATTTCAGAGTTTTATAGATGTGGTCTCTCTCTCTTTTCAGGTGAGTCATTGGGGAAGTGGGTCTCCTCTCAGCCTCCTTGCTCTGGTGGGGACAGCAGTATGACATTTGTCCCTTGCAGATGTAGGCAGTGAAGTAAAACAATCATAATAGATAGAGATTCCTTGTAGGATATTCATGAATATATATATTCATATATATATGAGTGTATACTGCAATATATTTATATATTATTCATAGGATACATAAGTATATATGATATAGGGATATATACATACATTTATATAGTCTCACAAATACTACCTTAACACCGCCTTAAATAATCCATAAAAATAAATTTCTTAGAAACAAATGGTCACATATGTTTTTGTGAACTGCTTGAGAAAAATATAAACCCCAAGTAACAACCAGGAAGAGAACTCCTATCTACAGAGACTTTACGTGTTTGCATTAAAAGCACAGATATAAAAATAGAAATATCTAGTGACAGAGGGGTAGCTCAGTGAGTCCCATGACTGGCTTATAAGCTGAGGACCTGACCTCAGGACCGTCTAGGAAACAAAACAGTATAAAGCAAGCAAAGAAACAAAACTGGATTGTGGTAGTCCATGCTTGTAATCCCCGAGGCATGCGGTTGGAGCTGAGAATGGCCTACTTGGTGAGCTCCAGGCGAGAAAGACACACTCTATCAGCAAATGGTAGGTGGTCTACCAGGAATGAAACATGAGCTTGGCCCCCTGCCATACACATACACCTCCCACATACACTTGCATACACACATGTACCCACACACATGCATGGAGCATGCACGCATCCACAAAAGAAAAAAGAAAAACAAAGTACTGACATCTAGGTGATTAAAAAAAAAATAAGTGAAAAGCTCGATATCAGTTGTGGTCAGGGTGATACGGTCATAGACAAGGGCGACGTGTTAGTTTGAAATGATGCTAAGATAATGTAAGCCTCAAGAAATACTAACCTTATATATTTACTGTTTAACCCACTGAGTTCAATTAATGTTGTCCATTCGTGAATAGGTTTGAGGCTCAATCATTGGGCCATGGGGAACCTATCAGTGGCCACGCCCTCAAAGAAAAATCTTACTCACCAGATGCCATCAGTTTCCCACAGCTGCTCAGCTGGTGTATGGCCTTGGAAGCTCCTTTTCTGGCATGATCTTGCATAGCTCTGCCATAGGTAAGCATAGGCTGCGAGGACATGTACGCAGCAGCTATGTTGGGTCCCTAGCACAGCACTCACAACCCTTATCCCCATCCTCTTTCAGCTGTTTTACCCCCTCTTCCATGATGGTCTCCGAGCCGGATGTGGAGGGTTTTGACACCATGTCCTATCTGTGAAAGGAACTTTTATTCGCCTGCTTCAGTTGTTGTCTCAGAGGCTCACTGCCTCTGTCTGCTAACCTAGGCCTAGTCCTGGAAGCTCTGGCCTCCGTACAATCTAACCTAGGTCTAGAATGCTTTCGGCCTCTGAATTGCTCTGCTTGGCCTCAAACTAACTCCAGCAATCTTTTCTAATCTTCTGGCTTCTTATTTTCTGGCTCATTCTGCCTTCACCTGTATCTAGATTGTTCTCTCATTCAACCTCTCGATGTAAAACTCTCCCAGTAAAAACTGCCTCCTCTCTTTTATTCTCTCTCTCTCTCTCTGCCTTGCCCCGTAAGTAGTTTCCCCTTTCTTTTTCTTCTCTTGAGAGTTGGGCATATCCTGTTCTGCCAACTTTTTCTCTGATCCATAAGTTTTTATTTTTATTTATTTAAAAATTATTTTTTGCCACTCAATTAAACAACACTTTCAAACATGGGTGCTTTCTTCTATGAACTAACTTTACCTTCATTGTTTGGGATTAAAGATACGTATCACCATGTCTGGACCTATGCTTTTCTTTACCTGAAACTTGCTCTACACCAGGCTGTCCTTACACTCAAGCTTGTCTCTGTCTCCTGGATTGAAGGCATGTCTGTATTCCAGCTGGGTCACACAGACCTAGAAGATCTTTGGATGTGATCTCTTGCCAGAGCAGGAATGTCCTAAATTAAAATTCCTCTACAACTTCTCCATTTCTGTTTAAGCCAAAAATTTTACTTTACAATAGAAACAATTATCAATCCCACAAACTTAACAGTCCAAATGTCCTTATGAAGATCCACTCAACCATTGATGTGATGATCCTCTGTAATTGCAATCCTGGCCATAAGTCCTTCAACAACAGTTCATTTCAGCATCAGAGTTTTCCAGTTGGCTAAGCTAATGAACTGTCCCTCTTTAGCTGGTTTATTAAACTAAATACATACAGGGGGGATCTGCTTTCTGCATCTTTTCCTTGGGTCATGCCTTTCATTTCGAAGCTTCTCTTATTTGAATGGGATCTTTATCAATTTTGATGCAACCCACAGTCTTTCATCACTTATGGAAGTATAGGCATATACTTATGGAAGTATAGGTATATCTCTTCCCCAATGTAACACATTCCCTGAGTTCCATTCTGATGCTGAAAGTGTAGTAGCCAGCCCCGTGGTGGGAAGTGATTCTTCACTTCAGCTTTGATTTGTATTTTCCTAATGAGTGGCAAGGATGAGTGGGTTTTTGTATGAGTGTTGCTTTTTCATATATATTCTTTAGACAAATGTATTTTCATATCTTTCATGTCTGACTGGAGCTGTTTTGGTTATTGTGATTTAGGTTTCAACACATTTTGGATACTTATCACTTATCAGAGAGGTTATTTGTAAGAAATTTCTTCTGATGTGTGGTTTTATTTTTACTTCATTGATAATGTCTTTTAATGCACAAATTAAAAATTCCACACAAAAATTATGAACTATTTATTATGAAGTATTATTATTCACAATACATTATGAAGTATTTATAGCTGCACCAAGTTGAAGCAGGAAGATCATGTGATGGTCAGTCTTCCATGTCAACCTGACAGGGCTTGGAGGCACACTGTTGCATGTATTTGTAAGGCTATTTCCAAATTTGATACTTTAAATTTGGAGAAATGTGGGTGGAACTATCTCATGGGCTACAGACTGAATAAAGAGGGAATGGGAGGCCCAGGAGATGAGAAAGGAGGCAAGAAATATAGAAGAATTCTAATATCTGCTTGTATAGCCAGTAAGATTTTTATAAATGTGATGAAAGACACCAAGGCACACATATAAGACTTTCAGAAAATCCAAACTAATATAATCTTTATTAAAAAATTAGAGAGAGGGCCAAAATAAGGAGAAGACTGGAAACATAGTTTCAAAAGAGCAACTTTGTAAGAGGAACATTTAGGATAAGATGACCCTCCTGGAATACCGTGAACGGGAGCGAGGAGACTCAAATGCTAAAAGAAAATGGGCATCACACTGCATTTCTAAGTCCATGAAACAAGCTCTCAGCAATGATAAAGATATTTTTCAAAGACAAAGACAGAGATGGTCTTTTTTAAAAGTAATTTATTTATTTTTATATTAATCACAGGTTATATACTTTGTATCCCGGCCGTAGCCCCTTCCCTCATTCCCTCCCACTTTCTCCACCCCTCCCTCATCTTCTCCCTGCCCCCCTCCAAGTCCTCTGATAGGGGAGGACCTCCCCCCCTTCCATCTTACCCTAGCTTATCATGTCTCTTCAGGGCTGGTTGCAATGTCCTCTTCTGGGATCTAGCTAGGCTGCTCGTCCCTTGGGGGAGGGGAGAGGGGGGTTGAAGTTCATTGAGTTCATGACAGAAATAGTCCTTGTTCCCCTTACTAGAGGTACCCAGTTAGATACTGAGCTACCATGAGCCACATCTGAGCAGGGATTCTAGTTTATATCCATACATGGTCCTTGGTTGGAGAAACAGTCTCATAGAAGACCCCTGTGCCCTGATCTATTTGGTCTTTGTGGAGCTCTTGTCCTCGCCAAGTCTTACTAACTCCCCCTCTTTCATATGATTCCCTGCACTCTGCCGAAGGGAGACATACAACAGTGGTGACTCTGTGAGACCCATTTGGAATTGGACGAAAGTGGTGCTCAAAAACCAATCAAAATGACTAAATTATAAGGAGAATGGGATAATTTCACAATCGTGGTGGGAACTTTAACACATATATTATATATGATGTTTAACAACTGGGCAATTTATTTATAGTGTCATTAAACTTTGACGTATGCACACATATCTATATCACACCAAGATCTACAAAGTCCATATTCTTTTTAAACACAGAGAGGACAATTGTTCAATTGATATCTAATGACCCATGAAGACATGTAAATATGCCAATGTAAACATGCCAAAAGTTTGAAACCATTCATGGTCTCAGTGTGCTTAACTAAAATCAGGACAAAAATAAAATGGGGAATAGTTTCAAATACTTAAGATTTAATGAACACTCTTCTGTATTATTTGTGGGCTAAAGAAGACATTGCAATGAAGACTTTAAACATTTTAATTGCATGATAAGAAGGACTCTAAACTAGAGCTTGTAATATCAACTAAAGCTGTACTTTTAGACTTAAATGTTAATATAAGAAACTTACAGACTTTAATATTTATACAAGAAAGCTGAGAAGGAGAAAGTATCAGAATTACAATATTTTCCTTGCAGGGTACAAGGGTTCACACAGAGACTCCAAACTGGCCAAGATGCCAAGAATAAAACACTTACTTAAATGGATCAACTATC